>OU744337.1:123876699-124585360 GCA_916610165.2 Gymnosoma rotundatum | reverse complement strand
TATAAAAATAGAATTTACCATTGTTTAATATTTGAATTTGCATCTTTTGTATGTAAACTGCTTTAATTATGAAAATATTTTATGAATTTTTCGTTTTGAAAATTGTTAGTTTAGTAATAGGAATTTTCAAATTTTACCTTGTTGTTCATATTTTTGATTAGTAAAATCATCTGTCATATTTAATAATCATACCCAACGGCAGATTCAAAATTTTAGTGTTTTTTTTTCTTAAGTTAATTTGTGATAATTATTGCATATAAGCTGTAGTTATTTAAAAGCAGACTAAAAATATTTTTAATAAAATATAGTAAAAACGTGTTTCTCTTTTCTCATGTTAAGTTACAATCTACACAGTAGGTGTTCAAAAACTTAAAGAAACATTCTAAGTTTTATTATTAAATTTAACAATGTAGAAGTTTTTACATCTGCTACCCCAAACAATTTATGCCTTAACTTTTCTTTTTTCGATTGAACATCAAAATCATCAGAAAGTTTTTTTTTCAGATTATTTAAATCCCAATAGATATTACATCAAATATGGGTAATAGGTATAAAAAATGTAAAAAGTAAATGTCAGAATTAAATTAAATCATTTTCATACCATACTGCTACCATTAAGGAAAAACCCTGACTTACGTTTCGTATAAAAGTTTTTATTAAAAAGAATTTCCCTAAAGATATGTAAATGAAATCAAAACATTTGTAAAATACTTTTATTGCGCGTTTCATACTCATAACAGATTTTGTTTAACAAATTTTAATATCAATTGAGAAAACCTTTGTAGTAACTATTAACCAGAAAATATTATAAATGAAGGACAGAAGTACAAATGTACAATAACTACGACAGCACTAAAACAAAATGAAAATACATATGTAAATGTAGCTTGTACAAATAAAAACGCTCCATTGATACCCAATGGACTAATATAGTAGTATCGGTTTTTTGCAGATATTCTAGTTTTATATTCCATATGTTAAAGAAACTTAAGCATAAAATTTTTAAATAGCAGTACTAAAACTTTTTTAGGGTTAACTTTAAAGGAACTGGAACATCAACGCTTCCACATCTGCTTCACTAACTTTAAAAATCAATCACAAATTCCCGCAACTCAAAGACGATTAAGACTTTAACTTAAAATAGATTTTTTCTAAATACTCCATTAATGATGCAATACCACCGACATCTCGAAGTAATGTTCGTACTGAACAGAATACTGCTGGTATAAAAAGAAGTGTGGAAGAAGTATCAAATTTATTTATTCTTCGTCATTTACAAGAATTGAGACTGTGTCCGTTGACTATGCGGAAATTTTTTCCAATAAAATCTGGGCTAAGATCCAGATGAAGCAGGAATCAAATCCATGAGGCCATTAAATGCAACGCTGTTTTACTGATTGGGCTCTGGAGCAAACGGAAATGAATTCTATGTCTTATCGCGAAATTGTATTCAGCGATGAGGCTCATTTTTGGCACAACGCGTTTGTAAATAAACAAAATTTTCCATATGTGGACTGAAAAAAAAACCAAAACAAAACCTACAGACTTCGTTTTAATTAGAAACATGGTGGCATCAGATTTCTTCAAAAACAAAGCCAGAGCCCGAATATTAATCTATGAAAATTTTGCGGCACGATTGTTAATGAATTTTTGTTTTAAGATGTAATTAACATTAATGCGGGTAAGATGTGATTTAAATATGATGACGATAAGTGCTATACGGCAACAGCCACCATTGACTTATATTTGGCAAAGAAATTTATTTGAAAAAAATGGACCTGTCAGTTGGCCTCCCAGATTGTATGATGCGACACATTATTTCCTGTAAGGCCACCTGAAATCATTAGTTTAATAAAAAAAAGAAATAGCGACGTCTTGGAAGCCAACATTGTTCGTGCTATTTGTGACACATGACCAGTAGTACTCGAAAAAGTGACTTAAAATTGAACATGCATAAAATGTTTCGTCAAAAGCCAGCTTTTTTGAATAAGATATTTCTTAATTTAAATTTATTTCTTTTTGTTTTTCTTTACAATTTAAAATTCTATCGGATTTAAAAAACTCCCTAAACTAAAGTTATTTTAAAAAGTAATTGTTTCAAATTTTCTAGAGGTATTCACTAATATCCATGTGATTTAATGGCACTAATTAATGAGAAGAACAGAGGAATTATTCTTAGTTTCAAAGATTTTATTTATGCTTAGAAGATCAATTTTTCTTATTTTTAATAGATAACAATTAAGTGCTATATTCAGCTATGCTAAATCTTATATATTGAACTTACATCCATCAGAAAAACTAATTTTGGGGTGACAGAGAATTAAGAAGTAAGAAAAAAAAAATTAATTACAATATATAATTTTAAATAAAAGTGTTATCGACCTTAATGGGTTAAGCATTTTTAAAAAATTTTAGTGTTTTCCTAAAGATCTCTTTAAACGCTTTAAAATGATACCCATAGTGACATCTTAAACAAAATACTTTTCTATGAAAAGTTCAGAAGCCCATATTTCGCCAATTTTTTCACTTGATGTTTTTTTTTTTTTTTGTTACGTTTGAATTATCTATCACCTAATGTATTTGTTTTTTGATTGGAAGTAATAAACTATATTTGTTCTAAAATATATGCCCAAAATTAGAGGCAGGTGTGGCTGCCTTGAAGGACATGGACCGATCTAGCTGATTTTCAGTAGCAAAATTTTGTGTGATCGACTGGCGTATTTAAATGTTCTCTAGCTCATCTTCTGCCTTGACAAAGTGGATTTTAACCCGAAAGCAGACGGACAGATGAATATCGTTGAATCGTCTTCGCTATGCATCAGAACTCAAAATATATCCACTTTATGGGTTCGGAAACGGATGTTGTAGAAATTACATACGGAATGATAAACTTAGTTAAACCCCCTTTTCCACTTTTTGTGGTGAAGGGTATAATAAAGTAAGTAAAAGTAAGAGTGAATATTAAAATTTAAAACACTTTACTTTTTGGTAAATAAATAGTCACTAAGTCGAACGTATATTTTGTTGCGAAATAAATTCATAAAGTCTACAAACGCTGGATTTAGATTTGGCAAAGAATCTTTGTTATATGAAGTTTGTGTTTGAAGCATTAACGTCTATGTCGTCCTACATAATCTTGGAGTTCAACAGCTGTAACAAAGTCGGTTGCTTAACAAAAAAATATCAAGATATCGTTATGAAATATTTGTAGTTTTAATTTCGTGGTAATTAAAAAACCTCTGATATAGATTTTATATCCAAAGCATACCAGGTCTGCAAGTTTAAAATGTCGTTTTAATTCCAATAGAATGCGCTCTTAGCCTATTGAAGGATTTGCTTATCTCTAAACGCTATTTTGTTTGTTAGTCATTTGTTTACAAAAGTCAGTTGTTTTTAAGTCGTTTACGTGGACGTATCATACCTTTCTTTGGTGTTAAAAATGTCTAATTTTAAGCCAAATAAAGAGCATTTGCGGCATGTGTGCGAAATGCTGCTTTTACGCCACGAAAGAAAGGGTTTTTTGCATCGAGTTGTAACTGGCGATGAAAAATGGATTTATTTTCAGAATCCCAAACGAATAAAATCATGGGTAACGCCAGGACAACCATCCACATCGAGTGCAAGACCGGATCGTTTTGGGAAGAAGACAATGCTGTGTGTGTGGTGGGATCAGAAGGGAGTAGTCTACTACGAGCTTCTCAAACCCGGTGAAACAGTCAATACCGACCGCTACTGACAACAAATGATCAATTTGAGTCACGCATTGATCGAAAAACGCCCAGAATGGGCTCACAGGCACGCCAAAGTCATTCTTCAGCATGATAACGCTCCTGCACATTCAGCCAGATTGACTAAGGAAACGATTTCTTCGCTTGGTTGGGAACTCCTACCCCACCCGCCGTATTCACCTGACCTGGCGCTTTCTGATTATCACCTCTTCTCATCGATGGGACACTCATTGGCTGAGCAACACTTTAACAATTTGGAGGATGTAAGAAAATGGCTCGATGAATGGATTTCAAATAAAGATGAACAATTCTTTTGGAATGGTATCCACAAATTGCCAGAGAGATGGACAAAATGTGTACAAAGCGAGGGCCAGTACTTTGAATAAAATATATTATACTTTTTTTTAAATTAGTCCAGATTTACACTATGCAATTTTTTAAGGCATTTTTTTCTCAATTTTCCATTTAAGTTACAGCGTTATGCGTTATTTAAAAGTAAACATTAGCAACAGTAACATCCCCTCAATACTCAAGCAATACCATATCGCTTACTCCTCCTGTTTCACAAACAAACAAAATTTACATGTTAGTTTCATGAAAAATTGCATAGTGTAAATGCCGTATTACTGTGTATATATTTTAAGAAATAAACGACATTTTAAACTTGCAGACCTGGTAATTGTTTTAAAATTACTGAAAAACTTTATTTTGCCTTTAACAAATAACTTTAAGCTCTTTAAATATAGTGCCTTTAAAATTTAAAAATTTTGATTATAACATTTTGATTTTTTTTTTCATGAGGAGAGATATGTTCTTTCTGTTTTATATTCTCCTGATAAATGTCGTGTCATATTAAGAAGACGGTGCGTAATTTAAAAGGGATAAGAACAGCATAAAATGCAAAAAATCATCTATAAAATTAACCCCAAATGATGATAAGGAAAACTAAACACTTTAACTCCACCTTTATAAAATAAATAGAGTTATAGGGAAAATGGAAAATTCATAACAATTTGATATTTGACGTAGATAAAAAAATTTTTAAAGTACGAAAGAACACCCTAGAAACACAAATATAAAATACAAATAAAGAGCACAGAAACATAAGGTAGAGTATTAAAGGTTTCGCACGGCCTTGAAATAGTTTAGCAATAATAGTAAATAAGTTTTTATTACTTAAAATAAGAAAAGTCAATATCTTCAACTCAAAAAATCTTAATTCAAAAGCGAAAACTAAATACGTAAAATTTTTAAAACACTTTAAATTAATTACGGTATTTCCTTGGGGCCTTGTATATAGAACTAACCCCCCTAACTCTTTAAACAAGCTTAGTAAAAGAAACACAAAAATTATACATGATTGGTTGATTTTATCGTCCTTCAACTTTTCATGTGTTCACTTTTAATTTTTTCCAAAAGGAAGGACATTGCCAAAAAACGAATATGTTATGCATTAAAAAGGTCGCTTTTTACTTTGTGATTGACATATTTTTAGTAGGGATTTTTGAGGAAAGTAGCATTTCATACCCTTTGATTATATTAGGATGATTGCGGCCGTAAGATTGTATGTCCATTTGCTTCTGCATTGTTTTTTTATATTTACTTCTATCTCTCTTTAGAAGGTTTTTCTTATTTTTTTGGAGTATTATAAAACCATTGCCATTGGAGTATTATAAAACTTTGCCTTGTGTGAAATTTAATAAATTTTAAATCTTGATTTTTTAGTCTGCAAATATATCAATAATACATGAAGATTGAGCCAATTGAAAACTTAATCTATGAGTGAAGAACATTATGTCTAGTTTCTGGCCTTACTTGGGAATAATAATTGTATAACAAAATGATATCATGTTAGTAGTTAAATCAGTGTATGCACCTTAAAATTATAATATTTTTGTGTTGTTGTAGTTATTAAAAAATATATTTTAAAAATTTTGGAATATAATAAAAATTCTCAAAGTTTGGAACATTCTACGAAAAAAAATTAATTGTCTTCGCAACATATCTTACAAAAGATAATCAAGGAATAGCTAACATATACACCTTCTACCCCGCATCAAATTGTGCAAGAAATGAGAAAATAAATTTGTGGTGTTTGTGCCTGATGCTCCAATTGTAAATAAATTGATTTGACCACAGATGTGTTTATTGTTCGGTTAAATTAAAGCTAAATTTATCATAATATACTTGAATATATTTTAAATTCATTGAATAGTCAGTTTAATAATGAAAACAAGAAAATGTTTCATTTAATTCTGGTAGCGTCAAATTTTTCTTGTTTTCTTTGGAAAACGTGATCATACATTTATAAATAATTTTTCTTTCTAAAAATGTTTAAAAATTAAATTAAAAAATTAACCAAACCCGAAAGTAAGTCAATTTTAATTAGTTTATAACATGCACAGTTCAAGTCCTGGTTGGGGGGGGGGAAATTATAAACAAGAATAATTAGACACCATCCGGATGCAATACATCATTTTCTGGATCGCTACATCCGTCGCCAGTATTCCTTGTATCTAACTACCTAAAGTTTTGTTATGAAATATTAAATACGTTTATCATTAATTATCGAAATTTCTTGGTGTCTTCCAAGTAATATGTGTCATGAATTAATTGATTTCCTTTAAGCCAACCTTTTTAAGTTTTGGAGACTCTGGTAAAAAAAATTCGGTAGCCAATATTTGTCTATAACAAACGCAAAGTAAAGTTGGTAAACATTTTTTTTTGGTTTTCGAAATTCAAGTAATATAATAAAATCTTGTGTGATTTTTAATTTAATTTTATTTTTGCGTTACCAAATTTCGAACACTTGTTTTTTTTTAATTTTGAGAGAAATTCATTTTTGCGTCAGCAGTTTTTTAGAAACTGTAAAATGATATTTAAATAATCTGAAAATTTTTTCCTGCAACTTCAGGTGATTTTTTAATCATACAAATTAAATTAGCTATTAACGATTTCTGCTTAAATACACAACGATTATACTTATTAAAGAGGTTTTACAAGCCATGAATCCTAAAATCTAAACGTGATAGAAAAGACTGAAAGTATATTTTTATTAGGCACAATTAACCTTTTATGCAAATACGTTTTTAATTAACGATAGGATTTCTGCGCGCAACATATAAATGATCAAGTCTTTAAGACTGTATATAATATGTTTGATATTTAAAACTAACAATACTTATTAAGAAATAAGATAGAACCAAAAACGGTTTTAAAGCCATAATATTTTGATTCGTAGAAAAAGATTTTATCGTTAGTATTGTAATAATACATACTACGAGGGCTGCTCTATATATTTCTGGCTTAATAGTGAAAATGTGAATATTTATAATCAAAAATGGTTTTATTGTTTTTCAAAGTATTCTGTTGAGCCAGTCTACTATTACTAATAATAGTAATAATAAATAATAATAATAATAAATAATAATAATAATAAATAATAATAATAATAAATAATAATAATAATAAATGAATTTAATAAAACTAAAATAAATAATACTAAAACTAATACTTACTCCTAATACTTACTTTACTTTTAAGTTTTTTGTTGTAAATGTTAAAAATAACGGCTATGCTGACAAATATTGAAGCGTCAGTATACCTACACAATAAATGTATTTTTACTTGCAAAGTAATCTCCAATTAAAACGGTCGTGTTCTTATTAAAGTGTTCTCTAAAGTTTTAGTTTTTTATTTTTTCACCACAGTGCCCTAACCTTTCGTTTAAATTATAATTTAATTAATTTAAACAATTTCTTAAAAAATATTAAGAAAAAACATTTTGGCGCCCGAGCAGGGACAAGTGAAAAATAAAAAACAAAAATAAAAAGTGATAATTTATTTCATTTTTTAAAACAATTAAGTTTTTTAATTTAATCAAAACTTAAAAAATAAATAAACAAACAGTGAACACAAACAAACAATTATATAAAAATTACATACATGAGTAAGTGTTAAAAGTTTTAAAACATACAAAACAAATAATAAAACAAAACAGAATCACACAAACTAAGCTGTTTTAAACAAAACAACAAATAAACCATATAAAGAAAACAGTGATTAAACATAAAAAACACAGTTTTATACAAATTATAAACACAAAAACAAAAACGTTAACAAACATAACAACAAAAATCTTGGAATCATCTTATCCAGAAGTTCACCCAGATGCCCCGTTGCCGCTGTATAATCTGCAGAGCCGAGCGTATCCAGGGAAGTAATTCCGAATCAGACCAAGAGGTAACAAGTGTAAAAAATATTTGTGTTATTACCTTAAATTTGTAAATTAATCAAATTTAAGAGATTTTTGTAAATTATTCAAAAATTAATTCCACTTTGCAAGTCGAACACAAAATATATTTTTTACACTTAAATAATTGTGAAACAATTTATTTATTTGTTATATTTAAACAAAACCCACCCTTAAAAGTGAAACTAAACGCGAGTGTTAATAATTTTGTTAATATACAAACATACATTTATAATTTATTCTCTTTATTAGTGAGAGATAAATTAAAATTCTTTAATTGCCGTCGGTATTGCAATATTATTAAAATAATTTTTATTGCTTTGAAAAATACACGAAATTATTCGCGAGTGTTAATTGTGTTTATTTTAAATAAATTAATTAATACCATATTTACATTTACTTTTAAATTCGTTTTTATTAAATTATTAAGATCAGTGTTTCATTCCGAGTGTTCCTATACCACTTGTATTATTATTTACTCTCAGCTAATAACAGTGTGGTGCGTTCACACTAGCATCGAAAAGTTAATTTTCACATAGTTTTAAAATATCAATTTGTTTGTGTGTTCACACTAGCTTCAAAAATTTTTATTCTACATTTTTATAAAATAAATTTGCTTAGCGTGTTCACACTATCATATTATATTCTATAATACTTGAGAATTTAACTTATAACGATTTTACTTGGTTAAATAAATATTTATTATACCAAAGGCTGTTTAAAGTGGTTTTAGGCAAGAATTAAATAATTTACTTTTAATTTTTGAACATACTGATTAAAATTTACTATTTTTTGCAAAATAAAAATAGATCTAAAAATTGTAAAGAATCCGAATACCGTGTAACCGACGAGAGAATAATATTTTATAATTCTTGTGGTCCAAAACATTTTTAATTTCTAATTTGGAATATAATTCGGCCAATAAATTAATTTGGTAAATTTAAAATTTGTTTTGAGGAATAAAATAAAGTAGAAGTTATACAATGCCTAGTAGAAAACATCAAGATTCTCCTTCCAGATCGGAAACTTTGGAGAAATTAATGGCAAAGAAAGCAAAGGTTGTACAAAATATAGTTAGAATTCAGCAATCTATAAGGGAAAAGACGATATCTTTTAACCCTATAGAATTAGAATGTCGCTTAGACATTTTAAAAACTTATATTGACCAAGCAATGAAGCTTCAGTCAGAGGTTGATAATTTAGATCCCGATAATGACGATAGAGCTGAGCTTGAGGATATTTGCGTGACAACAAAATCAATGTTTTTGAGTCTATTGGCTAAAAATAGGCAGCCAAACTTGCCTGAAATCTCTTTCAGTGCACAGACACATCAGTCAAGACTCCCAAATATGAAGCTCCCCAAATTTAATGGAAAATATTCTGATTATAAGAATTTTATGAGCTTATTTGAGAACTTAGTCCACAATGATCCGACGTTGACAGATATTGAGAAGTTTAATCATTTAATATCATGCTTGTCCGATTCAGCTTTAGGTACAGTGAAAGCTTTTCAGATTTCAGAAGAAAATTATCCCAAAGCATTAGCCAGCTTAAAAAAGGTTTACGACAATGAATGCCTAATATTTTTTGACAATATTGCAAAACTTTTTGATTTGCCAGAAATCACAAAACCTTCGGCTTCTGCTTTGCGAAGCATGATTGATACCGTTTCTGCTATTTATGATTCGCTGTTGTCAATAGGTGACGATAAGAAAATAACGAATGCCATATTAATACATTTAGTGATGTCAAAAGTAGATCCAGTGACCAGATCGAAGTGGGAAGAACAGCTTGATTTCGAAAAGCTCCCTTTGTGGTCAGACTGCGAAGCCGCCTTGAACAAACGGTACCAGCATATTTCTGCTGACGAATCTTCTAGTTCAAGACCGAGGTTTAATAGTAATAATAATAATACTAATAAAACAGAAAATTCTAAAAAGAAAATTTACAAAACATCATTAAATTGTACAAAATCAAAACCATCTGCTGATAAGTGCTTGTTTTGCCGATCAAATCAGCATATAATAAATAATTGCCCTTCTTTTACTGCTGAGCCCGTAACCCAAAGATTTGATTTCATAAAATCTGTGCCAGCATGTATTAATTGTTTGAGAAAAGGTCATACAGTAGCAAGATGTCAATCTTCTAAGTGCAGAATATGTAGTGGTTCTCACAATTCACTATTGCACAAATTTAATTCAAGTTCTAATAATTCGAATAATCATGCTGAACAGCCATCTACTTCACACGCTTCTGTTAATTATTCATCATCGGATGAAAGAATTATTCTTGCCACAGCTGTTGTGAAAGTGAGAAGTAATTCTGGCAAATATATACTGGCCAGAGCACTTTTAGATTCCGGTTCTCAACCAAACTTGATAACTGAGGAACTTGCGCAGCTACTAAGACTGAAAAAAGAAGGAGGCAGATTAAGTCTAAATGGCATAAGTGAAACAAATTCGGTTTCCAAATCTTGTGTAAATTTAACTGTCACGTCGAGGGTTAACTCTACTAACTTTACTTCAAAGTTCTGGGTATTGAGTCACATAACTAATTTGCAACCTGATCTTAGAATAAATACAACTAGCTTAAATATTCCTAAGAATATAGAATTAGCTGATCCTTGCTTTCATAAGCCACAAAAAATTGATTTATTGATTGGCGCTGAAATTTTCTTTGATTTGATGTGTGTTGGTCAAATAAAGTCTGGTCCGAGCCTGCCAATTCTTCAAAAGACGTCGCTTGGTTGGATTGTAACTGGAAAATACAACCAATCAAAGGGCTCGACCAATAATAATGTTTTTCATTTAAGTACTATTGTAGAAAACGAGAGCAATGTTGATTCAATAGTCAGGAAATTCTGGGAATTAGAAGATCTTCCAAATGAGTCAACAAAAATATATTCTGAGGAACAGCAACAATGTGAGGACAAATTTAGAAATTCGGTACGACGCTTAATGTCAGGACGATTTGAAGTCTCACTGCCTTTCAAATCTAATACAAAGTTGCTTGGTTTATCTTTTGAAACTGCCAAAAGGCGATTTCTCTCTTTGGAACGAAGACTTTCCAAAGATGACATCATGAGGCAGATGTATCATGATTTTATGAAAGAGTATTTCGATTTAGGTCATATGTCACTGTTGAATAATATGCCAGATTTTCCTCACTATTTTATTCCACATCAATGTGTTTTGCGACCTCAGAGTACAACTACAAAACTTCGAGTAGTTTTTGATGCTTCATGTAGAACTTCTTCGCACGTATCGCTTAACGATTTGCTAATGGTTGGTCCGACGATTCAAGAAGAATTATATTCTACATTAATCCGTTTTCGATTTCATAAATATGCAATCACTGCAGATATTGAAAAGATGTATCGTCAAATTTTAATTGGCGAAAATGACCGAAATTTTCAATTAGTCCTTTGGCGAGAAAATCCATCTGATTCCGTAAAAGTGTTTCGTTTAAACACTGTTACATACTGCACGGCGTCAGCGCCATTTTTAGCGATCAGATGTTTGATTCATTTAAGCGATTTGTACAAAGAGACTTTACCAATTGGTTCAAAAGTTGTTCGCAGTGATTTCTATGTAGATGATTTATTAACTGGTGCTGATAACTACCAAGACCTGAGTATAATTCGTAACCAGGTTAATGAAATTTTGAATTCAGCTGGTTTTAAACTTACGAAATGGTTTTCAAATCATCCTGAATTTATGAGTTCAATACAGAATGAAAAACTATTACATACCGATTCCGATTCAGCAAAAGCTCTTGGCATACATTGGATTCCGAAGAACGATTCATTTAAGTTTCGTTTGGAAAATAATTTTCAAGAATTAAAAGCTACTAAAAGAAACATATTGTCAGTTTCTTCGCGGTTATTTGATCCTCTCGGACTTTTATGCCCTATAGTAACAAAATCCAAAATGTTATTACAAGAACTTTGGATTCAAAAACTTGACTGGGATGAATCAATTCCCATGAGACTAAATACTTCATGGGAAAATTTCAAATCTAATTTACTGGAAATTGATTCAATAACAATCCCAAGATTCGTTTTTACAACTTTTAAAGCAAAAATTCAAATTCACGGATTTGCTGATGCCTCAATTCGAGCATATGGTTGTTGCATCTACATTCGAAGCTCCGAATCAAACAGAATTGTTTCGAGACTACTTACGGCGAAATCTAAAGTTGCTCCTCTTAAGACCAAGTCTCTTCCGAGACTTGAGCTATGTGCTGCACACCTATTAGCTAAGTTGTGGAATCGAATTAAGTTAATGATGAGCTTTGAAGTCGAGTGTGTTAATTTCTGGACTGATTCAGAAATAACACTTCATTGGATTAAAACACATCCATCCTCTCTATCCACTTTTGTTTCAAATCGAGTGGCTGAGATTCAAGAATGGTCAGACCACGTTTCGTGGCGCCATGTTCCCACCAAGCAAAATCCAGCTGATATTGTTTCAAGAGGATGCGATGTTGAAGAATTAAAAAATTCGATTTGGTTTGAGGGACCTTCGTTTTTACTAAGCGAAAGTTCCCACTGGCCTGTTAACGAACACTTTGAGTTAACAGAGAACCAAGAATTATTGGAAAAAAGAAAAATGAATGTACTTATTGCAGTAGAGGATCCACATAATTGCCTATTGGATCTTATAGAAAAATATTCGTCTTACAAAAAGCTTCTACGAGTAACGTCTTTTGTACTTAGATTTGTTGACGTTTTGAGAAAACGCAAAATAGACAAAGGCTCTAGACCTACTGCAATCGAATTGAAATGGTCATTCTTTCGGCTTGTAGAGACAATCCAGAAAAATTACTTTTCTGAGGAGATATCGAAATTGCAAAAATCTCTTGTCTTGCCATCAAACATTCAAAGATTAACACCATTTGTTCATACTTTCACAGAAGAGAAACGAACATTTTCACTTTTAAGGGTAGGTGGGAGATTGCTTAATGCAAACTTGAAGTATAATACCAAGTTCCCACTTTTATTACCGAAAAGAAATAGCTTTGTCACACTGTATTTGCGGAATCTTCATTTTGAAAATTGTCATGCTGGCACAAAAGCACTTGTAGCTCTTTCGCGGCAGAATATATGGCTTATTAATGCGAAAGAAGAGTGCAGCAGAATAGTTCGCCGGTGTGTTCATTGCTTCCGTTATAAACCAAAATTAATGTCCCAAATAATGGGCAACTTACCCACTAGTAGAGTGAGAGCTACCCGACCCTTTTTAACGGTCGGCGTAGACTTCTGTGGTCCCGTTAACGTGTCACTGAGAATACGTGGTAGACCACCAATTAAAATGTATATAGCGGTTTTCGTGTGTTTCACTTCTAAGGCGGTACATTTAGAATTAGTGTCTGACCTGTCTACTGATTCTTTTCTTTTATCTTTTAAAAGGTTCGCTGCCAGGAGAGGACTGCCAACAGTAGTTTGGTGCGACAACGCGACGAACTTCGTCGGAGCCAGCCGAGTGCTGAAGGGGCTGCAACAGGTCGTCGCATCATACGCAGCGTCGTCCGGGGTGAGGTTCAGCTTCATACCACCTCGGGCGCCACATTTCGGAGGGCTGTGGGAAGCAGCCGTGAAGCAGGCGAAGTTCCTACTTCTGCGAGCCGTGGGCAACGCATCGCTCACTCAAGAAGAGATGGGCACAATGCTTGCAGAAGTAGAGGCGGTGCTCAACAGTCGGCCAATCGCACCGCTGTCTCCAGACCCCAACGACGGGGAAGCGCTAACTCCAGCGCACCTACTGATAGGCGAGGGTCTGCGTTCGCTGCCGCCAGAATCCGTAGAAGACGTGACAGGCAAAGAGGCGAAATTATGGAAGCGATGGCGTCTGCTTTGCGGTCTCAAGCAGACATTCTGGCAGGCTTGGTCTCGCGACTATATCCTGGGACTTCAGTGCAAAGGCAAGTGGCGCGAGGAGATGCCCAGTCTCAAGGTCGGTCAAGTGGTGATAATCCACGAAGACAATTGCCCGCCACAGCACTGGCTGACCGGGAGAGTCGTCAACGTCCACGAAGGAGACGACGGCAAGGTCAGGGTGGCGGAGGTCAAGACCAGAAACGGCGTATTTAAACGCCCAATATGTAAATTGGCTCCACTACCTGATGGTTGAAGACCTCAGCTCCTTCAATGGGGCCGGAATGTTGAGCCAGTCTACTATTACTAATAATAGTAATAATAAATAATAATAATAATAAATAATAATAATAATAAATAATAATAATAATAAATAATAATAATAATAAATGAATTTAATAAAACTAAAATAAATAATACTAAAACTAATACTTACTCCTAATACTTACTTTACTTTTAAGTTTTTTGTTGTAAATGTTAAAAATAACGGCTATGCTGACAAATATTGAAGCGTCAGTATACCTACACAATAAATGTATTTTTACTTGCAAAGTAATCTCCAATTAAAACGGTCGTGTTCTTATTAAAGTGTTCTCTAAAGTTTTAGTTTTTTATTTTTTCACCACAGTGCCCTAACCTTTCGTTTAAATTATAATTTAATTAATTTAAACAATTTCTTAAAAAATATTAAGAAAAAACATATTCTCCAGCATGATTTATACACTTTTGCATGCGCTCAAACCAGTTGTCGAAGCACTTTTTCCACTCCGATTGAGACACCTCTAAAACATGGTTTTTGAACACTTCAACAGCTTCTTCTGGCGACGAAAATTGAAGTCATTAGGTGCCAAGTCAATGCTGTACGGCGGATGACCCATTAATTCGACGTTTTGGCCGATCAAAAATGCTCTGGTTTGAGCCGATGTGTGAGAGCTCGCATTGTCATGGTGAACAATGATTTGTCTTCTCTTGTTGGTTTTTCGAATTTCTCCGATGACTTCAGGCAAACAAATTGTAGTGTACCACTCGGAAGTGACCGTCCTACGTTGCGCAAGCGGAACAGTCGCCACATGACTAGTTTTGCCGAAGAAACAGGCGACCATTTGCTTCGAAGTGCTTCTTCCACGAACAACTTTCGTTGGATTTTGCTCGTCTTTGAAGACCCACACGGTCGATTATTGTTTCGTTTCGGGCTCATACGCATAGATCCATGATTCGTCACCTGTGACGATCCTATAAACGTCTTTTGAAGCACCGCAATCGTATTTTTGCAACATTTCTTTGCATCAATCGACATGAGCCTTTTTTTTGAGCGACTTTCAAATTGTGCGCGATCCAGCGAGAACAAACCTTTTTTACGGCCAGGTGTTCATGCAGTATCGAATGTATGCTGGTGGAAGAAATGTCCAAGGATGTCTCTATCTCTCGGTATGTCGCATGTCGATCATGCATTATGAGTTCACGCACGGCATCAATGTTCTCTGGCACAACAGCCGTTTTTGGACGACCTTCACGGAATTCGTCTTTGAGCGAGCTTCGGCCACGATTAAATTCATTATACCAATTTTTCACAGTGCTATAGGATGGTGCTTCATCGCCATACAAAGATTTAAGTTCATCAATGCACTCTTGTCGTGATTATCCACGTCGAAAGTAGTGAAAAATGATGGCACGAAAATGTTCACGAGTTAATTCCATTTTTTTCTATATTAATTTTTTCAAGTCACTGTAAACAACACAAATAATGGTTGTACGTCAAAACGTTTTGAGTACGATTATGCTTAAAGATGACAAACTTTTCAATGGAAATGTCAGATTGCACTTGGCAGGACTCAGTGTTGCCAGGCCAGAAATATATATAGCAGCCCTCGTAAAGGCTGAAGCACCACTCACCGCTGTCAAAGGTTCGTCGCAATTAAATTTACTAATATCCACGTGACTCTCTAAAGAGAAAACAAGACTCTTAGTACTCTGAATTTATTAAACAATTTTTATTTATAAAATTTGCGTACATAGTGTTCTTAAAAATATAGAATATTATTCTATCACCATCAGACCAGTACCTCACAATAGGGAAGTCAAACTCTTCTATCAAAGTTATTGTTAGCACGCCACCATATAAAACAATACCTCACATTAATAGTTTCGAATAATTTTACTGAATATTCGTTAAACACAAGGAATCAGCGGCCCACTAAAGCGAGCAAAGTGATTGATGTAGAGACGTTTGCTGCCAGATTATTTATTATTATTATAAACATTATAGCCAATAAAATAATGTAAGTAACCGATAATATATATGTAATACCTATCTTTGCCAGTTTGTGTATTTGTTTGCTTGTTTGTTTTTAATGAAGTTTGAAGCACGGGTAGAAATTTATATGCATGGTAAAACAGGTAATTTATATTTTTAAAACAACGGACCAGGCGGCAAAGTAAGCATTTTAATGCATGTGAATCAATTTTTACAAAGTCTCGGCTTATCGATTTTTATGAAAATCGAAACAAAGGTAGGTCCTCATCTATATCTGTTTCCATAGCTAAGACCTTGATGATAGCCAAAAGGGAAAAAAGGGAACGTCTGTACCGATTACAGTAAATTTTAAAAATAGTTTGATATTTATTTAAAGCGTAAAATATAGCATGAAGTGGTATAGAAGGGCGGAGTGAGGTAAAGGGCTAACACACAATTTCATGAATATCAACTGATCTTAATAAAATCAAATTCACGATCTATAAGGTTTAAACCGATTATAACAAGGTTATAATATATTACACAGTGCGCAGTAAGAACCCACAATTAGACCTAGGCAACGTCGGATACAAATAGCTAGTAATAATTATAAACATCATAAGCGAATAAAATAATGTAAGTATCTGAAGTAGCTAATTTGTTAATATCAAATTTAAATTTTTTGTAATATTAAAAAAATTCCTTAGTTGAACTTTAGTAATAAAAAGAACATTATAAAAAGTTAGTACAATTTTAAGTTTACGTCATAATATTAGGAAATTTTATAGAAATAATGAGATTTATTACTTGAATTATTAATTAAACTGTACAAGACAAATTACAGATAGAACAGCAAAGAAAGGCTTTGGGTTTGGGATTTTGTCTAACAAAATTAATATTAATTGATTATGGATATTTCTTGTATTTTTGTTTACAAAATTAGTTGGTTAAATAGAAGATGATTACAATGCACACAACTTAAGGAAGATAGATGCGAAGAAAACTGACAGATGTAGCGATTCGGAAATTGCTGCATTATGTTATGCTGGTGTCTAATTTTTCCTGTTTTGTTTCGAAAACATTCGCATACATTTTTATACCCTTCCTTACAAGAAGTGGAAAAAAAAGTTTAACTAAGTTAGTTATTCCGTTTGTAATTTCTACAATATCTATTTTCGACCCCATAAAGTATATATATATATTCTGAGCTGTTATGCATAACAAAGTCGATTGAGCGATGTACTTAAGTCCGTCTATTTAAGGTTTGCCCTTGTCTTTGCTAAATTTGATTTCAACAAAAATTTAAATACGTCAATCTATGAAATATAGCGTCCAAAAACGTTTCAAAAGAGGTGAAATCAGCAAGATCGAATCATGGCCTTAGACGCAGCGGGGAAAACAGTCACCCTATTAAAAAATATATGTGGGGCGATAGAGAATTAAAAAATAAGAAATAAACATTAAGTGACGCTCGCCCATATTTTCCGAGTTACGGGCCTCAGATATTGAAAATTTTTAAAAAACCTCCTGATGAGATATTCAAGGAAATACTAAAATTTTTATAAATGCTTAATCGATTAAAAACCGAAGATATTTTTATGAAAAATTACGTACCTGTAGTACTTAATTTTTTTCTAATTTTTAATTCTCTGCTACCCCAATGTTTGCCTTTATGATTATATTTACTTCTCTTAAGTAGATTTACATAGATACTGAAGGGTATATAAGATTCGGCATAGCCAAATATAGCCCTCTTACTTGTTAAAAATTAAAATAAAAATTAATTTAAGCCAAAATCAGTTTTAACTCATTTATTATAATGAGATTTATGCTATAACTGAATTTATAAGTTATAAATAAACAAATTATTTTCCCCAAACGTTGCCAATTGTTATTAAGTTATTATTTTGCCTAACCCCTGTATTTTAAATTATTTACTTAGAATTACAATTTTTTCTCTATTTCACTTCAATTTATGCATTTAATATTTATAAGTTTCTTGTCCGGCAACGCTTTCAGTTTCTATATATTTTTCTCTTACTTTCATTGACAAAAGTGTGTTGTTATGTCGTTTTTTATTATTGTTTTCCTTTGTTCAATTGTTTTTTTTTTAATACTAAACTTTTTACTTAAAAATTTCATTATGTTTGAAACAACTGGGGACAATTGAATTCTTTTATATTTTGTTGATTGTTTTCGGTCTGTATTGCATTTTTATTGCTTTTTTAAGTGGTAAAACTGTTGATTGTTTTTTCTATAATGGTCAATTAAAAAGCTCACTACTAAAAAGTACAAAAAAAAAACCAAACAGTATAAGATCATCCTTCCTTTGGCTTTTAACTTATTTTTGCTTTTTTTGTATTCTTTTGTTGATGTCTAACGCAACAATACAAGTTTTTACATAACTGTTTGTCAAAGTACACTTGACACAAGGTGAAAGCAATTTCATGCAATTTTTATTTAATGGTATTTACGCTAAATTAAAAAAATAAAATGAAAATCTTAAATGGAGAATTAAAGTTACAATGTAAAAACATAAACAAAATTGTTTCTTTTTCATTCATAATGTAAGTTCGATTATTTTAAAAATAAAATTGCTGAGGGTAATGTTCTTATAATTTTTTATTACTGAAAATATCTGAAGTTTTTTTTTAATTTTTTAATTCGACTAGTTTCTTAGAGGTGTTTTATTCTTTTGTGTAAAAATATACACTTAAATAATGGAAATTTTAAAACTAGTAAGCGAATTAAAAGGTCAATACTTAATGTATTTTTAACGGTGAATAAAAATAAAAAAAAGGGTATTAACAAACACGTGGCTTGAAAATGATGTTATCGCGTCGAAAGCGCTCTCCAAATGTACGAATTACACAGCCAGAAATGACGGTTTTTACAGAAAATTATAACAACAATTTATTATATGCTGGCGGAATCAATCCTATTAATTTATTTAAAAACAAAGAGTTATTTAGTTCGTTGGTTAAATGATTTAATAAAAACAAGTACAGGTGGTATGTCATGGCATCCAAGGACATAATATTCATGGATATTATAACGCACCAGAAAGTGATATTATGTCCATGGACATTATGTTACCATACGATGCGGCATAATGTCCATTAACGTAGAGTCATAACGTCTATGTAAGAAACATGCAAAGTTTTTATTAACTGGGTTGAAGAAAATCTTTGTTAAGCAAAATCGTTATGAATTTGTTATACCATGGTGGAGAAAATCTTTGCGCCCTGCCGAAGGCTGGCTATGCGGGAAATCTTTGGTAAAGCCGTTGTTCTATTAAGTACGAACATTATTATAGATATTTTCATTAGTGACGCTATGTCCATACTAAAAACGACACAATCTATATGGCCATTATGACATTTTTCAAAGCGACATAATGTCCATGGAAATTATGTCACTTTTGAGTGCTACGTATAGTCCTGAAAAAAATAAAATGCGACCTTGACCAATTACGTCTGTCCACAATGCAAGTTCGATGAAAAATGCGTGTATGCACTACAACGTTTTTGAACTGTGCGTATGAAGTCAGCACCTATGTTTTTGGCACCTACGTCTTTGTTGTCGTTTTTTTTATATGGATAAAATACATGTTGTTATTAAAAGCCATAACTCACGAACACGTCGACCGATTTCGTGCAAACTATCTACACGACAATGTGAACAAACCCTACAAATTTAATCGCATTTGGTTTGACCGTTCGTGAGTTATAAACTCACAACGCACTTGCAACAATATTTTATTTATATAGATTTGTAGACACAAATCTTACAGCAATGTTTTTGTCAAAAATGGATTTATACCACCGTCACAGAAAACGGTTGAATTCTAATAAAGTCCTCTTTCATACACATCAGGTTTACTTGATCAGTTTTTGAGTAATTTTCTTTTCAACCTGCATTTGTGTTCACAAACCCTGTCAAATTTATTTCATCAAGTTTCGTTTTCTTTGCTTTCAACTTCTGCAACATCAATTCTGCGGCCAACTTTAAGTATAAATTTTTCTTAAACTTGATGTTACGGTCAGGTTTGTACCTCTTTCTATTCTGTTCTCCTCTTTCTTCCAAAAACTCAAGACTTGACGAGTCAAACCTGATGTGTGTGAAAGGGGACAAACATAATCTACAACAAAAAACAGCTATGTGCTTAAGATTTAACGACCTTCAAATAGGAAATACACAGCTGTGCACTGCTCAATCAACAATCAAGCTGAAAGTCAAATAAAACAAACAGCATTTTTTTTAATTTGTATTGAAGTTTAAAAAAAATCTGTACTTTTCTGTAGCACACGTACACAAAAGCAGATTGCATTTTAGGTTATTCTGAATCGAAAGTACGCAGAATGTGACGTTTTTTAAGGATCAAAATATAATAATTTTTTTGTTATTTGGTAACCGGCGGAAAGTTTTTTGACCATAGTTGGCAGTAATATGTTGATAAATTATTTTATTTTAATAGTTTTCGAAGTACATAACAGCAAAAATTTTTCATTTTGTTTCTCTTAACAATATCTGCCATCATTTTAGTAGATATTTGTCAGTTTCTAAAATAAAATATTACTGAACTGTATTTTGTTTAGAAGTTTTGTTTTTATACAAGAAAACAACGTATCAAGGGCGCTTGTGCTTGTTTAAAATTTCGAGATGTCGTTAAATTGAATTTAAATTAACTATTCATATATTTGTAAAATAATAACCTTTATTATCTACTTTAAAAAAGCGGTATTTGAGACCCTCTAACGAGATTAGGATATTTCTTTTTCTGATTTTGTCGTCACATAAAGATCTGCCTTTTATTTATTTTTGCCCAAAATATTTCTATGTTTTGCATTTTTAATCAAATCATTTTAAAAACTTAAACTACAATTTATTTTATATAAAACCTCTATTTATATAAATAGAATACACAATATCGTTGAAAACTTTATTCAATGCCATCCGTTATTTTAATACTACAATATAATCTGAGTTAATTTAATATTGAAATAATATGTTTTGTTACTTCAAATTCCTCCCCTCATCACTCCTAAATTTTGTTTCTTATTTTATGCACAACAAAAAAGATACATGCAAATATTCTACTTAAGTTCTTTAAATAAAACAATAAAAATAAGAATATTTAAAGATTTCATGTTAAAAGTCAAAAGTGGGATTACTCCAGAAGACTTAATATTTCTATCTTTTCCTTAAAAATAAATACATTTATAGATTATATAACTTTTGAATGTACAATCCGAACTGTAAGAAATATACATACATATGTACATATTTTATTGTAGATTTTCAATTAAGATTTTATTGTTGGGTATTTAATTCTTAAAGTGCTCGTTTTTTAATAATGGGAAAAAGCTATTTCAGTAGTTGGATTAGTATTATTATGTTTTTAAGTCAAAGAAATTTAGATGTTATTACATATTACTTCTTTAAGTCAGCTTTTGAAAACTTTAAGGAAATTTTCTGATTTTTATTACCAAATCTTAAAGTTTAGAAAATTTTTTTTATTAAAGGTCAATATAAAACAAAACACATTCAATCATATAATTGAAGTTTATTTTACTTTTCACCAAAAAAAGTGTAAAAAGGGTACATCTAAATTTTTCATTCTGTTTGTAATTTGTACATTTTCTATTACGACCACATATAGATCTTATGCATAGCGAAGTCGAATGAGCTATGTCCGTCTGTACCTCCGTATTGTTATTGAAATCAAGTTTGCCAAGGCTCCATATCAGCTAAAGAAAATTTAAGTGAGCCAATCGAAAGATTTGTTATTGAAAATCAGCCAGATCAGTGCATGTCCTAAGAAATAAGAAATAACTTTTTCACCAACAATATAAGAAAATTGTACCAAAGATATTAAAATAGAAAGAGCTTAGATATCATCAACTACAAACACTAACAACATAACCCTTTTATTGATGTTGTTGTTCTTGGTAAAAGTTGTATTTAAAAGAGGATATAATGCAAATCCCATTTAAAAAATAAATTAATACAATTTAGAAAGGTTAAATATTTTAAATGTCCTTTATTTATTCAAAGTAGGCGAACTCGATACGATAAAAGATATATTTAAAAGAGGATAATTTAAAATATAGCAAAACTATAAAATACAAAAATAAATGAACAACCAAAAATTCATCCTTTTCGTTCTGTCTGTTAATGACATAATCCTTTTAACTTATAATAAGATCTGAAACTTAACAAAATTATTAAAACTTTTATTATCCATTATAAGTACAATGGTTTTCTTTTGAAATTTTGAAATCTTTTTTTTAGAATTATAACTACATCTTTTCTAGATTTGTTTCTATAATTACAATTTTAAGAGTTTAAGGGAAGAAACAATATTTCAATAACAAAAAAAAAAAAAAAAACTGTCAAACTTTCAACTTTGTCGCGTCGCATTAAACCCTTATCTTTTATAGATTTTTTGTTTTTGTTAAAACTGTCAAATAAAAGCTACAAATTGAAATTGTATGAGAGATATAATAGCAGCGAAGTAAGAGAAAGATTTTAAAATGATATTTAATTTACATAGTTTAAGTATTATGCCAATGTTTTTGAGTGATGAGTACAATATTGCAAAAATCTTAAAAAGATTTAATTAAAGAAAAAACATTTAAATTGAATTTTAACCACTATTTGGGTATTGAGTAGGCCAATATTAAAATATTTAATGACACCTTTATTATATTTTTTAATTTGTTAAAAAAATATTCGCCCGTATTCCCGTTGGCGTTGTTTAGTAGTTTATATGTCGTTGTCGTTGTCGTTTTTATCATCGCTTCGTTCATAAAATGGTATTCTCGAAATATATTAAAACGAGAAAGAAACGTTATCGAAAACAAGAAGAAAAATCAATAAGCATATTAATTTTGTAATTTTTAACAAAAACAAAAAAAAAAAATTACGGCGAGTACTGAATTTTTTTTTTTTTTTCAAGTACAAATTAAAATTATGAAAGTATATAAATATACATCAGCGGATGCTATGACAGAGCTTCAACATCTTTACAATTCCAGGTTCTATATTAGAAATCATTTGTAAATATATTCTCATATCAAAATTTTTATTTTATAAGATTTGCGAACACATTCAGTCTTAATAAAACTGCCTTTCATTACGTGTTAAAGCAGATTACTTCTAAACTGAAATGCAACATGCGAAAGTCTGCAATAACGTCAACAATAAAACAAGGAGTGATCTGAGACTTTTTGCACAATAATGAGATGACTAAGCGTTGGTTATGATATTAGTAATACCATTAACGTAAGAGGATTTTTTGTTCCACTTCAGAAACTAAATCTTCCTACTGCCATGAAAAGCTTAATTTCATTTTGTATTTATTGCATTGTGATCGTTTGAATTTCATTGCTTATACCCAGTAAAAAAAAATACTTGAAAAAATACTTCCAAAAATTTAGGTAATTCATAAGTTCTACTTACAATGAACTGGTTCAATTTAGGGGAAAAACGCATGATTTTAACATAAGCTTGTCATTATGAGTTTACATTAATAAAACGCCTTGCCGTTTAAGTAAATTCTGTAAACCATTCAAAATTCGATAATTAGGATATGTTTTTTTCATTAATTTTTTTATTATTTCTTAAAATAAATTTAAGTGATTCCTAAATATTATTGAATAGCTTGAATAGTTTTATTTAATATTTATTTGTTGTAATAAAATGGAACTAAGTTTTTAAACTTTTTATTGGCAAGGTTAATACATCTTATTTATTATTATTTAGTTTTAAAACCATTAATTTTTATGAGTTTTTCATGAGTTCAAAAATTATAACTTAACTAGAATAAGCGAACTTATTAAAAATGCATTGTAGAAATTTAGTGCAAGAGAAGCAATAAAACACTCATGATTTTTGAACTCCTTCATATATTTTTTGCTGAGTAATGATGTTGTTACTATCATCACTTCAAAATGGAGAATACCAATATATTGTTACAAAGATGCTTTATTAAAATCATAAAAAGATCTAACACTAATTGAGGCCAATAAGGTGAAACGAAATGGCCTGTTGTGTTTATTTTCAAAGCTAGAAGTTTCTACATAACATCTTTATTACAAAAAAAGCGACTAACACAAAGCGAGAAATAAACAAACACAATACACAACCATACACACACCTGCATTGTATAACAACTAAATAAAAATACACAACATGTATTTTGAAATAATAATTGAAGTAAATAACAATGCTCACATCATGTGTCTGAGATAAAAATGGCAACGCAGCATTTTCTACTACGCGGCAGATGGAGGTAGAAATTCTCGAATATTCAAGAACACCTAAAAATAGGGTATATATAAGCAACGACAATACGTGCTGATTCATTCGGATTGTGAGCGTCATCTAGTAAGATCTTGTGGTACAACAGTGTAAAGTTGTCAGCGTGTATTATTAATCGCGAATAGTTAAATCGTCAAATAAATGATTAAATAAAGTGTAATTTGATTAAAACTCTAAAAGTTTACGGAAAGAAAATATATGGTTGAGGTAACCATAATCTAAGAGCAACATACTATGGTTGCATTATATGGTTGCTAACAAAACATAGTATTGTTACATACGCAACCATATTGTTGTCTAAAGTATAACCATTATTATGTTCAGATATAAACATTAAATGGTAAAATTAAAATATAATAATATGGCTGAAAATGTCATGTAATTGAATTATAATATAGTCTCGTAAGTAAAAAATTTTCCAATATAAAAACCTCAGTATTTTTTTATTAAGTAACGATTTACTTAAAACATATATTCATAAAGAAATCAATTTTTTGCTTAAAATAACGCTTAGATCATAGGCTACAAAAGTCAGCTATATATAAAAATATAGTTTATAAGCCCGAATAAATGATTTCACTATTGCGCTTCAAACACAAAAATAAAGATTTATATGCTCACAATACATACAAATTTACTTCAACTTTTTTTGAATGCTTTGGTTCCCTTTTTATTTGTTTTCATATATTACACATTATTTTTAATTATTTATTTTGTACATACATTTTTAGTTTTTTCACTTTCTTTAACAATAAAAAACAATTTCTAATTTTAGCTACAAGAAAAATTACTAAACTGTATAAAATATTTTTTAGCGCAAACATTATTATGTTGCTTTTAACCATATTTTGATTAAAAATAATATATTATGGTTAAATATTTTATATTATTTTTAAAAATTTATAAAACTTTGGTTGTGGTTCAAATTTTTTTAAATTAAAACCAACCATGTTGCATTTTTTGTGCACAGTAGCCATATAATCGTTAAAAGTTATCAAAAAATGTTTATCGTGACTAAAGTTTTGGTGAAAACAACTATAATTGGTTCTCCGCAACCATACATTGTTACAAAGAACTTAATATGGTTATTGTGACCATATCACAACCATGTTTTTTTTCTGCGTGTTGTGTGTGTAATTATTTTGCAAATAAAGAACTCATAAATAACATGTTTATAATTTAAATAAACGTAACAATATTTATGACTAATGTCGATAACGGCAACAGTAATACCATATTGTCTTTTTTATTTTGTTTTTGAAAATACAACGCCAACGGGAATAAGTCCGATTATTTCATATTTTTTTATTACCAACTATAGGATTTCATAAAACCATATACTGATTATATTGAATAGCTTAGTGCAAGGAATACATCAATTACATTTAGTTGTAGCTAAACTTGCCTTGCTGATAGTATAATTAAGCTTTTCAGATAGAAGATATTTGTTCTGTAATTTTTTTTTAAGAGAGTGGCATCTGTACAGTTGCTATGAATGCAATGTGGGTTAAAAGGTAGTAAACTATTATTTTTTATAACTATTGGTTAACATAATTTTCAAAATTAGCTCCTCGATGCGCTATAAACTATACAGTCAATGTTATACCACGGGAAAAATGGAGAATAGACTCTTGACAGAAGTTCCTCGCATTTATATTGTAGGCATTGATTAAGGACAAATTTACGGCCTCTTGTGCATTATAATTCTTACAGCGAAACAAATCTTTTTCAGCAACTGTAAAGATAGTATTATTGACATTGACTTTTTGCCTGTTTGAAGTTAAAGCCTGATCCAAAAATGTTCACGTTTATCGTGTCCCTTGTTAAGGTATACTCATATACCACAAATATGGCTTGACTGAATTAATTATATATTTCCAATAATTCTATTACACGTAGAATGAACCTTAAATGTGTCATAGAGTTATTTTAAACACTTGTCTGTCTTATGCCAGTTATATGGTCGTAAGTTAAAAAATTATATAAAAGTTAAGCGACCAGCACTCTTATATTATTATACTTATATACTATACATATACCAATTATACTTCTTTATTTTATTGCGAATACAAATTAATTGCCTCACCTTAAAACTATTTTTACATAAGAATACAATAGATCAATTGATTGATGTAAAATCTTTTGCTTACGCTCAACGATCATATATTTTTTTGTGCATTGTTTTAAAAAAACTTTCGTATAAATAACAAAAGGTGTTGCCAAGTTTTTTCAACTTCTTTTTAGGACGTGAGTGAAACGGTAGCAAAGTATCATGGTTAAATAAATTTTTCTATGGGGAGAAAATTTTATATTACTGCTGTGTGAAATGATAGTTTAGTTAGCAATATAAAATTTTGACGTTTCTATAGAAAAATGAAAAGTTTAAATTTTTGCAAAGTGAATTGGATAAAAAATATTTTCCTTTGATTATTTCAATTCTTTTGGGAACGACATCGTCGCAGTTATTTAATATTTTATTTTTCTTTGTATGTATGTTCATTAATTTTCAAAAGCTACAATATTATTTTTATAAAAATTATTTTTTACATTTTCACAAAAGTATTAAAATTTTTTGTGTCATAAATTTCTATGCTTTTGTCAAAAATTCTACTAGCCCTCAGGGCTTGTAAAATTTAATTCACTTTAGAACTGTCAAAATTTTACTTAAAACATAACTTTGCTATCGTTTTACACACGCTCTTAATCGGTAAAATTGCGTACTTTTTATTTTTCGTTTCTTATCTTTTTTATTTTTCATTGAAATAAGATATTTCCTTGTATAAAACACAAATTAAAAAAAGATTGATCCACTAGTTCACAGAGTGGCCGATAAACAAGAATTAAATTAATATTAATATAGTTGGTGTTTTGCATTCTATATCAATGGCTATCAGCACCACCAACAAAATGTTCAAATAATATGAGTATTTTACGTACAACCAAGTTCGTCTTACAGTTTTATTATAAGTAAGGATAAAGATATAGTTTTCTTTTGTATAGCAAACAAAGAATATAAACACACTTTTGCATACTTTGTAAAGAACTCATTTAAATTTTTATCTCTATTATACAAATATAATTCATGCCTTTCAAAAGAAGTGCCATTGACCTATGAATACATGAGAAAACCACTTCTAAGAATGATTAAATAAAATATATGTATTCAAAATAAAGCATTTAAAATATGTATGTGTATTTAAAATAATTGTTTACAAGAAAGTTCAGAGGCTTTTTTTTAAAATTTAACAAAAAAAAATTTACTTGTTCTGCTTATACGTCTACATAATATTAAAATAGGGTGATGCGTTTGTAGTATGAAATTATTGAAAAGTTATATAAAAATTTAGATACATGTTTTTACATAATGCATAGTTGAATGCTAAAAACGCTTAGACTTGCTAAAATAGAGCTCTATGGCCGAGCATATCATCTTTATTTGGAAAACAAAAAGAAAAATTGGTGATATAATTTCAAGAGAATATAAGTTAATTAGACATTTGCTTTCTGGCACATCAGGAGGAAACCAAAACTACAATATTTATGGATAAATTTTATTTTAAGAGACTAAGAAAATAAGAAATTTTAATTGCATCACATCGAAGATCCTTTAGTTTATTATATAATTTTTACTTAGGCACTGTACCTATCTCTTTAATATTTTTACATAATTAAGTTAAGGAAATTTTTGCCATACTTTAGATTGCTTAATAATTATTTAAGAATTTAACATAATAATTGCAATACCTTGTGCTGATATTTTCATAAAAAAAATAAATAAAAAAAATTTATTTTTAAATGCTCAACGGACCCCAACAATAATAAATGTTTATTCACATTAATCTGAGCACATGAGTTGTTTAAAATCAAAATAAAAATATTTTAATAATGTTTCTTCGAAATACAGCAGTGAAGAAAATTGCATGGTAATGCTTAACTACTATTTCTTGTAAAAAAGCGACTTTAAAACAGACAGAGGCGCCGGACTGGTAGCCATTATATATAAAATATAAAGTAAAAATTTTATCGCAAAAACTCTATAACCATAAGTTTTCTCAAAAAAATTTATAGTAGCCATTGTAATACATTCATTCTATAAATTTCAAAAAGCTTCAACAGAAAGGTTTTTAAATTTGAATTTATTTAATATTTATTTAAGTCAACTCTTATATGGGACAGCATTTAAATCTGTATCGGGCATAGAACAAAAATGCCTGTCTGTTAATGTCTGCTGATGGACATTCCTTTTTTATTGCTTTTTTGTTAGAGGTCGTTAAGAGTACACTGTACAAACTTTAAAGTTTCGGCAATTATTCTTCAAAAGATATATAAAAACGATGTTGTATGAAAACCCAATTTAATTTAACACTTTTTAAGATTTTTCTTGCAATGGGACCAATCTGCAAGCATAAACTTTTAACATTAAAAATTACACTTGCATTAACCCACACCTTTTTAAAGTCGTTTAAAATCAACGAGAAAAATTTTCCATATAAGAAATTTTGAAGTACACATTTCTTGTTCAATATCAAAATATTTCAATTATATTTTTTTCAGCTACTGTTGTATTTAAAGGTGAGTGTTGTATGTAGCTTATGAGTGTTAATGTCGTGACATAGTTTATGTACTATCGTAGAAAATACCGACATGTTTGCTTTCATGCACGTATGTATGCATTCATGTATGTACTATGTGTGTATAAAAAGCAAAAAATTAATATGAATTGAAATAAAAGAATTCAACTGAATGCACAGCGTTGATTTTGTTATTTATAAGCATTTAAGATGTACTAGATTTTGGGGTCATCGTGTCAACAGTTTACAAAAAACACCAATGTTTACACTTGAGCCTATTGTATGAGTATACGCACATGTATTAATTTAAACTATTTAATATGAAGAAAAAAAAAACGTTTTATTTTAGTTTATTAAAAAAAATCTTGAATAAAAATTTGAAAAATTAAAAAAAAGTATAATTATATATTTTACGCTTGGTTTTGTTGTGGTGATGTTTTACTTTCGGTTGGTAAATTTTATTTAATTTAGTAATTATTTATTTTATTTATTATTATCAACATTTTGTTAAATTTAGATTATTGGAATTATTTGATTTTTTGCCGAATTTTGTAGTTTTTTATATTATCGTTTACTTTTTTTTTTTTTTTTTTTTTTTTTTTTTTGAAAGTTACAAATTGTTGGTGAAGAACAGCTTTTTAAAAAATCCCACTTTCATTTTGTTAGATTTTAACTTTTTTTGTATAATTCAAATCTCAGGATATTTTTCGTGAACTTTGTGACTTTATGGTGAAATATCAATTTTTAGTGAAATGTGAAATTTCAAGTGAAGCATAGAATTTTTTTTTTATAATATTGCTATTTTTTTTATTTGTTGATTTTGAGATTTTTTAAGAAAATGTTATGGATAAATCTAACTTGTTAGCAAATGTTAACTTGTTTTTTTCTGGCTATTTACTAATTTTGAAAATATGTACTATATGCTGATTGGAAAATCACAATTCTTAATTGGTGCAGTCAGCTTTCGTCTTGTGCCATTTAGTTCATTATAGTGCCCCCTCATTTTAGTTCAAAGTTTAAAATTGAACTAGTTCAATGTTTAGTTCAAAATGGGTTTTAAATTCAAAGCTGGCTTAATATAAATGATATTTTAGTAAATGAGCTTAGTTTAAAGATCTCTTAGTTTTAATATTCGTTCGCAGTTTTGTCCAAATCTAAAGAAAAGTTATTTCTATTGTAGCTCCTGGATTGGTATCATTCTATTTGACTTCAGCTGCTGCCAGTAAAATATATTCTATCTGTTTTGCAAAACAATAAGCATAATAAAACGTATGTTCATGAAATTCAATCGATCATGTAGTAGTTCAAAAACAAAGCATATTTCAAAAATTAACTAGGTAGAAATAAAAATTTGAACTAGCTCATCTAGCCTACGCAATTAAACTAGTTCGTTCATGAACAACTCAAGCCTACTCAGCATTAAGAAGTAAGCAAGACTAATTGATAACTAGATGCTATAATCAGCATGAAGTACTGTTCGAAATAACGTCAAAGTTTGTTTTGTTTTTTTATTCAATTCGGTTTGTTTTTCGTTTTTTGCGTTTTATTTGTTAATATATCGCTGGTCTCTTGTAGAAAGGCCCAAACTCGAATTTTTATGAAATTCAGTTTTTTCGTGATTTCATTACATTTCATGCAAATACACCTCGTCACAAAATTTGAATACAATAGTATCAAAAATAACGATATTACAAGCAATTGCATTTCAAATATTACATTGTGATTAATACAGTTTCTGTTATGTTTTTACCTTCTTCTGTAAAATCACAACTATGCGAGTTAGGGCCTTTCTACATGAGACCAGCGATATATATGTAGCTACACTCTCGCTCAAATGATTATAACCACTTAAATATCCGTTTTTAGTACGCCATTTCTTTTGCTAGAGAGCTAAATTTTACTACTTTCGGAAATAGAATTTTCTTAAGATTCCAAAATAACAACAAAACCAGAGTTTAAGGCAACTGTGTTTCCACAAATAAAAAACATAAAATATACATATATATTAAACAACGGGTATTTTTTTTACTATATTAATTAGTTTTTAAAACATCTGCTTTTTTGTGCTATTTTCTTAACTCTTCAGGTAACTTCTGACGTAGTGTTTTGTGTTATTTTATTTTTCATCCTCTTTCAACTGTATAAAAGAGCCGAAAAACATTCAGCCGTATACAGTGGAGAAAGAAAAATAGAATAACTGTTGGTTATTGTTGCTTTTGCTTAAGCTTTGATTTTTGTCTTTGCTTTATTGTTTGGACAAAAATCTTTAGTTTATTTAAAATGTTTGTCAGAAGTTTCCTGAAGAGTTAAGTAAGCGGTAACGAAATGTCCATCGAGACGTGCTTTTACCCTCAATAATCAGTATTGGTGATTTAAATAATTAATCGGGAAAATAGCACGAAAATAAAGATTTTTTTGAAAATAATTAACATAAAGTGTACAATTTTGTTTCCTTCATATGTTTGGACCCACTTTTCACTACTAGTAGAAAAAAATTACTTTCTACTAAGATTAGTGAAAAATTGGCAAGAATAGTATATAATAGTTAATGGCCTAGCAGGCCATTGCGCATGAAATTGGGCGAAGTCTCAAAACTGTGCTCAGAAACTTAAAGAAAAAATTTAAAACTATGGAAAGAGATACAAAGTGTTGCTATGCAAAAATAAATTTATATGTATGGCGAAATAATACAGGTGGTCTGGATAGCGAATTTATTCATTTTCGCTGTAAACTCTAAGTGTAAAACACCATATAAAAAAAGTATACTAACTTTTTATATATGTAGTTTGACATTTAGGGTTTAAGTATTTTAAATCATCTGATTCAGAGTTTTTATAAGTACGTATATATAATCACAATAAATATACAAAATAAAAATTTTGAAAATATTTCAGCAAAATTTGTTTTTTGTTCCAGGATTCCACAACTTGTTCGCCGATGACTACACCTTTTAGATTCGCCTTGGGAGTAAGAGTTTTTTTTTCTTGAATTGTAAATTTTCTCTTCCTCTCTCTCTCTCTTAGCACAAAAAAGTTTCCTTTCTTAAAATCTTCAAATTAACAGCCATCTGTGTAGTCAACGTCCTGTTGGTCATTTAAGCTAAAGCCATCTTTAAAATAAAAAACATCTTATAAAACTTGAATTAAATTAAATTATTTTGAACATAATTTTTTCCATTATATTGCTTTATATTTTCCTATTATATTCTCACACTTTAAATACGCAATCTGAAACGTGTAAGTTTATGTCCAAACATTAATTGATGACATTATTTCCAATATTAAATATGATTACCAGCTATTACGCATAAAGAAGTGATTTTAACTGCGTGATTGGGAATTGTGTTCAAATACTCCTACAAAACATAGTAAAATCTAAACAAAATTTTCTACGCTGAGTTATGGTTATGAATAATATAAGGACATTAAAGTATTAGCATTGAAAATAAATACATATAACATTTTGTAACTTTTGACCTTAAAGCATGTACATCATAGAAAATGAATACATCATACACGTTTGTGCAAAGGGAAAACAAAATTAAACGAACAAAATGGCCTGTAATAAAGTTAAACTGTGATTTACTAAGAAAATATTTTTTAAACAAAGGCAAATCATCATTAACTATCAACGTGGGTAAATTGTTAGAAAACACTTGATGAAAATAATTATGATATACTATACATAGAGCAATGGACTATAGCCAACGGAGAATTAATAATTGTATAGATAAAAGCCTACACATTTATACATGTAAACGCACTTGTTAAGGAGCTTGACTTGTGTTATGAAATCTCTTCTATGCATATACTTTGTTTTAACTTTGTTGGCCTAATAATGTGTGTGTATTTATTTGCATGAACTTACTGCTAGGGACTTTGACGATAAATGAGTTTCATGTACAAAGAACAATTATGAGTTCTATTGGTGCTTGAGCCAAAAGTACAGGAGAATATATATGTGTTGAGAAAATATTTTCTGTGTAGGTGAATTATTATTCGACATAATATTTTGAGAAAAAAAAGGCTTTCAGTTCTTAACAAATCCTTTAAAACAAAACGGAAAAGCTAATGTTATTGTTGTTTAATAAAAATGTTGAGTTTTGTTTGTGTGTAATAAGCAGAGCAGAATAAATTAATATTTTCTCGTGGTGATTTTAAACAGAATAAAAGAAAAAGAAAGCAAAGACATGTCACTTAGCCACAGCGTTTGAATTGCTAGAATCGTGTGGGTATTTGCTAAACGGAAGATCGTAAGTTAAATTTAAGGTAAAACATGGAAATCATGGGCTAAAACTCAATGGACCACATAAATGGCCATCCTAAAATCTATTTAAAATAACGACTAGATATGAATGCATTATTTGTGTTATCTATGTGGGTTCATTAAAAATGTTTACGATTTAAAAAACTATCGTGATGAAAATGGCCTTCATCTCCGATGCTTGGTAAAAGAAAGCAACAGCTATTTTCGCAAACCTGTTATTATATCATTCATCACGGGTGGAAAAAAAATTTTTTTGTCATTCCGTGTGTAATTTCTACAATATACATTTCCACCCCAAAAAGAATATATTTTCTGTCTTCTTTACGCAGCGAAGTAGATTGAGCGATGTACGTTCGTTTTCGGGTTAAAATCGGTCCATATCGTTCAAATAAAGATCATGTCGTACAATAAAAAAAAAAAAAACACAATTATGTGGCAGCGAGAAAGAATTAAAAAAAAAGAAACAAAAAGTGAAAGTAAAAAATATGCGCTCGCTCATATTGTGACGTGCTTTTGAAATTTACAAATTTTTTTATATCGTTATGGGTATCATTTAAAAGCTTTGGATGAGATCTTTAAGAGAATGCTTGTAATTTTTAAAAATGCCGATGACATTTTTTTGTAAAATTATGTATGTACATGTAGTACTAAAAATTTGTATTCTTATTTTTTAATTCTTTGTCACCCAAATATTTGATTTTTTGATTGGAATTGCTTCCCTAAACTAGACTTACATACATGGTGCAGTGTTTGTAAGATTCTACGTAGCTAATATAGCACTCTTACTTGTTTTTTATACATTTTGATACAATGAAAACCTGCGTACTACTTGGATTTTACTTATTCGAAAACTGTTATAAAAATCGTTGAACTTTAAAACACAACTTATGTCACTATATATATTTTGCGGATAACTACATGCAGATCTTTGTTTTACCTCAATATTAATGTTATAGTGATTTTTTTCTAACACATAACTACTATTAAATGTAGCTCACAAAACATACAAAGGCAACATAGTTTTAACTCACACTATTTTATTTTATCTTTTACCTTAAGGGACTTAAATTTGTTTTTTTTTATATTTAAATAGCAAACGGATGACTCACATACGGTACATGAATGACAGCTAAGCTTTCAAGAAAAACTGAAGAGGGTAAATATTTGAAGCAGAATTAAATATATTAAAAAAATCATACTAACTAAAAACTCTTTCAAAAACTGCTTTTGAAACATTTGAATCGAATCCAAAATAGTTCATATAATAATCTATTTTATCTTTTGATTTTTAGTAAAAGCTTTTAATGAAAAGGGTACCAACATTTATATTCCAAAAAAATTTTCTCGCTATCGTTGTTTTTAAGAAAAACATGGCAACAACTCCGAAAAATGTTAATTATAAATACATTCAATCAGCAAAATATATATTTAATGCCAGCAGCGCGCACGACTTCATCTGCGTGCAATTTCTAATTTTCTTAAGATTCAGATTTAACTATTTATTTTAGAGTTCTGTAGAAATAGTTAAAAATTATCATCTAAAAAAATAAAATTCCTTACAACCGCTTTGGTACCATTATACCGGTAAAATTGGGTGCTTCGACACTGACCGAAATTACCCATATTGGAAACAAAGTTCTAAGGGATTCCCTTACAACATTTTGCTCAAATCCATCCAGGCAGACAGACAGACGAAAATTCCAACAACAAAATTAACAAAAAATACGTACATGAAATGTCCTTTTCCTAATTTAAAATAAATGTAATAGTAATGTATATATGAAAGTAGACTTAATACCTTTACACAACTGAAACAATAATTCTCTTTATAAAAATTTTTAACAAGGCACGAAGATATTATTTCTTGATATTTTGAATCTTTGTAATTAAAAGAACCCAAGCAATTAAATTAATGAAAAAAAAATGATAATAAAATCTGATATTTGCAGTTGTGGTTTGCAAGAAATCGGTCAACGCGTTCGTTAGTTATGACTTTTTAAGACAAAATGTGATTTCATCCATATTAAAAATAAACGAATAAGTGAAGTAACTCCAATCAAAAGAGCAAATATTGGGGTGACAGAGAATAAAAAATATAAAAAAAATTTGGTAGTGCATATATATAAGTTTACATTAAATGACATCAGCTTTTAATGGGTTAAGCATTTTTAAAAAATTTTAGTATTTACTTAAAGATCTCTTCAAAAGCTTTGAAATGATAACCAATATTAAAAAAAAATTGAAAATTTCAGACCCCCGTGACTCGGAAAATATGGATCGCCCATATTTCGCCAATTTTTTTACTTAATTTTTCTTCTTATTTTTTAATTTTCTATCGCCCCATGTAATTATTTTTGTGATTGGAGTTACTTGAAAATATTAGAGGTAGTTACATGAAAATATTAGAGGCAGGCGTGGTATTTTGCCTGCTACCTCGCAGGACATGAACCAATCATGCTGATTTCCGGGGCAACACTAACACGGACAGACAGATGGACAGACGGACATCGCTCAATCGACTTTGCTATGCATAAGAAGTAGGAATATATATATATATACTTTTTGGTGTAGAAAATGGATATTGTAGAAATTACACACGGAAAGACAAACTGAGATACATCATTTTCCCACTTTTTGTGGTGAAGGGTATAAAAAAACACGATTACGTGGGCGCCTATGAGCATATGCGTTCTGTACACTGTGTGTTGACTTCATACACACGGTATTCAATGTTTATATTCATGAGTAGCGTAGCAACCTGGGATGCAATAGTGCAAAATAATAAAGAAATAAATAAAAATTAATAATTTCCTATATCATAAAGTACTGAATGGCTGTTACTGAACAAAACTGGAGATTGTTGCTGATTAAGCCCAGTAGCATAGTAACAATATTAAAAGAAAATATTTTCTTTTAAAATTTTTCTCACGTTTCATGAACAACGTCTAATGGAGTTTCAAACAGTTTAACAAGATTTATGTTTCGCACTAAATAACGTCTAAAGACTGCCTGACTTCAAATTATATGAAGCTTTTATAAAACAATTACAAACGGTAGTAGAGAAAATATATTGTTTAAAACTTAAAGATGTAATGCAGAACCACATATTGTATACGCAAGGTATTACAACAATCAATATAACACACGTAGTTCCTCATGTGCTATAATAATGATGCATTTTGCATGCGTCATTGGTTTGAACATAGAAAATCCGTTTTCTTCTTAGTCATAGTTAAGTAGTTGCTAATCACGTTCAAAGTAACAGCAACAACAGCAGATGTTGCAAAAATGTCATGGTTAAAACATGAAGCACACACTGATATAAAATCTATAAAAGGAAACCTGCACACAATTCTCTGTGGGATTTGTGTGAATGGTTAAAGTTTCCACAATGTAAAAGTATAAAACAATGAACGTTGTAAAAGCCTAAAGACTTATTGGGATAAATACAACAACAACATATTCTGTTATTTTGTTCCTATTGTTTCAGTATGATGAACAATAACAACGTAGGAAAGTTTTAAAAGTACTTGTAGATTCTTACTACACGGCTCATCAATTTCTTTTTTCCTTTTAGACACTTGCAGTGTCAGCACTAATTTGACAGACATCAGCATTAGCACTATTGGCAGTAAGAGTAAAAATCCAACTAAGGAGTTAAAAACACAAACACTTCTGAAGCTTTCTTAGATGCAAGGTTACTTTAGAAAATGAAAAATAGCAGGTGAATGAACAGTAAAGGGCAAAAGTGTCAAGGTTTATTAATGAACATAATTTTGCATATCGTTTGTCATCATTTTCACATAAAATTTTTTGCATAATATGTAAGGGGCAAAATGTGTTTTTTTTAAATGATTTTTCATTATTAAAAAAAAAATATTGTAATAATGGAATGAGTTTTAACCCTCTCTATTTATAAACAACTTTTCATATTTGCTATTACTTTAACAATTTCTGTCGCGTTATTATGAACAGAAAAATGTGATCAATTGACGTCAAACGTTAAATTGGTCAAATAATAAAGAATTTATTCAAATTGATCTCAAGGCAAAAAATCAATCATTTATTTCCAAAATATATCGCTTTGAACACCAATAAAAGTGAATGTACCTACATTAAACATTATAATACAAACCGTAAAAGAGCAATTTTTTCATGACGTAACTAACATAATGAATGAATGCCTTATTTTTTCGAACCTGAGAAGAGTGAGGCTGTAGGAAGCATATAGAATAAAAATTAGTATTAGAAAGTACGCCATACCTGTTGCGGAACCCTTTGTGTGTGATTCACACTTCCACTTGGTGTAGTTTTTTACTTGCTACTGTAGTGGCTATAGTAATTCAACTGACTATCTATTGCGCTTCAAAACATGAAAAAAAATCGTTTTTATGGTGGCATTCTCTAATCTTTCCTTAATTTTTTGGGCTTGCATTTAAAAAGTAAGGACAAATGCATAAAAATATGTCTCTGCTGCACGAGCCCTTCATTTTTAATATCTATTTTTACTGTTTAAAAGATATAGCCTTGACATCAATTTCATGTCTCTAAGGGCATTACTTTAATTTTTATTGCTTGTTTCAAAAAGAGGCGGTCATACAAAAACCTTTGACTGTCTACCAATTATGATTTAACAGACAATTAAAAAAGTAGATTATGAAGACACCCCTAATGTTTAATTTTCTTAACATTTTCACAGTGAACCCGTATTTAAGCATAATTTCTCAATTAAAATTATTTTCAAAACCTGTCTACACATGATGAAGTTCTGATGAAACGAACATTGATGACAAACTTTCATACATTTTAAAAGCCAAATATAATTAAATATTTCCATAAAGTATATATATCCTACTTATGCATAGAGAAGTCGATTGAGCAATGTCCGTCAGTACGTCTGTCCGTCCTTGTTACTGTCAATCAATTTTAATCAATTTTAACGAGGCACTAGATCAGCTAGAAAAAAATAAAGATGTTAATCGATAAGACATATTGTCAAAAGTGATGCTTTTGGAATTCAGCATAATGGGTCGCCACAAAGAATATATATACTCTGCATTCTTATGCAAAGTGAAGTCGACTGAGCGATGTCCGTCTGTCCAGCCGTGTAAGTGTTGATACCAAGTTTGCCTTTGCCTTTGCAAACTTTATTTCAACAAAAATTTAAGTACGTCAATCGATCAGACATAGTGTCGAAAGAGGTGCTGTTGGAAAAGAGCAAGATCGGTCCATGACCTTTGAGGCAGCGAGCAAATAATTTTTTCATATTATTTGGAACAATTAGGTAACTCCAATAAAAAAATAATTATATAGTTCAATAGAGAATTAAAAAAAAAAAAACGACAAGTGAAAAAACTGGGGCTTGCCCATATTTTTCGAGTTACGGGGCTCTGAAATTTTCATATTTTTAAAAATATTAATATGGGTACTATTTTAAAACTTTTGATAAGATTTTTTTGAAAATGCTTAACCTATTAAGAGCCGATGGCATTTTTATGTAAAATTATGAATTTTTATTTATTATTTTTTTTACCTGTCTGCCACCCCAATATTTGCTTTTTTTATTAAAGTTACTTTACATGGGAAAAGATATATAATATTCGGTAAAGCCGAATATAGCACTCTTACTTGTTTTTAATTTCGCTATCTCCCTATATTTTTTATTTTAGTTACTTTACTAAACTATATTTTTTCCAAATGATATGGAAAAATAAAAGGCATGCCTGGTGTTTTGCTCGTTGCCAGTACATTGGCCAATCTTATTGATTTTTATTTGCAAAATTTTAGAAACTATGTCTAATCGATTTGCGTGTTCAAATTTTCTCTAGCTTATCTAGTGCCTTTGAAAAATTGATTTCAACCCGAAAACGGACAGCTGTAAAATTTTATTAAATAAAATTATCTGAATAAAATTTAATTGCTTTGTATTTTATGCCTATCTGTGACTTTCTATATAAGTACACTTTTGTTTTATGTGTGTATTTTCAGATGTTTATGGTAGATTGCGTCTCAAAAGCAAAAGTTATAAATAAAACTTTTGTTTTCTTTTTGGTTACAACTTGCTGATAGTTAACTTCAATTTATATTAAAATCCATCCTTAAATGACATTATTTTCTAATTTTAGTTTCATTTTAATATTATTGATTTTGAAATGTATATTTAGTTGCACTCATATTTATTTACAATTTTGGTGGTGGTAAAAAATCCACGCAACACTTAAATTTTTCTTCATTGTACTCTTCACAAATCGTAAAAATTGTTTTATTTTGCGTTTCCTTTTAAATTTAACACAAAAATTTGGAATTAATTTTTCTTTTTCAAAAAACGAACTTAAGCCATATAAAAATTATTAATTTGGTGCTTTAATATTTTATAGATTTTCATAAACTCTATTACATTTTACTTGTTTCCTTTTAAATGTTGCTTTCAAAAATTGTCACTAAATCAAATTAGTGACAAATAACACTATCGATACAGTATAATTGTGTTTCAAAATGTTTATAAAAAATTTACTCATAGAATTAAAATACAATATTATGAATTATATAAAACAAGCCATAAATTTAGTGAAAAACTAATCTGCGAAAAGTTAACAGCGAAACAATTTTGTTTAAATAAACCCACGTAAATTCCATAAACGTTTTGGAAAATACCTCTTTAGATAAATTAAGCATGTTTCTGAGCTAATAAAATAAACATTTACATAAATGAAATATTTACATGCACCCACTCACACACACACACATGCATATAAAAATAATGACATTATTTGCCTGGATAACATGTGTATATTTGTAGTGAAAATGCGTGACATGCATTAAAATGCAGACATGCTTAAACCTTTACACGTAAATACCCTGCCAACATTTTCAAACTTGCTTTATAATAGATACTCTGATTAAATTGCAACATTTTTTACACTAAGATTATTTAAAAAGAGGAGAAGAACAGTCGCCACTTGCTTTTCAGAATGGTGTTTGATCACTTAAATTTTCACGAGTTATGACTTTACGCTTGAATGGCGCTTTAAAGGAAAAATGTTTGTAGGGAATTTACATGTAGTGAGAACAAAATTAAAAAAAAAGAATGGTTGGATTTTGCTTTAGTACGACCGCACATTCAAAAACATGAGCACATACAAAAACCGAATTTTGCTGCTGTAAAACATATTAACTAAATGATGAAAGTATTTAATGACAATAAACACTACTGAATTCTTTATGGAAACGAACGAAGGCGAACAGTTGGTGACACATCTCTAATAAAAAAATCCAATAGAATGGAAACAAAAATGTATACCCGCAGTATAAAATAACAGTGGTCAACAAAGATTCTGATGTAGAGTTGTTTTATAGTGATATTTGACGCATTAACTGTATTCAACCTCAAACTGAATAGTCTGGCTTCATTGGGACAGTTGAATGTCTGTTTTTGCTATAATGAAAGTATTACGTTTTTGTCATTACAAGTCGTACTATGTTATGCCTCCCTATTCTTTCAAAATATTTTAAACTTGGTCTATTGGTTCCTTTTTAGCAATTGGTCTATCAGAAAAAATGTACTTTTATGACCTCATATTATATTAGGATTTTTCAAGAATATTTAAAAAACTATTGATAAAAAATGGTGCTGTTTTAACTGTAGAATATACAGCAGTGTAGAATACATAGCAGTGCTAGACTTTTCGGTATTTCAATAATTGATTTCATTGATAAAACGGGAGTTCAGGGTTGAAAACTGTCATGGTCTAGTGGCTAATCTAACCAAACAATACCATCATTGATTCATTCATTGATTCATGTATTTTATTTAAATTCATTTTAAAAAAGCAACTAAAACTAATAGTATATTACAAGCTATGCCTTATTTTTCAATGTGTATCCATTATCAATTATCTCAATTAAAAATTTTCACATTTTGGTGTATAGCCATTCACATTAAAAATAAAAGTTAAAGAGGAATTTCCCAAAAAAGAAAATTGGAAGAAGATAACCTTAAAACTAATTACACACTAAAGAAGCGAAACAGAGTGGAACAAAAGTAAACAAAACAAATAAATAAAAAATAAACTTATTGGAAATTAACTCTTCTGTTATAAAATAGCAGGTCTGCACCCCAATGAAGAAGGCCAGCTCCCCCAAGCGTCGGCAAATCTACTGGAATCCCACAGCCCTAGAGTAACACTCCCTAATCAAGACATTTTCCATAGCGCATTTTCCTTAGCGCACCTTTGAAACTTAAGGACCTTTGCGACCACATACGAGTCTATTCTGTCGAAATCATTTGCAATATATATAAAGCTACAAGAAGGCCTACGGAACTCTCTGTTGCACCCAAGACACGCAACTAAGATCCGCCTCTACCATCTCCTAAGCCACTCCATCAGGGCTGAAGAAACTTTAAATCAAACTGGAAAGGCGTAGGAGATGAGAGAACGTATGATTTGGTGGTAGACCAAAAGGCGCACTTTTTTATCAAGCCCACCTCTGCGTTTTAGTATGCCCTCTTACTCTCAAGAGCATCATCGATGTGTCAATATGGCTCAAAATTTTCGTGAAAGGTGATGCCAAGGTGCTTTAACTTTTCCGAAGTCCTGATAACTTCGCATCCAAATCTCAAGCAGGGTCTGTGTGACTTTCAATTTGTGTGTAAATGTAGTCTGTTAGTGCAGTCCTGAAGAATCAACAAAAGATATACCTGTGGTGGCTGAGTTATATCCTATCTGAAGACATTGCACAAAACTGGTCCTAGCAACGATCCTTGTGGCACTCCCGTAAGAAATGCAACCCTAATGAGAGAGTACATATATAGTACGTACGCTAAAAAACGGCCTCTCTACCAAATCCCAATTTCATAATCTTGTAGATAAACCCATCATACCGAACGGTGTCAAAAGGTTTGACAAAATCCAAGCTCACTGCCATTGTTGGGATTTCCTACTCAGACCAATTAAATAGTATCAAAATAAGGTTTGTAATATGTTTTTGAAAACTCACTTTCTCGACTCACACCTGCATTTATTTTCACCTAACATGGGTGTCTTTAGAGATGAACTCGGAGATCGTTTCCACCAGGAAGCTAAAAACAGACTTGCCATTTGCAAAATACGAGTATGCCAAAAAAAAAGATTTTTTTGACAATTTTTTAATTAACGATTTATTTGCTAAAATTCCGTGAGCTCCAATTTTACCGGTTTGTTCTTAAGAAACTAAACGCGTAAGAAAGACTGATCTAAGTTTCAGAACAAGCTTGAAAAATGCCTTAAAGATCACCCAATCTCATGTCTAGGAAAAAACATAATTTTTTTTGTTTGATGTGTGTACTAAATTAGAGATAAACGGGCACAGGATAAGTGATTAGATTAACTTCTGTACCTGTCAGTAAGCCCTTATCGGACGGTGGTCAAACCGCTATTCTGTGCAATTTTAAGATCATGGCTTGCAGGACGATGAATCTAGTCTTTGCTATATGAGAGGCAACAGCACACTTCCATCTGTTCCACGCCAGACCCGCAGAAATAGACAAAAACCCCGAAGGGACCTCATCAATAACCCTCTACAGAGATGGGCAGGTCTCTGTATGGTCTACCGGTTCCAATGGTGCCAGTTTATTTATTGTTATTATTATTCATACGTTATTATTATATAAAGACACTGGTAAATCATTCGACAATTACCCCACTGTCTATCCAGCTTCAGTGCCTGCACACCGGAGGACTGGTTCCCCCTATATTCCCGAGGACCCTCGTCAGCACATACGTTTGATCAGCACAGACTTTTGAAGGCCCCGGGGGGAGCTTATGGGGCACAATATTAGAACAAATGGTTTTATTTTGGAAAAGTTGGGTACTTGATATATGAGAATAGATAAGGGGATTGCAAGCTTTTTTTTTTTTTTTAAGAGAAGTAGCACTTCAGGCATCAATACCTACTTAGTTCGCAACCGTGCTACATTCTTTAGGAAAGGGATAGATGAAAGAGAAGAAAGGTGGTGAAAGGAGATAGATATAGCCATTTTATTAATTATTTTACTTCGCCGGCGAATATGCTATGGAGAATTACCGACGAAGGAGGCTGCATGTTTTAATTTTAGATCTGAATATGTATATATACCATTAAACAGAAAAAAACATTTTTTATATTTTCACTTGTAGTCAACGTGTTTACCACTTAGACTACGGCAGCCTCGCTTTGGCATATTGTTTGTATTTTAGCTTTATTTAGTTTTGTTAAATACAAAAAAATTTTTAAATTGGCATATTAGTGATGTATTGAGAGTGTACGCAGGTCTCAAATTATGATCTGTTATACTTTCAACTTTCATAAAAATTATTATTTTTTTAGACCGTAAATTCAGATATTAACGCCTGTCTATAACAGATTTTTTTTTGCTATAGCATATTTTTTTCCTTGCTACAATTGTAGATAATTATGAGCTTGAAAATTTCATATTTTACATTAATTTATACTTTTACATCCAGTTCTCTTTATTTTTTATCAATTGCTGCGTACGTTGCAAGTAAATATTTGACATGTGAGAAGTTATGTTTCATACCCACCTGTGATCCATTGATTTCTTAATTTTTTTAAGGCAAAAAAAAAAAAAAACAATAATAATATTGGTGACCAAATTTATTAAGCGCTGTATAAATAAATTCAGTAGAATCGAATCAATGATTACAAGTTAATTTTTTTGTTTTTCAGGATTCACATATTTAACAATTAGGTTACTAAAATTTACAAAAAACTTTGTTAAGCATCAATATGTTCAAAAATCTGTGATAAATTTATCCATGATTTTGTCTTAATAACACAAAGAATTTCATTCCCAATAGATAATTTACCCCTTGTCTCTTGTACTGGTTAATGAAGACTAAATGTCTGTCATTTCATTAGCGCTTTAACTCTTAATAAAATTCAACGGTAGCATCACACACTAACCAACATAAATTAAGCACAAAATTCAAATAAAATTCCATTTCATACATTTAGATGAAGTGATTTCAGCGATTGCCACTGATGTTTTTATGACCTGAATCTAGTGAAAGCCTATTTTTCTTACTAAACATTTAATATTTTATAGAACATGTGTAAAAGATAGAATATTTACATACAAATTTTGCAAGGTCTTTATAAAATAATTCTTTAAATATTTGCAAATTCATGTTGAAATTGTAAAATTGTCACGCTTCATTGTTTTTATACATTTATTAGAGCGCATGTAGCAAACTTAAGGTCGTTAAATTTCCTACATAAAGACCAGTTTCAATCATCAATTGTTCAAATATTAAGATAGTTCGCCACAAGCTGCTACAATAGTTCATTTCATCTCCCAAAAACATTTGACCTTAATTTGATAAATTATGTTTGTTTACAGCCCAATCACTGAAATTTAATAAACTATTTTTTAAAGACAAATTCTGCGTAGTAAGCAGGAGATCCAAACGTAAACAAACAATGATTTTTGCATTGAAATTCCAGGTTAATTTAACTTTAAAATATTCTAATAAATTTAGACAACTATAATACTCTCGAATTTCTGTTTTTTTTTTCAACTTATAAAATCTCATTATAACTTAAGAATTTGTTTCAATATTCAAATCATTATTCAGATTCTTTTTTATATTAATTTACTCTAATTGTGGTTGATTCCTTCAAATATAAATATTTCATGGTATTATCATGAAATAGTTATTATTTAATACTACGAAATGAAATGTATTACTGCAGGGAAAGCATATCCATATGGCCATTTCGCTACTGCTCTTATAGCTCATTAGCGGATTCTACACAAATTTTGTTAAGAAAAACTCAAAGTCAAAAGTAAAATTAATTAAATAAGAACTGCATTGAATCAATAAAGCAAAAAGATAATAACAACTCAAATATATGTTATGCAGAAACGCAGCAGTAGTAATTTCACCTGGTCTTGTAATACGTTGTGGCGCATGCTTGGGCCTCTCACCTACAGACCCACTTTTTTTGAAATCATTCAATACACGATAAATAGCGCGTTTCTTTGTTTTTGGCACGCACCTATTTTCTCCCAAAGTTTTACGTAACTTTCCCATCGTCACAGCAATCAATGATTGATTTTAAAAAAATGTTTTAACGATTAAAACACATTGGCTTATCAAAAATGTTTACATAATAAATTTGCCACGTGTCTCCTTCCCGACTGCCAAATATGGACTGTCAAGAAAAATTTTTCTCAGGACGGTAGTTTATGATACATTTTTTTTATTTCAGCTTTGAATAAATAGAAGAGAAATTAAATGTAACATCTTTTATTAAATGTGTTAACTATATGAATAAATAAATTTATGTTATAAATACACGCTAGGATTATATTCCTGACGGTTCAATAGAAAAACCTTAAGAAAATTTTAACAGAGTGCAAAGCTACTAATGCATAGCTTTTATGCTGAAAAAACATGCCCAAATATGACCATCAACTAGTCGTCTTGAACAGTAATATTCGTTTTATTTCATAAAACACAAAGTGTAGAAATAATAGCAGAAATAATAAAAATAGACATCAAACCGCAAAACAAAAGAAAAATTAGGTTTTCCAATTACTGAGTGCTAACACCGCGCTACTTAGGCTCTTTTCAATGTACATTATTAGAATTTTTAATAGATAGATTGTTCTTAGCGCGCTAATTTAGTTTTGGCTGTAAAGAAAATTCAGTACACATAGAAGAGAAATTCGTTATAAGAACCGAATTTGTTGCCAATCGAATTTTTTCGATTGTGTGTATTATATTGAATTCGGTTGTAATAACTGAATGAATATAGCACTGACAAATATTTAAAAAATTATTCTTGGGTGACTTCAAAGGATTATTGTGAATTAAATAATACGAAATATTTTAATATCTTATATATTATTTCTAAAGCACTTTTTTTGTCGGTTGCAAATATCTCCCATACCACCGCATCAAATTTAATGAATGATATCTCATTTCAAAGCTTATTTCTAACACTAATGACGAAAAATAATTAGAAATTGAAAATTTTATATTTTCATTGATAAAAAATAAAAATAAAAAAATAAAATTTTATATAGAACTTCATGATAATGCAGTGATTATATGTTTTTTTTTCCAAGTATGGTAATGCAGGGTCGCTTGTGCATGATAATACTGTTGTCATTATGATTATATGTTTTTCTTCAAGTGTGGTAATACAGGGTCGCTTAATAGTAACGGAGTTCTACATAATAAAGTATGTATTAAAATCTATTGTGGCAATACCGCTATTTACTATAATGCCGTTCATTATAGTAAATTTTTGTTTGTATTAAGGATTCGTACGGGAAAAAAGTTAACGATGAGCATGTCACTACCTCTAACATTGTATTCGAAGAAATATTATTGCATTTAAACATTTGTATGTATGTATGTATGTAAATATGTATGATATATTATAATTTCTAATATTTTTATACTTTTAATAAAATGTATTGAATTACTAAAATTTCTATTAATTATTTTCATTTTATCTTACAGAAATGACAACTGCTGCGAAATATTTGCACGGGTTATCTAGTTTACTTTCATTTTAAATAGAAATTATAGGAATAAGATTATAAATTATGAAATTTACGTTTCGGCCATTCGAATTTAGCCTACTCCTTTCTTTACATCGAGATTCTTCTTTTCCACATAGGTTCTTCAACTTTCCGTCCCATACCGCACGCTTTGCTGCTGCAAAGTTTATTAAACATTTTAAAATTTTGTTAATTTACAAACGTCTTTCTGAGGTAAATTTTGTACTACCTTTTAACAATTTTAGAGAACTTTTCACCACAAACAATATATTCCAAGACGAATCAATTACTAATTCAAATTGATTCGCCTTGATATATTCTTAGTTTTTTTTAACTGAAATATTGATGATTTTTTCAAATGATTATATTAATAATTAAATTTTTAAGATATAAAACGAATTTTAACTAATCTTTTTTCTGTGTGTACGTCTCATTAAGAAAACATACCAATGTCAGTACAGCCAATATTTGGAAATGATAGTCGTGTTAAAAAAATGAAGCAATAAAAAACCTAGTTTTTTTTTTTTTTTTTTTTTTTTTTTGTTGAACTCTCACAGCCACCTTAAAATATTAATTTTTGACAAATTAATATTTAAAAAGTGAAGGAAGTCAACTAATATTTTATGCGATAGAAGAATAATAATAATAGACTACTATAGTAAAAAAAAGTGAAGAAAACGAACATTCGCACACTCCCTTACCTTTTAACTGCATTCGAAATTTCAGTAAAATTTAGTAATTTTGTTTAATTTTGAATTTTTTCCCAATCAGGAATTGAACTATGAAATTATTTACAAATTTAAATTTAAATTTTTTTTGTCAATAATCAGTACCGGGAAAATAGCATGATCAATTTAAAGTTTAATTTATTTAATTTAGTATTTTTAATTATTAAATTGCAAGTGTCCGTGCATAAGGCAAAACTAAAATAAAATAGTGTTTAGTTGTTTTTATTTTATTTTTCAACATTTTTAAACTGTATAAAAGAGCCGAAAAAAAGTCAGCCCTGTACAGTGGGTAAAGAAAAGTATAATCAAAGTTGATTATCGTTGTTTTTGCTTGAATATTGAGTTTTGGCTTTACTTTATTGTTTATACAATAACCTTTAGTTCATTTAAAATATTTGTGAGAAGTTTCCTGACAAGCTAAATGAGCACAAGCGAATTGGCCAGCGGGACGTGCTTTCACCTTTGATAATAAGTACCAGGAAAGAAGCACGATCAATTTAAAGTTTAACTAATATTTTTATTAATTTGTTTAGATGAAGTTCACACACAACCTAAAACATTTCTTTGTCGTTTTCTCTAAACATCAACCTGCGGTGTGGCCACGAAAAAAATGCTGCATTTCATTCCGCTAGTGTGTAATTTTTCTTGTTTTCTTTGGAAAATGTCCGCATACATTTTTAAATAATTTTTTTCTTTTAGAAATTTTTTGAAATTATATTAAACAGGAACCTAAGCGGTTAAAATTGAATTTTAAATCATTTGTAATTTTATTTATTTAGTAATTTATTTATTAACAAAATTTAGTTGATACCGAAATTTTTTTTGTATCATTTAATTTTTATTGAGTAGTTTTTCAGTATTCAGTAAAAATTAATTGCAGTATTAACCAAAAGTTGGATTATTACTGCAATTTTATTGGTACTGCAAAGTGGTGATCAGCTGTGGTACAAAGTAGTATTCACCTTTTACAGAACTAATTTTCCATAAAATCGTTCTTTATAAACAAATAAGCAAAATGGATTTTATATTTGTTAAATGGCAAATGTAGCAACTTATGTGTTGCATAAATAGGAGTCAACCCCAGAGTGCTGGTCCTAATAAAAAAACAAGCTTTTGCCACACCGAAAATCTTAGGAATAATATGCATTGTGCATCTAAAAACTAAACCACAATTTCCTTAGTTTTTATGCAACACTGAACATTTTTATTTTGTACTCTCTTTTTAATTAACATTTTACACTCTAAAATGAAAATTTCAAAAAAGCAAACAATTGTACATTTGCAAACAAGTAATTTAAGTTTTTTAAATAGAAGTGTGCACAACAACTGTTATGATTTCAGCTTTTGAGCCTGTTGAAAACAAAACACCTTACGCTAAGCTTGCCTAAATTTTTGAAAGCAGATTACAAAAATGAAAATAGCATTTACTAAAATTATGTGTTGCAAGTAGAAACTTACATTCACTTACGCGGTATTATGAATATGGTTAAATTTAAAACATGACAAAAGCCACAAGTACATGTTTTAATATAGTGTTTGTACTTAAAACGAAAAGTAATAGATTCTTTAAGCCTTTAGAAAAAATTTCTTGTTTTATATTTTATATTTACACACACAGTTTAAGTAAATACAATATTTTACCGTTACCTTCTTTCTGAGGTGCCTCAGTGATTTAGAAATGATGAACCAAATAAAATCTGAATAATGCTAAAACAGTATAAAATCAATTTTAATTCAATTTCGAGTTAATTACCAATTTTTTTATTATCATTTGAAAAAGTGCAATGAAATAGACAATAATACGGGTATTTCTATGCGGTTCTTGTAGGTTGCTAAATTTAAACTTTTCTTTTAAAAAACACATACATTAGAATTTTCTAATTGCCTAAAGGATTAAACTGACTTAGAACTTCTATGATATCACCGTTATAATCCAGGTAAAATTAAAATTTACTAAAGTTTAAGAACCACTAGGAAATAATCGCCTGACATGGAGTTGCATTTATGTTTGCAACACCTGATAGATATTTCCTGTTGGTATGTACATGGCTGCATTGTTTTGCTTGTAGCCACAATGTGTACTGAGTAAAATACGTACCCTTTCAAAAATTGTTAAGTAATGTCCTTGCTCGCACTAGTTATAAAAGAGAAAAGAAAATTAACAATATGTACCACAGCCTTCACTCATATTTTCTGTTCGCAAATCTTGAATTTACAGCATTAAACATGTGCTCGTAATAACAAAGTGCGTGAGCTTAAATGTTTAAAAAAATGTAAGAGTTAAAAGTAAGAAACTACTTTAAAAATTTGTGAAAGAAAAACAGCAAAACGAATTTGGGTTAAAGTAGTTTTCTTTGTTATTTGTTAAATAAATAAAAGAATCTTATATAAACGTTTTATATTTTACAAAGAGAAAAAGTTGTTTTTTTTCACATAAGAATTGACTTATATAATTTCTGTATATTTTTTTTATTTTCAAAAGTATTATAATTAAGTGAAAAAATTGCATTGCAATAATAAAATCAGTACGACATGTGATTAATTAGACTATGACTATTCCGAATATTTCCGTTAGATGACTTATTGCGGTGGTCCAAGAGAAACTATACATTTGTGTATTAAAATATTTCGATAGTGGATACTGAACTTAACCAAACAGTCAACAATTACCACCTGCTTAATATCTGCTTAACCTGAGAAAATCCGAATTGAAAAAACATTTGATAACAAAAACTATTCAATAGACACGTATAAATATAATAATTGCGAAAAAAAAACTGACTTCAAAATAGACAAATTTAAAATTACTTTTCTTTAATTATTGACATAGTAACACAAAATTTGTGTAAATTTTAAACGTATGTCTTTACCTGTTTAAAAGATTGGACATCAACTATTAGGGCACACTTTAGTTTCTAATATAAAAATGTTTTATTCGAAATCTTTTTTATGTTAATTAACTTTAATCGTGCTTGATTCCTTCAAATATTAACATTTCATAAGAAAAAAAAAAGAGTTACTGATTATTTGCTGTGTTTTTGTATAAAACATTTTTGATTTTTATTGTCTTTTTGATTCATTTGAGTTCTCATTTATTCAATTTGGCTTTTGATATAATAATATGCAAAATTTGCTTAGAATCCACTAATGTTTTCCTTGCAGTAATAAATTTCATTTTGTAGTTTTATTAATAAATATTTCATGAGAATATCATTAAATATTTATATTTGAAGGAATCAAGCACGATTAAATAATTTAATTTCTAATTTTAAATATTTATATTTAATACAGTAATGAACATTCTATATAATTTTTAACTGTTTGTCTATAACCGTTTGATAAATTGAGCTAAATAAGTCAAATTAAATCAGTTATGTGTGCTACTTGTTTAAGCATTTAAGGTTCTTTGAAAATTTCAACTATCTGGATATAATAATTCAAAAGTTTGACCATATGCATAAAATACCATTAACTATTGGGACATCCTTTAATTTAAAACTTTAAATATCAAGACTGGTTATTGTAACGTTGATATTAATCAATATTCTGTCTTATTTTCTAGCCTTTGTCTATAAGAGTTAAATAGATAGGCTCATAAAGGTCAATTTACGTCACTTATGGGAACGCCCTTTATTTTTAAGATTTATTTTTAAAACACTTTTTGCTATTGGGAGCTCAGTTTTTTGTTTTATTTTAAAAAGTGCCCTTACGGTTCATAATACACATAAAAAACAGTCTTTAATTTTTAAGATTATGAACTGGTTTTAAAAAGCTAACCAATCTGTAAGCATATTCTTTCAACTTAAAAAAAGTTTTCAAAAACGGTTCAGAAATGACTGAGAGCTGCATGCAGAAACGTTCAAAGAAACGTTCAGACAAAATGATAACCTGCTTCTTTTATTTTTAAGTCGTTTAAAAATCAGACTCTACTTATAACAGATTAAAACATTTTATTTGCTGCAAAAAGTATTAATACCAAATAAATGGTGGCATGGTAGGAGAAATTACTTTGCGCAAAAGATTTTTTAATTGATAACCTTGTATAGATGCGAGTCGTGGATACAAAATACATATGAATATAATGTAGAACAAACTAAAATTCGATATAACCCGAATCACCACCAGGAGCTAAAGGAAAATTTTTTAATCTATTATGTACTCTTGCATTATTTAATCGATTTCGATGAAAATTATTTATTTTAAAGACATTTATTATTAAATCCGCTAAAAATTTAAGAGGAAATGAACTTAAGATTAATACATTGGGAAATAATAAAAAAAAAAAACTCACATTAAATATCTGAAATACCATGTTTTTATTTTTTATTTTATTTTGTTTCGAAAATTTAAAAATAATGGCTTAAACTTGAATTGAATAAGTTGTTTGAAGGGCAGATTGGAACATGAATAATATAAAATGAATTTTGCTTTAAAGTTTTAACAAAATCCTGTTTTTATAACTAAAATCTCGAAATCCCTTCTTCTTTATAAGAGATGTTCAAGCTAGAAAGTAAGTGCTGGTGGCAATAATGTTTGAATGTTGTAGTGTCTTAAAGTGTGGTAATTGTAGTATTAAAATAATTCTTGAATCGGACTATTGCAATAAGATTTGTTTTAGAACAAGAAACCTTAAAGTTTAATGCTGAAAACACATTTAGAACGAACGACGAATTTTTCGTTGCGAATGTTTGTCGAATAAAATAGAATAAATTTGTGTATATGAAAATGTGCACAATCAATGCGTCGACGAAATTCGTCGTGCGTAACGAACTCTGCTATATATATTTTTTTTATTTCTATTTTTTATGTCGACGAACGACGAATATTTTTGTGTAGAGGGACAGTTTTTCTGTTTTTTTAACTATTTTATTTTTTATTGAAAATTTATTTACTTTCTTTTTTTAGCCCTATCAGATATTTTAATTCTTTTATGATTTATTTTTAAAATATTTATTTCTCTATTGTAAGTATTGCTTGACCGCGATATATTTACCTACGCTAGCAAGAACTATCCTCTACTATCATAATTCTACATTTTTCTACTAGGTATACAAAAACTCAAAAAATAAAACATTTAAGAAAATATTTCAAATGAAAACCTTATAAAAATTAATGTTTATTTTTTCAAATACATGGTCACTCTAGCAAGTGGCATATGCAAACAAAAATGTATTTTAAAATTAATTTATAAATATACTTAGTATTTGTCGTCCTAATTGAGTTTTTTTTTTGACGAATTTAGGCAAAGGCGGTTGATTGACGAATTCGTAGTGCTGTGCGAAATTAGTCGTCCGTCCTAGTTATGTTTATACCATAAGTCGTAGTTGGCCTTAGCTCTTATAAAAAAGTTTTTATAGCAAATTTTTCGCCCTAAGCAAATAAGGTAAGCAAGATCTGTAACGCTGCACAAATTTTTGTTCACAAAATTGATTCGTGATTAAAGCCCGCTTTGGATTGAAGTTTTTAATTATAAATGGTTAGTACACTGTATTAAAAACTCTCGATTGACATAAGTGGTCTTCAATATCTTATATGGTAATAATTATCCCTCTATTACTCATGAACTGTTATTTATTAAGTTTAAAAAAAAACATACACACACAAAAAGAAAAATGTTTATAAATTTTTGGAATCGCAGTAAACCGATACTGTTTTTAACTACCAAAAGGCAAAAATCGAATGTCACTTTATAGTTAGTAATGTGACAAAATTGGGTTTTGTGGATAAAGGATGTTAGCACAGTTTCTGAACTATGAGATTCAGTGCACATTATTTTTCAGTCACTATGACGGTTTGTTGGCCACATTAAACACCATTATATAGAGGTTTTTTATTATGTAAAAGTTTATAGATATAAGGGCAAAAAAAATTTAATAATAATATTGTTTAATAAAAAAAAATTGTATGCAAATATCTGTAAAATGGATTATTTTAATATACTTTACAAGAAAAAAGTTCACTTCTCTTCTCCAAATCCCATAAATTAAAACAAGATAATTTCAAAATAGAAATATTTTCATGAAATAAAATTTTTACGAATAAATAAGAGATTTCTAACCACCCAATCTATATGCAACTTATTGTTACTTTCCCAAAAGATAATAATGTGGGTTAGATTTATTTTTTATAGTTTATTGTCAAATGCAAAGCAGTCAAAATTGTGCCACGTATACACTTAAAAGAAATGTAGATGTTGCAGTGATGTGTCAGTTAAAAAAAACAAACAAATTTTTTTATACACAAATTTTTACAAGTACATTATGCGGTAAAACTTGCAGGTTGATAAAACCCATAAATATAAAAAAATATTAGTAGCAGTTTCTATAGCTAAATAAGAAAATAATTTAAAAAGAACAATTAAGGACAATTTTTAACTGCAGCATAAAATTTATTTATCTATTTTGGGGTTCTAGCCTAAGCAGCTTTAAATTAGTAGCTAAGATCTCAATCGAATCTTGTATTGGAATGTTTTAAGCAAACAAAAAACAACAACAATAATAATAAATACTGGTAATAAAAATAATAAAAAAAGTGTAATTTTTCAATATTTTCATATGGAGCAAAATATGTAAAATATAAAACAAGGACTAAACGAAATGTTATTCAGTTTATGAAATTACACAACTCTAAAAATTATATCTAAAAATTAATTTAAATCAATTTCTAACGCTCTTGCTTTTAAGTTAAAAACATTTCTTAGTAACTTTTTTGCAACAAATTAATTTCTAATTTAAAAAAATTTTTTACTCTGGATTTATTACCTAAAGTTTATTTTTAGTTTTTATCAGAGTTGGCAGCGGATATCAAAAAGTATAACAAACTTATTTTAATTAACATTATTAGCGTTAATTTTCAAAAGTTTGAAAAAGTCATATTTGGCAATAAATAATATTTGTTTTTACAAAAAAAAAAAAAAAAAAAACACTTCAAATTTTCAGGCGAAGCAAAATAAGTAAGAGATATTTAAACAAATAAGCATGTATAATTTATTGAAGGATAAAGAGAAACACAAAGTTATTGCAGATAATAACGTAACAACATAAGGATAATAAATTTGTTAAAAAACTTTTTTAGTTCAAATATTTTTGTTCATTTTGTTTTTGTTACTTATTTATAAAAAAAAAAGCTGTAAAGCCTTTAAAATTTAACAATATCTCGTCGAAGCTGGAATAAGCTTAATTGATTTCATATTAATTGAGATTAAATGATCACGAAAAATGAAAACTGAATTGAATTGGTTATAAAAACGTTCTGTTTTCATAACAAAACACTTTTTATTAACACTAAAAAATTATTTGACTTTAGCCTTATTTACAATATAAGCTTCACATTGCCAAAAAATTTAAACATTGTTAAATTCATATTTGTGTCAAACTTTTACTTCCATGTTCCTACGAAATAGCAAATAACATAATATCGCAGCTTCCATTACAGTACTTTGATTGTATGATAGATTTAACTGATAGATTTAACAGTTTTAAATTCTTACCGAATGCATTTAATGTGCGTATGATTAATATGCAATCGAAAAAACTCATGCGTTGAAGCCTATCATACTTGGGATTTTTTCATTACCATTGAAATTTCAATAGCATTGTTGTTAATAATGACAATGAAAAAAATTTAACTACCATTTAATGCTAATGATTTTATTTCAATTATAATTGTTTTTAATAATGTTAATTAAATTTCAATGAAATCGTTTCATTACTAATTACAATTGAATCAAAAATAATTGTTTTTATAAAACACAAAATATTTGATCGCAGAAACTCAAAAAACTATGCATAAAATAAATAAATAAATAAAAAAGTAAATAAATCTTTTACACCAAACACATTTTTAAACTTGATGTCTGAGATGTGAAGAAGAAAACCGCAACTAGTGTCTCATTTTTCCTGAGAAAGTTAAAACATAAATATTTCACCACATTTTTCTGATCTAAATACCATTTTAAAATATTGCTATACTATGCTTTAAGATGTATATTGTGTTTACAAATACAAGAAACATCTTCATTAATGATAATGATTCTAAACTATTTAACATTAGTAAATGGTAATGAATTTTTTTTAAACTAATGGCCAATGAAACCTTTTCATTAAAAAGCATTGCCCTTAGTAAAAATAGTGATAATGCTAAAAAATAATAAGCATTATTTATAGTTCAATGCCAATGAAATCGTCAATTAATTAGTCCATCTCATTAATGACCCATGAATGATTCCTATTGCTTTTCAAAATTTGCTTGCATTATAGGTTTTAATTTTAGTCCGGTCACTGTTTGTTAAGCTGATTTGGTTTTTATTTTTTTTTTCAATTATTCTTAAAAAAACAGAGATTTATTTTATTTAAATATAAAACATAAGTAGCAGACAATCAATTCTTAGGTATGCATAAATAAAATTTATAGAATCCAATGGTAAAAAGGAAATAAAATTGATTGAGGAAAATGGATAATGTTATTAATGATAAGATAAAGTCCCAAAGTAATGACTGTTATAAGTTAAAAATGAAATAAAATTTAACACTCACAAATAAAAATTATGAAAAACCAACTCTTGTTGAATCGACACTCTTGTTGTATTAAAGAAATATAGCGTCGTCTTAACGAAATCTATATTTTAAATCTATTAAAATTCATTTAGCACACTCATTTAACAACTCTGTCCGTTGTACTATAATTTTTTCCAATGGTAATGTACTGAGCTCTTTGACGTCAATATACTTGTAATTCTAAACGCAGTATTTATATACATATGTTTATGGCTTGAAAAATATTAGCTTTTTAGAAATGGATTACTCATGTGCTTTCCGTAGATACAAAACGATGATTATTTTTCTTATCTAAAATACACCTTGAATTAATTTATATGGTTCTAGATGAGTAGCAATTTCTGTAAAAGACTTATTTATTTAAGGGCTGCATATTTCTTGTCCCACACTTACTAACGTAACTATCTTAAACGTCCACAACAACAACATGAGTTTTGATTAAAACTTAAGCCTACTTAAAAAAAAAATAATATGTGCAGCTTGTCTTCATTTTCTTATTATAGCTATTATTTCAAAAATTAAATGTCCGACCCAAAGTCGTTTAAACATAGATAAATATTATATTAAAAATAATGTTTTAATTACATCCTCAAAATAAGATAAATTTAAGTTCAAAAAAGGTTAAAAAATAAATACATAATAAACAATTAATATTTAAATAAATCATTTTATATAAAGTAAAAACAGAAATTGATAGAAAAGGCAGCTGCTTGAATATATAAAACAATTAAGAGATAATTATATTAAAGTTGTTTGTCTTAACAAAAAGTATTTTTGTTTTTTTTGCAATAAAATATAATTTTGTTACTTATAATAAATATGTACTAATTAGTAGCTGCTTATATGTTTCTAGCATCAAGTATTACTAACACGATTCATAAATTTATAAATGTCGAAAAACAAATATTAAGAACATTTTTTTATTGCTATGTCAGCTTGAAACCAGACAAAATATGTGCCAAAACAATTTTATACGTCATATTAGAAAAAAAGTTTAACTTAAAAAATATTCAGGCATGCCACAAATCTCAATTCCAATAAAAAATGTTCTGACTACCACAATCTTGTTTTTCAGAAAACAAGAAACTAAAAGTTTTTTCGGAATAAAACCACTTCTAAATATCTAAGTGAAATTAGGTTTATTTGCAATTTTGCTAATTGTGATTTTAAAATTAATTTTAATCTTTTCAAGAGCATGCAATAGCCCTTACGTAGATTGGCCTTGTTAGTTACTTTGATGTGAACAGTATTGTGAGGAATTAACAAAATCGATCATAATTTGAAGAGAGTAGAACAAAACCGATCGGATTGTTTATTGTGGCATTAAAACCATTCTGATGTGTAACATGCTTTATTGTATTGGTATTTGCATAGTTTATTAAAGAAAGTTGTTATTCGCTCATTATTTGCTTTTTCAAATTTAATACTTTCTATGTGGCAAGATAGAGAAAGACCATACAAATAAAATTGTCATTGCAGACATGAGCCACGTATTAAAGTACTTTGCACAAAAACAATTCTTCAGGATTTCAATAGCCATTTACTAGACCCTCGTTCATATTTAAACCGTTAAAGGCAATCAGTAAAAGTAGCTTAATATCAAACTTCATGTAAAAATAGTACTACAAGTAATATATCTATTATGTGTCGGTTATATGACAACTGTGCGTCAAATATACAATTTAGATGGTGTAGGTATAGCACAATTGTGATGTAAAAGCTTTAATTTTTGCAGAAAATTTAAAAATATATTCGAAAATAACTTTTTCTTAGCGATAATTTTTGGGAGATTTTTATAATACAATGAAACATTTGAAATTTAATATTTGAGTTGCTTAAAATTAAACCAAAAATATGCGAAAATATTAATATAAATATATGAGAATTATTTTTAGTCATTTTAGGTTCAGCTTTCCAAAGCTTAAAGGATTTTTAATTGGTTGAAGAAAATATTAATCTGACCAAAATACATCGTCATTTGAGTATAATTAAGCAAGGCCGTCTTAAATCATTTGAAAACCAAAGATATCAACAAAAATCATTTAATAATATATATTTTTAAATATTCTTTGGGTTTGCAAAATATTATTTAGCAAATATTAACAATTATTATACTGTGACTCAATATAATTGCGAACAGAATAAAATCTAAAAAACATTTCTTGTAAATATTAGTGAACAATTGTAATAACTAAACAGGAAAATGAAAAGAACGTTATAATTAACACCGTGATTGAGTAATAAATATACGTGACTATACGCATGGAAAACAAATAAAAATTCTAAACAAATATTTTGAACATCAATGCCCTATAAACTTTTACAAAGGAAGAAAATTATCTTCAATGCAGAACAGTACTAATGCATTTTTATTTAACACTAGTTCATTTTTGCACATAAGTTCTTAGTATACATAGCTTTTGTATGCATATGTTTCTTAAATAGCTTAAAAAACATAAGAGAACACAATGTGTACATACTATTATCTCCAAATGGTGGTAATACATGAAGGCAATATAAAAAAGATACAAAATTTTATACGGAAATTGAAACAATGGTAAGTTGTTTCAGTTGTTCCATCCACCTCAATAATGAACAACAATAAAAATCACATAGCATAAATAATAAGTATGTAGACAAAATTAAGGTAGACGCCATGAAAAACTAACATAAAAAGAATTTGTCGAGTAAAAACGGAGTTTCTTCCGAGCATGGCGTATTATTCAAATACTGAAATAAACACTATTTTTCTGACACAAAAAGTCTTAAATTAAGGATAGATTTGTTCTAAATTTACGGTCTTATTAAAAAATCTTATTTTAGATTTAAAGCTTACAATATTTATTAAACAATTTTCGTTCAGTAAACAATTTTTAAAAATTTGTATTCAAAAACACACAATAAAAGTTCAATAGGTAATTTACACTCGAAAACCAAAAAAAAAAGGAATTTTTTTAGATCAAATCTAGATTCTTAATTACAGGAAAATACACGAACAAGAAATGTAAAAAAAAAACTTATAAATAAATATGTTTTGTACATTTTGGTCATAAAATAAAAAGTATTGAATAATGAGTTCTATAACGAACGTCGTATATATTTTATTATTCAAATAAATTTGCTTTATTTTATTTTTATTTAACTGAATAAATCTAGTTTAGCCGAGTAGCTCCAAATGAAGTAAAAAGTTGTCTGAGGCTCAAAAGAAGTAACTTTACAGAGAAAAAAATGTTAGCCCATTAAGAACTTGTTAATTGTTGTTGAACTTTTATTATTAATTTTGCGAATATTTTCATATAGTTAAACCAAATTAGAAACTTTTTGTAGTAATAATATTAGGTTATTTGTACATGGTTATGTACATATTTCAGTGTACTTGCTTGAGTTTTTCAATTTTAATACTTGAGAATCTTATTGGTTCACAATTAGTTAACAGTTTGTTTCAGAGTTCAAAATTTTTCATTTACGAGCACTGAGTTATTAACATTTATGGTATTTTTCATAAACGAGAATTCTACGATTTTTTTTTTTAATTTTTACGTTCATAAACGACCATCAAACATTTTTCTTACTATGATCACACATGAATGAGTGCGTCTCATTTGTTTTTAAGCACTCATATTTGATAAGGAATAATAACATCATTCTCATTAATGCTGCTTTTCATAAACTAATGCGAAGAATTTTTCTGCGTTGAAAACTTCTCATTTATGAGCATTCAAGATGAGAAAAATGAAGTTTTTTCACGGTCATTAACGAAAAACAAAAAAAAAATATCTGCCTGGGATGCCACATTAGTGTATATATGTATTAGCATTAGTAAGGGTGAAAAATAAAGAAAATGCAATAATATAATATTACTAGACTGGGTAAAATCTCTAAGAAATTAACAATAAAGCATACAGAAAAAAATCTATTAAAAGCTATATAAATGTAATTTAATTAGTACATTAGTACCCATACATAAGTATATTTGAATTTCGTTATTTAGTTAAAACAGCACTATGTATATATATAACTTTGTATATTTAATATGTATAAAAATATAAACAATATTTTTTGGATAATTTGCTTAAAGCATATTAAATTTTAAACAAATTAAATAGGGAATCAATAAACTTTTCACATTTATTAAACTGTCATTCGTAATACGAAATACTGACTTCAACGGATACATTAGAAATAAATAAGCTCAAGCAAAAAAAAAAAAAAATAGTAACATACGCGTATCTACGCCGAAAGCATAACATAAAAATAATATGCGCGAACGCTTGAAAAAATTTTTCTACGATCTTTTCACTTATGAAAAATTATTCAAGTTGTTAATTCTCATAAATGAGCACTTGCGTGAAAAAAAAATATTTTCTCATTTTTTCACTTTTGAGTAGAACAAAAAAAAAAAATAAAAATAATTAATCACTTTTATAAATGACAAACCCCAACTATTTTTTAGTCACTTACACATTTATGAAAAGAAGCAATAAAAACTAAAATATCACACTGCTCTCTGATGTGTGAGAAGGGATAGAGCATTTCGGTACTCTGGTTTGTTTCGACGTGTATGGCGCTTGATAGGAATTTTAACAAGATCTTCTCCGATATCCATATTGTACCATTCTGTATCAAAGTGTTTGATATATCACAAAATATTTATAAACACTTTAGTGATAGGTAACTTTGAAAATATGTGTTACCGATGATTTTGATATTTTACATTTTCTTTCTAAAAGAACTTTTTCTACCACAGGACAAACTTTTATTTTTAGTCAAATATCTAAATAATAAAATAATTTTTGTTTTTTGGTTCAAGGAAGCTTATATCTAACAATAAAATTTTTGATTAAAAAAGAAAATCTATTAAAGGTTTTTTAGTCTATTAATTGTTTACGAATATAATTCTATGAACAGTTGCCTATTTTAGGTTTGTTCACCTGTTTTCGGTCTTTATGAATATGGACGTAAGTCTTTTTAACTTATCACCTGTCATTTTAATATGCATTTCGATATTGAATTCGAATTGTGTATAGATTTTTGCAGTACTATTTTTGATTCTGTAGCTTTACACGCAGACACGCGTGTCAATTATTTTGTGTAAAAGAAGTAAGCATTGTATTTTTCGCAGTTCAACAAATGACACACGAAAATATAATTCTGTGCTTTTCATGAATAACATCGCGTGTCTTAAAATCAAACTTTTCAGTAGAGCAAAAACTAGTTATTTTTGAAGCTGCGGTCGTGGTATCAAAACTTTTCAACTTTTTTTTTTAAACAGTAACGTAAGTGTAGGTTTAAGCTATATTCCAATTAATTTTTAGGAAACATTTCCTTATGGATCCGGGAGTAATTTGAAAATAACAAAACATTTTAAACATCGAAATTGTGTTCTGACACAACAGAGTGTGTCTATGTAAATGATTTTCGCTGAACAAAAAGAATGCGATCACACAAATAAGTAACGAACTTAAAGAGTAGGCACCTCATATGATAAAATAACATACATATATATTTTAAAAACTTTTAATACAATTAAAAGAAAAGTTAGAATAGAAATGTTATAAAATGCGAAACTTTTACATTTTTTTTCAACAGCACAGCTAAGATTACATGGGAAAAGAAAAAATACCGTATAAAGCACAGTTATGACCATAAAATACCAAAAACAAACACTCACGTGATTATGATTTGTTTTTAACTAAACAAAATTCAAACCATAATTTTGAAATGTGTTCAGATAAAACAGCGTATCTGGCGCTATGTTTTTTTTATAGGAAAGAAATTTTAAAAAAGCCAGTGTTTGTCAACATGCAACGTTATTGTTGAAATTAATTTGAAAAAAGGTAGAAGTTGTATTGTTGTGTAAAGAAAAAAGGGGGATATAGGTCCATATTATTATTTTTTTTTTACATTTTAAAAAATCATTTAAAATTTAACAATTTGGTGTCATTAACTCGAATTATGAAAATTTGCACATAGGCAGGAGTAGATATCTTTTCGTATTTCGCTAGTAGGCATTATATGCTTTCTTGCACTATTGGTATCACAGGAAGCGATTATATATGAAATGGTAAGAAAAAGTTGTATTCAAAAGTATGGGGTTTTCCCTAGATTTCACAACATGTAATATTTTTTACCTGAGGCAGACCGCATCAAGGTAGTGCTAAATATAATTCCAATATTATTTATTATATTATGCTAATTTCCCATAACATTTTTAAATAAAAATGCAAATTATTCGTTGGTTGGTTGTACGTAGTTCGTAGGTTACTTAAGCCCAAAATAATTTTTAAAATATAATTCCAATATTTTTACCGGTCGTACAATTCCTAGTTTTTCTCCATTTAAATTTATATGCAGTTTTATTGTTTTTGTTATTCTATTTAGCATTTTTATTTGGCAATATTGAGGCAGTGGCTACTTGCTGTTAAGGTCTTCATTAAGTTTATAGACATATTGATCAATGTAAATTTGTACGTTACGCTTGTAATGGTTGTCTATAGTCGCTATATTAGATATAAGTAACTTAAAAACAATACCAGGTTTTTGATACTATTGTTATAATTAAAACAAAATTATCTAATTAGGAAGAACGCAAAATGAGGTTACATACATCTCTTAAAAGAACCTATTTCTAATATTACATTATATTATTAAATAGCTTCACAATTAAAGAAAAATTTATTGCTATCAAACAATACCAAGTTTTTACATTATTACTTCACTTCGTTCATAAAATTATAAAAAAAAAATTCAAGTAAAAGAGAAGAAAAGAATACTTTGTGGAATTACATATGATTTTTTTTTTGTTTGTGGCCTTAAACTCATGCTTCACATGCTTTAATTTTTAAACTGTTGCAAGAAGAATGTAAAGCTCTTGATATATGAACATGACAGTTCAAAGTATGAATATTAGAAATGCTACACAAAAGTTGTTGAAATAATTTAAGTATTTAAGTATATTGTAAACAAATTAGAAAAGTTAATAGAGTTTTGTGGTTTAAGACTTAAATTCAAAGTTTTAATTTATTAAAAACAAAATGTGTATGTACATGTATATCCTTAAAGTCCTTGATGGAAAATTATTTTAATTAAATTTTTAATCTAATAAATAAATATTATTTTAGTGAACTTTAACTTCTAAATACTCTGCTATTTTAATATATTTGCTTAAGCCAGCTAATAAATTTTCAAGTAAAGCCTAGTATCTTGTTTAAATTAAGGAATTTACTGAGCAATATTACTTTCTCTTATATAAGTTATTTTATAAAAACATTTTTTTTGCGGACAAAATGAAATTATTAAAAATTAAAAGGAAAGGAAATGGTACTCGGTTGTGCCAACTCGTATTATATTTTTCAATTTTGTCAAATATATATTTTTCACTTTGTTATTTTGTACATGTTATTGCAAAGGAAAGCCATATAACCTGAAAAATATGAATTTAAAGCTGACCGCTTAGATCTTTGGCCACCTACTTTACTGATACGTAAAATTAAACAAGTTAAAGTAACGGCTACTAGGGTGACATCGAATACAAGACAAATAAACATAAATATGCTTCCTGCTGTCTGCCTTAGAAAAATGTTAGAAATATTTCTTTTGACAAATAAAAATGATGTCATAATTGACAAGAATATTTTAAAAGACTTGCAGTTAAGATTTAGAAGTGGATTTTCGACAACACACTTACTGACGGTACTAAGGGACTTATTTCCCAGAGGACTGAATAGAAGATGACCAACGATGGCGGTTAGCATAGACTTTGCAAAGTCTTTTGACACTGTTTGGCATGATGGCCTTGTATTCAAAATAATAAATATGGGATTGGGTATTGGCATTTGTCATATTGTGGACAACTTCTTAAGACACCGATCTTTCGGGGTATGTGTGGGTGGTGTAAGGTCTAACGAGGGTTTAATTTCTGCTGGAGAACTAAAGTGCTCATTGCTGCGCCTTGAGCTATACAATATCTTTGTTTTTTACATAATGCTACTCCCGTTGTTGTATTCTGAACACCTCATCTAGTGCTAGAGCAAGGAATATTAATAAACGACCGAACCAGAAATTGACGGTACTGACGAACTATTATACATAACGAAGTCTTACCTTAACTATTTTGAACACCGTCGCCGTAACATTTGTGGGTAGAGGCAAATATATTAACCCAAATTATAGATCATAACTACCATGTTTGACTATCGGATGAGAGCTGATTGAGACTGCGGATAAGTTTAAATACCTGGGTGTCACCTTCCGTGGGAATTTTAAGAGCTTTCGCCACATTGACAACATTGTTGAGAGAATCAAGAGATTTACTACGCATAACAGGGAGCTCTTAAACGGGGAAAAGTGCATCTTTTATGTCTTGTTTGGTTTGGTTTCTTGTCTTGGCTTTAGGCCTAATATTGGACCAAATGGTGAGATTCGCAGGCCTTATGTATGTAAATCTACAACGCACCGTGGATATCTTCATCATTGAACTGTAAAATTTTTGGAGGGCGCAAAATCCTTAGAGAACTCCATGGTAAGGAAATGCTTTCTGCGTCGCGACATGTGGGGTCTACTCGAATGTCAAGATATCTTTCTACTCTAGACTTACTAACCTTTAGAATAGCGAGCATTCTTTAAGAGAATGCAGACCTCTTATTTTTTCATGAAGGCGAAACTCTTTCAGTATTTAGAGTTTTATTTCATTTTCATTGTTAATTCATATTTGTTTATTTTGCAGTTTAAAATGAGTATTGCCAAATACATAGTTGACACGCGTATAAATTATATTTCAATTATAACGCATCATTGATATTAAGCATTTATTCATTAAAAAGATTTTGCTGAAAACAGTTCTTCAATTTTTAATATCCCTGTGGCCAAATTACGGCATTCGATAACGATCCAAATAAAAATTAAATTTTATTGAAATTGCGATCGATATCAAATGCCATAATTTACCTCCTGGTATATTTTTCAACTTTGAAAAGGCTTATTTCCTTCTATTATTACATAACAGATTTTTAAAACTTCAAAATTTACCAACACTCTCCTGTACGAGTGGCGGAAAATAAAAATCCTGGATGCGTTCTGAATTTTTCATAATTCCATTTAGTAAAATTAATTTAATTAATAAAATCCATAAAGTTGCGCCTTAGAAATAGATATCCGAAAAATTTGTATAGTTATTTATTTTATAATTGAAAAATTTAATGCTTATACCCATACAGCCATATTCATAAAAAATCAAATAGGTTTGAAATGTATTTTGTGACAAATTTTCCATGCAGATTTGTCCAAAAATACATATCAAATATATTTTAAATTTTTATGAATAAGGTTTTATAATAAAACTTTAATTTATTTGTGGGTTGAACAAGTTGATATTTATACGTATCTTGCGAATAGGAAACCTCTAATGATATTTCTAGGCAATCCAATAACATTATGTTAGCACAGGAACTTTATAAAAAAATGAGGAAAATTTACAACAAACATGCCACGTTATTATCATGTTATGTAATTTAGCATAATATTTTTTTTAAAGATATTAGTAAATTGCCAGAATTATGTTATAAATTAAATTTGTTTTATAATTTAAAGAAATGATTTTTACAAAATAAAGAAATGATTTTAATTAAATACTGTTTTTTTTTTATTTTAATAGAGAGCATATGAAAACTCATTTTGTAGACTCATATGTTACTTTGTCGCTATTTTATTATTAAAGTTAATGTATTAATATATGAAAATCTTAAAAAATTTGATTCAATTCATAATTTTTTAAAATTCATTTTAATAATGACTACAAATTTATTTATAACAGTTTTTAAATTCATATATTTATTCTTGCTTTGTTTTGTAAACTTTCTATAAAGCGTCAATAAAAATAAAACTTCTCAGACATATTAAATGTAACAATCAAATAAAAAAATAAAACTTTATTTAAACTACATAATTGATACTTTTCATTTTCTTTACGTTTAAAAATATGTAGGGTTGGGAAACTTTAAATTTTAGACTTTGTTACAGACACAAATTTTAAAAGTTTCGGTTTTATTTTTTTGCTAACATATCACGCATACTTTGGATTTTTTAAGCTTGGCTTTGAGGAATAATTAAAAATAAATGTGAGTTAAGTGGAGAAAGAAAAATAGAATAACTGTTAGTTATAGTGTTCTTTTTTTTTTTTTTGCTTAAACTTTAATTTTTGTCTTTGCTTTATTTTTTGGACAAAAATAATTAGTTTATTTAAAATGTTTGTCAGAAGTTTCCTTAATATTTAAGTAAGCAGTAACGAAATGGCCATCCAGCCATGCTTTGACCCTTAATAATCAATATCGGTAATTAATTTAATCATGATAATTTAAAAAATAGCACGAAGTTTTTTATGAAAATTAAATAAATGTAAGTAAGTTTTTCGCTTTTATTTAAAAGTCGCTTAGGAATTGCTAATTAAAATTATCCAGCAAACGTACATTTTCACAAACGGGAAAAGAATGTCTTTTTTAGAAAATTTTAGGATCTCGTGGTCCAGACATTTTGGCATTTTTTGCTCAAAACTCAAATCATAAGGGATAAGAAATATCTTAAAAAAAAGAGAAACGTAGTAAATCAGTGATTGAAAATTAAATTATTAAAATTATTTTACTTTACGCGCAGTCGTTGTGGAGGCTAAAAAATGGAACTATTCTATTTTCTGTTTAACATCAAGCAAATACCTTTACCAATGCAACCATAGCGCCTTCTAAACATATGTTATCTCTCCACCTACATTTTGCATAGCATTATTAGATTGAAGTCACTTCATCGTAAAATTTATAAGTTAGGAACTCAATTTTATAACACAAAAACTTATTATTGTCTCATGAAGATTTCCTAATAAACAGTATTTCACCTCTACCGGAAGTTAATTGTGCAGAAAAACCCATTCTAATTATATAAAAACAAAATATATAAGAAAAATTTGTTACTTTCAGGATTATTTTTTCTCAACTACCAGATGATTGATTACTCGATGATTTACAAAAATATAAAATTTAATGTTGATCAATAAATATTTTTCTGTAAACGTTGCACATATGCAGAAGAAACGCTGCATCGAATTTATTAAAAATCGACCATCAATATAGTACAGATATATTCCAAATCTTGTTATTTTAACAGTTTCCTTAATTGTTGGAAATAATTATTTTTAAACTACTTGTATTTTATCGTTACTACAACGAAATGTGCTCATATAGAATCAGGGAACCGTCATTTCGCTCGCGCAACGCGTTCTGCATCAAGAGCGCACTCCTTTGTGGTCGATTGGCCAGTTAATCGCACTACGCATTACAGAGATAATTAGTTTTTTAGCCGAACAGTTCGTATGTGAAATAAACTCCCCGCACAGGTCTTTCCTTTCAATGTGCAAAGATTCAAATCAAATGTCCACAAGCACTACTCCCTCTATCCCCCTTCCCAAAACCTAATTTCCTAGTTCTGGCACAATGCATTGCATAAGTAGGGGTCATCCCCTGAGTGCTGGTCCTAATAAAAAAAATAAATAAATTTTGTATTGAAAATCTTTCTCTTGATATATGTATCTCTGCACATTTTCTTTCTCCAAAATAACAATGTTAACCTTCTATTTACCAATGTTCGTCTGCTATCGTTGTTCTACGTCAAACTAAAGTAACATTTCAATAACATTGGTTTGCCATAAAATTTAATTAAAATACAATTCGTGGAAATTTAATTAAACTTCAAACCATCTTGAAGTCTTAGTATTTGACAGATGTGGTGGCAAATTTCTCTTTTAAACAAGAACGTAAAATGAAGTTGCATTTTAAATGTTGAAATCCTTTTTACTTTAATAAAGTTAGTGAACCTGCAGTGTAAGTGTGTTTTCAGTTAAATCGCTCACACTTTTATAATTAAATAGAATATATTTTTAAAGAGAATTTTGTTTTTACCACCTGTGGTTGAGTTATATAGTAGTTTTATTCTAATGAAACTCAAATATTCTTTGAGATATGTGAAATATCTAATAAGGTATTACTTTAGTTGCTGGGTTTATGTGGTATAATAGGTGCATGCGTCTGTGTCCGTTTTTTATTTTTGTTTTTATTTTTCATTTGAATTTGTTTTCATCTGTTAGAGACTTTATTTTTTTTTTCTATTTTAATTTTTTTGATCTTTTTCTAAACGTTGAAAATTGCCTTTTTTTAAAGTAAAATGTTTGTGGTTTGCCGGAATTATATGAACACAAATTAGCTTTTCTCACATTTTGTCTTTATTTGTTTTTATTTTTTCTACAATTGTTTAATTTCTTTATTTTGGACAGTAACAACTTTACAAGCTGAAAACTGTCGAAAACTTTTTCACTACAAGAACAAGAAAAATTATAAAACTGCTTCAACAAATTTCTCATTTTATTTCCAATTATGGCAAATTAGTGTAAGTAACAATAAGTGTTCAGTTCCAGTTAAAATTAAAATCTAAACGGTTGTATTTCCTGTTTAATAAGTATTTACTACTCTTTTTATATACGTAAATATAATACACACATGTACGTAATTATTACAGCATATAGAAATACCTGTTAACCTAAATGTTCTTACCAAATTGCAGTTTTTCATGCATGACGTTGTATGCATGCATCATGCACACAATGTTCGTATGTGTTTGTGTTTGTTTGATTTAAATGGTAGTCATTAAGAAATCTGAAAGCATTTTACATTTATCGCTTACATTGCGTGTCTAAAATGTTATCATATATAAAAATATTTGCATGTATTTAAGGTAAACGAATATACCTGTACTTTGTTTAAGTACTAAAAATATTATTTTAAATAAACAAATTATTGGGTAAGCAAAAAATGTTTATGTCGCAAAGTGCTATAAGTTTTCATATTTTAAATTTAACTAACTTTCTAGAAATCTAATTTAATAATTATTATTATTTTATTTTTTATTATTTACTTTTTAATCATTAAACTTTTTTGATTTGTTTTAAAAACTGTAATTTTCTTACATCTTAATATAAAAGTTATTTATTAACTTGCCAATGCACAGTGTTTTGAAAACAAATAATTTTGGGCGAAATTCGTTATCCCGTGAGCTTCTAAAGATGTGAAATTTTACAGAGACAAAAAAAGTTGTTTTTCTCTGCATCTGCGACCGGTCGATGCCTATAGGCTGAAAGGGGGCTTCTGCGTAGCCACCTAAATTCAGTAACTTTTTGGAAATGTCGTTAAAAGTTTAATTATAATACAAATGTTTAAATTTTTTAAATTTTTTTAGACCTAGACTATTCTTACCCTGGCTGTATGCAATGTGTTACCGTCTTCTTGATTCCATATGTTAATCAAGCCGAAAGCATCCAGTTGCGGCCTTAAAAAGTTTTCAATCATATCACGATAACGCTCCCTATTCACAGTTGCCTTTATGCCGTTTTTATTTTCAAAGAAGTACGGGCCAATGATTCCTCCAGAACAAATTGCACACCACACTGTCACTTTTAATGGATAACCATTCCATTAACTTTTAATGGATAACACATCCAAATGAAAATTATCCTCGCTGTTAAGATATTTTTCATTAAAATCGGGGTAATATGGGCAAGCTGTAACATCCTATTAGCATAAGTACGGCGGCGTAAATGGCCTTGCGGAAGAGGCTCTTGTGTCAACTGAATCTTAAATGGAAATAAGTGTAAATCGTTGTCTAAAATTGTCGCCAAAGTTGGTCGTTGAAGACGAGGCTTCTTTTGAACACTTTCTTGGGCAGTAGTAATGTCTTCAGCCGATCGAGCAGTACTTTGTGATCCATACTCGGGACTATCACCTACACACCATTTTTCTTCGAAATTATTCTCTACACGATACATAGTGCGTTTTGTTGGCACATTGTTTCTCCCTAAAATTTTACTTAATCTTCCCGACGAAAGATTAAGGAAGTTAGAATAGTGGACCTTGTCGTGCTCATTATACCTAGTAGTGTCATTGGAGACCGAGTTTTTTCTCATATGTCTATCAAGTTTGTTCAAACCCAAACCGTAAAAGTGTTAAGAAAAATGTATTTAAAAAAATAACAATAAATTATGATGGCTAAATTGGTTTTGAAGAAATACATTTGAGAAAGCTGTGAAGTTAACGCTTACAAACCCAAATCGGCAATTGTATCAATATCTTCTTGAAAAATTTACTTAAATCTACTCAATAATTTTTATTTTCGTTTTTATAGAGCAACAAAACTCGTCATAAGTAATCAGTGTCAGTATTTGGGCTGGTTATTCATACATTTTGGCATTCATAATAGCGATATAATGTAGTCATGGGACATGATTCCACTCTAGAATGTTTTTTAGCATCAAATCGAGATAAAAACAGGCTGAAACCCTGCTCAATCTTATCAATCATGCCACCCTAATGTTAATCTCTTTTTATGTATGCAGGATGACCATACGCTAAAAAAATAATAATGGTATAATCACGGAAGCCATATTATACAAATATATATAGTTGAAGCGAACTATTTATGATTATCTTAAACAATAATTTGATTACAATTAACAAGTTTTCGTTAGTATTCGAACTCTAAAATTTTGTAATAAAATAGTAGTCAAATATGGTTTTATTGAACTTGATCTTTTAAATAATTCCTCATAATGTGATATTTATAATCATAATAAAATAAGTATAATCTTATATTTTAAGCTACTGAGGCCTGAATTAATCCATGTAAATACAAAACAATTTTTATTACATTTTTCCCCAACGTTTCGTGAATTTTTTGTTCACTTTCTCAAGGGGTCGTACTATGACAGTAGTGTTTACATTAATAAATTAAGGATTTTTGATAAAATTAACAATAAAAAACAATATTAAACATTAATTAACAAACACAAAATTTAGTTTAAGTAACAGTTTATAAAAATTGTTTTTTATTTACATGGATTAATTCAGGCCTCATTAGCTTAAAATATAAGATTATACATAAATAGAAATTTGGTGGCCAAAAATAACAACAATCATAATAAAATAAGTTTGTAAAAAATGCTATCAAAGAAATACTAAACTTAAGGTACGGTCACATATGACAAATATTTGCCTAAAATTTGTTTGCTCTTGTTTGGCTTAAATTTTTTCAAAATAATACAAAATTTGTTTTGTGGTCACACTACGCACATTTATTTGCCTATTTTTATTTGTTCAAACAGCTATGAAATAATGTGAAATAAAATACTGACAAACATGTTTTATGTGCGGTCACATTTAAAAAAATATTTTCCTTAAAAATATATTTGATCAAACTGTAAAAAAACGTAAATTTATTTGCTCACAAACTGCACTTACACGTACAAATACTTTGTAAGAACAAATATTTATTTGCCTAAAAATTAGTCAAATATTTGTCGTCGAGTGGTCACACTATGTTCACATTAGAAGCATTTTTGTTTACTGGCAAATAATTTTGTTTGCCCGAAATCAGCTGTTGTGTTATTTGCTTCTAATAAATATTTTGTGGTCAGACTATGGCAAATAAATATTTGCCGATTTCAGTCAAATGTTTGACTAATGTGACCGTACCTTTAAAAATGTAATTTTTGGTTTTTAAGACATTTTGGTTGGTATAAGCAAAAATATTAAAGCAACTGAAGACGAAAATGTTGGCATCTAAAAATGTTTATATGTACTTATGTTTAAAAAAAAAGTTGCGAGATCATTATATTGTCACAAATAACCACATATAAATATCAAAGATAACATGTTTTTGGTTTTATGATCAATTTTACTCTTGTGGATGTATTTTTAAATGAAGTACCAGCAGTATTAACACCCAACTAAAATTTTAAAAAAAGTAATCGAGTGTGGAATTAAGCATTTTTGGAGAAAGAACTTCCCAACTATTTTACCAACCAAATGATTTTAACAAGGCATTTTTTGTTGGGAAGTATTAAAAGAAGTGAAAGAAATTTTATTTCTGCAGTTTTCTGGTTCGCTTTTAATTTTATATTTTATAATAATTTTTAATAATATTTTGTTTTTTTTTTATATAATCTGTTATGTAATTATGGTTATATTTTAAAATGTTATGGTTGTGCTAGACTCCAATATCATTGTAACAGATTCAACATTGTGTAGATATTGTTACTGTTAAAACGATATTGGAAATATCGTTGGATATATCATATGGAAATATGGTTTGATTATAGCCATCTAATTAAAACATTATATATATTTCTAAGATTATGGTTACCTCAATCATGTTTCTTTCTTTAAGTGCGAAACGTGTGAATCTTTACTTAATTTTTTACTTTATAAAATTTTTAGAAATTAAAGTTTTACCTTGCGAATTACATAAATATTTTTACGAATGTTAAATATTAAATTTGTATATGCTGTTATTTTTTCCTCTTTATTTATTTTTTTTTTTTTTTCTTTTGGTATAAAGAAAACACATTTGCACTAATCCAATAAAAATTAAAACAAAAATAATTTTTTTTAAAGGCCATTGAACTGCAGGATATTGTAATTAAATACGGTGTGAGCTAATTACTATGAAATATCTTTTAATTGCAATATTATATACAAGCATTAAACTATTTAGAGATTATTTAATGCATTAAGAGTTTACAACTACTTTTAGTTTATTTTAAACATCATGTTCATTTCTTTACTATTACTCACATTTTTTTTCGAAAAATAAAAGTATTCTAAATATTTAATTTAAAATTAATACCGTCGCATCACAACGGGTATTTTTGAAAAAAATATCAGCAAAATAAAAAATCTTTTTAAAACAAGTTATTTTTATAAGTAGTAGAGGATATCCTTTAAATGTCTTCCTCTTTGTCTGGCTGCAACAGTTTCTTAACAAAACTGAGGTGTATTATGAACCCTGAAGGTATGAGTATCAATATGGCTCCCAATAGCCAAAAATATTAGAAACATAAATAAAAAAGACGTAAATTGACCTATGCAAATTGGACAGTATGTCGATTACTATGACTGTTATAATAACAAGTACGAGTTACAAAATTATAAATTATAGGGTGCCCTAATAATTCATTTAATTTTATGTATATGGCAATATTTTGAAGACTTGTAGACAGACGGTTAAAATTTACAAAGAACCTGTGTTGCTAGATTCGCTTTAACAACAATTAAAAAGTTTGGATTCGGAATGTAAAGGGTGTACCAATAGTGGATATAATTTGGTGTATGTAACAAATTTTTTCAACCGTTATAGACACACAGTTCAAAATAACAAGAATCCTGTATTGCTGGCATAATTTGACGTAATTTGACCTATATGGGCCAATCTTCTAAACTCTTATAGACAATTACTTGAAAATTAAAAAAAAAAAATGTCCACTACTTCGTCTGGTATAACAAAAAGTATAAATATTTAAAATTATAAATTAAAGAGTGTTACATTAGTTGATGTTATTTGATGTATATGACCAAACTGTTAAACAATTGTAGACAATCAGTTAAAATTTACAAAGAAACTATATTGGTATTTGGATTTATAAATTAAAGGGTGTTCCAAACTTTTAAGCCGTTATAGATTTAAAACGAATTTAAACAATCGTTATCGAAATTCTTCACATGCCAAAAATGTTTATTTATTGATTGAAAAATTTAAAATCTGAAATCGATGTGACTTTGTTCTTTATTTCACACATCGTTGTCTAAGTCCACTCTTTCGGTGTTTCTAAATAAAAATACCTTTGTAGAGGGTTTTTCACCCTGCCCGAAGTACAGAAGTAAACATTTATCTCTATAAGCAATGGTTCATAATTAGCCGAAAGTTTTGTAGATTGCGTGGCTAGTAAGGATTATGTTGCACATGTCACCAGTCTTGTACGTATGAGATCGACTTGCGCCTGGAGGAGGAAGGTGAAGAAGGAACCTTCGTTTCCTGCCATGTAAAGTCTTTTATAATACACTAGCGGACCCGCGAATTACGCGTCGCCCCAATTTTAAGCCCTCAGACAAACTTTAGAGTAATAAAACAACACAAATATTTAAATTTTCAATGTGATTTATTTGATGGAATCAGTAGAGAGCGATTTGATGCACAAAATTTCATACAAAAAATCAATTTTGATTTTTATAATTTTCCGTATTTTCCGCAATTTTCCATGATTTACACAAAGAACTTTCTATTTACTGATTTGGAAAGCCATTACGAAATAATTTCATGCATAATTTCATACAAAAAACTCAATTTTAGATTTTTCCAATTTATCGAATTTTTCGGAGGGATCTTCCAAAATTTTCTTCCGTAAAGACCTTCTCCTCGAAAATACGAATAACATTTTTAACACCATATTTATATATAGATTTTGAGCAGTTTAGGATACTGTTTCATATTTGTTATTCTCTTTCAACTGTAAATTTATGAGAAAAAGGAAATATTATGTTCTTAGCTTAAATACTCTTTTAATCCCAAATTTTGTCGGAGCTTAATAATTAAAAAAAGTTACAGATAACCTTAAATTAAATGCATTTAAATATAAAAAAATATTTTCAAATCGTAGAATATCTTTTTCATGTTTTTTTTCGTGAAAAAGTTTTCAATTCACAACTTTTTGTTAATATTTCATTTTTTCCTTATTTTATTTTTTTTTTTATTAATTTCATGCATGTTGCACATAAATAATATTATCATGCTTTCAACACAATAACAGTATTGTTACTTACAAAACTTCTCTCCTCCAAGTAAATACATATAAACATAGAACCAATGAATAATATGGTTGGTTTCGTTGCTTTCGGTAGATCTGTGTGTACGAATCTACCAATACTAAAACATGTACTATTAGTGCCACTTTACAGCTATTCTGCTATTTTTGTTCATACTATGACCATCATCATTGCTCACTGGAATGTAGTGGAATATATTTTATGATTATTTTGCGTGAGGTAATATTTATATTCTACGGATATTGAGTAAGTAGTCCACTGCTACTACTGCTACCACTCATACAAAACACCGTTCAAAACTTATAGTCAGCAGTATTTAAGGAAAAAAAATAAGAAAAAAATGCTTATTTTAATAAATGTTTTCATGCTAAAGGTCGTGTAATGAATAAATCTCTGGATAGTTGGGAAACGTTTAAGTCCCTGTCTATGTGTGAGAGTTGTAAGTGTGTTATTTAGTTGTGACTAGAAAATAAAAATATTGATGATGAATGATTTGTTCACTAAAAGCATAGTGTAATAAAATAAAATGGTTTTAATCTCTATAACAACTACCCAACGTTCATTTTATTGCTAATGTCAGTGAGTTTTATAACAAGCGAGTGTCTTTTGCTAAGTTAAATTAATTTTATATATGAGGGATTGATATACTTTATTTTTTATGAAATCATTAGCATATAAAGGGTTGATGAATTTTCGATGCGAATTTAATTATAATTGCCAAACGATTTGTTTATGCAAAATTAAATATAGAACATAATATTTAACCATAATACATGATTTTGAAAACTTAAATTTTAATATATAAAAATTTTAACATTGTAATTTTGTTACGATTTTTTAAAGATATTATTCAAACTATAAAAATAAAATAGAAAAGAGTAACTAATTTCTTATTTTTATGATTTTCTACCAATCTTTCTTACTGCAAAGCAAGGTTCTGTTAAGGTTCTTCTACCATATTTCTTATTCTTAAATCCTCGTAGCTAACCCTAAATCTTGATAGCTAAAAATAAATAATGACAAAAAGTCTTACAGAGCAGTATTTACGAAAATAGCTTAAAAGACTTTTAATAGTTTTAGCGATGGAGCTTTAGCTTTAGGGATTAACGGAATAAGGCTGCTGATCTGTCACATTTTCAAACGTTTATATTAATTTGCAGATGGCAGTACATTCGCCTTTTACATTCATTCTGTAATATAAAAATTTAAGTGATTTGTACCATTTGGAAAAATTTGGCAACACCCAGAAATGTTTTTGTACTAATCTTTGTTTTGGATGGTGTGAGCAGGAGTGCAATTCACTACTTTTTTAACGATATTTGGTTTGTTGAATTGTCTTAACAACAAAATTGTCGCTTTTCCTATTCAGTAACGGTTAAGAAAGCTCACGGTTGAGAAAGCGTCTACAATTTTTGCGTTTTTAAGTCTGTCGACAAAAAAAGCGATGTAAAACTTGTGTTTATGTACATTCATATCATTTGAACACATTTGTTTTCATCTTTATTAAATTAAACATACTTGTTTAACTCAGTAGATATACGCAAATTAAAATTACATTGCAAAAATAAAATATTATTAAAACAACTTCACATAAACATATGTTTTGACCGTATTTAAGAAGAGGTAATCTCAACTCTATAACCAAAACTAGTATTATAATTTTTTATTCTCATAACTCATCACACATGCATATTTGAAATTACGTATTCATGTGTGTAAATTGACATCTAATAGCCAAACCTAAATTAGTGCGTAACGTACATATAAAATTTATTAAGCAATTGGAAAATCCGATTTTGACAGTGGGTTAGAAATAGAAGGTTTTTTAGTTTAAGTTTTGTTATTTTCAAGGCAATCTAGCAGCTTTACATAAAACAAAATCTGTGAATTTTACTGTTCAAGACATAAAGTTCACGCTCTTATTTATTGCTTTGCGTCTTACGCGCTAATTTAGTTTTGACTGTAGGAAATAGGCACTGGCATGTGCTTTGCTTGAATTCACATGTTTTTACTCTTCTGTTTTGTGTTTTTCGTTTAATTGTTGACGGATATGCCACTAAATTTCAATATATGTCTATTGTCGTTAAGCTGAAGTTAATAAATCACTTAATCGTTACTGCAAACAACAGAAAATATCGCCGAATATAATGACTGTCGAATTGTTTAAAGTTAGAGAGTTGCGCTACAGGTATGATATAACCGGTCGTAAAACTCGGTGTTGTATACTTTTGCATATTCATTTTTTGAAAATTTCATTTTAATTCTTTGGATTCTGTTTTATTTTTTGTTTTGTTTTTTATTTTTTTAATTCTCTATCGCCCCATATATTTGTTTTTTTGATTGGAGTTAGTGTTCTAAATGAGATGGAAAACTTAGTAGCAGGTAGAAATCATTCCATGTCCTTTGAGGCAAAATAATTTTTAAATATTTTTTTTTCAACATTCTTCTTTATTCCTGCAGGTAGTTGTCTTTACTACTTATTCACCACAATTATACAACAACCTCAAGAGCAACTTATTATTTTCGACGTTTTTTTGTAATAGAAAACTTAAAAGCAGGAAAAAAATTCCTATGCCGATTTAAATGTACATGTGATTTAACATATATGGTAAAGGATATATAAGATTCGGCACAGCCAAAAGTAGCACTCTCACCTGTTTCTATTATAGTAAAAATTAAAACATTTAAACTTAAAGCTCGCTTGTTATTGAATGAACAGTACTTCCATATATTTTTTATGTTCTTATGTAAAAAAAAACTCGCTAAATAATTGTGTATCTATTTTACTGTTAATGGCTCACAAAACAAAGATATACTTCATATAATTTGCCTGTTCAATCTATTGAACACTTAAATTATAAACTTTTATAATTTTTATATTAATTTAACATTAATATAAGGGCACTAATATATTTTAATTTGTTTAAGTGTAAAAACTAACATTACAACATTGAAATTTAGTACGGCGAATTGTTCGCTTTAAAAAAAACCCAAAATGAAGTCTTGAAACAAAATTTATTAAAATATTCACTTACCTTTCTACCGGTAGTTGAACCAGTTTTTCGGCAGATAATATTCTTATATTATATTGAAATTTAAATCTATAATACTTACCCAAAACACTTATCCTATGTACTTTATTTAATATTACATATACCTACATACTTACCTAACATACCTACCATTTGTGAATTGCTGAAAGAAAATACTAAGTTTAATTATTTTACTAAAGAAGGAAGAAAATCATCAAGCATCTAAATCTCACAACGTTTAGCAAGCTGGTCACCTCACAACCCAATTAAATACATTGCCTTATATATAAAATAGCTAGAGATCTGTTATTTCTTAAATATTGAAAGACTGAAACTTGTTATAACTAATAACCATATTCTTAAAAGAAAAGATGTTGCAAAAATAATCAGCGTCCTGTGATATATATTTTAACTTTGTTATATTGATGAACAAAACTCAGGATATGCACTTGATGTCATTTTCACATGTTTTTTGTGTGGATAATATTAATCAATATATATTTCATAATTTTAACAAAAATTTTAAAACTATTAACTTTCCTAGTTTTACTGTGTTTTACTTGTAAAGGGAAAAACGATTTCTATAAATATTTTAGCATTTTGCCCACATTAATTAGGTACTTCTGCTTTTTCGTGGTATATTATTTTCAGCACAGCGGTAAGCAAAAAAGTTTATCAGCTTTAGTTAGTTATTAAGTTTTTTATGTCTATTTAATATATAAAAAATTTTACCACATGCAGATAAATTAATTATGAAAAGAAAAAATTTCAATAATATATGGCCACATAGACGTCTGCACAAAACTAATGTAACGCACAAGTATATTGTTATAGCCAATTATTAGAGGTATAATTCTAAATAAACATGCGTGTTTAAGTACAGATACAAACAAACAATCAATATAATGCTAATCAGTTATTCGAATACTGTATATAATTGCATTATTTAATTGCAAATATAAAATTTTCCAAGGATTAATTGGATACTGAAAGGTATAGGACAACATTATTCTACAGTACAGAGTAGAAAAAAGATAAATTTAATTAAAATTTAATACGAAGTAAGGTAATTACTAAATGCTGCTAAATCAAAAACATTTACAATTACACTTGCACATATTTACTTTATGAGGAAAAGCCATGGAGTTGCAGCAATAATGTTCTACAGCAGAGTTGCTTTCACACAAAAAAATAAAAGAATTTTACAAAATATTGTTAAATTTTAGATACTTAGTTGACTACGAAATAGAATAAGAAATGCATAAAAATATTTCAAACTTAGGTTAACAGTATTAACTTACAAAAACTTGCAATTACTATACAATTGCACTTACGTTTATTTTTAATCGACTTCAAAAAACGAAGAAGGTTATCAATTGAATATCGCTTTTTTATATTTGTGCCTCCATAACTCAGTCATTTCTGGACCGATTTTGAAAATTTTTTTTTATTTGAAAGGTAATGCCTACAGACTGGTTCCGTTTTAACAGTTCATAATCTTAAGAGTTAAAGGGTGCCCTGATACAACAAACATGTTTTTTACGTGTATTATTAATCATAAAGGACACCAATTTTAAATTAAAAAACCTGCACCTAACGGCAACATTTATAGAAAATTAAATCTAAAAGTTTAAGGGTGTCCCCATGGGTGACGTAAATTGACCTATATGGGACTATCTTTTGAACCGTTATAAACAAAAGCTTGTAAATTGGACAGAGTGTCGATTGGTATGACTGTTATAGTAAAAACTATTAATATTTAAAACTATAAATTAAAGGGTTGCCCAGTAGTTCATTTAATGTGATGTATATGGCCATATTTTTTATCTCTGTTATAACAAAAAGTATAATTTGATGTAATTTGATGCATGTGGCCATACTTTTAAAGCGTTATGGACAGACAGCTAAAACATACAAGTGACCTGTATTGCTAATACCGCAAAAAAAAGTTTATAATTTGAATTTTAAAAATAAAAGGGTGTTCCCCATATTAATGTAATTTTGCTTTAATGGCCGTATTTTTGAACCGTTATATACGAACACTTAAAAATTATACAGAATTTCCATTACTTTGTTTGGTATAAGAAAAAGTATAAATATTTTAAATTAGAGGTTAAAGGGTGTACCATAAGTTGATGTAATATGATATATATGGCCAAAATGTTGAACTGCTGCAAACAGACGGTTGAAATTTTCAAGGAATCTGATTGCTTAGTCTACTACAAGTATGAAATTTGAATTTGAAAAAGAAAGGGTGCTACTATAGTTGCTGTTATTTGATGTATATTTCAAAATTGTTGCTCAACGTTTGAGCTATGGTGCTAAGTCTGCTATAAAAAGTATTAAGTTTGGTATTGGAATACAAGGGGGTCACAATAGTTAATATAATTTGATGTATGTGGACATAGTTTTGAATAGCAATAGATAGTCAGATAATATCTGTTTGAAAGCCTATTTTGTCATAAGAATTATTTCTATCATAAAGTTATTTTCATGTTCTTGAATTAATGTGAGTGTAAGAACACTTAAGTTTATATAGAAACAAATACGCATTTACAAATTAAAGTGTCACATTTTCTTTATCTGAAATATTAAATCGATCGAATTTCTGTGCTAATTATTGCAGCGCTGCTTTGTTCGGCAGAAAAATCATTTTAGAGGTAGGGAAAAATAAGAGCTAAAGAAACTCAAATATTTAATTTTTCTTAAATAGATATTACAAAACATACTCAAAGAATAACGGCAATCACTGACTTGTGTTTAAATAAACATTTTTTTTCTAGGAATTATATAAAAGAAAAAAAAAAATAAATGAAAAATACATACAAAAGTGTTCATGTAGTGTTGGTGTGCTATGAAAACTTGGGTGCATGATAAAAAGTTTCACAACAAAAGTTTTATAAATTATTTTTTAACTCTTAAATAGAAATATCATAATAAATCAAACAAAAAATTAAACGTTTAAAGAATTTTTGAGTTAAATTCGCAACACTAAGTAAAAATTTATACAACAAAAATATGAATTTTTTAATGTAAGGTTTGGCAATCAATTTTGTTAATAAATATTTGAACAAGGATTATGCAAATATGCATTATTTCATTTGTTTATAGAAGTTATTTTAAATTTACAAATGTCTGTTAAAAAACTTTAGCCAACTCTTACTTATGTATGTTTTAATAGTTTCATGCGAAAGCCAACATGTAGCTTCAAATAAGGATAATCCAAACAATGAAGACAAGAAAATAAGAATATTTGTAATGATATTGGTTTTGATGTTTTGTCTGTTATGTTTGTTTGTTGAGTAATTTTGTATTTAAAATAAATTCCATTAAAGCCTATCGTGTATATGTAAGGCGCACAATGTCTTAGTTTGTTTGTCGGAAAGCTATACCTGTCTGCACCAGTGGACCGATCTTTCTGTAATTTCAAAAGTTTATTTTCAGTTCTGTGCGGTTGTTAAAATAGCGCTCCTAATTTTTGATATTAAAGGTGATTGTGTCACTTCTCATTCAAACTAAATATTTGTTACCGTTTTATTGGTAGCACCTTAAAATTTTGTTTAAATATTTCCTTTATTAACATGCACATGTAACAAAAAACTAGATGGGTTGGAAGAGTAGGCGTGACATTTTCCATATAAAGTGAATAATTACTATCGTTTACCTGAAGGATTATAATATATTTACATAGAGGGCGTTGTAGTCCCAATACATAGTATTAAATTGTTATATACTTAGAGAACTACAATGACAGAGTGTTTAAATTCTTATTATGGTAAATAATCAAGTCAAAATGTAGCTCGATTTGAAGAGTGGATGTGGTACAACTTCTCCTATTAGAGTAGTAAAGCACACGGAGAACAGCTAGTAATAGTAACCCAGAAAAAAAATTTTGAAAAGGTAATCGAGTGTGGAATTAAGCATTTTTGGCAGAAATACTTCCCAACTAGATTGCCAACTTAATGATTTTAACAAGGCATGAGAATTTTATAATGAGTGCCATTAGTACGGTATTCGTTTTTAACATAAAGAACTAGTTCCATTAATACTTCCTTTTTTGGAAACTAATGTAATGTGTTTTGTAATCGAGTAACAAAATATGGCAATCACAAAAGTAAGTCATTTTATGGCAAGTACTTTTAAAGGTAATGTCTATTTTTTTGCTGGGAAGAATGCAAAAGGTCGAAGAAAGAAATACAAAGATTTTAAACTATTGATTATAGAAAGATTTATTTATTAATTGTGTACCTCATTTAATACTCTCAACACTCTTAAAAGTTAATTTTTTATATTTTTTGTGTTCATATAACAACTCCTTTAAATATGTTGAATAGTGGCGAAATATTGCAAATCCAATTTATTGCTTCTAAATCTTTACAGTTCTACATGCATTTAAAACCAGCAAAATAAACATTTTAAAGCAGATATTATTTATAGAAAAAAACACATTTTAAATTCACCCAAAAACAAAAATCAAAATTTTTAAATACAGAAATTAAAAAAAAATATTGTAAACTTATCTATCAGAAAATAAAACTGTTATCATCAGCACATTATAAGTTCTTTCTCTTTTTTTTCCAGGTCAAATTTTAAGTAACTCATCGGTGGCACTTTTTCATTTTCTATCGCTTCGCCTATGCAAACTTATGCGCAGCCAAATATTATTTTCTTAACACTATTTTAGGCCTAAACTAGCCATAAATTCGGAAAAGATTGGAGCTTTGAATCAAAACAACTTTTCATAAATTAAATTTTAAATTCCAAAATTAAAACAAACAAGCTTGATTTAACTTTACTTTTATCTTAAACATCTAGCACTAAAATAAACTTTATAAAAAAATAAAATATAAAAAAATTGCGATAAGTATTCTTTGTTTAACATCAATTTAGATTCTTATAAAACTAGAGAATTCTTTAAATAAAATAAATTTTTATTTACATTTTATAACAAATATTATTCTTGTTGTTAAAAACGTTTTTTGTTTTAGTTTTTAAATCTATTTCACAGCACACATACATATACATATACAGTGTGGGGCAAAATTTGTTATGTCTATTATTTAAATTAAAAGGAATTTTCAGCAATTACAAGTAAAAGTGCTATATTCGGCTATTCCGCATCTTACATACACTTCACCATCTATGTAAATCTAGTTTAGTGAAGTCAATCCAATCAACAAAATAAATATTTTGGTGACAGAAATAAAAATAGGAGAAATAAATAAATTAAATACTATATATAGATTAATATAAAAATGCCATCGCCCCTTAATGGGTTAAGCAAAAAAAAATAACTTTTAGTATTTCCTTAAACATTTTTTCAAAAGCTTTAAATGATACCAATATTGATATTTAACACAATTTTAAAATTTCAGAGCCCCGCAATATGAAAAATATGCCCAAGCGCCAATTTTTTGACTGGATGTTTTTTTCTTATTTCTTAATTCTCTATCGCCCCGTAGATTTATTTTTTTAAAAGAGTTACTTTATCGTTCCAAAAGACATGAAAAAATTAGAGGTAGGCGTGGTGTTTTGCCTACTGCCTCGTAGGACATGGACCGATCATGTGTATTTTTAATACCACTTCTTTCGGCACTATATCGGATCGGATTAACATATTTTTTTTAATCAAGTTTGCCGACGGACAGACATATGGACATCGCTTAATTGACTTCGCTATGCATAAGAAGTCAGAATATATATACTTTATGGGGTCGGAAATAGATATTTTAGAAATTACACACGGAATGACAAACTTTTGTATACCCTTTTTCCACTATTTGTGGTGAAGGGTATAAAAAATATGCAGCAATAAGTGCTACAAAAAACACAAATGCACTTACATACATAAAACTTAATTTTTTTCTATTTCAGGCAATATCTTCACTTTGGCATCAAGGATTTATGATTTTAACATGGCAAATTATACGAGCAGAAAAAAAGAGTTACCAAAATTTTTTCAAGCATATTGATGTTTAAAAATATTTCATTTTTAATAACTTTTTTATGTGATTTTTATTTTGTGTCTAATACCGTTGTTATAAAAAAGTTTATTGAATCACTAAAAAATTTCAAATAATACTTTAGTTATTTGGTAATTGTTCTTAAGAGGATATATAATAAAAAGTGGCCAAATCTTGACAGAAATTAAATAAACCTTTTTTCATTCGACTAAATTTTGCCCACTAATTTTTGGGTTTAGTCCCAAATTTGCTAAGGATTTTTTTTTAAATTGTATGTTTTAACTACTATATTTTTATTCGGTTCAATTAATTTAAATGTTTGATTTTTTTTCAGTTAACTTTCTTGTTTGATTCATTCAAGTTCGTCTAAATTTTGTTTAAATAAAACTATTTTTGCAAATAAAAAAAAAAATAATAATTAAAAAACGCAAGGCACAACACATGTACATTCATGCTTAACTCAAAACAATCAATATGATACTAAAACGGTATTTCTCACAATACAATAGATTGTGAGGTGATTAAAAATAAAAATTGCATTCGTGACAAGTTGTCACTGACAACCCGACGGTTGGTACAACGCAAAAACAAATCTACATGATGAGATACAGACAGAACAATGAAGAAATTCTTTAGTTGTGTGTTGACTTCGTATATCCAAATAAATTTTGACATGAATACTTCTTGTATACTAATTTACAAAATAAGTTGGTTAAATAGATGATGTTTACAATGTATACAATCTAAGGTAGATTGATGCGAAGAATACTGATGAAAAATATAGAGATGCAAAAAATGCTGCATTACATTCTGCCGGTTTCAAATTTTTCTTGCTTTCATTGAAAAACATCCGCATACATTTGTAAAATAATTTTTCTTTCGAAAAAAAGATTTATAGAAATTAAAAAATTGACTTAAACCAAAATCAATTTTTAATTTATTTAAAACTATCTCTCTAAATGTCATGATTATATAATCGAAGTTGTAAATTTTTTTAACAAACTAATATCAAAATTAGTTGTTTAAATTAACAAATTTGTCTAAGACGTTTTGTAAATAAAAAAATATTAATATGCAAATTATTTGTTTGAATCAGAGAAATAATTTTTCCTTGAAGCAATGCCTTGTTATTAAAAGTAAAACCAACTCCATTTGTCTGCGTCTTCTTCTATGGCTTTTGGATACTTCTTGGGGCTCTTGATATCAAATGCCTTTTCAAATCTATTCTTATTTTGAGTAGACTACAAATTTTGTATTGCGAACAAGTTCATTGGCTAGGACCTAAGTTAAGACGGCTGGCATATTACTCTTTACACAATTAACCTTTAATACCTCTTAATTGGCTCATATTTATATGGGATAAACCACCTGTACATTGTAGAATCTCCTAATCGATATTCTGGTTTTGTTTCGAGAACAAGATAAATTGAGGCTGGTGGCATATTAAATATGACGTCATGTGAATGTACAGTCAACCGACTAAAACAAACTTAATACATATATCCCAAAAACAACTTCATCGTACGGTAACCTGAGACTATCGTAGATTTAACATTTTTAACAAACAATTTTGGCATTTTTAGCTGTGTAAATATTTAATCAGTCGTTTGAACCTTTGAAAAAACATCTAATTTAAAAATAAAATCCTAATTTTTTAATAACTCTAGCATCGCTTTGTACTACATCAGTAGACCTTTTCTTAAATAAAACCGTAAAGATAAGAAATTCAAAATTTGAGATCAATTAGGGGTCACGAATTCTGTAATATTTAGGAAAGTCACAAGAACAAGTTGAATTATGTGCCACACTATCACAGCAGAAACATGCAACTTAAAATTCTAATCTGATCATTTAGAAACTGTTGTTTTATGAAATCTTTTAACAAACTAAGAAACAAAAAAAAATATATATTTTAATACTAACAGATCTAGTGACTAAATCTTAAAAATAAAATATTAAAAATAAAATAAATTTTTTGATCCATCCAATCGTAAAAAAACTTTCTTCATAAGCTAAGTTTTCCACCACACTGTACGTATACGCATATAATATTTTCCGTAAATCTTTTTTTTTTTTTTTAACTTAACAGTTTGAATGATATTATCTTAGAGAGATACAACTGTTTTGACAAGCACAACCTAAATACAGGATACAGTATGTTAAATTATATACAAAAGATGACGACTTTCCCATGCTTGATTTAGAAAAAAATGTAAAGAAATTAATATTAAATATATGCTTTGCTTAAGTAAAAACCAATGGCAGAAAGTCTTTGTAAACATAAAAAAATTTTTTTTTTTTTTAACTGAAATGTTATAAAAGAAAATAAAAAATAATAGAAACCAGCAAGCAAGTACGACTGGCAAGGATCGAACAAGAAATACTCTACAAATAATTACCAACATCTAAAAACTTAGCTAGTTGTTTTTCTTTTTACTACCAAGGTTGATTAAAAACATATATTAAGTTTATATAAAGTGCACAAGTACTTAATATTTTTAAGTCCCAAGAATATCTGACATGGGACCTTTTAAGATTTTCTGTGTGCATTTGTATTATAATCCTCAAAACTAAGCAAGATGTTTAAAGTAGGCAATTCAGATCTTCTAAGTAGGCCATTTCCTTTAACTTAGAACAATTCCTGCAAACGGATTGTTATATTAAGTGAGTACGTAAAATATAATTTTATTAATAACGATCGTTGTAAACTATAGTGATTAAGGTTACGATTTAAATGTAATTATTATTAATATGTAGACATATTATTTAGCTATAAAATAAATAACATAGCGCAACAGTGACCAAAAAACCCAAACGGGTTTTACATTATAAATTCCGTCTTATATCAAAGGCGAGCAATACCCGATCTGGCGATACGACTTTGGTGACTATTTTGTTCTGTTCAAAAAGTTTTAAAAATAAGTGAACCTCTCCAAGAAATGCCGCTTTGCTATATTTGGCAGTTAAGAAGCTTTTTCTTTTCAATATAGAAAAATTTTCATTATTTTTAATCGTGCCTAATTCCTTCAAAAGTATAAATATTTCATGATATTCTCAGAAGCCAAATTGATTAACAAGGTTGAATCAACACAGCAAAAAGACAAAAATACCCTGTTTAATTGCGCAATTTAATTTGGTGTTAACACATGCTCAATTAAACTTATTCAATTAGCACAAGGCATTATTTTTTTAAAAATCGTGTCGTCCGCCGAGCTGATTTCTCTTTTTGAAGTTGGAAGTGTCAAAAGCCATTTTCGTACGACCCGCCATTTCCTTTTTATTTGTTTGTTTACATATTTTACTGGCGGCTTGTCAACTTTATGAGTTTTTTCTTCTCGCTGAACATAGTTCCTAGAGTAAACATACTTTTGTGCAAGGGTTGCATTTCGCATCTTGTTCAATTAGTGATGCAATTAAGTACTAATTGCTCAATTTATTATTGAATGCCTCTATGGTAAATTGAGCTCAATAAGGTCTTAATTGCATCAATTTCTTAATTGCGCAATTAAAGCGTATGTCTTAACAGGGTATACAAATTTAAAATTGATTTATACAAAAAAAAACATGTTAAAAAGACTCCGAATAATAAATTTTCATATTGATATAGAAAAATCAACAAAAGGAAGATATAATAAAAAAATTGTAAGATTATGTTTCGGTGACTGATACAGTCAGAAAGGTAAAAAAAAAAGAAAACATACCTGTGTCGTCATTTTGAAAGTCTAAAACTTGAAACATGAAAACATGAAACTTTTCATGAAACTAGCATTACATTTCTATTTGGTGGTTAAGCCAGAAGGGCAATATGACTTGGCTTGATTTTCAAAGGGATTTTATTTTTGCTGATGTTTTGTTTTAAATAACGCCTATTGCTACGAGGGCTGCTATATATATTTCTGACCTGGCAACACTGAGTGCTGCCAAGTGCAATCTAACATTTCCATTGGAAAGTTTGTCATTTTTAAGCATAATCGTACTCAAAACGTTTTGACGTACGACCATTATTTGTATTGTTAGCAGTGACTTGAAAAAATTAATATAGAAAAAAATGGAATTAACTCGTGAACATTTTCGTGCCATCATTTTTCACAACTTTCGACGTGGATTATCACGACAAGAGTGCATTGATGAACTTAAATCTTTGTATGGCGATGAAGCACCATCCTATAGCACTGTGAAAAATTGGTATAATGAATTTAATCGTGGCCGAAGCTCGCTCAAAGACAAATTCCGTGAAGGTCGTCCAAAAACGGCTGTTGTGCCAGAGAACATTGATGCCGTGCGTGAACTCATAATGCAAGATCGACATGCGACATACCGAGAGATAGAGACATCCTTGGACATTTCTTCCACCAGCATACATTCGATACTGCATGAATACCTGCCGTAAAAAAGGTTTGTTCTCGATGGATCCCGCACAATTTGAAAGTCGCTCAAAAAAAGGTTCGTGTCGATTGGTACAAAAAAATGTTGCAAAAATACGATTGCGGTGTTTCAAAAGACATTTGTAAGATCGTCACAGGTGACGAATCATGGATCTATGCGTAAGAGCCCGAAACGAAACAACAATCGACCATGTGGGTCTTTAAAGACGAGCAAAATCCAACGAAAGTTGTTCGTGGAAGAAGCACTTCGAAGCAAATGGTCGCCTGTTTCTTCGACAAAACTGGTCATGTGGCGACTGTTCCGCTTGAGCAATGTAGAACGGTCACTTCTGAGTGGTACACTACAATTTGTTTGCCTGAAGTCATCGGAGAAATTCGAAAACCAACAAGAGAAGACCAATCATTGTTCACCAAGACATTGCGAGCTCTCACACATCGGCTCAAACCATTTTTGATTATAAATATTCGCATTTTCACTATTAGGCCAGAAATATATAGAGCAGCCCTCGTATAACTTAAAACAAGAATTGAAAAGAGTTGCATCAAGAAATGGTATGGTATAAATCTGGACTAAGAGTCAGTTTTCTTTTAAGGATTGGGGTATTCATTTAATTCAAAGTATCTTAATATATTGAAGCTCAAAGTTGAAAATAAAAATTGTTTGCAAATTCCGAAAATTTGGCTTTAAATAAAATCAAAAAGGCGGTATATATCTATACATATAGTAAAACTGTAACAAGATCATTTCTGTACGTTAAATACTTTTTGAAAATTTTGCTATTGGTGTAGATAGTCATCAATATGGAATGCATCAAGTAAAACCCCTAGATAGATTGAAATGGAATGTGGAGAAGAGGTCCCTTAGAACCTTGGTTCAAACATAAAATACTTTTTTTTTTCAAAAATATGTCACTTCGTAGAGAAAATAGCGATTAGTGTTGCCGTTTGGTTATATTTTTTAATTTTTTAACTTCTCAATGCTCCACGTAACATGTAAACTTTATATTTTGTTATATTGTTGTTAAATATTTGCCCAAACTTTTGTAACTTTTGGTGCAGACACGAAATAAAATAATTACTGAAAAAGTACTTGTTTCATTATATGAGGTAAGAACCTCTCTAACAACTGTTTCTCTTAATATATCAGTTTCATTTTAATAACAACGGTTACACACTTGAAACTTAATTTGAATTTTAAGAAAATTAGAAACATAAGCACTGCTTGTTTTCTATATACATATTTGAAATTTCGGCTTTTTTTACATTCTTCCTGCTGTAGTAAATCAAAAAATTTTTATTTTTTTCTGTTTCATCATAACTTTTTCGCTCTCACATTATTGCAGAAGCTACTATAGGGTATTTAAAAAAATGAATTTTTATGAAAGTTGTTGATGATGGTGATGATGATGTTGGTATAAATAAAGTTAACCTTGTGCTAGAATATTTCTATTTAACTTTTTTCTATCTCGTTTTTAAGATAAAAGAGCACACTTAAAAACCACAAAACCAACACGTTTAGTTTATACAGTATGGAAGAATAAATTGTAAATAATTAAGTATTTTTTTGCAATTAGTTTTCATGATTTAGGTTAAAATTGTTCAACAATTATAACTTGGTTGTTTTTCGTTTTTACTATTTTTCATATTTTACTCGTAATGAATGAATTGAGAAAAATAATAACTATTATTCATTGAAAATTTGCTTTAGTGCTTGAAGTTTATGGAAATATAATTCGTATAAGAAAAATTTGATTCATTTTATATTTAAATGTCTGTGAGTTCTAGCTTAAGGCCAACAGTTTAAGAAGAAATGTTAAGAAATAGTAAAGACTCTTTAATAAAAATTTATGAATATAAAGATGTGGACGTTTAGTCCAAAAAAAGTTTAAGTGATTAAAATTTTGTTTAGTGCAGCAAGGACAAATTATGATGATTATACTTAATTTTAGTTTATGCCTTGATACTTGCATTAATTTAAATAGTGTGCCTTTCATTTTTTCGGCTTTTTTTTGAAGTGTTGTGTTGAACACAAAGATTTAAAGGACAAACATTGTTTGCATAGACTTACGTAAAGAATCTTACAGAATTTTTACCAGCGAAAAAGATTAATTTTGGTTGAATGGGTAACAATTATACTACCAACCAAAAACTGTGTAGAAACCTGATTACGGACTTTTTCCATAACGTCATTGGTTTTCATTAATCTACCTGATACAATGCACCAACAGATGTCAAGTAGGAGCATCAACTAAATGTTCTTGTCTATGCTTGATTTTCAGTGTAATACAACGTTATTTCATTATTATTCTTACTAGCATATAGAGTCATTTTTTTGCGCCGATGAACTTGAGATGATTTAACACTTGGACATTACTTTTGACAAGTTAGAGCCAAATTATTATTTAAATTTTTGCGAAAATGGTGTTACAATTAACCATTATAATTGCTCGATCTTCACGCTAACCACGTAGTTAAAGTTACGAGCAGTAAAAAAACACACTTTATTAATTATTAGCTTTAAAAAAGCTGTATTAATAAAACCTATTTTAATCGATTTCAGCTACTGTAATGTTTAAACAAAATCTAACAAATTTCGCATTTTTTTTAATTTGTTTAATATTAATACTTTTATCAACAAAATACGTTATGATAATTAGCATTTCCATAAGCACATAACTATAAGCGCCTTTGGACTCTAAAATACAACAACAAGCAATTGGGCTTCTAATAACTCAACAATAGTCTGCTTAAACGCTGTACCATATTCTAACAATTTTAATTGGAACCTATTTTAAAAGCCGCAGACACGAAAATCTCAGAAAAAGCTACAAAAACATTTAAAATTGTTTATGCGTTTGAGCCTTGGAGTCGGGTTAACGTTATTAATAAGACAATCTAAGAACATTGGTTAATGAATGAGAATATTTTGAAGAATTATTAATTTATAAATACTTACTCTATAAATACTTATATATGACTACGAGTATGTGTCTTAACTTTTTACTCTTTTATGTCGAATTTTGATTGAAGGAATTATTTAATCATACCGTTACTTATATAAGGATTAACAATTAGCCACTGCTAACAGTCTCACATTTTCTACCATCATGTCGTATATTTTAAATGTTTATTATCGGATAGAGCCTCAGAGATTTTGTTATTTACTAAACAAATATTTCTTTGTAAATTAATTTTTAAAAATATCTTGATATCTTAATCCCGATTAAATCATTAAATCACTAATATTGATTATTGAGGGTGAAAGCACGTCTCGATGGCCCTTTCACTACCGCTTACTTAGGTATTCAGGAAATTTCTTACAAAATTTTAAATCAACTAAAGATTTTTATCCAAACAATAACTTAAAGACAAAAATCAAAGTTCAGGCAAAAAACAGCAACAATCAACAATGATTTTGTTTTTCTTTTATAATAACGAATAACCACCAGATTAGCAGAATGTGTTTTTTTTATATTACGTAGACATTTATTCTTTGTTAACTTTGTTTTTTGTATGTTAGGAACTTGTACTGCCTAAAAAATTAAGGCTAATTTAAAAAATTACTACCTATGCATGATTTTTTAAGTGCTCCTTAGAAGCATAACTATAATAAAAGTTTTGAAAACTTTATTTTTCTTAATATTGAATAAAACTCAATTTGAAAGTAATCACAAAAGTAGAATTAACAAGAGTGCTATATTCTTAATTACCCTTCACCATCTATGTAAATCTAGTTTAATGAAGTAACTCCCATAAAAAAAGCAAATATTGTCGTGACAGAGAATTAAAAAATTAAAAAAATTACATACATAAAGATCTCTTCAAAAACTTTAAAATGATATCCATAGGACCAATTTTTTAATTTGATTTTTTCTTATTTTTTAATTCTCTATTGCACCATATATTTACTTTTTTTAATTTTAGTTACTTTATTGTTCCAAATAACGTAAAAAAATTAGAGGTAGGCGTGGTGTTTTGCCTGCTGCCTCGAAGGACATGGACCGAGCATTCCAATTTCCAATAGCACCTCTTTCGACAGGATATCTTATTGATTGACATATTTATTTTTTTTTTTTTTTGGGAAATTAAGTGATTTCAACATCGCTTAATCGACTTCGCTATGCATAAGAAGTCAGAATATATACACTTTATTGGGTCGGAAATGGTTATTGTAGAAACTACACACGAAATGGCAAACTTATATATACCATTTTTCCACTTTTTGTGTTAAAGGTTATAAAGAGCTGTAAATATTTAATTTTTTAATAGTAAAAGGAATAAGGACTTAACTAATATATTCATTCAATAATTTCATTTACTTTGGCACTCTTACGTTTCTTCGTGTTTTGGTTCGACTAAGGTCCCTCTTTTATTTTTTTAATTATCCTCAAACTAAATTTTATTGTCTAGCACTATTACTTTAAAAATTGTTTGACTTAATGACATACATATAACACACGATAATTACTGTTATTTATTAAAATATCTTTCTAACGTGACATGACAAATTTGTAGCTTTTAATCGTGTTTTGATAATATTGTTTTTTTTTTTTGGCTCCAATGAGTTGACAGTCATTATGTATTAAAAGCTGTGTAAATAATTTTATACAATTTCAGTTAATGGCGCCCACGTTATACTGCTGTGAAAATATTACCAATACCTAGCGACCAGCTCCAATTACGTGTGCAGATTGAATTGCTTTTACATGATGGCTAAACTCCATGTGAATTTACAACAAATGTTAAGCGTTTTTACAATGGTTGTTAAGCATTTTTAATTAGGAAACTTTTATCAGTGCAGTTACTTGAAAAAAATTGATTTCAGATATTAATATTAATTGTGTTGTAATCAATTGCATTAACCATATGCTCTTTTGAGGATGTTTATATCACAAATATTTAAGTTGTACTTGAAGCTGTTATTTTATCACACTTTAATTTTAATATTTTTGTTAATTGATATACTATCAAATTTGGAACTTGTCTGACCCAAGCAAGATTTTTGTTCAACAACGGCATCCATATGGTATCAATGTTTGTTAATATCAGTCTGGGGATATCACTGAACCAGTGACATTTTGTGATGCTCAATTTCAGTTTATCATAACTTTGTTCTTTCTACCTTAGTTAAATAATATTAATGAAGATGATTCCTTGATCAAGTTTTCTCCCTGGTTTAAGTATTTTTCCTTTGATTTTTTTCTTCAGTTAATTTTAAGAAAAATTTCTATGCACAAAAACTGACAAATATCCATGAGTTAAAAGAGGAAACTAAAGAATATAAACATTTGGTGATTTCACACTAAATGTGACAATCATTGCACTACCTTAGTTTTACTTAGAACACAGCCAGAAGGAAGGAACGAAGGTGTTCGCTTTAGTATGTGATTCATAATTTCTGGAGAAAGATTGATAGAAACACAAAAAGAGACACAATTTTTTAATGATCCCTACTAACGTAATGCATTGTGTTCGAATTAGAAAAATAGGTTATTAGAAAGAGGATAGAGGGAGTAGTGCTTGTGTATATTCCGTTTCAATCTTTGAACTTTAAAAGTGGCAGGAAAGACTTGTGCAGGGAACTATTGCCTGTAATCCATATTGAAATTTGCTGGTCAATCAACCACAGAAGAATGGCTCTTGAGAAAGAACATGTTACGCGTACAAAATTACTATTTTCAAGAAACAGGTCCGTGATTTTATCAAAGCATATTCTGTTGCAGTAACGCTAAAACATTGGAACACATCTCTCATTGCGTCGATGCTCCAGTGAGTCAATAGTGCTTGATCCCCTACTGCTACCGATGAATTTCTACACTTTCTTTCGTATGCAGTCCAAAAATTTCTTTTAATAACCGGCCCATACAATAAAGTTGTAAATCATTTTAAAAATTCAAGGCACCTGGATGCTACTTTTGCGACTTCATAAATATGATTGTTCCACCGGTCTTCGCGTTGAATTTTCATACCAAAAACTTCCAGAGCTTTTTATTCTTTGTAGTTATACTACCCGTGAGATCGTGATTGAGGATATCATCTTCCAATTCCTAAATGGCTTGGCCTTAGCCCAGAGATTTAGTATTGTTTGCAAAAAAATAAACATTTCCTTTTCTTTTTTAAAGACGAAATATATTTTCTTCCAATAAAATTTATTTAATTTTAAATGCTGTGTATATTTAATTTTATTTAAATCAATTCAAATTTATATAAAATGTTAGAAATAATAATCTTTAAAACTCAAAAAACAATAACGTTAAAGTAAAAATTTTTTATGTTAATTTTCATTTGATTTTTTTTTATATTGTTCTCTGTTCTTAAAATTTTAATTCCCCAATTTGTTTTCTGGTTTTATAAAATATAAAAATAAATAAAATATTTTTTAAATAAATTTTTATTTATTGTTTATTTATTTTAGTTGTCAAATTTTGTCTTTAAATATTTATCGTAAATGCAAACAATACCGATGTATGTTAGTGTGTATTTGATAAGATTTTTTAAGGCATTTAAAAAGTTATGTAAACATGTATACAATACATTTTAATTATCACTATATTGTAGTTAACAAATATGCCTTAGTATTTATGCTACAAGCCAAGAGTTAAATTGAACAATATGTATAATTTAAGTTTTTACCCCTTAAGGATTAAAAATGTTATTAAAGAAATCTTAAACTTTAACATACTGACCCACAAAATCTTTGCTTTGCTTCATTTATCTTTATGTGTTTTCAAAGTTTTACTATTTATCATTCATTCACTTACAAATCTAAAATCTTTGTTATATTTAAAAGATATCTGCAAAATCATTGCCTTGTATAACATTTTAAATTTATATAATATATTATATGTCAGTGAGTATTTTGTGTATTTAGATTTATACATATACGTATATGTTTGTATGTATTATTTTTGCCTTAAGCTGTATATTTGTATTGCTGTCACGCACGTTAAGCTGCTTGTCTAGAAAACTGCTTTAAGCTGATTGTAACTCATTCAATAGTATACAAACTAGCACTACAATGCAAGATTTCTACAACAGATTTTCTTTTAAATACACTTCCTAAGTATGCATGAGCTTGCATTTCCTTCTATTTTAAATGCATTGAAAATTTAACACAATTTCTTTTACTTGTATACTCATAAGGGGTGTCCCAAAACTTACGCAAGATAAGAGCATTAGCGCAGAATATATTTAGGAAAGCTTAATAATTATCTTGAAAATTAATCATTCTAAAGTTTAAGCTGTTGGGGCCTTTCAGACATCATTGGATGTTGCTTCTGCGAAATTAACGTAGTTAAAGCAGTGCGTGTTGTGCTGGTGACAAGATGTCAAACTATTTTCTGCATAAAAGATAACATTGATGTGAATGACATATAGTTTCAACAGGATGGTTTCGCATGTCGTTCTGCCCGTGAATATTTTGTTCCACTGATCAAAACTATACTTTATTGTCTCATATAAAATAAAGCAAAAAAGTACAGTCACTCATTCTTTAATGAGATAAATACTTTTCACAAAAAAATAAAATCAAACATATTTAAAAGAGATATATGTATATCTGTGTTTCAAAAAAAAAGTGCTTTAAAAATATTATATTTTTAAAGAGACATTTTAATCTACAAATTCACACTTGTCAAGATGAAGTCATGGTTTGATTGCTGAAACAGAGGATTATCACTTAAAAAAATGTCTACATGAACAACTCCGGAATTTGAAATTTTAAGTTAAGATACTCCTGCAGCACCGGCTAGACATGTACAAAGACAAATCGCCAAAGCTATTTGCCAAATATGAAGTTTTTACTAACACCTTGTTTAAGTTATCGGACACCCTTTCGCCACTCAAACGTTTGTGAATGCTCGATTTTTTATTTATTAGGGATCTTTCAACTACATATATGTCTATTTTCCTCAATTCATGTTTGCTAGCAACGTACATTAGCTGAACGTTAGTGTATTTTATGTAAGATTGAATACATTTCAAGCTATAAAATAGCTAAGAAATAAATAAATAAATACGGTTTAAACTGAGATAAGACTTCACACTATTAGCTTTGACTATAGTAAACTGTGTGTTGAATGAAATTAATGAATGTTGCATTTTTTATAATGCCCTGCTAAAATTAAATGCATTTGAGTACCTATGAAAGGATTTTTTTAGCGCTTTAAATTTTTTATTAAAAGAAGAGAAATTTTTATTCACAACTACATATCTTTTCTTTCAATCAGTTTGATTCCGTAAAGAAATAAATGCTAGAAAAAATCTTTTAAACCTTAAAATCTTAAAAAGACGAACACAATGTACTATTAACTGTGACGCCTGCAGAATCTCCCTAAATATTTTGATTTTATAGAAAAAAATGCATTTGACAAAGAAATATTCCATAAATTGTAAGGGAAAGTGTAGCAAATATAATATATTTCAGTTTATCTGATCTTGATTGTGATAATACAAAATAAACTAGAGCGTCTTACTAAGCATCAGAGTGGAACAAAGAAATGAATTCGGTGACAACGAACATTTCTCACTGTCGACACTTTATAAAATTTACTGAGTGTGTTATTGAGAGTTAAAAGAGAAATAGAAAATGTCATACTGTTTTATGTAGTCATGTTTTTTTTAGATTTGTAATTCTTAAAACCAAAATCTCATCAGCGAAAGCAGGAACTGCAGAAAGAAGCAAAACTGCAAGTGTTTTTGTTTTACCAAATCTCAGAAATTATTTCTCAACTTTTAGACTGATGTGGTGACCAGTAAGTACGGACGAGTTGCTTAGAGTGACAAACTATATTAAAATTACAACAATGTAAAAACGAGCTACACGCAAAATAAAACTATGTGCGACATCAAACGACACTTGAAGTTTATAATTCGGACAGTTATATATTAAACAACTAACTTTATTACATTATTCATTTTCAAACAAATATTCACAACCCAGATAAACTTTTTACGTAATTCAGTACTTATATTTTCTTTCAAATATTGCGAATGTAAATTAAACTTATCTGCTTCGCGTTTTAAAAATTAACACATTTTTAGAACTAGACATATAAGTACATCTGCCATATTCTACACCACTGAATAAATAAGATTCCAATTTTATATCCTTCACAGCTAAATTCAGAATTTTTTCTATGGCGTTATTAAGGCCCCTAACAAATAATAAAGTGGCAAATTTACAGAAAAAAGTTTTAGAAGATGTGTGATAACGTTATTTTAAAGTTATTTGAAAACAATATTTTAATTTTTCTTAAAAAAATTATAATTTATTTCTTTTTAACCATTTACATAGAACAGTTTTAAAATGTCGAAAAAACAAAATTGTTTGGTGTTTTTCATAAACTCTGATGCATTGTGTTAAAATCAAATATTAAAATCGATATCCTTATCTTGACTTTGTTCGAAAATTGTTTTATCATAATTTATAAACTTTTGCGGAGATAAGAAAAATAGTGTCGAAAATCTTAAATGCAACTGCATCTTTTGATGTTTCAAATTTCGAAATCGGCAGAATTTTACTTAATTTATAATGAAATATTACTGCTTTATTATTTCCAAAATCGCTTAAATAAATTTGTTTGCAATAGAAAGAAAAACTAAGAGCATGTTCTTATTCAACATAAATATTTACCCCATTTCGATCTAAGGAAAAACTTCTCTGCAGAAAAATATATCCTTTATTTGATATTGCAGATCACTAGGTATTCTTTTTTCTTTAACATTCCACTGAAGTAGATTTTATTGATAAAAGAAAAAAATTATAAATATTATGCAGACTCCTTGTTTGAATGTAACTGGCTTAAATAGTTAAGACTCTAAATTTATTTATTCTGAGTTATATATTTTTAAATTTCAAACAGGGATACATACATTTTGGAGCTAGCTATGTACACACAAATAATATATACATTAGTTGCATTATTCAAAGAAGCTCATTTTGAAAAAAAAAAAAAAATAATTAAATATTTCCAAAACCCTTTTTTATTAGACTCTGCATCTTTAGTCGCTTTTTACAACCATTGCCAAGCTCGTGCGGACTAACGTATACAATAGAACCACAACAAAATAGGCCTTTAAATTTCAAATACACATGAGTCTTCTACACGACTATAAAAATCGTTTATGTGCATCGTTTTAGAGTCGAAAATGATTGTTTTGTCCGGAGAAAATGGTACCCTAGCCTCGACTCTTCTGAATGAGTCCCTTATGAGTCGCGTTTTTAACTCATTGTTTTCAATTGTACTTATAATAAAATATGATACTTTTTCAAGCCTTTTGTTGGTAATTTTACTAGCCGTATGCGAGTCTTCTTAAAAACATTTTATACCCACGTTTCTAGTTATATTTTCTTAAAATCAAATATAGCAAATAACATTTTACTTATTTTTATACCCCTCACCACATAAAGTGGAAAAGGTTTATAATTAAGTTTGTCATTTCCAATATCCATTTCCGACCACATTCTGAGTTCTAATGCATAGTGAAGTCAATTGATCGATGTCCGTCTGTCAGTCCATGTTAGTGTTGAAAACAATTTTACCAAGACAATAGATCAGCTAGAGAAATTTATATAGGCCAATCGACCAGACATAATGTCGAAAGAGGTGCTATTGAAAATCAGCAATACGTGATCAAGATTAACGTCATCTCCTGCCTGTGAAGGCCTGTATGACGGTGGTCTTACCACTGAGTGTAATACAAAGCGTCGACTACCGCCCCCCATGGGACGTAGCCGATGGAGTTGCAACTTCAAGAACATGGCTTGCAGGCCATGAACTTCCCCTTGCTTGAGGGTTGGAGACTATCCAACCCCGTCTGTTGAGAGTGCAACAGCACACTTCAGTCTATTCCACGCCTGACCCGCAGATATAGACAATTTAACCACAACCACCACGTGTACCCCGAAGGGACCTCACCAATAACCGGCTACAGAGATGGGCGGCTCTCTGTATGGGCTACCGGTTCCCGTGGTGCCAGTCTTTTTTCAAAGGAGACTGGTGGAAAACCTCCGACAGTACCCAACTGTCTATCCAGCTTCAGTGCCTGCAATCACTGGGGGACTGGTTCCCCCTATACCCCCGAGGACCCTCGTCTGCACCGTGGTTAGATCAGCACAGACTCTTGGTGCCCCCGGGGGGGTGGAAATCAGCAATATCTGTCCATGTCCAATCAAAGATAGAAAAAAAACGAGAAAAACATATAGTGAAAACATTGGCCTTCGCCAATATTTCTCGAGTAACGGACCTCTGAATTTTCAAAATTTTTTAAAATATCAATATGGGTATAATTTTAAAGATATCTTGAAGAAAATATTAAAATTAAAAAAAAAATTATTTATAGTACTTAATTTTTTTCTGCTAGTTTTCATTTTCTGTCACCCTATATAGGCTTTTTTGATTGTTTATAAGATTTGGCATAGCCTAATATATCACTCATATTTGTTTTTTTACATTTAATAAACTATTTTATTTTGAACTGGCAGTTATTCCGACTTCTGTAGCGTGTCATTTCTTATTTCCTTTTCTAAATTTAAGTTTAGAAAAATGTGTTTAAAATATAAATTGTAGAACTCTATAAACTGTATTGAGAATTTTCCATCTACATAATAAAATGTGTTGACAACTGTTTTAGTACCATTATACCAGTAAAATTGGGTGCTTTCACATTTGTATTTCAATTCGCCCTAAGAAATAACATTTTTTAGGCTGCGTTATCTATTTTTAACTCTAAAATAATTCTAAAAACAGTCACCACTGAACATTTGCTTTCTGTCCTTTTTGTTTCTTAAACAAGTAGCTTTCTTTACGCTTGTCGAAATTATGTTCGATATTCTTTTTAAACGCGTAACTGATAAATCGGTTTTAAGTCATCTTGGGTAGTCGTAAAAGACTTACTTTGGTGATTTTTGTTAAAACAATTTCCAAAAGCTAACTTGAAATATTTTAAAGTCTATTGATGCTTTTGAGCTCAAATAAACCTAAAAGAACACATTCAACTATTTATTAACTCAAACAATAAATATTCAATGAGTTTGTACTTGTTCATTTAAACAACATGAAAATTTATTCTTAGAAATATTATAACACTTTCTTCACTGCAAACTTCTTATTTCATTTTTATCTTAAATACATGCTATGCATTTCGAAGTCTATTTATTAATCCAGGATTTTGGAAAAATAGCTAAAAAGTTCACAAAATTAGTCCATATGTGTATATCAAAATTCGTTGTCAATATCTACAAAATAAACTTTAAAAAACTCCCCTCAAATTTAAATTAAATTTAGTTAGTTTAAACTTCTTGATAAAAAAATGTGCACAAAAAAAACGCATGTGCTATAAATAGGGATAAAACGTAGCTCATTTGTTTTTTTTTTATTTCATTATTCCTCCCTCTTTAGTAATAAATTTTAATTTTCTATGAATAATGGTGAAATAATTATCACCCTTTTTATAAAATAAATTTATAGTTAAAATAAAGAAAATATATATAGACAAAAACCTACACAAACTCAATGCATAACAATGGCCCGTTCTCTTAAAACGTAGTGGTAATTAAATAAATTAATTTTCTTATATGGCAGTTTTATTGTTCAATAATAAAAACGAACAAGTAAAATAATTCACAACGTTTAAATCCATTTGATAAAAGTCATAAAAATTAGCTCTTAGCAAATGCTAATATAGTTATTAACATTCTATAAATAAAGTAATAAAACACAATTTACGAGCTTCATGGAATTAATCCTTAAATTATGAAAACTAACTCATTCACCAAAAGTCTATATGTAAAGGATTTTATTTATGATTACTTACTCATATAATAATAATATTTTCAGATACACTGGATATTGGAAATAATTTTTTCAACATCTCCAACAAACACGTGTGAGCAATTTTTCTTTATCTATCGTTTATTAAAAAAATAATAATAACGAAATTATTGTCTAAGGACTTAATTTAAGTATTAAAATATAAGGGACTCGCTATGTGAAAAGTACTACGTAAATATTAAAAATTATAATAAATATCAAAATTTATAGTTATAACTAGTAATTTAGTTTTGTAACCAATGTGCGTTATTTCAGTTATTTGCTTGAGAGCAAAATAAAATATTAACTTTAGGTTATCAAAGTAAAGGCAAGTAGAAAGCAAAGTAATATGTTTGTTTTTATTACACTACCTTGAAAAAAGTTTAATGGAATTTTCTTATGCTTCTGTTCACTTCGAAAACTATGATTTCTTTATTGCTTTGTACACCATCAAGAATAATCCTGTTTTTTTTTTTTTTTTTTTTGGTTTAAGATAGAAGAAAACCAATATTGAAATTTTTTCTAAGTCCACAAAACAGAAATATGTTTATGTACGACAGTGGTACAAGATGTCCTAAATCTGTAATAAGTTTTAATATTTGCTAAAGCAAATAATGATTTTCTCCTTCAACGTTTTAACTAACACTTATTTATGTTTACAAACTGAATTATAATGTTAAGGATCTTAATAATCGCAAAAACAAATTAAACAAAAAATTAAAACAATCTACGTCAATTATGACAAAAAAGAAATACATATATTACTGTGTGAAAGCATATCCATATGGCCATTTCCCTACTGCTCATATTGCTCGTCAGTGAATTCTACCCAAATTTTGTTTAGAAAACTCAAGAGCCACATATCTCAAGCCGAAATGCTTTAATGAGAACTATATTCAACTGACAAACAAAAAGACAACAAAAAAACTAAAAACCCTATACACAAAAACACAGTGAGCATTGAGAAACTATTTTTATTTTTCTTTCACTTATATTTTTAGGAATGACCTTTTCAAGCCACACATAAGTTCATAATTGCGAATGTTAAGAAATGTTCAAAACAGGAATAGTTTTCTATTCTAAGGAAAGTTGGAGTTGTTTGAGAATCTCTCACACGGTTGCCGCTAATGAACCAATTTAGCCTAATTTTTATTGTTCTAACTTGCCCCATATTAATGAAGTTGTCCCAATGATATTTTCTTCAGTCACATAACTGACACATTGTGTGTAAATTTGATTGCCGCACAATGGCAAAAAACAATTTGGAAACAACAATTGCTGCAGCCTAGTCACACGGTCCTGCATTGTAGTTATGAAAACAAGCTGTTGAGCAAACTTGAAACATTAGTGCTTGTTAGCTTTGTATATTATACGTAAATTAAATGTACAAAAATAAACAAATGGGTGTTCTGCCACTCCCAGATAAGTTCACCAACTTTAGTGTATGACCACGATAAATAACGCTTGGCCTCAATCTTTTTTTTTTTATAAGCTCAGGATTTACTTTATCATATTCGGTGGTGACGAAGTCGTCCATGACTGTGCATATTTTTTCACTGAAATTCATATTAAAACTGGATTTTATTATATTTAATAATAATATGAAATGAAATAATTTGTACTAACAGATTTTTTCTAAAACTAGAATTGCCGCGAATTGCTAACTTCTATTACAGCACAAGTACACAATAAATTTTACTGCATTTTTATCATTCTACTGCCACATGGTTTGCTATTGGCCAATCACACGATTGCCAAACCAGAGTTTCATTTTATTGAGCAAAACAAGCACAATATTGGCCTCGATTGCCGGATATGCTAATTGATTGTGAAATCACACTATAATATAAGACCATATTTGATACATTGCTGTAATCATGTTATCCCACCTTAATACAATACAATGATAAAATTATTAAAAACCTTAAATTGTTAAAATGCATATGGAATGATTAGTTTTCCTAAAATGTTCTTAAATATAGTAGTCAAGTTGTTCTCACAGTATTTTTTAAATATATTAAGAACAGTGATGACAACTCATCTCTACCAAATTACTTTTTTTTAACGACCGATAAGCATTTAACAAAATCTTAATTTCGAAATATTTTAATGCTCACTCTATATTTAGTTTAACAATATTAGTCTGATTATGTTAAGGGTGGAGAAGCGAATAAGAATGTTATTGATATTGTATATACCCTATGTACAGTTAAGGATAATCTACAAGTATCTTATTAAAAGGCTTCACCACTGGTGGAAAAGGGTATATCTAAATTTGTCATTCCGTGAGTAATATCTACAATATCCATTTCCGACGCCACTAAGTATATATTCTGACTCCCTATGCATAACGAAATCGTTTGAGCAATGTCCATCAGGCCGTCCATTTTCGTGTTGAAATCAACTTTGCCAAGGGACTAGATGAGCTAGAGAATAGTTTCGAAAATTTTATTATTGAAAACCAACGGGAAAAACATCATGCCTGTCTATAGTTTTTTATATCTCTTTTGTTAACTTTCGTTTGTATTTCTGCAGGTCGTTGTTGTTTATCAAATCAAAAAATTATGAAAACAAGTTAGGACAACAATCCTAAGCACAACTTAAAATTTTCAGTTAAACTTACAGGTAGTGACGAATTGTATGCCGATTTCTATTTAATCTATTCAATAGGAAATGTACAATATGCTACATGTGGTTATAGATATATGGTGAAGGGTATATAATACACAGCACTCTTACTTGTTTTATTCATTAAATGTTTTGAGCTGGTTGATCTAATTATGGAGTTATTAGTTCTTAATATAAACTAACTAAAATTTTCTTAACAAATGATTTATAATGTTTTAAAAACAATGGTTATGAGTTTGGTGCGTATCGGAGTATGCAGGGTATGACTGATTTGTTCTCTCTCATCAGAATTCAAGTTTTGTGGGAGTATTACAGAGATCATTGCTGGGATCCGTTTTCTTATTTTCAGCTATACTTCCTACCCCACATGGAGATCTTTTTTGATGTTGATAACAGTATTGTACTTCTTTAGGAGTTAGGACAAGAACTATACCAATTAAATCAATACTGTGCTGGACTCAGAAGACTGTATAGATCGTTTATACCATATTTCCCAGCAAAAAATTAGACATAACCTTTAAAAGTACTTGCCATATAATGACTTCCCTTTGTGATTGCCATATTTTGTTACTCGCTTACAAAACACATTACATTAGTTCCCGAAAATGGTAGTAGTAATAGAGCTAGTTCTTTATGTTAAAAGAGACTACCGTGCTAATGGCACTCATTATTTCCTACAACAATTAATGTAATCGATTCTCAGTAATTGATTATAAAAGTCTCATGCCTTGTTAAAATCATTAAGTTGGCAATCTAGTTGGGAAGCACTTCCGCCCAAAATACTTTATTCCAAACTGGATTACCTTTTCAAGAATTTTTTGCTGGGTTGAGGCTTGGGAGCAAAATTATTAGGACATCGAATACGTTAAAGTACCTTTACGTAATTTTTCACGAAAATTGTGAGACGTGTCTAAATAGCAGTATGCCGCATATAACGGCATACTAAAAAGAAGACATAGGCTCGACAAAAAAGGGACTTTTGATGTACCTCCAGACCACGCGTGCTCTCATTCCGTCGGCCCTTGAAGCTTGGATTGAAATTTGTTTATCCCAGGTAGAAAAACTTAGAGAATAGGAGGGATCTTCAATTCTTATTTAAGATTGGGACCATAAGTATATGTGATGCAATGTAAAGTTGCGGAGGTTTGTTGTGGGTTGCGTACAGTACAAAATATGATTAATTTCCTATAGTAATTGTATTGGTAACAGAGTGTATATAGGGCTTCAGATCTGGAGACAGTTAAAAGTATCAAGATATCTTTCTTCGGAGAATTTGTTGTTCCTTACGTGTGCTACACTTCTTAACGAAGATGCGGTACTTTTGTTTTATCATAAACAAATAAAAAAATACATTAAGCGTTACTAACAGAGTGTATAAGATAAGAGGAGAAACAGGTTTTTCAGGTTTTTAACATGTAGAAAATGTTCAAGCTATTTTCTGTTACTGTAGGAAAAGCATGGAGATTAAATTTAGAAATACGAATTCCCTTTAATATTTCGTTTATTTCAACAATAAATGATTTTGTTTTTAATTAATTGTGTCTTATAATTTGTAGGTGATTTTTTAGAAAAAAGTTAATACCACTGTATTATGATTCTTCTTAAAGGATTATGTATAAAATGTTGTTTTAAAAATTTTATGTAAGTTATTCCCTCAAAAGGATTTATCACAAAAACTAACAAAAATATTGCACACAAACTATGTACATACTCACATGGGTACAAACACCTCTCTACCTATGTTTATATACATACTTCAAAAGAGACCTTAACATATATGTGAGATTAAATAAAACAAAATTATAGACGTTATGTCTTGTATCATATTCAACTTTTTTGTTTTAGGAAATACAATAATGAAAACAAAGTTTTATATTATGTATAACGAAAATGTATTTTGAAAATATTTTGGTACAAAGTGAAGACTAAATTTAATATTGTAAAATTTTCATAAGACTTTGAATACCATTTATATACAATATTAAGAGATAAAATAATAGTACTTGTACTTAAATTAACAAAAAATAGCTCCTTACTTCTATTAATCGACCTGTTGCAGTCTTGCTTCAATCATTTTCAATTTTAACTCTTCTCTTTTTGTAATGCAAAAAGATGATTGGTTGTAAACAAAACATAGTTACATTTAATAATAATACAGTCGGCCTTGGAGCCAATATATACAAACATAATTATATTTAAAATGTCGACATGTAATTATTATATGTAATAATATGTTTTTTATTTTGTAAAATATTTTTATACCCTTCGACAGAAAAAGTACAAAAATGGGCATATAGCATTTCGTTTGTAGAAAGTCTACAATATCCACTTTCGACCCCATAAAATATAAACATATATCCTGAGTTCATATACATAACGAAGTTAATTAGTGATGCCAAGGCACTAGTTGCGCTAGAGAAACTTCAAATACGCCAATCGATCAGACATAGTTTCGAAATTCCAGTTCACGAATATTTTAATCTCTAAATTAAATTATAAAGAAAAAGCATAAATGTTTAAAGAAACCAATAATTAGACACATAGATTGTAATGCAGTATATTCTGGTTCTCTTCGTCCGTTATCAGCATTCTTTGATTCTGGATCTATCCCTTAAAAGATATAAAACAAGAAAGCAAAAAAATATTTAATTATATGTATGTGTGTCATCAGGTGGTGCTGAGAGGTAACTGCGCAGCCTCAATTGGTCCTATCCATAGGGTGTAAATTTATGGGCCTATTGTGACAAGTAAACAAGTCTGTTGTGTAATGAGATAGACTTTGATTTGGAGAGAGACTGGACAACGGTTTATAGTGCCGGGAACTATCCGTTCACGGTAGCAGTTGCGGATACTGCACTATCCGGCTCTTAATTGTGCTAACACTGATCTCGTTTGCCTGGGCAAGAGCCTTTCATCTTCTGAAATCGCATGTGGCTATATACATCTATAGCCATTTATGGCGTCCGAGATCGCCTGTCGGTGCAATAGTTTTCGGGAATCTGCAATGGTCACCTGGTTTATTGTAGATGGAAAAATGGATGTCATTACGATAACGTTAAAGTCCTGCCAGATGTGTCGCGCCGGCAAGGGTTGGGGGATCTTTTATTATATATATATATTGTCAATCATTATGACTAGGCAGGCGACAATCCTGTAGGAATTGGTTGGTGAGTAGTTCATTGCGTTTTCTGACCGGAAGCATACTAGTCTCTTAATGGAGGTGATCTATATTTGTCACTTTGATACATCCTATCCAAATCGGGGTACCACAATTAGGAGAGAGCGGCCAATTACTTTGTCTCTTGCCACTATCGTCTGCTTAGTCATTCCCCAGGAGGTGCTTGTGAGTGCTTTTAGGACTTTGTTCCGAGTTTTCACTTTGTGTTGGATGTAGATGGCGTGCGATGAGAAGTGATAGAGGCTGTCAAAGACTACGCATAAAATTTTTGGGTTCTGAACGTAGGGATACGGTGGCCTTAACCGAGATATCCAATTTCAATCTTATCTCCTTAGTTTAGGGTGAAAGCTGAAGTCTACGTTCATGAAAAACTCTGAGATGTTACATTTTTCATCAATTTTAACACCAGATGAGTAGATTGTGCAGTCATATGCGTACGTCATCATCTTGACATCTTTTGTGTACGTTGTAAACATCATCGGCTTAACCAATCAATTTAAAAAATCAACATACAAGGAATATTTAATTAGATTTAATTTAAAGTTGTTTAATAATTTCCTAAATCATTTATAAAAGTTAGGATTTTTAAATACGTATAAGATAATGCTCTTAATACTTTTGTTTATGTACATAAATACACGTAATCACTATAAGTTATCTCTGTAACATAAGCTTTATTTTTATATTTTGTTTAATAACTAGTGTCCAACCTTTTAGTTCAGAATAAATTTTGTGGTAAATCTACGACAAATGTGACCCAAGTATTTATTTTTCATGTATTTTAGCACTTGCAATAACTAATATTTAGATTTTGTTTTCTGTATACCACAAACCAACTAGAGAATAGCTAAATTCTTTGTTTTTTTTAGGACTTGTTTTAAAAAGCAGTAATAATTTATAATCTGAATGTATATAAAAAAAATATCAAAATCATTGTAGGTTATTTTTAATCTTCGTTTTTATTGCATATTAAAATTTATATTAAATTTTATATTCAAGAAAAAGTCTGATTCAAAGATTTTTGCTTTTGAAAAGCATTAATTGTGATTAACGCATTAAGTAATCGAGGTAACTATTCCAATTGAGTACTTGATTTTCAATGCACAATGTTAAGCCAAGTGTGGCGAAACACATAAGAGACCCCAATTATTTTTAGGTCTTCCTCTGTATTGAGCTTTGGGACTATACTGAAGTATGTTGGTCATGCATTCCAGGTTATGGATTTCATAAATTTAACACATAGATATTTACTTAGTTAGTTGTTTCTCTTCAAGGATACTGATAAATTTTTGTATATCCGGAAGTAGGAAGTTATTGATGAAAAGCAATGTAAGTGATTTACTCATTTAGCCCAAATAGACCTACGAAAGGGTTAGCGTCCTACTGCGCTTACTTTTTGACAGCTATGTTCAGTATACATAAAAAGATTAACTTCTACTATATAATTCAGCTTGACTATTCAGTTTATTATTTTATAGCAAAATTATGTTGGAAAATGAGAATCATTTTTGGTTTCAAGGTTTTTTTAATGAGCAAAATTTTCGCACATGGAGTGAAACCAACCCTCAACAGACTACAGCAAAATATACCGTTTGGTTGATTTATTCGTTGGCTATATCATTGGACCTTACTTTTTCAGAAACTAAGTCAAAATACACAAGATATAAATAATATATAACATTGATACCGATATAGATAGATATTTTCCGTATAATTCATGACATACGGCCAGCAATGGTCGAAAAATGGCAACAAATGGGATGTCAAGAATTATTTTCACGAAAGTTGATCTTTTGAAATTTAAAAAATACTCTTTATAATATTTGATTTATTCAAGTTCAATCCGATTTAAAATTCTCTCTCAGAATGATATAAATGGTAAATACATTTTCTTTATGAAAAGAAGGACAAATAGGAAATCATTTGTAAACGGTCCTATTTTAGCTTTAAATTTTACAATAGTTATTAAAAACCTTTAGTTGCGCTTGAGTCTTTCAAATAAAAATATTTCATGAAATATTTATTATTTAAAACTAAAATAAGAAATAAAATGTACTACTGCGGGGAAAGCATATCCATATGGCCATTTCGCTACTGCTCATCAGTGGATTCCACCCAAATTTTGTAATGAAAACCTCAGAGTCTTATATCAAAAGCTAATTTGATTAAAAGATAACTCCATTGAATCTATAAGGCATTAAAAGTTTATAAAAGATTTAATTGCCTATTAATCGTTTATGAAAACTCTTTTGCCGACTTTTGTTTTTTAAAGGCTTATAAACTCTTAAAGTACTTATATGAATTAGACTGAAAGAAATTATATTTTTGAGTAAGATATTTTTTAGTTTAAAAAAAAAAATAATTTCTATGATATTTTAATTCCTCTTTTTATACCGAAATAGGTTTGTTTTCTAATTGCTAAATAAAATAATGTTTTTTGTTGTTCGTATGTTATTAAAATCCTCATACATTTTACCTGTATATATAATCCTTTAAATTTCATGTAAATTGGCATAGCAATAATTATACTTTCAAAGATTTTTTTATGAATTAATCACACGACTACTAAATTTGCAATTATTTCTTGTTGTTTTTGTTGCTTAAATTAATACTACACATTGACCAAATCTCAACAAAATTGTGGTCAAAATTTGATTTAAAATCGCGATAATTTCATTGACAATTTGCTGTTATTTATTTAAAACAAAATGTACTTAATTTAAAATAATTGTTTAGAATAACAAATATAAATCACTTCATACACTGAAGTGCAACCAATAACAGTTCTAATAAATACGTTGTGACTTTTTGGTAGTTTTTGTGGTAACTTATTTTATATAATTAAGTATTTTATATAACAGTCATTATTTGTTTAATATACACATTTACATAAGCAAAGGTTTACTTGTTGACTGATATTATTTATTTGTGTTCATTTATTAGAATATAAATGTATTTTGGCTGTATCATTATGTAATCGAAATTAAAGCCGCATTTAGATAATTGTGTAACTTCGATTATAAATAATTATTACATTATATGTACTTTTAATTGCTGCTTGTTAATCTTTTGTGTGCTTTGGTCACGTTACAGTAGGTAATTTTCGTATTTATATTTGATTTTCTTTTAACTCTATTCAAACGATAAAGATATAATTGTAAGTTTTTTTTTAACTTCAAAAGTTTGTCTAGTTTTAAAATAATTGGTGCCTGAAATTTTATGAATTTTTCAAAACAATTATTATTATGGGCTTTATGTCGCGCTCAGTAGTGACATTATGTCACTTTAAAAAACTTCATGGACACTACATGGAAAACAAGCGCTTCGCTTAATAAAGATATTGTTACGAATAATGAAACCTGGCAACCCCTATAGTTGTTTCCGTATGAGCGTGGTGAATAAGCTAATTCAACTAATGGTGTGTTTATAGAATAACAAAACTACAAGTTAGCCAACAAAAGCTGAGCAGCCTCAATGGCTGCGTTGGTAGAGGTGCGTGCTGCAAAGCAGAGGGTCCTGAGTTCGATACCGCATACGGACATGCGTGCAAAGAAAAATTAATAATTGTTATGGGCGATTAAAAGAATTTATAAACAGCAGTACAAACTTCCCGAGAGGCATAAAGGCAATTATTGTGTGAAGCCATGGCAGATAATTTAGTGGAAACGTCCAACTTAATATAATAGCAACAGATAATTCTTAAGAAGCCCTTTATAATAAAAAGGAAGAGCAATAGCGGTTAGCGCGGGGAAGTGTAACAGCATAACAACAGTGTACGGCAAACGTATGTTATGGCTACTGGATTAAAGGAGAAGACTGGCTTGGATAAAAGGAGTAGTGGAGATGTCTGTGGATGGTTAAGGTTACTAAACAAGACATCGAGTAGTTCATGTCTCGCCGGAGTAACACAGTAGTGTGGCGGGGATGGCTGCGTTTGTGGTGATAACGCATGTTTAGTAAATACGAAATCAAGGGTTCACAAGACCGGTAGGATCGAGAAGTAGAGCCAGAGAAAGCCATAAAGTTCGAAAATAGAATTTAGCCACATTGGTATTTGCAATCAAAAGAATCCGTACGTTTGCCTGCTAAAAAGGGTAAAACGTAACAATATATTGCACTGACGGCCTTCTGCCGAGCGCAAAGTTTTTCTTATCTATGGTATAACCAAAACCGGCTTCGCTTACCAAAGATTTTCTGCAGGCCAGTTTATAAAAACATTGAATGCCATACAATATACCTAAAATATTTATGGACATTATGACTCTACGTTGATGGACATTATGTCCTTGAACATTATGACACGCCAGAAACAAAGATAAGCCTAACTTTATAATTTTCTTCGTTATAGTGAACTTAAAGGATAATTATAAAAACAGCGTTTAATGTTTAAAACTGTTATTAAAATCACTCAGCTTAGAAGTTATTACAGATGTAAATTTAGATTCGGATTTTTAGGGCATCTTATGTACGGAATTAAATTATTCTTAAATTTTGTTTCTGTGCATGACATGTTTCTATCACTACAAGGATATGACGCATGTCGGTAAACCGATTTCTGCACTTAAATAAAAGCAGCATTTAACTTTTTTTTTGTTGGTACTTGTCTAGTGGCAAGTGAACTACTCTTCAGAACATGTATTCTGCAGCAGGTATTAACCAAAATCAAAGAATAATACCTAAAAGTTACTCTCACTTAACTTTATTTAAGGAATATTGACAATTAATTGTTGAATCTTTTCTTAAAGAGGTCCTATCAAATAAATGTATGTAAGTATATCCCTCTTCCCTATAAATCTGACAGAATTAAATAAAAACTGATATTTTAGAAACAATAAATCAACCAACTTTATTCACAAGCTTTCTTTGAATTCTGAATCGTTTATTAAAGACTAGCAGTGCCCACGATTTCGCCTGGGTGTCATTTTTAATTTTTTTAAAATTCAAATTTAGTAAAATTAAAATTTAGTAAAAATATTTAAAAACAAATATTTATTCCAGAGTTCTATAGACAGTGTTAAAAATTTCCCTTTACAAAATTGTGTGCTTTCACAATTGTTTCTCTTTTTTCTCTACGAAATGACTTATTTTTACGAAAAAAAAGGAGGTTCTAAAAGACATTCCTACAAAATTTTGTTCAAATCCATCCAATAGTTTTTACGAGATGCGAACAAAGACAGACTGACGAAAGTTCAAAAAATATGTATTTTGTATTCCACATCGATTACTAACTACAACAACATCAAACTTTTCAAAAAATATTTCATATACAGAAATGTCCCCAAATGTCTTATTATATGTAAAGATGAATATGTATATACGTACCGTACGTAACAACCGTCAATTTTAATAAATAATAGGAAGTTAAATAAGACATAGGATTTTTCAACTGATAGCAATGTAAAAATAGTAATTCAAACAACATCAAGTTTTACTTAATTTGGATAGTTTGTAGAATAATCACACGGAAATTATTGCATAAGTTTAAATTTTTATACTGTTGACTACAAATTCAACTCATTTTACACGTTAAGCTTCTTAGTTAGATAGATGCAATTTTTAAACGTACGAAATAAGATTTTAATAAAACAAATTTTTTTTAATGTATATTACCAACAATATGCATATATAAATCCCATAAAGTAAGCGACAACTTTTGAAATAAAAACTACTTACAGCAATTATATTTGTATTGTATTTTAAAAAATAATAAAACCAAACTCTTTTAACATAATAATCTTTTTAAACTTTTTCTTTAATCCCACAAGATTTAATGAACAAATGTGGCTTCATAAAACATCTTGAATAAAAACTTAAATCCCTCAGCATTTGACTACAACAAAGTACATACGTTCAGCCGCAAGGGTTTTAACTTTAACAAACATAATCGTCAACAACTGTGTACATAAAAGTATAGCCTTTGGCATTTTCCTTCTTTATATATAATTTTGCGGTTCTAATTATTTGCAAATATGTACCTATGTGTGACTTTGTCGACACATTTCTGCTTTAAAGCATTTCAAAATATATACAAACATTGCAATTAAAGTTGAAAGGAAGTAACACTTTAAGGGAAATGAGACTGTGGTAAAATTTTTATCAAAGCTTTTGGTAAATTTTTACAATAAATTGTTCAATATCTGCAAGCATTGCCAGCGACTGCAATTAAATATACAATCTTGCAAGAAGTATTACATACAAAGTTTATTTCAAAATATTTGTTATTTCTAACTGCAGCTTGATATTTTAAGTAAATTTGAAGAAAGAGGTTATAAAAATCTGCATTAAAGGCGATTTTACAAGAATTATAGCTGCAAGCCGCTATGCTTTGTTTATTTATACGAGGGTCAGCTCAAAGATATCTTAGTATAAATTCCATAAATTTATCTTTTAAATAAAGTCAATATTTATACCGCCATTATTTTCTTCAATATTTATATTTTTTTTAAGTAAAAATAACCTTTAGCTAACAACAAAAATAATAATAATAATCACCTGTAAGTAGATCAAACATAAAACGGTAGAAAAAACAAGTAAGATTGCAAATTCCGTACATGACGCATCTTATATACCCTTCACCTTTCATGTAAATCTCGTCTAGTGAAATAACTCAAATCAAGAAAACAAATATTGGGGTGACAGAGAATTAAAAAAAGTACTATTAATTTTACTCAATAATTTATTCGGCTCTTAATGGGTTAAGCATTTTTAAAAAATTTTTGAAGGTCTCTTTAAAAGCTTTTAAATGATACACATATTAATATTTTTAAAAATATGGTTTACAATCGTACTTTTTTATAAAAAGTTCAGAGGCCCATAAATCGAAAAATATGGGCGAGCGCCAATTTTATCACTTGATTTTATTTTCTTATTTTTTAATTCTCTTTCGCCCCAAATATTTGTTTTTTTATTGAAATTATTTCACTTAACTAAACTTGTTTAAAATGATATGAAAAAATTAAAGGTAGGCGTTGTGTTTTACCCGCTGCCTCGAAAGATATGGATCGCTTTTGCTGATGTTTAATACCAAATTTTTGACTGGCATATTTAAATTGTTCATGTTCCTCTAGTGCCTTCCTAAAGTGGATTTTAATACTAACACGGACGGAAAGACGGACATCACTCAATCACCTTTGCTATGCATAAGGACTCAGAATATATGCTTATACTTTATGGGCTCGAAGATGCCTATTGTAGTAATTACAAACGGTATGATAAACTTAGTTAGTTAGCCTTTTTCCACCTGTGTACAGTGGTCTCAAAGTCAAATTTGGCACGAAAAGTCAAAACTCATTTAAAAAAAAGCATAAAACATTGTACAAATTACGTAACTACATGAAGGGACACGATTCCACACCAAAAATGGGCGGATTCGAACGAGTGGCAATTTCTATGCATTGAAAATAATACCTATAATGACTGATTTTATTGTTTTTTATTATTTTTATTTACATATTTATTTAAAATTATACACACATACTCTGGGCCCAAATCGCGGTACTCGTTATCGAGTGAACTTTCGTATCGAGTAAAATTTCGTCACGTATGAAATTAACAAATCATGGCAGTCGATAGCCTTCGAATCGAAATTTTCAAGAAAAACGTAAAGAATTTTTTGTTTTGTAATAGAATGAAAGCATATGATTTGTACAAATATAAACAAAACAAATAATTTCAAATAAATAAATGGGTAAAAGAATTACAGTATAATACTGAGATTAAATTTAATGTAATTTAAATTATTAGGAAAATGGATCCATCATTTTTATTTTACTTATCTTCCTCTGAGGAGGATGAAGATCATAACGTTATGCGTTAAAGAGAGAAATGCGAATCACGAGCGACCCCTTGTCATTGTCAGACGCTGCGTAAGTGGAAACAAATTTGAATAAAGTGGTGGCACATAAATAGTGAAAAATATACATATATTTCTTAGATTCCAAAAACGGTTTGGTTATCCAAGGAAGCTTTTAATTTTTTGCTTTCAAAAATCAACCCTTCCAGAACCATGTCTACATCAGTGCCAGCGAAACTGCAATTAGCTGCAGCACTGTCGTTTTTGGCCAGCGGTAGCTTCCAGTAAAAATAAATTTTCTGTTAATTTTCTTTTTAAATAAATAATTTCGATTCCTTATGAAGTATCGAGCAACACTTCGAGTGATGACATTCGATCGAGTACTCGTTATCGCATGCCATAATCTCAAATTACGATACACATTACTCGTTAGCGAGTGCGATAATCTCAAATACAAAAATTTCGATCGAATGCATTCGATTACGACTGCCGCGATTTGGACCCCGATATTTTATTGAAAAATATTTAATTTTGGCTTGCTTCTGTATCCGTTTTGCCTTCTGAATCATTTTGCAAGTCTGTGGTACAATTATCAGGCATCAAAGCCATGGATTCTTGACAGAAAGATTTTGATTTTCGATTCGACGGTTTTGAAATACAAGCATCTGATGAAAAAATCAAGTTGTAAAAAAATCTTGTATGTTACTTTCGCGTGACATTTTTGAGCATGATGTTCTCTAACTTATCTTATATCTCTGTTCTGAGTTTCAAGCTCTTCTTCAGATAAGACTCCTAAAGGCAGGGCAGCATTTTTAAAAATTTCTGCACTGTGGATCAATGTCTTGTGGATACATGGCATGCAATACCATGGATAAGTTCCATAGTGCCGAGGACTTACGATCGTAATAATTCTGCAATAATTGCATAGCCGTAATATGACCCCTAGTCTTATTATTAAATTTTAGTTAATGCCAGTTATTTGTGAAGCCAAATGTGGTTGTTGGAAAAATCTTCGATGTGAACGGTCCGTTAGCCAAATCTTTTTCTAAAAACAACGACGACGCTTTAAAAGGAAAAAGAAAGAACTTAAACATAGAGTCGAAAAAACTTTTTGTTTAATTTACTTTCTTCCACTTTTGCGATAGTTTGGCAACGAAATTCAAATGCTGCTTGTTTTAATTTATTTTATTTTCATATTCACTATTATCGTTCTGTATATCAATTTTTATTAAAATTTAAGATATAATAGCATTCGATTTTTTCTTTTGATCGTGTCAAAAATTATTTGCTTTCAAATCAAGGCTGCAGTGAAAATATTGCAAGTATACCAGAAAAAAAATATACCGTTATACACAGGGGAGTGTTTTCAATAAAATACGACCCAAAATTTTTTATTTTTGTACCATTGGAAGATACGATTTTTCTCGCACAGGCAACACTGACAACACATTTAACAGCATCACGGACAGACAGAAAAAATTCAAAAAATAGGTGTTTTGAATTCCATATCGATTGTTATCTACACCAACAACAATATTTTCAAAAATTTTTCATATACAAAAAGCATCCTGTTACAGTTGTATATCATATTTGCAACAAAAAAAAATTATATTATTTTATTTTATTTTACTCCAATAACTTTAAATGTCTAAAATGTGATTAAAATTATCTTAAATATTAATTATTCTATTTGGTTTTTGTTATGTTATAAAATAATTTTTTTTTAATTCTATTAATTCTGAAAGTTAATGAAACTATAGAAAATTATGTTTATTTAGAATTCAAAATTAAAAATCCATCTAATGCTTTAGTTAAGTTGCAACATCAACAAATACATTTTGGCTGCTTGTTTTGGTAATTTGGCAAAATAAATTATTATTATTTAATACAATTTACTACTGCTGGCAAAGATTTAATTCAATTAAGTAACCAACAAACTTAATAAAATTCGTCAACAGGTTGAATAAGTTTATCAACAAAATGGCATAAGTGTAAGTGTTAAAGTGTTAGTTTTATTCTAAGCTTGCAGATAAATAATTTAATTTGACATTTGAGTTTTCAACAGTTTGCATCACTTGCTCTTGGTTGTGTGCATAATTTGATGAAATTGTTTTCGACTCTAGGAAATCTTGATGTTCAAAAAGTTTGACTTATTAAGTTTAAACCAACATCCAATAAGATAAAGAAAAATAGAAATCATCGATCTCTAAAATAATTTAATTAATTATCACTTCTTTGGAATAGAAATATTGAAATACATCCACAAATACATACATACATACATCAATACATACATATGTATGATTATCGATTCGATGCACATAAGGATTGAATTAAAGAACAGATACACATATGCATCAAACCAAACGTAACTTTAAAAGGCAATGTTCGTGTTTGATAAAAGGAAGATTTAAGTTTTATACCGCAAAATAAATTTTTAATTCGTAATCTTTTAATCTTTTACTAATATTTTATTTACAGTATAAAATATTATTTAAGGAAAATTTAGATACATATTTTTTTCACCACAAACGTAGATGAACTCACAAGTACTTTCCGAGTATTTTTATAAATGCAAATTAAAAAATGTTTTGCTTAAAGGCACACTTAGTAATTTATTTGAGTTTTGAAAATGCATCGGTTATTATAAATAAACAGAACACTGTTGTTCTTATTTTAATTAATCACTGCTTTACAAGCAAACAACTCACTCTTCTGTTAAAGTTAATCATTAACAAATGTGGCTTATTTTCGATGCAGCGCCTAAGTTTCCCCTTCAATGCGTTTATTTATGTTTACTTGTAGACTTCTTCTTTGCAACTTCATCAAAGGAAATCTATTATTACACTAGAATGAATACTCTGATCATGAAAGTCAAGGGGTATGTTTCCATGAAATGCAGCAAGCATCAAGTGATTTTTTTTTTCATTTTTATTTTATTATTTTAAGCTCCGCTTGGTCAGAAAGAACGGCATTTCCATGCCAACGTTTATAGCGCTAATAACAGGCATTTCATTTGAGCAACATTGTTTTAAAAAGAATGTGTAGCCCAGTGATGATTCTAGTTTAATCTCTATACAAACAAGCAGTGCAGACCTTCGCAAGGGTGATTTTGATTGTTTTTTATTGTATAGTTGGGTTATTTTAATTGTAAAATAAAATACGGCAACATTTATTTCATTTGATCTCACTTTGCATTTTATTTACTTAGTTATGTATACTTTTGTCAATACATTACTATTATGCAGGCTAGCGTTCACTGGAAGCTGCAATTAGTTCTTTTAAGCGAGTTAAAACGTCTGAATTAAATTAATATCGAAAAATCTGGTAACTTGTTCTGGCTTTTTGACTTGTTTTTATGTATGTGTTGATATGATTCCGAGCCGAAAAACTGCGTTATTAGTTATGAGGTCGTAAGAATATTTTTTTTTCAAATCTCTAGGAATATTGTTCATTTATAAAAAAGCAATGTTTGCTACTGGAGAGAGCTATTGTACCTTTACAAGTTAGGTTTTTTTAAAATAATAGAGGCTTCTGAAATCATTAAATAATATTGACCATCTTTTAGCGGGTTTTGTATTATACAAGCAGGGTAAATTTAATGTTTATATATTGCGCTACAAAATTAATGTCACATACTTACGTTTATTAAGACAAACCCTTTAATTTTTAAAATTATGTTGTTGTTGTCTTTTGTTATAAGGAACCCCCCTGAGGCGCTGTCTGGCAATTGCACTTTTAAAGATATCAGCGTTGTATGGGTCCAATCTTAAGTTATTGACTTTTTATACCCTTTACCACAGTTCGAAAAGCGTTTTTCAAAGTTTTCCGTTTCGTAATATACGAGTCCATTAGTCATAGTTTCGAAAATTTTGTTATTAAAAATCAGAAAGATCGAAGCAGCGCACAAAAAACCACGCCTGCCTCGAATGTTTCAACATATTTTAGAACAAATATTGCTTAGTGAAGTCAATCCAAACAAAACAAAAAAAAAATCCAAAACAAAAAAAAAATAGAAATGTATGTGACGATAGAGAATTAAAACTAAGAAAAAAATAATCAAGTTAAAAAATTGGAGCTCGTGCATACATTCCGAGTATGGGCCTTTGAACTTTTTATAGAAAAGTGCGAAAATGATAAATTTTTTTAGATGAAATTTTTATTTAAAATTGTATATTTAATACATTTTTTTTCTTCTTATTTTTTAATTCTCTGTCACTGCAATATTTGTTTTTTCATTGCAGTTATTTCACTAAACTAGATTTACAAATATGGTGAAGGGTATATAAGATTCGGAATAGCGGAATATAGCACCCTTGCTTGCTTAATATTTTTTTTCACATTGTTCTTTGATCTTTTTCGCAAAATAAATGATTTATTTTTTGATTGGTAACATTGGTAAGTTTTGTTATTATTTATTTTAACTAAAAAAAAAATTGAGAAACTATATATACCAATAAGATATATGTAATTCAGGTAGCAAATCCTCATGGAGAGGATTGTATCTCTCACACATTCTTATAAAATCTTTGCCAAAAAATTTAAGTTCCGTATGTAGTTGTGTACTATATAGTGTACAGTTTAAACATAAATTTCCATTTAGCATACCATATAAACACAATTTTTTTCATTAAATAACATATAAAGAAAGGAAAACATTTAAAAATACAAAATACGAAACTTTAAGCCATTCAATTTCTAAAGTTCGTTTATTTGTTTTGGGTTCATTGCACTAAAAAGCCAAATTATGTTGTGCATGTAAATTGTTTTGTTTCTTCTTTTTTATATAAAGCATGAGCAACAAAATAAACAAATTTTTGGCAGACTATATAAACCCAAAACTTTTACAGGCACCTTAACATTTTAAAACATGTATCCGTACTTTAACTGTTATTCTTATTCGTTATTTTGCAAAAAGAATTCTTCACTGCTATGCAATAAAGTTGTCAGAATTTATGTTTTTTTTCGTGTAGTTTTTCTTCTATTTATTTTTATCCTTTACTCGCTTTATTTATTTTCAAGGAAAAAACATACGTACGTACATATAAATACAGAAAATAGTTTATAGCTAAAGTCATTAACTGAATCAACCGCAAAGGGGTTTTTTGTTGGAAGGAAAATATGTGGTTGAGATACAACATACATATGAATTTTGTGTGGATAGAGTCATGGGTATATTTTTATGGTCAAATTATAGCTTTATCTTGAAAATTTATAGGGATGACTATTAAAATAAAAATACGGATAATTGCGCAAAGTGAATAAGTGAAAATTTTAAAACGGAAAAAAAACTTTTATAAAATTGTCATTGGTGTGAGTATAAATGTTATTTTGCTTTTAATAAATGGCTGGTTCGTGATTGTTTTATTAACTGGAAAGTGTATCCTTTTAAAAACTTAAATTTGGACTTTTTTTTGAAAAGTTGTAAGGGCTGTTTAAGTTAAATCGAAGATGTTAAAATTTTAAGAGGCTTAAGAAAAGAAAAATATACGAAGATGCTTGTAATCGAGTTACTATATTATTTGGATTTTAAAAACCTCGCGAATATTTTTTATTTGTTGCTCTCAAAATTTTAAGCTATTAAGATTTTTAAATATTTGCTTTATGATTTTTTTTTTTTTTTTTTTTTTTTTGTAGTACTACTGGTAATTTATTATTCCAAAAATTCATTACAAATATGTCTCTTAAAGTAATTCTCTTGGAGCATATTTCTTAACGTATTACAGCTTTTCAAGACTTAATTACCATACAGATATGTTGTATACAGTCATTCCATAATTATTACATTTGTTTACATTTTGAAAAAAAAAAAAAGTATGAAAAGAAAACACTCATTCGTTTTTAATATTTTATTTAACACTTATAACTTAAACCACCCTACAAACTACATAACAGTTAAAAATATAAAATAAAATAAGCGATATAAATTATCTATCACAATATCCAATTAAAACTGTTGTGCGATGTTGTACACCAAGTCAGATATGTCAAGAGTTTTCACTCTCCTAAAAAAAAGCAAACTGGGGAATGGTACTTTCTAAGCAAAGCAGGCATCACATTACCTTATCATTATTCAAAGAAGATGATTTATCAAAAAACCTGAGTGCGGATTTCATAAGAAAAACATCAACCCTCTCAAAGTCTATATAACTGAAATTCTTCGAAAAATGACATCAGGGCCAATCCTGCGGTATAGCCGTAGGTAGGAGCAGTAAACAAGTCTTTTTTATATCCTAAGCCTCTCCATCTGCTGGAAAGATATTCTAATCCAAGCTGTACGAGGGCTGCTATATATATTTCTGGCCTGGCAACACTGAGTGCTGCCAAGTGCAATCTGACATTTCCATTGGAAAGTTTGTCATTTTTAAGCATAATCGTACTCAAAACGTTTTGACATACGACCATTATTTGTGTTATTTACAGTGACTTAAAAAATTAATATAGAAAAAAATGGAATTAACTCGTGAACATTTTCATGCCAACATGTTTCACAACTTTCGACGTGGATTATCACGACAAGAGTGCATTGATGAACTTAAATCTTTGTATGGCGATGAAGCACCATCCTCTAGCACTGTGAAAAATTATTATAATGAATTTAGTCGTGGCCGAAGCTCGCTCAAAGACGAATTCCGTGAAGGTCGTCCAAAAACGGCTGTTGTGCCAGAGAACATTGATGCCGTGCGTGAACTCGTAATGCAAGATCGACATGCGACATACCGAGAGAGAGAGACATCCTTGGACATTTCTTCCACCAGCATACATTCGATACTGCATGAACGCCTGGCCGTAAAAAAGGTTTGTTCTCGTTGGATCCCGCACAATTTGAAAGTCGCTCAAAAAAAAGGCTCGTGTCGATTGGTGCAAAGAAATGTTGCAAAAATACGATTGAGGTGCTTCAAAAGACGTTTATAAGATCGCCACAGGTGACGAATCATGGATCTATGCGTATGAGCTCGAAACGAAACAAGAATCGACCGTGTGGGTCTTCAAAGACGAGCAAACTCCAACGAAAGTTGTTCATGGAAGAAGCACTTCGAAGCAAATGGTCGCCTGTTTCTTCGGCAAAACTGGCCATGTGGCGACTGTTCCGCTTGAGCAACGTAGGACGGTCACTTCTGAGTGGTACACTACAATTTGTTTGCCTGAATTCATCGGAGAAATTCGAAAAACCAACAAGAGAAGACGAGTCATTGTTCACCATGACATTGCGAGCTCTCACACATCGGCTCAAACCAGAGCGTTTTTGACCGACCAAACGTCGAATTAATGGGTCATCCGCCGTACAGCCCTGACTTGGCACCTAATGACTTCGTCTTGTTTCCGCACATCAAGAAAAAAATGCGCGGTCAACGATTTTCGTCACCAGAAGAAGCTGTTGATGTGTTCAAAAACCATGTTTTAGAGGTGTCTCAATCGGAGTGGAAAAAGTGCTTCGACAACTGGTTTGAGCGCATGCAAAAGTGTATAAATCATGCTCGAGAATACTTTGAAAAACAATAAAACCATTTTTGATTATAAATATTTGCATTTTTACTAGTAGGCCAGAAATATATAGAGCATCCCTCGTAAAAATAATAAATATACTGCACACAAACTTTTCACTGCTTCCAAAATACTGTTTCCTAGGTAAAAAATATTTTTTGTCCTTTTTCGCGTTGAAAGCAAACCTAATGTATAACACTTATAAATAAATATTTCGCAAACCTTTTAAACTCTAAGTAGCTTTTAAGAGCTTCACCAAAGGTTTCTTCTTTATAAGATTTTGGTTTTGACTCTGTCCTGACCTTTGTGTTAATTATTACCACTGCAGTAATTATTTTGCAATTTTACCAATAGTGTTGAATTTATTTATATTTCTTTTAGTTTTACAACCTTGCTTTATAGCAACAAAGATGAGACTTAAACAAACTACATAAATATATTATTGCGGTAATATTTTAAGAGGAGCAAAATAAAAGAAACCTTAAAGCGACATTCTGTTTGTGTTTAAACCTGTTTGTTGTTTTTTTTTTTTTTTTTGTTTTCTTGTTTTTTGTTTTGGCTTACATTGTCTGTATACATTTTTCTTCGAAACAGTTCACTGCTCAGCCATTTCAGTGCCCTCAGTTGTAATTATTTATATGGCTTTGTATGTATTTATTTTCTGTTTTTGTGCATGATTTAGTAAAGTTTTTAACATTAAATGGATTTCCTTTTTTAACATCCTTTTCCTGACGTCAGTGTGTCTAGACAAACATAAATTCATTGGCTGCTTGTTGATGTTTCTTTTAATTTCTTATCTTTGAAAAAATATTAGATTTTAGTATATATATATATTTTCTTTTAATTTCGAAGGTTGTTTGAGCATGATTAAATATCTAATATTATTGCAATATGTTGATATATTATATTAAAGATTTTCTTGGTAATGAATATTGTTTGTGCTTATTTGGTTTTACAGTTGTAACAAGGGCCATTAAGGAATCTTTATGTTGAATTAAAAAACTGTAATTAAATTAAGTTTAAAATAGTGAAAAAAATGTTAGATGAAAGAATCCGAAAGTATTTCGTTTAAATTAATTTTTAAGTTTTTAACAATTTTAGGTTTGGCTATATAGTAAATATACACAAGCTATGGAAAGTTATAATTATGTTTCCCTTTTGTGGCAATCTGACAAAATAAGTCCGGCTATTAAAATCAAACTTTTTAAAAAAGACCCAGAAAGACTTATGGGATAATATACGGACCCACGTACCACAAATTGAAGCTAGTCAAACAAGATTGGAAATAAGTCTCCCTCAAGGAAGGAGATATTAATATTAAAGTACAAATCCTCCAATAATTATCAAGTTGATAAATCTGGGGCCTCGGACCCAGCCATATTATCATAGGCGAATAGTTATCGCACTAGAAAGCAACGCAACAGAATATTATATGGCGTTCACACTTATGTGTTTAAGCAAGTTTTAACTGTTTAGATGCAAAACAAAAACTTGTTTTGTAAAACACTTGAAATTAGCGTATTTTTGATTTAAACACTTCTCAAAACACTTCAAATTCAGGGTTCAGATACACTCGTGAAGTGTGTTTAGTAGTTTTTTGGATTTTAGTATTTCACTGAACAGGACTTTTAATGGCGATAATTAAAAAAATAAACTTCTTGTCAAAAAACGTTAACAAAGTAAATACTTACAAATGTTATTACAGACATTAATTTGCAATTATTATTTTAATGGAAAGTGATTTAAGTATTCTAGCAAACGTGCACAAACTGTGTGTATTTTTTATGATTTTCTGTGGAAGAAACAGCTTTTAATCCCTTCTTCGCATAGCATTTGGAAATCGAATTTACAAAATGAGCTTGTGCGGTCTACGGTTACGGTTTACCCTTTTTAGCAGAACAGGCAAACGTACGGATTCTTTTGATGGCAAGTACCACTGTGGCTTAATTCTGTCTTCGAACTTTATGGCTTTCTCTGGCTATACTTCTCTATCCTACCGGTCTTGTGAACCCTTGGTCTCGTATTTACTAAACATGCGTTATCACCACAAACGCAGCCATCCACGCTACACTACTGTGTTACTCCGGCGAGACATGAACTACTCAATGCCTTGTTTAATAACCTTAACCATTCACAGACATCTCCACTACTCCTTTTTATCCAAGCCAGTCTTCTCCTTTAATCCAGTAGCCACAACACACGTCTGCCATACACTGTTGTTATGCTGTTACACTTCCCCGCGCTAACCGCTATTGCTCTTACTTTTTATTATAAAGGGCTTCTTGACAATTATCTGTTACTCCTTTTATTAAATTAGACGTCTTCACTAAATTGTCTGCCATGGCTTCACACAATAATTGTCTTTGCCTCTCGGGAGGTTTGTACTGCTGTTTATTAATTATAATTGCATGATAACAATTATTATTTTTTCGTTGCACGCATGTCCGAATGTGGTATCGAACTCAGGACCCTCTGTTTGTAGTACGCACCTCTACCAACGCAGCCATTGAGGCTGCTCAGCTTTTGTTGGCTAACTTGTGGTTTTGTTATTCTATATGCACACCATTAGTTGAATTAGCTTATTCACCACGCTGATACGAAAACAACTACAGGGGTTGCCAGATTTTATTATTCGTAACAATATTATTAATTTCCACAATAAGAATGCTCGCCCAATATCAATAAAATTCGCTGTTGCTCAAATCCATTACATTTTTATTTATGGCACGACGTATCCAATTAAACATTTTTTTTTATGTTTTTTTTTTATTATTTTTTTCTTCTTTAGAAACTCTTCAATATTTATCATTGCATTATATATATATTATCCGATTTAAAGCTTTTATAATTTTTTTTTAAAATAAGATTCCTTAATTTAATATCTACCATCCGTTTTAACAGCTGACCAAATGCCAAATTAAAATACTATAATTACAGTGTGAAGGCTTGTGTTAAGTTTTTAATCATCTCGCTTAAAGACGTTGTAAACACATAAGAGAGTGAACTGCATATTAAACATATGATGACATTTATTTCAAAGCTTGCTACTGTCTCTCACAAGACTGAGAATATTGGGCAAATAATACGAAATATGTATATCATAGCCGACTTTAACTTAAACTATAGAATTTTCGCATTTTGCTAATAACCATTTGATGGGTAGACATTTCTAAGCGTTTGATTAAAAGTCTTTTTGTTATTCGAGCAGCAAGTACTTATTTTTCATACAATGAACATCTGAAAAGCGATATTTTAAATAAATCCTGAATATCATAATTTCAACCCTTCTGGATGAAGGTTTATCTTTCACCATTTTTTTTAGAGAAGTTGCTTTATGAGTCACTTTCACTTTGTAGCATGAATATAGCGGTTTTCGTGAAACGAGCTGCATAATTAATTTGTATTAAATCAATTTTGATTATTAATCAAAGTTTACTAAAATACATTTCTTTGTTAATGCAACTAAGAATTAGTTAATCATAAGAAAAGTTAACTAAATTCCAGTTTTAAATAATTTATCTTAATAATTCGAGTACTTTATCAGTTATTGATACACACTTTTGACATCATATTATTGTTTTATGATTATATACATCTGCTTAATTTCCTACAAGAGCAAAAAAAGAATATTTCTTTTCAATTTGAATATTCATACAATTCAAGAAAAATCAATTGCAATTCTAACCAGAATTCCATCGAATTTAAATTTGTTTCATGAATAAACAACACTCGAATTTATCTAGTACAATCTATGTTTCATTGAACCCCTCTCTTTAAGCATCTACTTACATTTTCTAAAGTGTCTGGTATGCAAAAAAAAAAAACGAAACAACAAAAAAAATTGTTGTTGTTATATTCTTTACCTCTTTACAACAATTTAGTTTGCTTTTGATTGTACTTCAACATCATCATCAACAACATCATTAACGATGCCACGAAACCCATTCATTCACTAACCTGCTCGTTGTAGGGCTTTCTACACAAATACAAACTATACAATTTATTCATTGAAATTGTACCTGTTATTCTACCCTCCACATATTTCTGTAGATTTTTCTTTATGTAAATTTGTAACAATTTTACTATTTGTACGTTTCGCAGTTCATTTATTATTCATTACTGACTGAATAGTTAGTGTATTATTGTATATAATGACGATGATTATCATCTTCATTATCATCGTAGTCATTTTTCAGTTCTGTTTTTTTAAATACAGTATTTTTAAATGTAAGGCTTGAGAGGTATTATAGTTTGGTACTTTTTTCTGGACAAAAAAAGCTACAACGATTGTTATCTGTATGTTCAAATTATGGGAAAAAATAAAAAAGTACTTTAATATATTATTTTTAATTAAACGAATTTTTCATAATATATCCCATATAATCAGGCAAGTCACAGAAATCAATTTCGATTAAAAATGAATTTAGTTTCTTTGAAATTTTGTTTTTTGCTATTTAAAATTTTTTTATTTGTTTCGTTAATTAGACCAACCTTTTTGTTTAATTTGGCGTGCTTAATATTGATAAATTTAAATTTAAGAGTGGACATTTAGCTTTTTTAGGAATTAACAAAATTCAGCGGAATGTGTAAATACAGAATTAAAACCATTCCGATCGGAACGTGTGACATACCTGAATATTGAAATTGCATGTATTAAGTAAAAAATACACTTCTATCATAGTCCTTTAAAAGATATCCCTTAATAAATTTAAACAAATAAGAGTGCTGTATTCGGCTATACCAAATTTTATATACCCTTCACCGTCTATGTAAATAAAGTTTAGTGAAGGAACTGCAAAGATATAAATAATTTAACATAAAAATGCCATCGGCTCTAAATGTTTTAAGCATTTCAAAAAAAAAAATTTAGTATTTCATATTGATATTTTAAAAAATTTTAAAATTTCAGACCCCTTACTCGGAAAATATGGGCGAGCGCCAATTTAGTCACTTGATATTTTTTTCTTATTTTTTTTTTGATTGGCGTTGTTTAATTGTTCTAAATGACATGAAAAAATTAGAGGTAGGCGTGGTGTTTTGCCTCCTGCCTTGAAGGATATGGACAAATCATGCTGATTTTTAATAGCACCTCTTTCGACACTATATCTGATCGATTGACACTAAAACGGAGGGACGGACGGACATCGCTAAATCGACTTCGCTATGCATAAGACGTCAAAATATTTTCGAATTTTTGCGGTAAAGGGTATAAAGAGGGAAAATAAAATTAAAACAATAATATTATTTACGTAAATCGTAATTATGGGCAGAACAGAACATTTTATGTACTGCGAGAAAGCAGCTGACTTGTAATGTAATTCACTACTCTTTTTTTTTAACGAATATTAATTGTGTAAATTGACATCTACGATATTAACACATGCATATGCCTCGCTTGAATTCACATGTTTTTACTCTTCTCTTTTGTGATTTTCGTTGAATTGTTGCTGGAGATGCCACTCAATTTCGACCTGTGTCTATTATCGTTAAGCTGAAGTTAGTAAATCACTAAATCGTTATTGCAAACAACAGAAAATGTCGACAAATATATTTGTTGTAGTACTGTTTAAAGTTAGTGAATTGCACTACTGATCTTAGTAGAGTTAGAAAGTAGCGTTGAAAGAAAATTTTTAGTTGTCTGTAAATAAATAAAAAATTATATCAAAATTTCAAATTATTCCTCTTAATTATGAAAAACTAATAGGTTTTAGTGGAAACAGAAAAAAATAGGTAAAATATAACGTATTTCGACACGCCCTTAGATAAAGGAAAACAGTATTCTGAGCGACAAGACAAACAACAAAAAAAAATTATTAAAAAAATTTAAGAATGGCTTGAAATTTCTCAGATTGGAAAAAAAGAGCGAAAACTAATAAAGTCTTAATTTTTTAAAACAATTATTGGTTTGATTTTTATTACACACGGAATGACAAACTTATATATACCCTTTTTCCGCCTGTGGTTAAGGATATAAAAATATAATGACGAAAAAATGCTTAAAAAGTTTTATCTAATTACTATGGCGTGACTTTAAGTAACAAAAGGCCAAATATGCATGTTTTGATTGCTGGAAGGTTGCTTTGAAAAATTAAAAGTCACATATTTAGCGTAAGGTTTTAGTAAAACTGAAACAAAAAGCCTTTCTACCTTAGGTTGTATACATTTAAAACATTATATATTTAACCAAATATTTTGATAGTTAATAGCGTAGACAGACTGTTGGTAAAAAATCAGCATTTATTCGAATAAAGGCTGAAGTTAATTTTGCTAAAACTTCTCCATGAAAAAAAAAAATTGTAGATGCACTAGCAATCATGAATGAGAACGTGGTGCTATAAGTTGTGATCGCAGTAGGCAACTCTGAAGTGTTTGTGGAACTTTGTAAGTTTAATATTATCTCTTACTTTGTAAAAGACTAAAAAATATTCAGTGGTTGGACGTTAGTAGGAGAGACTTTGTATTTCACTCGATTAGAGAGTGGCAACAGCATTGTTTACATTGGGAACGGCAGCGGAATATAGGACTGTTGGTTGTTTATTCTGTAAGTAGTAACGGTGGGGAAATTGTCATAGACTTTTGCACGCGATTTGTATTAATGTAACTCAATACATTAATTCGTATCCTTCACACCCTGAAGAAATAAAAGAAATTGTTTATGTTTTCGGACACATCGGGTTGTCGCAATGCTTTGGAGCTGTAGACTGATGTTATATAAAAATTCAACCAAAAAAGTGGATGTAGAAGACTATTAGAATTATGAAGGATGGTGGTATTAAGAGGTTTTATAAGAATGTAAATTTTTTAGGGTGATTTAAAATTTTTTCATTTGTGATTTCATTCTTGCGCAGATCTAAATTCCGCCTACAGCTCTAGTAGGACCTTTGCATCTTTATCGCACACACACTTCGCTTCTTTGACGTTGAAATCTTATACTTCAAAAAAAAAAACCGATTCAATTTCAATATTTATTTTTCATTTTATTAAATTAATTAGAATAATTTCTGACAACAGCTTGTTGAATATCGATTGCGTTGCCATTTTTGAAATAGCTAAATTCAAGCTTTTTTGGGTTTGGCAAGAAAAGCAACTTTATTTTAATATTCTTTATACTTTTTTTCTTCTCATCACAGTGCTTTTTAAGTAGTACACTGTTGTAGTTACGGAAGTATTAATGCGCGGAGCCTTGACTGTAATATAAATATTATTCATTTTATTTAATTATTAGTAAAACTATTTGTAGTGTGATAACCAAATGTCTAATTCGGCTCAAGTTCATGTCAAATTTAATTTCTAACTTTATCGTCTATTAATTTATTAATATTGGTAATGTACATTGTTTAATTTAGAATACTTTTTGGGTAGATAATTGAGAAGAATGCTATTGACTGACGAAGCGATCCAGAAATTTTTGCATTACATTCTGCTAGTGTTTAATTTTTCATGTTTTCAAAGTCAAAAATATTTCAAAAAATAATGTTATGAGCTGAAAATGTTTAAATGTTTTTTTAAAATTTCGTAGAAATTTTAATGCCAAAAGTACACTTTATCAATACTTTTTGAACATTTTTTGTTAAAGTTTTTTCGCATCTCAGTTAATTTTTTCTACATCTATAAGCGTAGTTGTTTGCATGTTCATTCATACATGCACAACAAGGACAATAAAAAAATCCTCTGAGATTTATGCTAGTTGCTATTCACTGTAGTATAAAATAAAAATACACCAATAAACATACGTATTACATAAGTATATATTTACACATGTGCATACGTACAAATGAAAAGCATATTTAATATATTTTTATTCTATTCAGTTGTGCTTTAGTTACCACTACATACAAATTTTAACAAAAGGTTTAGCGGTCTACAAAATTTACATTGGTTTTTACACGAAAGAGTAGATATTTAAAAGCTATATGTTTGTTAGAAGAAAAAATGATAAAAAACTAGAATTTGTAAACAAATATAAATAAAACCTGTAGTGTACTTGTGTTTAAATTACTCTATATTTCTAAACAGTTGTTATATTTTTTTATACAAAATATAAAAAAAGGAAATAAAATAAAATATAAAAATATTAAGGAATATTTTTCCACTAATATATTATGAGTACAAACATAATGCTTAAACGTTTATGACAGAAGCGTTTACAATGGAAATTTGTAAATTTTCTTTATAGATATCTTTTATTATTATATACAAAAAAGGTTGTAACATAATTCAAAATAAAAAAAAAAATTTTAATTACTTAAACTACTGACTGTAGATAAAATAAGCGAACGTAAACTTTTACATTTTAAACCGACTTTTAAAAAAGAAGTCACGTTTTAAACACAGTTCATTATTTTAAAAGTTAAAGGGTGTCCCCATATAACATATGTACATGTTTTTTAAGTGAATTATGAACCGTTCAGCACTCTAAAATTAAAAAAAAACTGAGTATCAATATAGCTCCCAATAGCCAAAAGTAATAAAAACGCAGCGTCTAATTTTTCTTGTTTTCTTTGGAAAACGTCCGCATACATTTGTAAATAATTTTTCTTTCTAAAAATGTTTAGAAAATTAATTAAAAAGAACCAAAAATCCGAAAATAAAGTAAAATTTCATTAATTAATAAAATCCATGGATCGAATCCTGGTCAGGGAAAAAAAATTAAAAATAAAAATTTATAATTTATAATTTTTTTAATTTTTTTTAGGATCAGAACATCTTTGAAAAAATGTGAAACGAAAGTTATCAAAAACTAGTGGAATATAAGGGCAGGGATAATCAGCAGTGTAATAAAATTGATAATAATCTAATATCATGCAATATGAAATTTTAATTCTTTTACAGCAATTAGTATACGAGCAAAAGCGAAATTGAGTTGCAAAGAATTAAGTGTGAAAAAATAATTTTGTATTCGATGCTTAAACCACTGTTTGTAGAATTTTGAAAATAAATGCATGTGACGATTAATAAGAAGAACAAAAAAAAATTGGTTTGTGTGAGGACTTTGTCTTGACAAATTAATATTGATTGAATATCATATTGTAAAATTAATTAAATTAATAAAATTAAAAAAAAAAGTTTTATAAAGTTATATAATTAAGAGAAAAAAAAATTTTTATATAATAAATTTTTAAGTTTGTATAATTTCAAATAATGATTGTGTGTGTGCGTTTTTTTTTACATTGTTTTACTTCATTTCCAATGTATATACATACTTCCTAAGTATATTTTTATCTTCCTGTAAATAATATACAGCAAAAAAAACCTACACAATTATCAAAACACACCTGGCAATTATACTTCAGATATTCAATGTTACAAGCCAAATCGTAAATATATAAAATGTATAGAAACAATCTAAGAATTTCCGTAAAAATAACATTTAATTTTATATGTGTTTATTTCCTGTACATGATATTTTTTAATAAGTATGTTTGTATGGCGGCATGTGTAAGAGTGTTTAAAAGAGGATATGGCTTTGTGTTGGCTGACACCTTTAAAATAAATATAAATACAAAATATAAGTGTGTTTTTTTACAAAGGCGACTCAAGAGAACACCTAATGTTAATGTATTTACGAAAATGAAACACCTACACATTTGATTTTAGTACATGATATCTACATGTTTACATACATATACATGTAGTAGATTAGATATATACATATGCAAGCAAAAATTATTTTGGTTTAGAATCAGGAAATACGTGACACGAGAAACTAATTGCTTGTAGACAAATTTTATACTCGTAATTTTATATATCAGAAACATAGCTGCCGGGAGCTGGTAAAAAGGAAATTGAATTTGCTTTTAAAATAAGCCATAAAATCTGACATGTTTTGAATTCAAAACTCGATTCTTTATTTCTTTTTAAAACGTGTTTTTTTTTTTACAAAAATAATTAAGAAAAGAGGTGGATTTACACGATGGTTTTAAAGACAAATCTTTTATTAATATTTTGTTTAGAATTTGTACGAAGTACTACACTTACAGAATTAAACTTTTCTGCTAACTTTTTCGCACGTTACAAGAAAACACTAATTTTTATTGACAACTAAATAAATGTTAATAAAATTTAACAGTTAAAACACAATTTTTTTTTTAAAAAGCATTGAAAAAATCGCACAAAATACAAATCGCTTTTATTTCTTAAAGCACTTGCTTTTCCAACTTTTGCCGGATAATCAAAAAGTAATGTTCTTAATTGTTGAATAAAAAATCATTGTGTAAACGCCTTAGAATATCTTAACATATTGAAACTAAGTAACATACAACAAGTGCGAGTGCTATATTCGGCTGTGCCGAATCTTCAGCATATATGTAAATCTAGTTTAGTGAAGTAACTTGAATCAAAACAACAAATAAAAAAAATTAAGTATATAAGTTATATAAAAATATCATCGGTTCCTAATGGGTTAATCATTTTAAACAAATTTTAGTATTCCCTTAAAGATCTCTTCAAAAGCTTTAAAATGGTACCCATATTGATATTTTAAAAAATTTTAAAATTTCAGAGGTCTGTAACTCGGAAAATATGGGCGAGTCCCAATTTTTTCACTTGATATTTTCTTCTTATATTTTAATTCTATATGGCGCCATATTTTAGATTTTTTTTGATTTGAGTTAAGTCATTGACAAAGCTAGAAAAAATTAAAATGCTCCAATCGATTAGACATAGTATCGAAAGGAATGCTGTTGGAAATCAGCAAGACCGGTCCGTGTTCTTCGAGATAGCGGGCAAAACACTACGCCTACCTCTAATTTTTCCATACAATTTGGAAGAATGAAGTAACTCCAATCAAAAAACAAATATATGGGGCGTTAGAGAATTAGAAAATTAAAAAACACATAAAGTTTAAAAATTGGCGCTAGTCCGTATAATCCGAGTTACGGACCTCTAAAATTTTCAAATTTTCAAAAATATCAATACGGGTATCATTTAAAAGCTTTTAAAGAGATCTTTTAGGAAATGCCAAAAGTTTTTAAAAATTCTTAACCCATTAAGAACGGATGGCATTTTTATGTAAAATTATGCACAGTAATTTTTTAATATAATTCTTTTCTTATTTTTTAATTCTCTGTTACCCCAAACATTGGTTTTTTTGATTTTAGTTACTTCACTAAACTAGATTTATATAGATGGTGAAGATTCGGCAAAGCCGAATATAGCGCTCTTAAAAATATTTCAAATACTTATTGAACTTATTTTTCCAGGAGCCAATAATATGTAACCACAAAAAACAAATTGTTACAGAGCAACTTAAAAAAAATATTTATTAAAGAAAAGTTGCAAGATTTAGAGATCCCAAATAACGCCGCTATTTTAATAGTCGTTTTCGATTTGCATCCCTAATTACAATAGAATTTTGTGAGTTAGATATATGTTTACCTAAAAGCCCAACAACAAGTACAAACATTTTATTAAAAAATACAATAATATTGTATACTCTTAATTACAGAGCTAATTCTTGTTTCTGTTGCTCTGTATATGAGAACAAACGCGTTAAATATTCAAATGACTATTAAGGTATAATTTAAACATTCCCCAGTACGTGCCAATTTTGTATTTTTCGTGGTAGCATATACATAAATACACACATACATATTTACTTATAAAATGAAATTAAAACGAAACTGCATAATGTGTTTAAATAATAGAAAACAATGTATATCATGATACAAAAAATCAATATTTTGTGGCAAATACAAATTTAACGAAAATAATTATATTTTGTTTTAACCCCTATCTTACTAACAGGTGTCTGCGTGATAAATTTTGGTGTTAAAAAAAGATATATTTCAGGAATTTTTGAAAAGGTTATTTTTTAAGAGAAGTAACACACAGGCGAAAGGTAGGCAACCTTTTAATTGTGTTTCCTTCTTTGGAAAGGAATAGATAGAAAATATAGGTGCTGAAGAAGAGTGATAGAACGCTTGATTTTCTTTCCACAACAATGCAATTGCACGTTATGTATATTTTTAGTATAATGTTGCAGCATTTCTGGTGTTAACAGGTGCAATAAAGCGTGTACAGCCATTTTATACATTTTCTTACTTCGTCGACGATTTTCTGTAGAGTACTACCGGCGAAAAAGGGTGCTATGTTTTTTATATGTAATAGTATACAGACCTTAATATGAAAAATTGATCGTGGCTGGGTTACGAACCCAGACCATCGAAACAATAACAGCTTAGTAGTCAACCATCAAAGCTGCAGTACCCTTGATCTTGATTGTCTCCTTGATTTGACTAATGAAGATGACTGTTAACCACAGCGTTTAAAAGCTTTGATACTTATTGCGATATTGCACAAGATGCAGGTGTGTAACATGGTTAGCATGTTGGTAATCAAGAAGGTCAGTTGTTTTTTATTGGCGTATTGGAAAAACAAGCGCTGTGTTCCTCAACATCATCACGCCGAGCAGAAATCGGATGTGGTATTTTACGTCTTAAAGTCTAGCAGAGTCGCTTTTTCACTATCAGTATAATTCTCACTGTGAACAAGAATAATTCAGCCTATAAAAGTAGTAAGCACTTCAGTTAAAGAAATTTTGTACTTTGTAATTTATGCTGTTTTCATTTGTGGAAAAGCAGAAATTGTTATTTACAAAAAGTTGCCGAAGGAATTAAATAGTTCAAAAATGCATCAAAAGTTTTGTAATATATTGTAACTAGCTGTAACTTATTGCATGCGAAATAGTACAACTAATTTCTCATAATCATACATATAACATCCCAAAGTAAGTCGTTTAAAAAAGCAGTGCTGTCAAAAATGTAAAAATAAATATTTAATTTTAACGAAATTGCTATACACTTGCGTTCTGTATACACAGATAGCTTAGAGACACCTGTTGGTAAGATTTGTAACTTTTTATGTCAGTATGATAAGGGTTAAAGGGATTTTAAAAAATATTCCTTCTAGCTGTTGAATACCTAAACTCACAATTTTTTGTGTGTTGCGGTAGAAGGTTTGAAAACTTTTTTTTAATATTTTGCTTTATAATAGAGTTATTCACACCGGCCTTGTTAATTCGTTAGTCGTTATTCGATAGTTTTTTACGTGTATTTTGTTTTTGTAAAATTAACAAATTATCGAACTGCCGAGTAACAAAGTACCAGTCTGGCAAGCTTGGTAATTTTCTTGTTACTCGGTAACAAAAAACAACAGCTGTGTTTATTTGTGTTTATATTCTCATTACTGCAAAAAAGGAAAATTTTTGCAAAAGTAAGTAATTTTTCTATTTTTTTTAACAAAATTGTTGCATTCGCTTTGATTATTAACTAATTTTCAGTGGAGCCGCTAAAGAAAATGCGCAAGCGGGAAAAACCGCAAAAGAAATGGAGCGAGAAAGAAAATAGCCTGATTTTGGAATATTTGTTGGAGAACGTGGAAATTGAGGTATTTGTTTATACAATATATTAAGATAAATCCAAATGATTTTATTAATTATTTATAGAAGCCGAACGCGCAGCTGTACTACAGGAAGATGATAGAGAGAAACCAAATTGATGCGACTCCCGAAATGCTGCGCTGCAAAGTCCGCTACTGGAAGCAGACTTTCAACAAAGCTGAGCAGTGGCGGAAATCGACAGGCGCTGGACTTGATGTTGGCGATGAGGCTTCCACAATAAAAGGTAATTATGGCCCTAATGTTAAGCTGAATTTTTCCTTAGTTTAACTTTCACTTTCTTTCAGAAAAACTTCTCAAAATTTGCCCTTCCTACGACCGCTTTTCACTGCTGTTTGGGGGTAAGGCTGAAGGCAATTGTATTACAGAGTCGTACACTTTTCATGTGTCAAACTGCAGCAGCGATTTCAACGACTTCACAGAATTGTTGGAGCTTGCAGCCACTACATTTCCCAAAAACGTCGTCGTTTTCTATAAGGGACAATAAGTGAGCAAATTGAGTTCGGTCCACACGTAGCATTTGACGGAACCGATTATCATCCATTGTAGTTAAAATATCGTCGCACCACTGAATAGATTTTGGAATAATATTTTCCACACCTCTTCGACATGTAAGTACAATGAGCAAGTCATCATATAGCTCGTCAATGATATCCTCCACCAAATCTTCATCATCACTAAATACGTCTTAAAAGAATTATAAAATTAGTTCCATGTCTTTCTGATTACCTATTTTAAATACTTACCAGTAATAAATTTTATTTCCTCCAAAGAATTTTCAATTAAATTTTTTACTATTTTTGTTTTTGCACTTTCTCGAGGCATTTTTGCTTTTTAATAAATTTAAATCATCTGTTTTGTAGCAAAAGTTACCGCACTACTGAGATAGAACAAAAAGTGTGTTCACAGTAAAGTCTTTCAACAAATTACCAACTAACAAATTACCGGATTAACAGACTCAGTGTGAATACCCCTAATATTAAGTAAAGACATATTTTTAACGAGTGTTTTTTTTTTTTTATTTCTTAAATTTATGTAAAGAAGATTGTTGATACAAAACTGATTGGAAGAAAATGAAAGGGAAGGTAAAACGTTAAGATAAATAATTTGCCAAATAAATAATAATAAAAATGTTTTTTCTTAAATCCAAAAAGCCGCACTGCTAAAATATATGATTTATGGATGTACAACCTAAAATAACAACGCTGCGTTGTTTTTTAAATGTCAGTAAGCAGCAAGCTTTGCGCTTGTGTTACTTTATTTAATACTAGCATTACTAATGAATTTTCCTAACCCAACAGGAATAATCGTTCGATATCCACTCTTCCAATAAGTCTACCATCAACACTGTGGCTATTATATAGGATGTCCGCCGGGAAGGTATATTACTTTGTTTGCTTATGAATTTTTGACTAAAAGGAAATGGATCTTATATTTATAAATGCTTTATTTAATGCCGGCAGTTATGTATGGAATACAATATCAGATAACTGTCCGCTTCTGTTAGCCTCACAAATGCAAGTATTTTTGATCACATTTTTCATTTCATTCTTTTTGTTTGAGTTACTAATTTGTTCAAGTTACTAAGCGTTTCTAAGCTTTAATGATTCCCCCTGACTAAAGTGCACATCAGACTATGGATTTTATAGGATATAAAGATATTCTGTTTATTCACATATCCACCCAAATAAAATGTGCTTAGTCCCTCAATATGATTTTTTCATGAAAATCGGGGTTGTCATGTGCGAGCTGTAACATCCTATTGGCATATGTATTTTGGCGTAAATGGTCTTGTTGAAGAAGCTCTTGTGTCAACTGTGTCAAAAGGAAATCCTTGTGCAAAATTGTGGCCAAAGTTTTTCTTTGAAAACCCAGCTCCTGACCAAGGCGTCGAATTGAGGTTGATGGATTGTTTTAAGCACTTTTTTGAGCAGCAGTTATATTTTCAGCCGATCCTGCAGTACGTTGTGGTCCATGCGTAGGTTTATGACCTACTGACCTGCTTTCTTTGAAATCAATTACTACACGATAACTGAGTTTTGTTGGCAAGTTGCTTCTCCCAAAATTTTTAGGTAACTTTCTTGTCGTCGCAGTAATCGATGATTGATTTTGATAAAATGTTTAAACGATTAAACCACGTTGGTTTATCGAATAGTTCTTCATAATATTTTTGTCACGCGTCTACTTCACGACTGTCAAATGCGTACCGTCAAGACTAATGTTTACCAATAAGGCTTTCCGACCAACAACGAAACAAACACACAAATAAGCAAATACATTTTATGCTTCATATATAGATCTACATATATGTACATATAGATTTAAATTCTTTTGGATTTATTTGTTTTTTGTTGCTGCATGTATTTCTTATATTTTATTTTTTTTTACATACACACATTAAAAACAAGTGAAATATTTTTGAAGAATTTTTGGTGTTGGAGTCAATGTAAATACTATTTAGAACTTTTTTTTTAACTACAAAAAAATAAAAAGGAATAAGAAAAATTATAAAAACCACAAATTTGACATTCGTTAGGGCTTGAATCAAGGCAGATTTATTCTACTAGGTAGTGTCGTCCGCCCAGCTGGTTTGTAGTTGGAAATGTCAAAAGTTTTTGTATTTTCCTTTGTTTGTTTACAAATTTCAAAAAACACTAACAACAGGCGCTTGCGAGACAAAGCAAGCATGTGTATTGAGAGCAATTATCTTTTATTTCTCTTTGTGTTTTTGACGTTTCCAACTCAGAAAACAACAATAAAAAGGCATGTTGTTTTTGTCAATGTTGTATTTGTTGTATTACTGCTACTACCTAGTAAAATGAATATGCCTTGGCTTGAATATACATACATATGTAAGAATTTTATTTGTGTTTCTTTATTCTTGTATAAAAATTAAGTTTTGTTATATTTTTTTTTCTTAAATTGTAAGAGTTTTGTGTAGGGTATTGCTAAGGATTATTTATTGCAGCAAATAAATAAAGCTTAACGGTTAATTGTGCCCCATAGTGCTGTCAAAAGTTTTGACATTTATTGTGTTTGTTTTTCGATGCTGTAAAACTACTCACCCTCTCTTATATGTATGTGTAGATTTATAAAAAGCAAACGTACGTGTTCTATGATGAATATACAAATGTGATTGTTTCAGAGATACAGAATAAATACTAATATAATTTATAGCAAAGTTTGTAAGAAAAATTTTACTTTTTGTGGTTGCGTTGTAGTACCATAAGTTTTATAAGGTGTTTATAGAAATGGTTTTAAATAAACCCTTAGTTAATTGAACAGTGAGTCAACATTATGAAATTAACTATTAAATTAAATAAATTTTTTAATAAAAAAATATTTTTCTATATATCGAAAAATTTTAATTTTACATTAAAAAAGTCAGTTCAGAATATACAAGATTTATAACTGGGTTGTTAATTTGCATTAAGCAATTTCCTATTAATATATAATTCCATTTTATTAGTTTTAAAAATATTGTTTTGAAAACACACCTGGTACCAGATATTAAAAACTCAATATGTAAAACTATAGAAATTGTTACTATTTTTGAAATTTTATGTAATTAACATGCTGTTATTCTACAAGTTTACATAGTAAAATGTTGTATTCTGTAAAAATGATTTGTTCGTACTTATCACATAAAAGTACCTACGAGGGCTGCTCTCTATATTTCTGGCCTAATAGTAAAAAATGCGAATATTTATAATCAAAATGGTTTTATTGTTTTTCAAAGTATTCTCCAGCATGATTTATACACTTTTGCATGCGCTCAAACCAATTGTCGAAGCACTTTTTCCACTCCGATTGAGACACCTCTAAAACATGGTTTTTGAACACTTCAACAGCTTCTTCTGGCGACGAAAATCGTTGTCCACGCATTTTTTTCTTGATGTGCGGAAACAAGAAGGTGTCATTTGGTCCCAAGTCAGGGCTGTACGGCGGATGACCCATTAATTCGACGTTTTAGCCGGTCAAAAACGCTCTGGTTTGAGCCGATGTGTGAGAGCTCGCGGAACAGTCGCCACAAGACCAGTTTTGCCGAAGAAACAGGCGACCATTTGCTTCGAAGAGCTTCTTCCACGAACAACTTTCGTTGGATTTTGCTCGTCTTTGAAGACCCACACGGTAGATTGTTGTTTCGTTTCGGGCTCATACCCATAGATCCATTATTCGTCACCTGTGACGATCTTATAAACGTCTTTTGAAGCACCGCAATCGTATTTTTGCAACATTTCTTTGCACCAATCGACACGAGCCTTTTTTGAGCGACTTTCAAATTGTGCGGGATCCAACGAGAACAAACCTTTTTTACGGCCAGGTGTTCATGCAGTATCGAAAGTATGCTGGTGGAAGAAATGTCCAAGGATGTCTGTATCTCTCGGTATGTCGCATGTCGATCTTGCATTATGAGTTCACGCACGGCATCAATGTTCTCTGGAACAACAGCCGTTTTTGGACGACCTTCACGGAATTCGTCTTTGAGCGAGATTCGGACACGATTAAATTCATTATACCAATTTTTCACTGTGTTATAGGATGGTGCTTCATCGCCATACAAAGACTTAAGTTCATCAATGCACTCTCGTCTTGACGTGGACGTCGAAAGTTGTGAAAAATGATGACACGAAAATGTTCACGAGTTAATTCCATTTTTTTCTATATTAATTTTTTTAAAGTCACTGTAAACAACACAAATAATGGTCGTACGTCAAAACGCCTTGAATACGATTATGCTTAAAAATGACAAACTTTCCAATGGAAATGTCAGATTGCACTTGACAGCAGTCAGTGTTGCCAGGCCAGATATATATATAGCAGCCCTCGTATGTCTAATTTAAATACATATTATTATTATTATTATTGTTATTATTGTTATTATTATTATTATTATTACTATTTGACAACAAATAAAATAAAATTGACTGTTCACAATCAGACCCACGAAAAGTATATTTTAAAGGTGCGTTTAGATGACGTGCACAAGTCATGGAATATCAAAATTGCTATCCATATTTAATTTAGTGTGTGTGTGTGTCAAAATCAGTACTGATCATACGGTTTATAATTTTTATGTTCAAACTTGCTTATGTTACGTACATATGAAATAACCTCTACTTGTTAATAATCAAACTTAAATGCTTAAAACAGTTATATCAACTAATCATTTTTTAGCAATAACTGTTTAGAAAGAACATGTAAAAGTTGCTATATATTACATTTGCTATAATATAAAATTGGATTAATGCACTTAGCTCTGTGTTCGTTATAAGATCACATCACAAGCTCAAACTGCATTTCACTTCAGCTACTTAGCGTAGTTCGTATGAAGTACGTATTACGAACTTAAAATTAAGGTACTCAGTACATTTTTTCTAAATGTTTTTACATAAGAAGTTGTTAGCTGCCCTAATATAACAAGTAACATACAATTGTTGTTTATTGTACCCGCAAAATAATATGTATGCAGGTATTATCTATAAGTTTTAAGCAAATATGTTTTTACTATAATTTTTTCAACTTTTCGCAACCTGTAGGGGGCGCAAACGCCTTTATCTTTCAAAAATCTTAGCAACCTGGAAAAACTTCAACTCCTAAAAACCCACATATATTTATTACAAAAAAATAAAAACTAATTATTTCCACAAAAAATCTTCTTTCCGCTATTTGTCATAAATTTTTACATTTTAACTGCCACCATTATTATTTTTTTTGTTATTATTCGTATACATACGAATACTTAAAATAAGTTTCAAATACTCGTCGTACCAAAAAAAGTGGACATGGTTTTTTGGATTACACTTCTACTAAGAATAAATATCAATTTTTAAAATGGTAATAAAGACAATAATTTAAATTTTAATTCATTTTTTACCAGAAAATAAGTTGGCGATGAGTTCTAATTGTAATATTTGTTCTTTAGAAAACGCAATAAGCGGTTATTGTCTCCAAATGCTAAGTTTTAATATGTCTTTTGTGCCATACAAAAAAAAAAAGGTTCAAGATTTTCTGTTTTTTCTATCGTGGTTGACATGTTTGTGGAAATGTCCAAATATTATATTTTAGCCTACCATTAATTGTCTTAGCTACAAAAATTCAAAAAATAGTTTATTCCCCAGCAAAAAATTTTTGAAAATTTTTTAATTAAGCATTTTGGGCGGAAGTACTTCCCAACTAGATTGCCAACTTAATGATTTTAACAAGGCATGAGACTTTTATAATCAATTCCTGAGAATCGATTACATTAATTATTGTAGGAATTAATGAGTACAATTAGAACGGCGGTCTCTTTTAACATAAGGAAGTAGTAATGGAACGGAAGTAGTATTACACTAATGTAATGTGTTTTGTAAGTGAGTAACAAAATATGGTAATCACAAAAGTAAGTCATTATATGGCAAGTACTTTTTAAGGTAATGTCTAATTTTTTGCTGGGTCATGATTAGAAATTTAATTTTTACAATTTTGTATCATTTTTTGAATTCGCAATTGGACTTTTTGTAACTACCGAAAGTGCGAGCAACTTATAATTTTTCTAGGTCGTTAGTTCAATGTTTAACCAGGAGATACGGTGCACGATTATGTTTAAAAATTATTCCTCTTATTTTTGAGGCATTCTAATGGTATGTTGCCTACAGTCTAAACTATGGTTAAATGGGACTTTTGTTATGTGTTTAAAAGCTGTTTTGAATGTCCATTAATTTAATGTCGTTAATTGTGTTTCGTTGTTAAAAAGGCTATCCTTTAATATACGATTTTATAATGTATAATTTTTCTGAACTGAGACAAATTATAGAGCTACCATTGTGCCACTGTACATAAGTTCAATTTTCTCTAAACATAAGTATAAAAAATCAAAACAGGGGCAAGACCCACCTTTGGCATTTGTTAATTTTACAGGGCACATATGTATGTAAGAATATGCAAGCTTTTCGATGGTTGTTGTTTGTATTTTTAATTTTTTTTTTTATTATTTTTTAAATTCTTCTTTTTTTTTTCTTTTTTGAGGTGCATAAGCAGGAAAATGCGTGAGTGTGTATTTGAGAATTTGAACGTGTTTTGTGGATAAACTACATAGAAACAATCTCAAGTAAAAAGCTACATAAAATTCTACATCTATACGCAGATAACTTCTGTGGTTTCGGAAGTTTGCTGAAAAAAACATTAAATAGTTTTTCTATTTAAAAAAGTTTTATTTGTTTTATAAACACTTATATGCATATTTTTTTCTTTCACTTAAAACTTTTGTATTTCTTGTTTTTATGTTAAATTTATAGAAAGAAGCACAACTGTGTACCGAATTCAAGAACGTTCATGTATTTATTCATGATGCATGATTTTGAAACTTAATTTATTGTTTGTTAATATTTTATAGTTTCCTATTTAATTTAATTAAGGATAAACTAAATTAAATATATAACTAAAATTGGTTTAATTGTACAGAAATAAAAAGTTTTGTATAAATAAAAGATTTGTATCGTTAAGTTAATATTTTAAATCGAAAAACTTAGCTCTGTTGTATTTTGATGGCTTTTAAAATTGTTTGGTTATGTTTAATAAACAGTGTTTTGTTTTTGTTTTTGTGGTATAATAAATTGTTCAACACTTAGCTTAGGTCAGCATTGGCAAGTGACTTCAGTATGACAATTGTTTGGTGGCTTTTTTGAACATGATTAGGTGAAAACCTTTAAGCCTCATCGATACTGCTTTCTACACTGATTAAAAATTAAGTAATATGTATTTAAATTAATCCGGAGTGTAGACGTTAATGAATGAGAATTTTATTTTAAAATAATAACAGATAAAATTATTTGAGAAAATAAACGATTTTTTTAGCCCAACATGGAGATATACCACTCTGAAAAATAACATATTAGAAGTACTAAAAACAGGAGCGAATTTAAGTGCATATTTCAGCAGACATAAGCTTTACTGAAATGAGTTTTTATGCAAAAAGTAGCCGTTAAATTGAAGACATTTAAATATACAAATTTATTAAGAGTTTTCATGTTATATTAAAAAATTACTTTATTAAGACCTTTAATGAAGTTAGCATATAGAAGTATAATTGGTGGATAGGTGGTGGTATATCAGGTAGTTAACATATCGTATCTCTTGGTATGCTCCTTGAAGTTTTTTAAAGTAGAAACATTTTAGTTTTGCTGAGTATTTTTTTTTGGTCTTCCTTTTTTTTCTAATTACAAAAATTATTTAAATCTTGCATTTCCTGCCATACTCAATTTATAAAATTTATTTTGTGAGGCTTATTCTCCTTGAACTTCATCCAACAACAATTTCTTTTTTTTTCTCTCTTTCAGAGATTTTATTGAGAAAAAATCTGCTCTTTTCCTTTAATAGAAATTTAGGCTTTTCTTTGGCAAGTCTGTCTTGAATTATAATAGTCTTTGGAAATGTAGAATTGGTCCTCTTCCTTTAATGCTGTTTGTGAATGGACTTATTCTACTTTCAAAACAAACATTTGTGCGACAAAATTGTACAGCAAAACTGTTTTGTTTTATTTATGTCAAGATGGAACTCTACTGAAATTGTGATTGTTATTAAAAAATTACCGGTAACTTACTTTTGTTAGAAAGTCGACTTATTCCACTTTGAAAAAAACCTGCTCAAATTTAATAATCTTATTCTACTTTTAACAAATTCATGCTCTAATTAAAAAAATCATCTCTTCCTTGTTTTTAAACCACTTACATGGCAATTATATTTTTAAACATATTTTAATTTAGAATATGGTTGTTCCCTCTGTGTACAGCGTTAATAGGAATTTGCACAATAAGCATTTTGTGTTATTGTAATGTGGTCACAGGAACCATATAATGTTGGTTACACCAGTATATCATTGAAGTAAATAAACTGCAGTATTTTTAAACAACACTTTTAGAAACCTAAAATAATTATATTAAAATTTGTTAGTTCTACGAAAATAAAATGGCATTCAAATTAATATAAATATTTTTTTTTATTAAATTAGGAGTTGAAATGTAGATACTATAAAATAATTGAAATTGATTGAACAGTGAAGATATAATTTGGTTTGTGTGTGGATTTTATCTAACCTAATTGATATTGATATTAATACTCCTCGTATTCTTATTTACAAAGTTAGTTGGTTAAATATATGATGTTCATAATTGCAAAACTAAGGTAGACAAATGCGAAGAATGCTGATGAAGGATGTAGCAGTTCTGAAAGTGCAGCATTACATTCTGCTAGCGTCTAATTTTTCTTGGTTTCTTTGGAAAACGTCCACATATATTTGTAAAATAAATTTTCTTTCTAAAAAAAGGATTTTAAAAATTAAAAAAAAAATAAACTTAAGCCAAAACTAATTTCAAATCATTTTAGATACAAATATCTAAAAATTTTATGTTAAATTTGTTTATAATTAATAAAAATCTCAGTTTAAAATAATCATGAATATTATTTGTAAAATTAAAAATGAAATGATATAGTAGCAAACAATACACAAAAAATAATTTGAAGATAGTAAAACATCATTTTAAATAATATTTGCAAGATATATAAGAAACAAACAAAATTTAATGTTAAACTTGTACACATATATCCACATAAAAACATACCAAAAATATATTTTCCTTTTCCTTAAGGAAAAAACCGATACACAACATCAGCAGCGAAAATAGCAATAAACCCCTGGTATTTGTAAACTAAAAAAAAAATAGTATTGGGAAATTTGGTAACAACCTTTATTAGTTTTTTTTTTTTTTTTTTAATGTTTTTTAGTATAACCTGAGAAGAGAGAAAAAGTTTTCTTTAACGAAATTTAAAAGAAAACGTAAAAGTTTGTTTATCTTATATTGCCTGAATACATGAAGTGTAAATTTTAAGGATAAATTTGTTAAATTGGAAAATTTCTAAAATAAATTTGCATAAGTAAAATGTTGTTGAGTAAAAAAAAAAACAAAGATAAAACTTAAAGATGTTTAGCTTGCAAAATAATTATTAACACTAACAAATTTAATCATCTAAAATTTTTGTTTTCGCGTTATGGTTATTGTGAAAATAGTAATCACTCAAGATTTGCTCATGATTAAACAAAAATGTTATGATTGCATATTACGTTTGATATTGTTATTATTAAGTGTGTATTCGGCATCTTAAATACCCATCACTATATATATATATATATATAAATCTAGTTTAGTGAAGTAGCTCTGCTTCGAAGAACATTGACCTTGCTGATTTTCAATTTCAAAATTTTCAAAATTCAAATTCTGTGTAAGTTTCAATCGTCTGTCTATAACGGTTCAAAAGATTGGGAATATAATATTGTAGAACCCTTTAATTTATATTTTTAAATTAAAATTTTTCTTACTTCTTGTAATACCAAACAAAGTATTAGATACGTTGTCTAAAATTCACGGTTCAAAAAATACGGCCATATAGAACAAATTACTTTAATTTTGGAAACACCCTTTAATTTCTAAATTCAAATTATAAGCTTGTTGTTATAGCTGACCTAGCAAAACAGGTCCCTTGTAAGTTTCAACGTTTTTTCTCCAACGGTTCAAAAGTTCTGCCACATACACCAAATTACATCAAGTATGGGGACACACGTTTTTTCCAAATCCAGATTTTAAACTTGTTCCTTTAGCGGACAGGAATACAGGTTCGTTGTAAATTTCAAGGGTCTGTCTACAACTGTTAAAATGTGTGGCCATATTCATCAAATCAAATGAACTGTCGGGGCAACTTTTTATTTGTAATTTTAAATATTAAAACTTGTTACTATAACGGCCATAGCAATCGACATTCTGTCTGATTTGCGAGCGCTTATCTATAACGGGTAAAGAGATAGGCCCATATAAATAAATCTACATCAATTATGGATGCACCCCTTAATTTCTAAATTCAAATTAAAAATCTCTTTGATGTAGCGGGCTTAGAATTACATCTCCCCGTAAAGTTTCAGAGTTCTCACTATAATGGTTCAAAAGTTCAGCCACATACTTGTAACAGCGTTGCCACACAAGAAATTGACTTCCTACCAATAATATTCAAAAATCCTACCAAAATGGTTCACAGCCTACAAAAAATTTAAAAATGCATTTCTTACACATAAACCCTGTTATACTCACTTGTTTTTTTCCCGTAATTGTTGAGATGGAAGTTTGTCTTTTGGTGATTTTAAAATGGGTGTTATGATTTAAAATAGTTATAGAGCATACTATGCAGAATGAACACCCATCCCTTTCCCGGAGCTAATCAATTTCACTCAACCATTCGGTTCTAAATTTTCTTTTGACTGTTTCTTTACAATGTTCACTAATAGTATTATATAATTTAAAAATGTCGTCTTCTGAAATTATATTATTTTCATTTAATTTCGGAGTTTTTGATTAAAATCTAAAAAAAAAGTACATGCAATATTAGTAAATATTTATGTAATTATTAGGTATATATTTACAATTAAAAAAGTATTTTACTTTTCCATTTTGTCTGTTAATTTTTTTAATACATACACTTGAAAATAAACCTTCACTCAAAAATATTGTTAATTTAAATTTAATAATATTGTTCGCGTTGCCTAAACCAGAGATGTCAGAGATGTTTTTTATTACATCTAAAATAGTTTTTGAAAACAGTGGTAACACTATTCAAAGTTATTGTTTTTTTTAATTCAAAGTTACATTTTTATTTATTTTATGTTCTAAATTTTTAGGGTGAAAAATTTACTATTGCTAAAAAATTGCTAAAGGAGGAAAACCTACCAAAAACTTAAAAAAATGCAACAAACCGACCAAACTACCAAACTGTTTTTTAAAAACGAAAAACTACCAAGTTTGGTCCGATTGGACCAAAGCGGCAACGCTGACTTGTAATTACATCAACTATTGGGACACCCTTAAACTTCCAAATCCAAATTTTATACTTGCTGTTATAGCGGACTTAGCAATATGGGTTCATTGTAAATTTTAAGGGTCTGTCTACAACTGTTCAAAATAATGGCCATATATATCAAATTACATGAACTATTGGCGCACCCTTTAACTTAAACTTTTTAATATTAATATTTGTTACTAAAACGGCCACAGCAATCGACATTCTGTCCAATTTGCAAGAGTTTGTTTTTAACGGGTCAAGATTATGGGCGCACCCTTTATTTTTTTATTTATTTTTGTATAACTTTTTCTAATTGGAAGCTATAGTAATACGCAATCATTTTAAATGTTACAGAAGTGCCCTTTACAGTTCATAATATACGTAAAAAATATGTATGTTATATAAGGACACTCTTTAATTTTTAATATTATGAACTGTCTTTAAAACGGGACCATTCTGTGAGCATATTCTATCATATTACCAAAAGTTTTCAAAATCGGTGCAGAAATGACTGAGTTCTGCAGGCACAAAGAAATTGATAACCTCCTTCCTTTTTTGAAGTCGGTTAAAAAATTAAGAGTGTAATGTAAAAGCTGATTTTGGTAGTCCACGGTTGATTGATAAACATTTCAATAACCATGAAAAGCTTGTCGAAGAAATATCGTATTCAAAAATTGCTCTCATTTTTAGGTCAGAAAAAATTTATTTTGTATAGATATCTATTTTATCAAATAAGAAATATTACAGTCAAACATCAAAGTTTTATTGGACAACAACAAGCCATCACCATTTTCTGTTTTTTTTACGACTCCTTACCCAATTTTACTTAAAAATATCGCTGCGTCTATCGTCTACCTTTAATCGTAGTCGACAGACGCTTAATATTTTAACACAAGAAATGACAAAAAATTATAAACAATTTTTTACAAATTGCATTGCATACTAAAAGCATATTTAATTATACTTTAGTGAAGTTTAATAACTAGAGACCTGAAAAAAAAAACTTAATTAAAATTATAAATTAAATAAATTATATATTTTGAAACATCGCTTAACAAATGGGAACCCTTTGCGTGTGACTCCGAATTGTCTGGTACATGTTGTCATTTCTTTTAATTTTTTTTTAACTTAAAATAATTTTTATGGCTTGTAAAACCTAACTCCCCCTCTTCCCAAAAAAATCATAAAAATATAGTTTATTTGTGACATCCTTTTAAAATGGCACTTGCTTAATTGAATTTTTTGCATGCTTTTTTCAAAAAAAAATTTTATGGTAAATTTAATGATTGTTTTATTATTTTATTTGTACTTTAGATGTTATAAATACTCAAAAAGTAGTTAAACTGTTAAAATACAATTTAATTGCTGTGGAGTATGTATTAAAAAATATAACTTATGGTTATAAAAATTTTTTATTAAATAAATATAAAATAAGAAAAAAAAAAGATAAAAAGTCGTCCTTAATTTTCTGAATCTGAATATTTTAACAATAAAAATCCTATTATATTCCATTTAAAGTACATTCAGTTCATTAATCTCAACGTAAGATTATCCTTTTATCTTATAGTATATGTATCTAAGCCACTACTTCTGTCTGTGCTTTTGGATATTAAGCATGTAAAATATACTTAATAAACATTATTTCTCTTCATTTATATTTTTCATATATCGCACTTAATCAGCAAGAGGGTGTTAACTCAAAATATTAAAATTATCAGTAGAGGTAAAAAACTGTTTGTGGTTACATTTTAAGAGAATTTTAAAATCCGAATTTATCATAGTAAGCAAATTCCATTAGAAAATATATTTACATCGATTTTCCTAGAAATCTGTGCAAGTATTGCAAAAAAAAAATCAATTTTTGAGTTAATACCAATTTTCTGAAATTTTTCGATCATAAATGAAATAAATTTTAGCAACAAGACAGTATCAACTCAAAATAAAACCAAATTGAAAAGAGACTCAACTCTAAATAATACCTTTTTTATGAAAATTTACGAATCAGTTCCATGTTAACTTTTGTATTAACATAAAATAATCAGCCCAGTTATGAATATTCTCACGGAATTTCATTCCCAAGGAAAAAATTTTTCTCGAAAAAAGATTCCTCCAATTATGAATTCCGTGGGAATAAAACTATAAAAAAGTGGCATCATCGTAGTTTGACCGAAGTTTTTTGTTTATTTTCATACAATATTTATTTTTTAATTTATAATACCTATTTTTTTCCCGCCAATTTTTTTCACTTTCCGCAGTCAATCAAAAGGGGAAAAATTTATAATTGAAGAAAAGGGAAAAGTGAAAGAACTCGCACGGAATATTTAGAGTATTTTTACAGAATTGATAGAAAAAAAAATTAAAACTATTTTAAAGAATTACGGTCTTATGCAAAAAAAGTTAACGCTGCTTTAAACTCATTTTTAAGCAAAATTCCTTAAAGTTTCATCCAAAAACGATTATAAGCTTAACAAACGTATGGTAAGACCTACGTCAACTTTAAAATTTTTTTTACTTTAAAGTGACGTTTTTGATATTTATTTTTTGGAATACAACAAAATTTTGTAGAAATCAGTTTTTAAGAAAACGAAAAAAATTGTGTTAATTAAACAACAAAATTAAAAAAAATGGATACACTAAATTTAGGGAGAGAATCGGTAAAATTAATTTTGATATTATGGAAAAACTTGTTGTAATATTGTAATATTTTATTTAGAATGCATAACTGAAATATCTGGATATAATCGGCCAAGTAATTACAAGCGAAGAATGGATTATTTTATTTTAAAATGATCCCAATTTACTTAAAATCACATAAAAAAACACATAACTTAACAAAATTCTATAGTGATGTGCATATAATCAACAAAAGTAAACAAAGCTCGTAACAAAGCTCGTTATTCAAATAATTGATATCAATTCTAACAAAAAAGTGTTGTGTTAAATGTTTTACATTATTGTTAATGCATTGAATTTTTGTTTTTCATGTATTAAAAACATTAATTTAACCATTAACTTAAAAAAAGTAATTTTACTTTACAATAATATAAAACTTTTTCAATAGATTTGACTATCCGAACAAATTAATATTCGTGTTTATGTATCATTAACTATAAAAAGTGAATGGCGTTGCCAGTATTAACGTTTAAAATGTATTGCAGCATACATTTGTTAAAGTAGTATTTTAGGATACCATTTTTTACCATACGTTTGTTAGGCTTAGTGTGTTAGTTAACTAGTGTGAACTTTAAAGTTGTCGTTAGTCTTTTTTTTTTTGCATAAGGCTGTTAATATTTATTAGTTAATCTGCTGTTCGTTAATAAGAAACAGAAAATTTTAGAAGCGATCAGAAAAAAATCTACACACCAGTTTGCTGCAACTTTCGCTAGTATTATTCTCATCTAATCACAGTGTATTTATAAGTTGCAAAATATTCTATCTATACAACTCATCGCAAGTCGTAATGAACTTAAGCTAAAATCAAAAATGATAATTTATTTAAAGCACAATGAAAAATCTTAAAAATATTATTATTTACAAAAAGCCTATTATATAGAAATATATTTTCAACTATACGAATCACAAATTTGAACATTGGTTTGTTATTTTCATTTTCTAAATTTATTTCAATTCTTTCCATTTTACAGATTTTCTTTTCCTGATCCAGTCTGCTGCTTGAGGATTTCATAAAACTTTAAGGTTTACAAAAAAATATATTTTTATAAATAAGTTGTTTGTTTGTAGAGCTTTTTTGTTGTTTAGTTGAATTGTGATCATAGAACCTAAAGCCGAACCTTACGATCCTATTATTATATTTTTAATTTCCAACAGGGCTTCCATTTTTTGTTTTTAATTTTAATTATTATAAAACTCATACAAAAGTTTTTATTGTTTTAACTCTTTATTACGGATATTTATACAATGAACAAAAAAACAGTTTATCACACGCTAGAAGAGTGTACCTTTTTGTTTATGATTTGAAAGAATAAAAAAACTGCAAATCAATTTATTGGTTTTTGTTTTCTAACGCTCTAGATAAATAACTAATTGCGTAAAAACCCTACATGGGAAATTAAGGGTAACAAAAACACGAAAACTTTGAACCCAATTGAATTTTTACATGTAATACGAGGACTGCTCTATATATTTCAGGCCTAATAGTGAAAATGCGAATATTTATAGTCAAAAAAGGTTTTATTGTTTTTCAAAGTTTTATTGTTTTTCCAGCATGATTTATACACTTTTGCATGCGCTCAAACCAGTTATAGAAGACCTTTTTCCACTCCGATTGAGACACCTCTAAAACCTGGTTTTTGAACATATCAACAGCTTCTTCTGGCGACGAAAATCGTTGACCATGCATTTTCTTCTTGATGTGCGGAAACAAGAAGAAGTCATTAGGTACCAAGTCAGGGCTGTACGGCGAATGACCCATTAATTCTACGTTTTGGCCGGTCAAAAACGCTCTGGTTTGAGCCGATGTGTTAGAGCTCGCATTGTCATGGTGAACAATGATTCGTCTTCTCTTGTTGGTTTTTCGAATTTCTCCGATGACTTCAGGCAAAAAAATTGTAGTGTACCACTCAGAAGTGACCGTCCTACGTTGCTCAAGCGGAACAGTCGCCACATGACCAGTTTTGCCGAAGAAACAGGCGACCATTTGCTTCGAAGTGCTTCTTCCACGAACAACTTTCGTTGGATTTTGCTCGTCTTTGAAGACCCACACCGTCGATTGTTGTTTCGTTTCGGGCTCATACGCATATATCTATGATTCGTCACCTGTCACGATCTTATAAACGTCTTTTGAAGCACCGCAATCGTATTTTTGCAACATTTCTTTGCACCTATCGACACGAGCCTTTTTTAAGCGACTTTCAAATTGTGCGGGATCCAACGAGAACAAACCTTTTTTACGGTCTGGTGTTCATGCAGTATCGAATGTATGCTGGTGGAAGAAATGTCCAAGGATGTCTCTTTCTCTCGGTATGTCGCATGTCGCTCTTGCATTATGAGTTCAAGCACGGCATCAATGTTCTCTGGCACAACAGCCGTTTTTGGATGACATTCACGGAATTCGTCTTTGAGTGAGCTTCAGCCACGATTAAATTCATTATAACAATTTTTCACAGTGCTATAGGATGGTGCTTCATCGTCATATAAAGATTTAAGTTCATCAATGCACTCTTGTCGTGATAATCTACGTCGAAAGTTGTGAAAATTGATGGCACGAAAATGTTCACGAGTTAACGCCATTTTTTTCTATATTAATTTTTTCAAGTCACTGTAAACAAAACAAATAATGGTTGTACGTCAAAACGTTTTGAGTACGTTTATGCTTAAAAATGACAAACTTTCCAATGGAAATGTCAGATTGCACTTGGCAGCACTCAGTGTTGCCAGGCCAAAAATATATATAGCAGCCCTCGTATCTATCAACAAAATTGTTTTCAACTATTCTTAAAGAAGAACATTATGGATGTCCAACTATGTGCAACTTTTTGATTCAAATTACGTCACCAGCGTTGTACTTTTCTCGATGTAATGGATTATTTAGAATTTGTTATGGATTGATTCCACCTTTCATGCGTTCTCGTCACTGTAAATAATTTTGCGATTTAAGTTTTAAAGATTTTCAAAACAAATCTGAATAATTTGGTGGCGTTTTTTGCAAGCATCAGTTTAATAATCAAGACTTCCCAGATTATACTGATCATAATTGTCAAAATGATATGATAGTTTGTTTGACATCGGGCGTAGAAACCACCCTCTATTTATAAAAATTTGTTATCTACATTTTTAATTCTCTCATTGAATTATTACTTTAACAATTCCAAAACTGTAAAAACAAAAGAGAACCTTCTATATCATTTAAAAAACATTTTAAGTTAAAACCGTAATGTATGAGCAGAAGATTTATATTATTTATTGTGCTAGAAAAACTACAAAACCTTATGATAAATATTTCTGTGATGCACAAGAAGTTAACAGAAATGAACTGGATATATGTAATTTGTTATAAATAAAAGAAGTTATTTCAGAAAATTGCATCCTTGTGTGCGGCTGCTTTCTAGACACACTCGTATATATATTTAAGAAAAAAAAAAAAATTAAAGGATAAATTTCAAACAGTGATGAATGTATGACAATAAATAAAGACTTTAATTAAATAAGCTATGAAAAAATGTGTAGTTTTAAAGCAAAATATTTGCAGAAGGGAACGTAATATTGTATTATAAAATCTCTAAATAAAAAGTTGTTTGTTGAAAATTTTTCACTTAAAATCCCCTTATTTGTTTCAAAACGAAAATGTGTGTGTGTGTATAATCAACATTGTACAATTTGTTTGTTGAGGTCAATTTGTGGATGTACATACAATTGCCAATTATCTTGTGCTTGACCAAAATCCAAAGTGAAATAGAGCATGTTTGACTAAAGATAAACAGGCATTCAACGAATCAAGGCTGACTATATATTGTAAACGTTTGTTTATTTTAATTTTGTGTGCACACAAATGCATATTTACTAAACATATTCGCACATAAGTATATATATGAAGTGATATAAAAGAAAATTACACGACTACTGCAACCTGATGCTGTTAATCCGTATATACGAATTGTTAGGTATTTTGGTTATAAAAAGGGCCATACATATATTGTCATACAGATAAACTGTGCCTGCTGTTCTCTCTTTACTGAATCTAAATAAGATCGTTCTCTAGAGGCTGTATCTACATTGACATCGATACACGTATTTAGAACATGTTTATATGGTGTTACTTGTTTTGTTTTGTTTATTTTTGGCTAATAAGATTTCACTAGAAAAACAAAAAAGGCTGTCAGATTTTTAGCGAGTAAAATCTACATGGATAATCGGTGTTTGAAAACCTCAAGCATATGAAAGCATGGTGGGTTAATTTTTCAGGTTTGTTAATTGAATATTAAAGAAAACAATACATTAAATGAAACCAGTTTTAAAAATAAAAAAAGCAAAGTTAAATATGTGCAAACTTAGCAATTAACTTTATTTTTAATTATACTAAAACGACACCGTGTAAATGTGGCATAATATTGTTATGTTTGGATAATTTTGATTGTAAATACCACTGTGACTTATTATAATTTCTGAATTCTTACTTTGTGGCTTTATCTGGATATACTTCTTGATCCTACGGTCTTGTGAACCCTTGGTCTCGTATTTACTAAACATGAGATATTATTACAAACGCAGCCATCTACGCTACACTACTTTGTTACTCCGGTGAGACATGAACTAATCGATGCCTTGTTTAGTAACCTTAACCATCCACAGACATCTCTACTACTCCTTTTATCCAAGCCAGTCATCTCCTTTAGTTTAATAGCCATAACACATGTCTGCCATACACTGTTGGTATGCTGTTACAGTTCCCTGCACTAACCGCTACCGTTCTTTATTTTTATTATAAAGGGCTTCCTGACAATTATCTGTTAGTCTTATATTAAATTGGACGTCTTCACTAAATTATCTGCCATGGCTTCACACAAAAATTGTTTTTGCCACTCGGGAGGTTTGTACTGCTGCTTCCACTTTTTAATTGCATTATAAAAATTATTATTTTGCGTTGTACACATATCCGAAGGCGGGTTTTACAGCACGCACCTCTATCAACGCAACCATCGAGGTTGCTCAGTTTTTGTTAGCTAATTGTGGTATTATTCTATAAACACACCTTTAATGGAAGTAACTTATTCATACGGAAACAGCATCAGGGGTTGCCAGATTTTATTATTCGTAACAATATTAATTATATTGAAAACTGTTTTCAAAATTTGGAATTATAAATATTTAACAATACTTAAACACTATGATTACAATGTATGATACTAACAGGAATCTTATATTTATTTGTTACATTTTTAACGGTTTTATCTATGTTTCTATATTAGTAACTAGTGTATTGTACCCGGTGTTTCCTAGGTCTAATATTAGGGCCTTTCTAGAACTGTGTAGCCTTGTTTGTGTAGCAGTATTTTGGATCTTTAAGATCAAAAGATATCTATATTTCAAATATCTTTAGAATCTGATTTTATTAAGATCGGTTAATATTTATAAAATTTCGGGCTCGACCTGTCCACAACTCTCCGTTCCTCATCCCTTTTTTCAGACATATGGTATCATTACCTAAAAATTTAATCATGTTTAGAATTTTATTGATGCCGGTACAGATATAAATGCTCGTTTTCTTCTCTTTCCCTTATCTTGGTCCTAGCTCCTGAATGAGATATAGACAAGGATCTATCTACGTTGAAAATTTGATTAAAATCGGTTAGCAGAAACTTTGAAAACACAAATGCCCTATTTTACCATGAGGACATATATATACCCGTGTTTCAACTCTCATTAAAATCGGTTTAGTCGTTTAGCCGTAATTGATACACACAGAAACAAACAAAAATACAAACAATTTCTAAAAGAGATTTATAATAAATTAAGATAATAAAATAAGTGTTTGTAGGTAGAAGGCAAACGAATATGACATGGGGTCCCAGTTTCTTATCTAAGCGTATATTTTAACACCTATTCTGCATACATTTCAAGTGTTTGCCTGTGACACATACACTTAACAACGCAACCTTTAGGGATATTCTTTATTATTGGGGTTTAATTTTTGTGAAGTTTTATTATTGAAATCTATGCCGTTACGCTCTTTGTTAAAATTTGTAATTACTGCCGCGTACTGCTCAAAACTATCGTTAAAAATAGTTTGTTATATGGGGAATCTATTTAAATTTAAAATTGTTTTCTATTTGTATTTCAAATTAAAAAGAAAAAAATAAAATCAATTCAGATTAGACGGATTCTGAAGAAACAAATATAAAATACATAAATCATGCAAAAAAGAACCGTCTTTAAAACAAATTTTATCTAAGGAACAACCTTTAGCTTCCAAATCCAAATTTTATACTTGTTAACTAGAATACATCAAATTACATCAACCATTGGGACAACCTTTGATGTGTATTTCCAAATTTTATACAAGCTGTTATAGCGGACTTAAAAAAATGGTTCTTTATAAATTTCAACCGTCTGTCTACAAGTGTTCGAAAGTATGGCCATATACATAAACAATTGAGGCAGCCTTTAATTTATAATTTTGAAAATTTGTACTTATTATTATAACGGTCATAGTAATCAACATTTTGTCTAATTTTCAAGCTTTTGTCTGGTTCAAAAGATAGGCCCATACAGGCCAATTTACGTCAACTATGGGGACACCCTGTAATATTAAGATGTATTTTTCTATTACTTTTTGCTATTGGAAGCAATAATTATACTCAGTTTCTTTTTAAATTTTAGAGTGGTGCACTTCACGGTTAATAATACACTTAAGAAACATGATGTTTTATAGGTACACCCTTTAATTTTTAAAATAAGCATAATCTATCAAATTACTAAAATCTTTTAAAATCTGTTCAGAAATGACTGGGTTCTGCAGGCACATACATAAGAAAGCAACATTTTGTCAAATTGAAAACCTGTTTCTTTTTTTTTTTTTGAAGTCAGTTAAAAATATCAATATGGGTATCATTTAAAAACTTGTGAAGAGAGCTTCAAAGAATTTCTTTTAAATTTTTTAAAAATGCTTAACCCATTAAAAGCTGACGAAGTTTTTTGAAAAGTAATATATATGTATGTAGGTAGTACTTAATTTTTTTTTGTTATTTTAAATTCTCTGTCAGCCTAATATTTGATTTTTCGATTGGAGTTACTTCAATAAACTAGATTTACGAATATGGAGAAGTGTATGTAAGATTCGGCTGAATGTAGCACTCTAACTTCTTTTGCTTTAAGAGTCATAAAAAGCAACTTAATCACATTTATACAAATTATTTTAAGAATTTACCACTTAAGTTATAGAATATGAGTTTTAAAAATAAAATAAATAATTAATATGAATATCTTTTAAATGAATTTAAGGTTTATTTTTTTATACAACTCTTGAAAGTACGCTATAAAATTTGTCAAAATTATATTAAATAATAATAATAATAATAATAATAATAATAATAATAATAATAATAATAATAATAATAATAATAATAATAAAAAACTCATTCAACTTCGTCTGAATAGAGAAGTTTCGCATATTAAAAAATGACCGCTATATAGAAATATGTATGCTAAAAAGGCGGCGAAAAATTATCAGCTGATTTCCAGAGACTTGGTTAAAAATGTGAATTATCGATTAAATATAAATATCTTAAGCAAATAAAGGGCCAGCCTTCTCATTAACCGTGGATTATCCGTAATTTTGCAATAAAATATAAATAAAGTTATTGTATTAATATTAAATCTTATGGAATTCGGTAATTCATTGATAAAATCGCTTAATCTTAGTCTTTCTTAGGAAGAAATAAGTTCTATTCTGGTGTTTGTTTTTTCGCAATTTGGTTTAGATTAACTTGACATTATTATTGACATAAACTAAACAGGATAATTAGTCAAGAACCGTCAAATTATTTATTATAATTGTGTTTGCTGGTGCCTTAAATTTTCTTATCAATGTGCCTACCTTATTTTTTTTTTTACATATTCAAAAATAATTTTAGTCAAGAGAAAGATTTAAGGGTGGCTCATTTGAATTGGTATTTGTTTTCTATTTTTTGCTTCATTTTGCTCTACTTTAACGCCAAGTGTGTTATAAATGTCGTCATTATGCTCAGTTGTTAAGAGTATTGCAGCTGTTATACCCACACATAGTTACAGTAGGTCACATTTATAATTAACATATCGCCGCAGGAATAAGGAAAATACAGAGAAGTTGAAAAAAAACTGAATAAAAACTAAAATTAATGAACAAAAAAAAAGTTAAGAAAAGTAGAAAATAGTTGACTTAAGAGTATTTGCTGCAGTTGTTGGTAATTACTTTACTCCTTAAATAAAAAATGGCTACACAGGAAGTGCGATGGGATAACAACCGAATATGGAACGTGTTAAGTGTATGTTTTATTAGCAACAGTTTAAGCAAATAAGAATTTGTGAGTTGTTTTAAGAAAAGTACCGGAAATACGTTTATGTTAATGTGTGCTTTCATGCTTAAACATAAACGAGAAACACCATAAAACTATAATTAGAATAATAACTGTATAAAATACGTTTTAACGATGTCGAAAGATCGTTTCCATAAAATCTTACGGTATAACAATTTTAGAGGAATTAGTAAAGAATTGTATAAAGTAGGTCGGGTTGTCAATCGCATTTGCGATTTTAACAATTAATTTTTAAAGCGAATAAAAAATAAGTTGTGACAAAAAAATAGTTGTGGTTGATTAATGATGTATTTATTATTATTCAGATATAAATTTAGATAAAAAAAATTCAACAAGAATTAAAAGTCTTAAACTTATAAATTAAAAATAATAGACTTTCCGTATTAAAAAAATAACTTGTGTAATGTTCATTTATCATTTCATCATAACTTAGAACCATTAAAAAAGAAGGAATAAAAAATCAAAAATAATGGGAAAAACCCCAAATTTTTTAAATATCTGTACAAGAGGATTATCTGGTCAAACCAGCAGAAAAGGCAAAGGAGATAGTAGGACGGATAATTTGAATACTTAAAGATGCACCTTCCATTCTACACCTTTTCACGTTTAAATGTTCCCTGGTAGGCAGAGTAAATTTCCTTGCGCCTCTCCAGAATATCGTCAAAATGGCGATAGCTCTTTTAATTCTTATAAAAGGTGACAGCTAGTATGACCTTTAAACCATCAATTCCTGTCCGATAGTCAAGCATGGTATTTAGGATATGTGCTTTACGTAGATGTACTTTACGTAGATGTACTTATGTATGACTTTAAGCATAAAAGCTAACGTTTTCTTAATCTTTAAGTTGAGACCTCTCTACTTTTGGTTTTAGTATGCAAACAGCCAATAAGGTCCTTCAAACTTTTGGAAAATAACCAACGCTAGGCCAATGATTAAGTAGACTGGATATAAATCTTCTTCGTACATTACCTGTTGTTGTTTCTTAAAACGAAACCAAAAATTCCATCTACACCTCCAAATGTGTTGTTTTTCCTTCTTCTTAGTCATTGTCTTAAGATCCATGAAATTAAGTCTGTTAATCTTGAAAGTGGTGTCAAAATTACCGGCGTCAGCCAAAGGATTCTTTAAAAAATATGTTAAAGGTTCAGTGTCGAAACTACTGCACGTGCTTTTGTACTAAAAGGAACATGTACTTGAACCAGGCTATCTAACCAAATTTAATTATTATTCTGATTCGCAGTATTTATTTTATTTACTGCAAAAAGTTTGTAATTAAAAATTTAGCATAAATTCATAATCATTTCGTAAATGGGAAGGTTAAATTTGCGGACAATCTAAGTTTACATTAGATTTTATGTTAAGAGTTATCATAAAAAATTAAAAAAATAGTAGTTCGTTGACAGTTTGTATTTGGAAATCGTAAAGTAGGCACGTGGGAAATTTTTCTTGGAAAAATACTCGGTAAACTAACCTGTTTTAATCTTAAAAACATTTTATGAAAATCAATCATCGATTAATGTTGTTTCTCCAATTCTTGGGATAAACAACGTGCCAACAAAACACACAATTTTTCGTGTAGTGAATGATTTCGAATAAAGAGGTTGTGTAGGTAATAGACCCAAGAATGGCTCATAACATACTGCAAGATCGGCTGAACTGCTACTCAAGAAAGTATTCAAAATTATCAATCAACCTCAATTCAATACCGTGCTAAGGAGCTTGGTCTTCAAGGAACAAATTTAACCACAATTTTGCACAAGGATTTGTATGTGTTCCCATTACAGATTCAGTCAACACAAGAGCTTCTTCCACAAGACCATTTACGCCACTTCACATATGCCAATAGGATGTTACTGCACGCCCAAAATAACAAAAATAAATAAGTATTAAATTAAATTATATAAATTCATTTCTCTTAAATCTATGACTATTTTGTATCTTGTTTGCATTTCATTTTGTACCATAAAGAAAAAGTAAAATTAATAATATTTAGAATAAAAATATGTAAATTAATTTTTGCTAAACTACGACTGTTTTGCAAACAGTATGTAAATTGTAAAAATTAAAGATTCAAAAAAAGACTTTAATAAAAAATTTACAACATTGTTTAAATAAAGTTTACACCTTGTTCCTTTTTTTCTTCTATAAAATGCTTTACCACATCAAACATCGCTGTGGTCATCAGCTTCATTGACAAGGCCATGTAATGCCTCTGAGCACTACTTTATAGCTGCTACACACTATTTTGTCACTTTGGCTTGCGACTTAATTGTTTCCAGAGTCTCCGCTTGAATTTCATATTTTTGACTCAGAAGCATAAGCCGCTCCTGTCCTTCGGCGGCATTATCTGTGTGTTTCTAATTTCTTTTGTTTGTTGAGCTTTCTGGTTTTGGTGTTGAGGTTACGGGCCTGGTCATGCGATACGACTCTGTTACTACCTTTTTTGATGTTGTCTCTACAACGAGACCCAACCAACTGCCCACTCCTGCGAGAAACACTCTTCTGACTGTGGTTCTTTCACAGCACACGATGTCGGAGTAACAACTGCTACATTGTGGCTTCTTCAGGGGGGGAGTTTGATCTAGGACTGTTTCTCTAGTGCTTGGTGGTCCCTTTGTGTTACAAGTTTTAGGGAAACCATAAACTTTCCCAATTAGGGCAGCTGCAGCTGAAATATGACAAATTCTGTCTATATCATTTTCTAACCCGGTAAGGTTCTTTACCCGACAAGGCCCTCCTCCTGTGTTATGCAGATTTTTATTATTATCTACAATTTTTTTTAGGCGACACTTAAGATCTGCCCATATCTAAAATAAAATAAATGAGTGATAAAATTAAAAATAACGTAAATGAATATTTTACTGTGGAGATAATGTGAGTGTATTACGGAATTTTAATAAAGCTCTTTAAAAAAATACTTTTTTCCCACCTACTGGCGCCTCTTGCTGGTGATCCATAGGCATTTATCTTTTTCGCAACCATCTCCAATGTTTGCTCCATGGGTGCTTTGCTGCTTCCAAACTGGGGATGAGCATATTCCTCCATACAGTTCACTAATTTCTGGAACTGAAGACCCGTTGTCTTCTTGATGCTGGCAAATGCATACAAATTTTACTTTTAAATAACATATATTTTATAACACACAAGTAAATATTTACCTTTTTTTCCTGAAAACTCCATATTTTTTATTTAATTTAATATTTTTTAACTACTTTTGGGATCACAACTAAACATGTATATGTAATATTTTTAAAACGAAAGGTTTTTTTCCTTCGCTCAGTTTTGACGTTTCTGACACATAAACCAGATACATAAACCAGAAACAATTGTCATTTGTTACGTTTTTTACAAAAAAATGACATTCGCTTTAAAAACCCAAAGATGGAAAACGATAACGTTTTTGTGCGTCTAAACGGCAGATTGTGTTCTGTAAACTGCCTGTAAATTTTAATTGCAAAGTATAATTGAATAACAGCACAAAAATTCCAAAAACACTTTTATTTTCAGTGTAAATTTTTTATTTATATTTTTCAAAAGTCTTTAACTGAAAAAAGGCAATTGTTGTTTTTGTAAATTAAAATTATGAAGCAAAAAAAAATTATGAAAAACTTAATTATAGCCTTTATCATTATAAGTAATAAATCTATGAACAAACATGATTGTTTACCGCTAATTTTTTTAAATTAATATAACGAATTCTGATATTGATAAAAAATTATTTCCTTTACGTTCATTAACATGTTTGATATTTTTTCCTGTTTTTGATTTGTATTAAAGTTAGAAGTCAAAAGGAATAAAAAAGCATTTGCGTAAAAGAAGAGGAAAAAAAATAAAATGCCAATGTCATTGCCAACTTATCATGCTGAGACACAGAATATAGTTTCTTACCATCAGCTTATGATTTATGTAAAAACTTTCATTTTGTTAAATTTTTCCTGGAAGACGGCTAAAATATTGCTTTTGTAGATGACTATTTTTTCTTTTTCCTCTTCTGCTGTTTATCTAACATATATATTTGGAACTCCTAAACCACAAATAATGGTTTTATTTCCTGCTGAGAGAAAAGAAAACATAAAATGAGTTCAGAGGCAAAAGTTCAATAGCTCGATTTTTTTAAATTATTTCAAAAGTCACATAAATAATTCAAGAAATTCAACAAAGGGAATATGATTTATAATGAATTTGAAATATATGTGTAATTTTACATAGTTTTAATGTATGTACATACATTTTATAGGAATTTCTATTTTTGACTTTATTTTAAATATTTTAAACATAAAAGTAAACAACGTAATGTTGATGTTTTTTAACGTAATTATTTCGAGAGTTAAGGCCGGTGAACATAGAATCGCTCATACGATTACTTTAACGCATAAAAAACGGGACGGATGAAGTTGAGACAATGAGTACTTTGTTAACAAATAAAAAAATCATTAACATACAGTATGAGCAAAAAAAAAAACGAGAAGCAGAAGCAAATGATAGCTCCTAAAGTATTCAACGTACGTCAAAAGTTGTCTACTTTCGTACTTTAAAGTGATGGAGACGTACTTATTTTGAAAGCACTCATAAGAAAACACGTATTTTAACTTATTTTTCTGTTAAAAAATACAAAGTATAACTGGAAACTGAAAACAAAGTATAAAGTTTGATCGATTCTATGTGCGCCGGCCTTTATGTATGGAGCGGAAATTCGGACAAATTAACATCACAAGAAAAGAAAATACCGTAATTAGCAAAGAAAAATTAATTAAGGGAAGCATAGCCATTTTCTAACCTGCAACATTTTCGAAGAAAAATGGACGAATAGTGTTTAGCTTAAGTAATAGCGGTTATCTTTGATAAAGTACCCAAAAAAAAAAATTCTTTTCTTATCACTTCGATTTCAAAAAGAAATATTGTGATAAAAAATATCGCAACCAATGCCCTAAAATCTTATATGTTTTCTGGTTCTGGTTCTGAGTTCTGAGTTATTTAGTGTGACTTCAATATTACGATTTTAAAATTTATTTTAATACCCTTCACCGCAGGTGGAGAAGAGTATATCTAAGTTTGTCTTTCCATTTGTAGTTTCTAAAAAATTCATTTTCGACTCTATAAAAAAATACATATATTCTGAATTCTTAAGCATAATGAAGTCGATTGAGTGATCTTTACTTTTCCGTCCGTGTTCTTGTGGAAATCAACTTTGTCAAGGCACTTTAAATACGCCAATCGATCAGACCTAATTTCGAAAATTGTACATTAAAAACTAGCAAGATCTGACCATATCCTTCAAGGCAGCGCACAAAACAACACGCCTGCCTCTAATTTTTCCATGTTTTTTGGTGGTCGTCTACTTATTCACCTCCTACTATTTACTCACCACAAGTATCCGGAAAAACAACCCTAGGCAAAACTTATAATTTTCACCGCTTGTTTTAAACAGAAAAACTTAATGGTAGGAAAGAATTTATTATGCCGATTTATATGTACATATTTTTATACATATGTCGTGAAGGGTATGTAAGACTTGGCATCGCCGTACTATATATACTCTTATTTTTTTATTACATTATTGAATTCTTTGCGGCTTTATCAGTACAAGCAGTTAAGTACCGAAGACTGCAAGAAATGTAAAAATTTCAAGGCATGTACAATCAAATATGAACAGCAATTAATATTTAAAAATAAAATTGTACACTTTATCTTAAAACTAAACATCGAATATACACACATTTCTGTGATCTTTATACAGCTTTCCCAGCAAAAAAGTAGACATTACCTTAAAAAGTACTTGCCACATAATGACTTACTTTTGTGATTGCCATATTTTTTACTCGCTTACAAAACACAATACATTAGTTTCCACGAAAGTAAGTATTAATGTAACTAGTTCTTTATGTTAAAAGAGGCTACCGTACTAATGGTACTCATTATTTCCTTCAATAATTAATGTAATCGATTCTCAGTAATTGGTCATAAAAGTCTCATGCCTTCTTAAAATCATTAAGTTGGCAATCTAGTTGGGAAGTACTTCTGCCAAAAATGCTTAATTCCACACTCGATTACCTTTTCAAAAATTTTTTGCTGGGTTGTAGCATGATTGATATGTTAAAATTAAAGAAAAAAAAAAGTTGCACCCAAAGTGTTTTTAATCAATATGTATAATACTCTTTTTATATTAAAGGTAATGCTTTTAACCGGTAAGAGTAATTTAACAGTACTTGTAAAAAAAAATTGCTTTAAAATCTCCAAAATAATAATCTGGAGGGTTACTCTCTATTGCAATTTGTTACTCTGTATTGTTTACGCAAACGATTTCGCAAATAAAAAAAAGATCAATACTAGTACAACAAAATAAACAATATTGTTTAGGAAATAATGACAAAATTTTTAACAAAAACGTATAAAAAATGTTTTGGTCTGTGTTTTTTTTTTAATAAAAATAAAATAATATAAAATCGTGATGAAAAAGGTGGCGTTGCGGATGGAGGCGAAAAATAAACATAACAATTAAAATGTTATTTTCATTTTGCGAAGGTAACAAAACATCTTCTGCAGGCTCTTTGTTTGCTGTAACATACTACTTGCGCCAAAGCATTTTGATGTTGGCAGCCCGTTGACAGCTTCTTCCATATGAATATTTTTTATTATCTGCTTCTAAATAGAGGAAATCGGGCAATACTGTGAGACCTAATCAACAGTACTAGAATTGCTAATTTTATAATTCCGAATATGTATATACATATGTATGTATGTAAATATATATACTGTGTTAGATTCAAATTTTATATAGAAACATATGTACATAATATCAAAATACATTATTTTTTTCCAAACAGTTTGAAGTTGTCCGCCAGTTTATTCTACAAATTTTCGGCGGTTGTTTGGCATTGCCGCACTGCAATTGTCTCTTGGCCAAACAGCTGTGTTGCACTATAAAATCAACTAAGATTTCGAATTGCCGTTGCTGAGTCTATAATGTTTTCTTATTTTTTCGAAAAAAGTACAATTTAGATGTAAATTTAAAAATGTATTAGTGCTTACTTAAATGACTCGTTTCTTTTGCATTTGAAACTTTGTTAGCGCAAGATATTTGCGCATAACGAACGACACAAACTTTCGTATTACTGAGTGCGATGATGGCATATTTGCGAAAGAGAAAAAAATTAGATGCGAAAGGAAAATATGAAAACGCATTAAAGGGTACCAATTGTTCTATTACGCACCATTTTTCTTTCGCATTCCACAAGATAGTAACACTTTCGTACAAAAACTGAGGTTTAAAGCTGAAACAACGAAACTCTCTTGCGTGATCAAGCACCGGCAATAATTTTACAAGTAAATTTGTATAAAAAAGTTGTTTAGAATGTTGTTGTATATATGAAATGCTTGTACGAAGTATTGTAGAAAAGTTTTCTGTGTAACTGTGTTCCACGGAATGAACTTTTGTAGAATAGTTTCTGCTGCTTTATATATTTCTGGCCTAATAGTGAAAATGTGAATATTTATAATCAAAAATGGTTTTATTGTTTTTCAAAGTATTCTCCAGCATGATTTATACAATTTTGCATGCGCTCAAACCAGTTGTCGAAGCACTTTTTCCACTCCGATTGAGAAACCTCTAAAACATGGTTTTTGAACACTTCAACAGCTTCTTCTGGCGACGAAAATCGTTGACCACGCAGTTTTTTCTTGATGTGCGGAAGAAGCCATTAGGTGCCAAATCAGGGCTGTACGGCGGATGACCCATTAATTCGATGTTTTGGCTGGTCAAAAACGTTCTGGTTTGTGCCGATGTGTGAAAGCTCGCATTGTCATGGTGAACAATGATTCGTCTTCTCTTGTTGGTTTTTCGAAGTGACCGTTCTACGTTGGTCAAGCGGAACACTCGCCACATGACCAGTTTTGCCGAAGAAACAGGCGACCATTTGCTTCGAAGTGCTTCTTCCACGAACAACTTTCGTTGGATTTTGCTCGTTTTTGAAGACCCACACGGTCGATTGTTGTTTTGTTTCGGGCTCATACGCATAGATCCATGATTCGTCACCTGTGACGATCTTATAAACGTCTTTTGAAGCACCGCAATCATACTTTTGCAACATTTCTTTGCACCAATCAACACGAGCCTTTTTTTGAGCGACTTTCAAATTGTGCGGGATCCAACAAGAAAAAACCTTTTTTACGGCCAGGTGTTCATGCAGTATCAAATGTATGCTGGTGAAAGAAATGTCTAAGGATGTCTTTATCTCTCGGTATGTCGCATGTCGATCTTGCATTATGAGTTCACGCACGGCATCAATGTTCCCTGGCACAACAGCCGTTTTTGGACGACCTTCACGGAATTCGTCTTTGAGCGAGCTTCGGCCACGATTAAATTCATTATACCAATTTTTCACAGTTTAATAGGATGGTGCTTCATCGCCCTACAAAGATTGAAGTTTATCAATGCACTCTTGTCGTGATAATCCACGTCGAAAGTTGTGAAAAATGATTGCACGAAAATGTTCACGAGTAAATTCCATTTTTTTTATATTAATTTTTTCAAGTCACTGTAAACAACACAAATAATGGTCGTACGTCAAAACGTTTTGAGTACGATTATGCTTAAAAATGACAAACTTTCCAATGGAAATGTTAAATTGCATTTGGCAGCACTCAGTATTGCCAGGCCCGAAATATATATAGCAGCCCTCGTATTTCACTGAAAATGTTTGGGTATTCGTTTCGTATTCTAGCGAGAATTGTAAAATTTAAAAGTCGTATATAAACCTTTGTTACACCTTAAAAGGAAAATAAATATAATAGTTGATCTGGGCCAATAAATTTATTCACATTATATAAGTTACCTTAGGACACATTCAATTCTGTTGATAATTTTTTAATTTTTTTTTAAGGGTATATATGTATAGGTTTGTCATTCCGTGTGTAATTTCTACAATATCCATTTCTGACCCCATAAGGTATATATATTCTGACTTCTGTCTGTCTGTCCGATCGTGTTAGTGTTGAAATCAAGTTTGTGAAATCAAGTTTGTGGCATAGTGTCAAAAGAGATGTTATTAGAAATCAGCATGATCCAGGCAGCAGAAGAAATACCACGCCTACCTCTAATTTTTTCATTTCATTTGGAACAATAAAGTAACTTCAATTAAAAAATAAAAATATAGAGCGATAGAGAATTAAAAATAAAAAAACATGAAGTGAAAAATTGGCGCTCGCCCATATTTTCCGAGATACGGGGCTTTGAAATTTTCAAAAATTTGAAATATCAATATGTATATCAGTTTAAAGCTATTATAGAGATTTTTAAGGAAATACAAATTTTTTTTAAAAATGCTTAACCTATTAAGAGCCGATTGCATTTTTTTATAAAATTATATATATGCAGTAGCAATTTTTTTTATTTAAGTCTCGGTCAAAACAATATATGCTTTTTTGTCTGGAGTTACTTCACTAAACTAGATTAACATAGATGGTGAAGGGTTTATAAAATTTGGCATAGCCGGATACAGCACTCTTAGTTGTTTGAATTAATGTATACTAATTATTCACTCTATTAAAAACTTGTTTTAATCCTTTAATTTAACATCTGTTCACAATGTTGTAGAACTAACTAATGCCTATTTTTTTAAGTTTTAATTTTATATGTCAGTCTTTGCTCAAGCTATTTTTTTATAACGTTGCCTCCTTAATACACTTCCTACATACTTTTCTCCCTGCTTTCATTCCATTTTTTCATTGTTTTTATTTTCTTCGTTATTTTTCCAAAGTTTTATATTTTATTTCAACTGATTATTTGCTTGTTAATAACAAAGTGTTTGTTCCTTTTTAAAATGTCATTGGTATCATTGTTGCTGCGCCATGTTTTTCAAAAAACTACAACATATGAAACATATATGCTACTCTATGCGGCAACTACAACACATGTGATTTATATAACAATTTTTTACCTATCACTTCGACTCGACAATAGGAACACATACGTTTGCAACATATTTAATTCCTTTTATGTTAAATTTTCCTTTTCCTTGCCGTTGATTTTGATATATTTTTTCTCCTTTTTTTTAACTCAACGATTTTGTACTTTGTTCTGTGACTTAACTTGATTGAATTATTCCGCTTCATGTAAGCATTTGCAACGACAGCAGCAGTAAAATCATCAACATCAGCAAATGTGAAAAACATGTGACACAAATAAATAACTTGAAAAAAAGCTGTGAAAAATTCGCACATAAACTACACACTAATGCAAAATATATTTAAAAGTAATTTGAAATAGAAGAAAATAAATGTGAAAAAGCACGAATGTTAATTTACAAACTTGCTTTTATTCATTCATTTTAGTTTTTTTTTTTTTAATTCTCAATTTCATTTAGCTGAGTATGCATTCATGCAAAAAATTTGTTGACTTAGTTAATTAAGTTTGTGTAAATTATTTTACAAACATTTTTAAATTTTTTTGTTTGTTGCGTTTTTTTTTTTTTAATATATTATTAAGAAGTGAACAAGGTTTTAACTAAATAGTATCAAGATTTATGTTCTACATGTGATATTTAATTTGTGAAACGATAATGAAGAATTTTCATTTATATTTTCAGATGTGAGATTTGAAGTTGGCATGCCATAGTGCCCACGGACATGATGTCAATGGACTTAATAATGTACGTGGTCTTTGGCCGGGGGCTAGGATTTTCACCTCTATGGCATGACCAACAACGACTTCGCTCATCAAAGATATTCTGCAAGCCAGATTATAAAAACGTTATATTTTGGCCCATATTTATAGTTAAAAAAAGTATACTTTAAAGGAACTAACGTCGGTTTTACTTAAGAATCGACTCTAACTCTTTCATAGACAATTAGAAATATACTTTTGGCGTTAAAGTCGACTCTAAACTTGAAATTTGCGAAAGTTTTTCTTTAAAGAGCGGAGGAAGTATGTTTTATTTTGCTTACATCTTCGGATGCACATTTTGAAGGACTCTTTAAAATTTTAAAGGAATTTGTAGCAATTTCATCACTAAAACTTTTAGTGCAAGTACTTTCTGTAACGCAGTTGCTGTCGAGCAAAATTTCGCCATCCCCTAATTCGTGAATAGTCATAACTTCAACAAGACTGTCTTCTGCGCTTCGTACACGAATTACATTGTTAATCCTTTTTTGGCTTTAACATTCATACACACCCATTGCGCATATATCTTCTTGCCTTGCATTACTTTTTATTATTACCCTTGTTTTCGACCTTATCTAAATGCAGACATATGCATTCACGAAGGCATTACTTTTCAGCGACACTCCAGTTGGCTTCTCTGTCTCTTATTTAGCACCAAAATAATGTCTAGATGTACATTTATATACATGAAGAAAGCTTTTTAAAATTTACCAAAAATTGTTTTTATTTGGTTTAAGAACACAATACTCTATATATTTTATTTTTATACAAAAGAACAGAAAAAAAAAACACTAACTGCCATCCCTAAATTAGCGCGTAAGACGCAAAGCAATGTAATTCATAGCTTTTGCGCTGAAATGTCATCCCTAAATAACAGCGTTAACTTCGTGTCGTTAAAAGTAATGTTAACTCATTTTATTTCATAAAACCCGCTGTATAAGAATAAAGAAGAGATAAAACCGCTAGATTGCCTTGAAAATTACTAAATTGTCACTACTTTTCAACCATAACAAAACAAAACAAACCAACAAACAGCAAACTTCACTTCCTAACGCACTGTCAAAATTGGATTTTCCAATTGCTAAGCGTTGACGCCAAGCTATTTAGGGATGCTTCATACATTTTGTATGTACATGAGAAATTTTGACAGTTATCTTGCGCTTTACGCGCTAATTTAGGGATGGCAGTAAGTTTTTATATTTAGAAAATTCAAAGTTTTTAGGCTTAAAATAATTTTTAATAAATTGTAAAAGTGATCATAGATTTCGTTTATTTAAGCTTTAAAACTAAATCAAGTTTAAGGTTTTTTTAAACCATTAATTTTTTGTTCTTAAAATCGATTTTTAATAAATTTTATAAATTACCAGAGATTTCATTTGTTTAAGCTCTAAGACGTCTTATTTATGAACCTATTAGATTTTTCATAATAAAATAATTTGATTAATTTAAAAGGTTTTGAAAAATCGAAAAATCTTTTTTAAAGCTGTTGTTATATAAAAAATTCAGTTCGGTTGGGTCAGGTTTAAAAACGATTTTCAATAAATTTTATAAGTTAAATGAAACAGTCCTTGATAACCTAAACTTCGTTTTCAACTCTTACGTTTTTATATGTTATGTAAAACCACAGCGAAGTAAATTAGTTTAAATTTTTATTTAATTGTATCTCCGTAAAACGAATGAATGTAAGTATGTTCATTAAACTACTTCTAGTAATAAATTTAAAAATACTTTGTTAATTTTTTAATATTAACGAAAGTTTCATAAATTTCTATTTTTAACCTTAAAGCAACTACTTGTCAAGAACTTGGAATAAGTAAGTGTTTGTATGAATTTAAATAAAAAAAAAAAATTTGGCCGTAAGATGGTATAAAAAAATACTTGTACATATAACCATAAAAATATCTTAAATTTCGTATTGTCTTGCTTCGAGCAAAGTAACAATAATACCAAATTGTGGGTGTGCAAATGACTTGAAAAGAAAAGTAATAAAGATTGTTATAGGTATTAACTTCTCTACATGCAAATAAACATATTGATAAGTAAACGTGCTGTTGGCGAAAAAAAATTTCTAAATAAAACAAATTATTCTATGGGGAATTTACATATTTGAAAACGCAAGAGTAAGGAATTCCTATAATGTCCTAAGCAATCGTAGGAGTCGTTTAATAAATTCTTTGATTATATTCCTACGTATTAAAATATAATGGTTAGATTTAAGTTATTTAGCAGATACAGAATAGCTAAGCCACACTTGCTTTATATATCTTCTAAAAACTCGCACTAATTTTTCTTTATAGTGTATTTTCTTCTAAAATATTACGTGGGCTGCTATATATATTTCTGGCTTGGCTACACTGAGTGGTGCCAAGTGCAATCTGACATTTCCATTGGAAAGTTTGTCATTTTTAAGCATAATCGTACTCAAAACGTTTTGACGGACGACCATTATTTGTGTTGTTTACAGTGACTTGAAAAAATTAATATAGAAAAAAATGGAATTTACTCGTGAACATTTTCGTGCCATCATTTTTCACAAATTTCGACGTGGATTATCACGACAAGAGTGCATTGATGAACTTAAATCTTTGTATGGCGATAAAGCACCATCCTATAGCACTGTGAAAAATTGGTATAATGAATTTAATCGTGGCCGAAGCTCGCTCAAAGACGAATTCCGTGAAGGTGGTCCAAAAACGGCTATTGTGCCAGAGAACATTGATGCCGTGCGTGAACTCATAATGCAAGATCGACATGCGACATATCGAGAGATAGAGATATTCTTGGACATTTCTTCCACCAGCATACATTCGATACTGCATGAACACCTGGCCGTAAAAAAGGTTTGTTCTCGTTTGATCCCGCACAATTTGAAAGTCTCTCAAAAAAGGCTCGTGTCGATTGGTGCAAAGAAATGTTGCAAAAATATGATTGCGGTGCTTCAAAAGACGTTTATAAAATCATCACAGGTGACGAATCATGGATCTATGCGTATGAGCCCGAAACGAAATAACAATCGACCGTCTGGGTTTTCAAAGACGAGCAAAATCCAACGAAAGTTGTTCGTGGAGGAAGCACTTCGAAGCAAGTGGTCGCCTGTTTCTTCGCCAAAAGTGGTCATGTGGCGACTGTTCCGCTTGAACAACGTAGGACGGTCAGTTCTGAGTGGTACACTACAATTTGTTTGCCTGATTTCATCGGAGAAATTCGAAAAACCAACAAGAGAAGACGAATCATTGTTCACCATGACAATGCGAGCTCTCACACATCGGCTCAAACCAGAACGTTTTTGACCGGCCATAACGTCTAACTCATTAATCCGCCGTACAGCACTGACTTGGCACCTAATGACTGCTTTTTGTTTCCGCACATCAGGAAAAAAAATGCGTGGTCAACGATTTTCGTCGCCAGAAGATGCTGTTGAAGTGTTCAAAAACTATGTTTTAAAGGTGTCTCAATCGGAGTGGAAAAAATGTTTCGACAACTGGTTTGAGCGCATGCAAAAGTGTATAAATCATGCTGGAGAATGCTTTGAAAAACAATAAAACCATTTTTGATTATAAATATTCGCATTTTCACTATTAGGCCAGAAATATATAGAGCAGCCCTCGTATTGTACTTTTAATTAAAAAAAATTAATGAATAATTGAATATGCATTAAATTTATAATATATTTGACAGTAAAGAAAAAAAAAACAATAAATAAAGGTTTTTAAATATTTACGGATAATAATCAAAAGAATATCCAGAACATCCTTTAATTTAAATTTTTATACGTGTTTTTATAGCAATACATACTCTGCGTAAACTTAGAGTCTTCGCTTATTATCGTTCAAGCCATACGTGTAAAAATCGAAATACTTTTGATTTACCTATGGCAGAACAAATTTCAAGCGTCAGACTATAATGGTTTAAAATACGAGGTCATATTCCTGAACTTTACGGTCTTTTGGAAATACCTCTTAATTTCGAAATTAATTTCTAAATTAAAATAAAAAAGTTATACGAGTACTTAATATCTATGAAACACTTTTTAGTGGAAAGATAATTTTATCATATTAAGGCTTGAATACTGTATCAATCTTATGACCGAAGAATAAAGATCATAGATAATGTAGTCTTTTTTGCAATAGTGTTTACAATCCGAAGTAATTATTCATCTCTGATTTATAAGCGTGGATAAAGGGCCAAAAATGTAGGTATTACATCAGACCTTTTGACCTCTATGACGTCTAAAGTTATTATTATTATTAGATTTTTTTGGAATACACTAATTTTTTACGTTTTGTAACAACATGCCCTATATACTGTTCAGGAATATGTCAGCCTCTGTATACCATACTGTATATATTAAAACATGCGTTCTATCATTAAGAAAAAAGATTGATACCAATATCAGTAGAAATGACAAATTTAATTACTACTATCATAATTAAGGCATTATTTTTTACTATTTACTGGCTGTTACCGGGGCGCTTCGCTACCCCAAAGAGAATAATCATAGCACGATTACTGTTCCAAGCAATTTCTTAATTTGTTTAATATGGAAGTTATAATAGATTTTCTTCTGCCTATTGGACCTTATGAATCAGTATTTATTTATCTTTCGAATATTCTGAAAATTGTTTTTTGTTAAAATCGATTCCACGGATTTTTCCACTTGCCTACTTACTCGTCCTCTTATTTTTTTTTTAATAACCATACTCGCTTGGAGTTTCTAATTAAATATCTATCTCTGTTTTAATTTTTTTAATATCGTTTTAGTTATAACACCGAATTCGTGCAAACTTTAGATAAACCATCTACACGAACTTACGAACAAACTCTAAAAATTTGATAGAATTCGTTTTGACCGTTCGTGAGTTAAAAAGTCCCAACCAACTTGCAACAATAATGCATATAGATATAAGCATGTTTACTTGATCGATTTATGTATTTCCACGTTTTTGGAAAATAACTAATATTATAAGAATAGTTGAAAACTGTGGCTACCAAATTTGTTATTTTCCATGCAACATCAGCAAAACCAAAATTAGCTACAATGTTTATTTTTTTTTTACAAACTAAGTGTTTCATCATGCCGAATTTAAAAAAAAATATATATCATTTCATTTTCAAGTTAAAACCTTCAATATTCAAACCCTTCAAACCCTAAAACCTTCATTATTACAAAAATCAGAAAACCCAGTTGTGCGTAATCATGAATAACACCGAGTTCAAACACGTCAATTTTTCTTGCAGTGTGGTAAAAAGAGAAATAAAATTATTCTACGCTCTTATCTCTTAAAGAAAGAGCAGACTTGCTTCAAGCAAAATTGACGTGTGTGAACTTGGTGTAACTCATATGTTCCCAACTTCAGCCATATCCGTCCAAGATTTAAATTTCTGATAAAATATATAAAACACACGAAAAAAAAAATTTTTTTTAAGTTCATTCAATAAAATTCAATAATAAAAAAAATTCCCGTTGTTTAGTTTAATAATTTGCAAAGTGCCCGTGTACAGAAATAAATTATCGTAGTGTTTTGGATATTTTATTTTCATCATCTTTTTTTTGTATAAAAGAGCCGAAAAAAAGTCAGCCGTAAACAGTGGCGAAGGAAAAATAGAATTTATGTCTTTACTTCATTGTTTAGTTTATTTAAAATGTTTGTGAGAAGTTTCCTAAAGAGCTGAGTTAACGGTAGCGAAATGGCCACGGAGAAGTGCCTTCACTTTCAATAATCAATTTTTGTGATTTCACTATTTAATCCGGATAATATAAAAATGGCACAGAAAAAGATTTGTTTTAAAGTTAATAATTAATTTAAATTTCTGACTTGAGCATATAAAAGAGTTCTTCAGCAGCTAGTCCGTCCCTACCTCATCATAAAACTAAAAATTATCTTCAAATATTTGCATTTTACATATAACAATGTTTTAAAGACCTCTTAAGAATCGAAACAAAAATTTCAATTTTAAATGCTTTTATCTAATTTTAAGTTTTTAAAAGATTGAAGTTTTAGTTTTTTGCATCCAACTGTCGGGGGTAGACTACGAGGATAATCCGTAAATTTATATTACAAAATAGGAAATGAAATTTCTTTAAAAGTAGTGTGGCTATTTTTCTATTATTTAGTTTTCTTTCTTTAATTAAAACATCAACAAACTTAAAACTATAAAACTCTTTTTGTTTCTTTAACATCATTGTCGTTCTTGTTTTTTAATTTTTTTTTCTTTGGTACATAAAAATGGTCACATTTCAAGCATAATATTTCTTTATTACACACAAAAACAATTTCGAGAAAACTCTTATTTGACATCTTTTGGTTTGAGTTCATTTTACCTATCAGTTTGACTAAGATTTTGTGTGTTTTTTTTTGTTTTTTTTTGGCATTAAAATGTACTTAAGTGGTAGCGTGTACACGACAGGCATGCCAAATATTAAAAAAAAAAACAAAAAACATTGAAAGGAATGTCTTGATTTCTTTAGCAGTTTTTATGTGTTATATATTCATACATATGTTTTATATAAGTATATTTGGGTTGCTGGTTTCTGGTCATAAAAAAGAAAAAAGATATGAATTTATAATCGCATAAGAAAATAAGATATCAAATACTTTTAAATATCAGTAATGGACAGAAATATACATACATGCAATCATATTAATATTTCTATATACATATTCTTTCTTATACCTGCCTACAGTCATGAATATTAAAGAGTACACTGAAAAAGAAATTTTTTAGTTATAAAAAAATTATTAAAATATTTTATTAATCTAGCAGACAGCTTAGTCTAGTCTGGTATTTTTTTTTTAATAAAAAAATAAAACTAATTTACGTAGTAAAATAATTTGTAAAAAATTGATATATGGGCAAGTGCTTGTCTTCATTCATTGATTGCCATTTTCTTCGATATAAAACTTAAAATGTATAATTTTTTTGAATTACTTTTGTAAAAACTAAAGTTATATTGTTATTATACAAAACTTACATATGCAATAGTGTAAGTAAATAAATAAATATCTTGATGCTTATGATATGTTGGAATTGTGATTCTAAGAACTTATTTACAAATCCAGGTTAAAACGTGTAAATCAACATTTTTTCTTTTCTGTTTTTTCATATTTGTTTTTCTTTATTCTTTATTATTATTATTATTATTTTTTTGACGTGGTTAAGCTAATGGTATATGTCGTATAATTGAGAATGACCAAAATATGAGAATTAATAAAACTGCCTGTGTTTTTGCAGTTACTCGTGTTATGCTGTATATCAAATGTTTAAATCAGTGTTGCCTGGGAAAGACAGGAAAAAGTTACCCTTTTTCTTCAAAAATTTTACACATTTTCATTAAAATTCTCATTTTGAAATTATCCTTAAATAATCAGTAATTTAATGTAATTTTCTTAAAATATAGTAAAAGATTTTATTTCACTATTCAGGGAAGATAACAAGGAAATAAATGCATTTACCGAACAAAAAAAAATGATAATAAAAAATATTGAAAACCGTATGCATGAAACTTCATCCCAATAATTCTCTTAAGTATTTAAATCATATTCCGTAATTGAAAAGTGCAAGCTCTTGCAATACGTAACATAATTTAGAGTAGGTATTTTTAATAAATCCTTTTAATCCTTTTCTTTAAAAGCTTGATCTTCTATAGACTTTACTACTTTCATTAATTTAAAAATACCGTTCAAGGCGTATAAATACTAGGTGGTCGCGATGGCGTATTCTTTAATTTTCGTCGAAACCCTTAAACCCTTAAACATCATATATAAGAAATATGTATAAGTTTTTTATACGGTGTTTAATGTTTAGCGTTTGCGGCGACCACCAATTATTAATTCGCCTTGATACCGTTATTAAAGACCAATTTGAGAATTATTTATTATTTGCTAAAAACTTGAATATAAAACTACTGAAAACTTTTCCGTAATATAATCCGGCACTTCTTCAATGAAATAAAAAGACAAATTTTTTTAGAAATCAAGGCATTGTTAGTTTCCGCACAAATTCATTGTAGCTAATATTATTTCACACCTGGAAAAAATTAATGCTAACTTTATTTTGCTATTTGTAAACATGAAAAAGCAACAGTTCGTGATTTTTTACTAATTGAACGGAATAAAACTTCTTAAGCAACGTTAGATTTTGAAAAGTGTAGAAATTATTAAACTGAATTGATATGTTTAGAAAAACAGCTGTGAGCGGGGTTCGTAATGAAATGAGTACTTTTTCAGAAATATTACTTTTTTCATGTCTGTACCAAAAGTAACAAAATTTGGTAAAATATAACAATGTTTTACATGTTACGTGAAGTCTTCAAAAGTTTAAAAAAAATTATAAAAAAAAATAACCAAATGGTAACACTGATTTATATGCTTATGCATGAGCATATATTTTGTATTGAGTGTTGGCTAGTATGAGTCAGTTAAGTAGGACTATTGTTATTAAAGGATACTGGAACTGATGATTATTGTATTTTATATATGCCATGCACGTGCTTTTGGTTTTTTTTTCTTGCAAATTCCACGTATATATTACTATTGAACGCTATACATACATACATATCCATGTACATATATTCTTTATAAAATTTTCATGTTTGATTTTATGAAAACACGTTAAAATCGGTATATGAATCTTAAAGGTTTATTAAGGATTTGCTTTATTTCTTTGTGACATTTTTGTTATGAATATACAAACCAAACAAAAAGCTTAATTGAAAATTTAATTTAATTTTATGAAAATGAAGAAAATCCAAACAAAAACTGCTCAGAATATTTAATTGAAAGAATAATACATAAAAGTTTTTCCATGTCAGCGGTAGCAAGTAAACGAGAAATCAATACAGACCCGTATTTCTTCATTGGGGAAATATCTATATTTTAATATTGTTTTACAACATCAATTGCAAGCAGCTATTTTAAAAAGAGTATGTTTATGTTTAGATCAAACTAGCATTTTACTGTGAATGGCGCTTAAAGAGAAGTATAAACCGAAAATAATATATGTTGAGTAATCTGACTTAATAGACAAAAATAAAAAATTCCAAATTTTTTCCCCCATCAGGATTCGAAACATCGATTTTATAAATTAATAAAAATTTACTTATTTTCGACTTTTTGGTTTTTTTAATTAAATTTCTAAACATTTTTAGAAAGAAAAATTATATACAAATATATGCGGACGTTTTCCAAAGAAAATAAGAAAAATTAGACGCTAGCAGAATGAAATGCAGCATTTTCTGTACCGCCACATCCTTCATCAGCATTCTTTGCATCTATCTACCTTATGTTATGTACGTCGTAAACATCATCTAGTTAACCAACTAATCTTAATGTTAATTTGGTGAGACGAAGTTCACACACAACTTAAAGCATTTCTTGGTCGTTCTCTTTGTAACTCGTCTTGTACATTTGTTGTTGCTTTTTTATTTTTAATTATTCATACTTGTTTGCTCACAACCAGCGTTGCCGCTTTTGTCCAATCGGACCAAACTTGGTAGTTTTTCGTTTTTAAAAAACAGTTTGGTAGTTTGGTTGGTTTGTTGCATTTTTTTTTTTTTTAATTTTTGGTAGGTTTTCCTCCTGTAGCAATTTTTTAGCAATAGTAAATATTTCATCTTAAAAATTCAGAACATAAAATAAACAAAATGTAACTTTAAATTAAATAAACAATAACTTTGAATAGTATTACCACTGTTTTCAAAAACTGTTTTAGGTGTAATAAAAAACATTTCTGCTTTTTGCATAGAGATGATTAAAGCTATAACCATCTCTGGTTTAAGAAACGCGAACAATATTGCAAAATTGAAATTAACAATATTTTTGAGCGAAGGTTTATTTTCAAGTGTATTTATTAAAAAAAATTAACAATTAATAATACTTTTAGTGAACATTGTAAAGAAAAGTCAAAAGAAAATTTAGAACCAAATGGTTGAGCAAATTTGATTGGCTCTAGGAAATTGATGGGTGTTCATTCTGCATAGTATACTCTAAAACTATTTTAAATCACAACACCCATCGTAAAAATCACCAAAAGACAAACTTCCATCTCAACAATTACGGGGGGAAAAACCAAATGCATTTTTAAATTTTTGGTAGGCTGTGAACGATATTGGTAGGATTTTTGAAAATTATTTGTAGGAAATCAATTTCTTGTGTGGCAACGCTGCTCACAACATTATAGAAGCTGTTTCAGTATCATATTGACTGCTATGAGTTAAGTATGAATGTAAATACGCGGTGGCTAGCGTTTGTTTTAATTTTAAATTATTTTCCCCCATCAGGATTCGAACCATCGATTTTATAAATTAACGAAAATTGACGTATTTTTGGCTTTTTGGTTCTTTTTAATTTAATAATTAAAAATAAAAAAAAATAAAAAAAGTTGCATTTCGTGGCTATCCAATGTCTTAGCACAAAAGCAACAACAAATGTACAAGACGAGTTACAAAGAGAACGACCAAGAAATGCTTTAAGTTGTGTGTGAACTTCGTCTCACCAAATTAACATTAAGATTAGTTGGTTAAATAGATAATGTTAACGACGTACATAACATAAGGTAGATAGATGCAAAGAATGCTGATGAAGAATGTGGCGGTCCAGAAAATGCTGCATTTCATTCTGCTAGCGTCTAATTTTTCCTGTTTTCTTTGGAAAACGTCCGCATACATTTGTAAATAATTTTTCTTTCTAAAAATGTTTCGAAATTAATTAAAAAGAACCAAAAAGCCGAAAATAAGTCAATTTTCTTTAATTTAATAAATTACAATTTGAGAAAATTGTAAATTGAATATTTTGGAAAATGGGGGAAAAAAATTTCGACAGATTCCAAAACGAATAAGAAGTAAAAAGGAAGGATTAACAAATTTTTATAGAGTATGTACCAAATAAATAACTAACCTAATAATTTTAACAAGGCATTGGACTTTTATAATCAATTACAATTTATAACATTGATTACTGTAGGAAATAATGATGATAGTTTGTACGTATTTTAAGGCATTCTCTTAACTTCAAGAACTAGTTCCTTCTTTTGCGAAGTAATCTAATTTTAATTGTGAACAAAATATGGTTATCACAAAGGTTAGCCACTTCATGGCAACCAATTTTTAAAATAATATCAAATTTTTTCCGGGTTTCTTGCCTTATAACAATAAGAAATTTGAAAAATTAAAGGGTGTGTCCAAAGATGTCTGATTTTGTATTATGTTGCCATATATTTTAAGCTGTAAAAGATAAACATTTAAAACTGAAACGTAGTTTGTGTACTTGTTGGAGTGTATTAAAAATTACATTAGAAATTAAAAGCTTTTGCTATATACATGTGATCTTAATATAAATGCTGCTTGTTATCTTTTCATCAATAATAAAGAGACACTTGACAATATTGGACTTCTTTTTGCTTTCTTAGATTTATTTTAATATTATTAAAGTTTCTTATATCAAAGTTAGGAACTTGTTATATGAAATAACAAGCTTGACCTTGCTAGGACAGGTGTTTTTTGCATTAGCTTTTAATACTTATGCCATTGTGTAGTTTTCAACTTTGAAATGTTCATGTGTAAGTGCACAACAAACAAGTGCTAAGTTAAATGCCTTAGATTGTTATTGATTTATTTTTGCTTTCTTTGCAAGTTACCTGAAGCATTTCGATTTCAGAAATCACATGTAATCTTGATACTGAAATATTTTTAAGTGTGGGAAACATTTTTTTTAAATATCACGTCACCTACATTTTTATGTACATGACTGTGAAAACATTTTCGTAAAGAATAAAATGTATTAAAAGTGTTGAAAGTTTCTAAAGTTCAAAATATTTCAAAGTATTATTTACACAGTAGCGCATTTTTCAACTTCATAATCTTGAACCAATTGAGACCCCCAAAATCTGATAGCCTATTATGGTAGAAGAAAAACCCTAGCTGGGTTTTCAATTATTAGCTAAGGTTTTTTTTTAATTCATTTTTGAAGTTTTCGACTGGGAGGTGGATTTTAGTACAATTTTCAAAAAACATGTACTGATTCTTAAGTCTATATCTCGCGAACTATTCGAAATATTGCATTTCTCTCTTCAGCAAATTTTTACCTCTCGATTAGGTCTAAAAATTTTGCCTTTAGATAAAATCAAAAAAACATCAACAACAACATTATGCGTGTCATTCCAAATGAAGTTATTTTGACTTGAACCTTTTTAGGTTGAAGTCATAGGACAAATTTTTGATATGATCAAAATTTTGGATTTACTGATTTTGATTCAAATTTTGGACTTGCTTTTTCGGGTTCAGATAAAATTAATCCGAAAAATTCTGAAATCAATCCTAGTTTGGATAAATTTTTTACAAAATTTTTATATAAGATCAATACCAAAAATTCTGAAATCAAGCACAGTTTGCGATTGATTTTGATTCTCAGAAGCCTTAATGCTATTAATTTAGCGCTTAACTAATTCATTCTAATATCCATTATTTTGTACTTTATATAAGAAAAATTGAGATTACCCCACTATCGGTACTGAACCGAATTGATTATTTTTTTTTTAGTGTAAACACCGCCCGTTTGAATTATTTTTTGGCGCAAAATAAAGGCATTTTTCAAATGTCAAATAATTTACATTGTTTTGATTGCACGTTGGAATTAAACAAATCTGCAGAAAGAAAAAGTTGATAAGGAAAAGTGTTGGAAGCTGAACCTGTTTTGCTACGTTTGTGGTATTTATGTACCCAAACGTTCAATGAAAACGCAAAAAACTAATTTTACTGCTGAATTTAGAAAAGCGTACCTGTTATATTATTCTGACCAGTTGGACTTATTCCATTTTTCGTGGACACCAGATGTAGTATGCAGACGTTGTTTTTGTTACATATTCAACTGGATAAATAGAAAACCAGGCCCACTGCCTTATGCAACACCAGTAATATGGACGGACCCAAAGGGCCACGATGAAAATACTTGCTACGGATGCATAAATTTCAAAAGCGGAATGAATCGAAAAAAAATGTCACATGTAGTGTACATTCCTGGTCCTTATGCTTCTCTCCAGAAAGAACATTCCGAATCCAACCCACCACCAATACCACCGAGACAATGCAGTCCAGATAGAGCAACTGTATGGACTGCGGAAACGTTTGACAATGTGGAGGCTGATCCACTCTTCGAGCCTGAAGAAACAATCAGCAAGCCTGAGCTGGTAACACAAAGCGAAATGAACTATGTTGTCGCCAAGTTAGGTTTGTCAAAGCGTAAATCAGAATTTTTATCCGCATTTCTTAAACGAAAAAAGGTAACGGACACTGATGTTAAGACCTCGATACACCGCAGCCGTCAGGCACAATTTCAAAAGTTTTACAGCGTTAACGACGAAAACTCTTATGCCTACTGCAACAACATAAAAGGATTAGTCAATGAAATGGGAATATAATATATCGCTGAAGACTGGAGACTGTTCATCGACAGCTCAGTCACTAGCTTAAAAGCAGTGTTACTGCATAAAACGAATCTGAAGCCCTCAATACCTTTAGCCTTTAGCACAGACTTAAAGGAATGCTATGCAACAATGGAAATTTTGCTAAGAGACCTTAAATACGCAGATCATTTATGGAAAATCGGTTGCGACCTTAAAGTTGTTAATATTTTGCAAGGCATAAAGGGTGGTTGGCCAAAGTATTATTGCTTTCTGTGCCGTTGGGACACATAAGCAAAAGTAGATCACTACTCGCATACTTGGGAAAAACGAAAGTCGGGAGTGAAAGATGCCACTTTAGAGATGACAGCGGAGCCACTAATAAAAAATATAACTGACGTATTGTTGCCACCACTGCATATTAAGTTGGGCATAACGAAGAAGTTTATAGAGACGGTAACGAAAAATAAGGACAACGTGATCAAAAAATTAAAGCCGGTAAGTACTTCTTAACTAATTTGTTAAAATTTATATTTATTTTTTGTGATTGTTTCTTTTTTGCTTAAAACAGGTGTACTTAATGGACCAGACATCCGAAAGTTGCTAAAAAGTGAAGATTTTAATATGGTTTTGCATGGAAACGACTTCATTGCTTGGAACGCACTTAAGGCAGTGATAGAAAGAGTCTTAGGAAAAAATCGAGACGACGAATGGAGAGTACTAATAAGAAACATGCTTAAGTCATTCCAAGAAATCGGTGTGACCATGACATTAAAACTTCACTTTTTAAATAATCATTTGGCAGAGTTTGAAAAGCAATTGCCGACGGAATCTGACAAGCAAGGTGAACGCTTTCATCAAGTAACCATCCCGCTGGAAAAGCGGTTCAAAGGGAAACAAATAGATGCTATGCTTGGGGAAATATGCTGGTCTAGCCACAAAGTATTTTCATACGAAAATAAGACTAGCGAAATGGTCATAAACATGTGTTCAGATGATGAAACTAGCTCCGAAAGCGACGACTAATGTTCAATACATGAATATTTAGAAACCAAATCATCAATATTTTTAAGTATCTATTTTAAAACATTTGAAGTGTCCTTATATTTCCCATCAACAACAAAAATATATGACGAAATTTTTACTATTTTGAGTAAGATGTTGTTGTTTTTCTGATTTTATCTCAAGGCAAAATTTTTAGACCTAATCGAGAGGTAAAAATTTGCTGAAGAGAGAAATGCAATATTTCGAATAGTTCGCGAGATATAGACTTAAGAATCAGTACATGTTTTTTGAAAATTGTACTAAAATCCACCTCTCAGTGGAAAATTTCAAAAATGAATTAAAAAAAAACCTTAGCTAATAATTGAAAACCCAGCTAGGGTTTTTCTTCTACCATCATAGGCTATCAGATTTTGGGGGTCTCAATTGGTTCAAGATTTTAGTGCTGCACTGTGTTATTGGTATTGAACATTAAACAAACTTTGTATGTTTATCAAACAAAAAGTGTAGTTAAAAGTCTTTGCAAAAAAAAAATAAACACATTTTTCTTGGAATGTATTTTTATATAGAGATTTTTTATGTTAAAACTTTTAAGAAAAAAAAAAAGAAAACATTGCACAAGACGTTATAAAATAAAACTTAAATACTTTCTCTACTAAACTTTCTACCATAAAAATTAAAAATTTTATGCAAAAGGAAATTTGAAACAAGTTTTTAATTTAAAAAGTAAATAAAGATCGATAAAATAAATTTAAAAAATTTAACTTTTTTACAATTTGTTAACTAAAGTGTAAATATTGGACACATTGCAGTGATTTTAAGAGAGTCTCGAAAGAATTTGGTAGAGATAAGAATGCAATAATATTTTAAATTTTAATATTTAAATTTTTTATTTTAAATTTTGCATAAAAATTTAAGCATCATGGGAACTTTCTTAGAAATAAAAGTTCACTCAAGTAAAGTTAAACTTTTCCGTATCTTAACACTATAATTTTCCAAATTAAATTAATTTTCCTAGAATGTGAACTTAAGGTGGAAAGAGAGAATAGGGGTCCTACTTTGTTTTGGTAGGACGGGATACTTGTGTTACTAAATAATCGAGGAAAACACAAAGAATTTTCATAAAAATCTTTTAAATACATGGGAATGTATTTATACTTATTAATGGGTATAACTAGAGCCACTGCTAAGGCGGTTTGAACTTCTCGGATGTGGAGCCAATTTGAAAGTGAAAGAGTCAGAAACCAATTTTATTGCATTGCGGCGTTTTTTTTTTTTTTTTTTTTTTTGGTTGAATACAATAGAAAACTCTTTTACTCACTGCTTATTGTTAAACGTCATTTCTTGTCAAATCCAACGGTATGACTTCATGTACCATTACGCGTCAAAATTCTCTACCACACTTAATTTTTATATTTGGTTTTACTTGCACGTAATATATAATTCAATTTATAATTTCGATTTTCTTTAAACCATTCGTTCTACAGAGTACAAATTTTTTACAGAGAATCGAAAAATACAAATAAAAAGACATACAAATTCATATGTACTCGTTCATGTAGATGAAAAGTGCAAAATTGATTAATATATACATTTAGTATTCTAAAGGCCTAACTAGAATAACTCGTGAACATTATTCACAACTTTCGACGTGGATTATCACGACAAGAGTGCATTGATGAACTTAAATCTTTGTATGGCGATGAAGCACCATCCTATAACACTGTGAAAAATTGGTATAATGAATTTAATCGTGGCCGAAGCTCGCTCAAAGACAAATTCCGTGAAGGTCGTCCAAAAACGGCTGTTGTGCCAGAGAACATTGATGCCGTGCGTGAACTCATAATGCAAGATCGACATGCGACATACCGAGAGATAGAGACATCCTTGGTAATTTCTTCCACCAGCATACATTCGATACTGCATGAACACCTGGCCATAAAAAGGGTTTGTTCTCGTTGGATCCCGCACAATTTGAAAGTCGCTCAAAAAAAGGCTCGCGCGATTGGTTCAAAGAAATGTTGCAAAAATACGATTGCGGTGCTTCAAAAGACGTTTATAAGATCGTCGCAGGTGACGAATCATGGATCTATGCGTATGAGCTCGAAACGAAACAAGAATCGACCGTGTGGGTCTTCAAAGACGAGCAAACTCCAACGAAAGTTGTTCGTGGAAGAAGCACTTCGAAGCAAATGGTCGCCGGCTTCTTCGGAAAAACTGGTCATGTGGCGACTGTTTCGCTTGAGCAACGTAGGACGGTCACTTCTGAGTGGTACACTACAATTTGTTTGCCTGAAGTCATCGGAAAAATTCGAAAAACCAACAAGAGAAGACGAATCATTGTTCACCATGACAATGCGAGCTCTCACACATCGGCTCAAACTAGAGCGTTTTTGACCGGCCAAAACGTCGAATTAATGGGTCATCCGCCGTACAGCCCTGACTTGGCACCTAATGACTTCTTCTTGTTTCCGTGCATCAAGAAAAAAATGCGTGGTCAATGATTTTCGTCGCCACAAGAAGCTGTTGAAGTGTTCAAAAACCATGTTTTAGAGGTGTCTCAATCAAAGTGGAAAAAGTGCTTCGACAACTGGTTTGAGCGCGTGCAGAAGTGTATAAATCATGCTGGAGAATACTTTGAAAAACAATAAAACCATTTTTGATTATAAATATTCGCATTTTCACTATTAGGCCAGAAATATATAGATCAGCCCTCGTATACACACAGTTCATCGTTAACGTTTTGCGCTGTTTTAAGAATTTAAGGAAAATTAATACCTCATTTACACTCAATTTTTTCATATCGACATTTGTCGAAGCATATTAAATGCTTATCAAGACATGTAAAAATCGCCAAGAAAATCGTCAAATAATTTATTGCTGCCAAAATATCGCCATGTTACCAAAAATCCCCATATTTGATATCTCTACTTGTACTCGCTGCTCTATACAGATAAAAGTCACTATAAAATAGCAAACCAAACTGTCAAATGAACACGTTAGTGTTGTCAACTCAAAGTTGTAAACTTTTAAAAGAAACACTTTTTATTTTTAACACCTCAAAATAAATAAAATAATACTGAATGTCATTACCAATTCTAATTTAAATCTTGTGTATATAGAAGTTTATAATATTTCTTGCAAAAAAAAAAAAAAATCAAAGCTGATTTCAGCCGTATATACAGCAAATACCATGAACTATTGTCACACTCTTTAATTTTATAATTTTAAAAATTATTACATTTTATTAAACCAGACAAAGTATTGGACGTTCTGCCCAATTTTTAAATGTTTTTATATAACGGCTCAAAAGATAAGCCATTTAGGTAAAATTACATGAATTATTGGAACACCCTTTATTTTATAAATTATAATTTTTACATCTTCTTAGCCTTAGCAATATAAGTTCCATGTAAATTCTGTCTACAACGGATCAACAGTCCGGTCACATACATCAAATTACATTACAACTATTGGGACACCCTTTAATTTATTATTCGAAATTGAATATGATATAGCGGACTTAGAAACACAGGTTCTTTGAAATTTTGTACGTTGTATGGGTACACGCTTTAATTTTTGATATTATGAACTGATTCTAAAACAAGACCAATCTGTAATCAATACTTTTTTTTAAATAAAAAATCGTTTCAAATTTTTAAAATCGGTTCGTTCGGTCACAAATATAATAAAGTAAAGATTTTGTTTTACTTTCTTAAGATACCGGTCGATTTTGTTTTTTTTTTTTTTTTTTTTTGCTAGAAATAATCTCTACTCTTTAATATAAATGTCGCAATATTACGTACACCAAAGTAGAAAACAAGGCTTATCTGAGTTGATTTTAAAGAAAGTAAACTCTACTTCAAAGTTAAAAAGTGGTTTCACTACAAATAAATTATTTGTTTTCCGTTTTCTGAAAACCCATTTTGGAATTGAAACCACCTTCGGTCGGAATAAAGTTTTGTGACATAACTTTATATGTTAATTTTGTATAACAAAATTATTTTATTTTATAAATAACTTGTTGGCGACATAAATGTCAAATGTCACAAATGTATCGGTTGCTATATTCATATTTGTTTAAGTAGATATAGCAATGTTATAGTTATGTTAGTAGCAGGATATTGCAATTAAAACTTTATCCATGTTCAATGTTTTAAAAAAGAGTACAAAAATAACTTACTCATACTTTATTAGAAATATCCTGATATTTTTAATATTTTTTTTTTCAAAATATATGGATGTATGTATATATGTTTGACCGTTTTATTCATCTGCATGCAATAGAACAAAATATTTGTACATTTTTTTTAAATCCCTACACATGGCAATACAAAGTTATTTCGTATTTCAATATGCGATGTGGTTGGTTTTATTTCAACTCGTTTCTTTTGTAAATTAATAACATAAATACATATTTCTATGGAGTATTTTTAAACTTAAGGGCGTTATTTTAGACATGTATAGCATGTAGTAGGTTTTGTTCCTGCATACACATAGACATGTTTGTTGATTTATTACAGTCAATAACCCCATGGCCTTTTGTATTGAATAGTTTATAATTTGCTTTTATTAAACATAATAGTTGGAGCATTGCTTTCGAATGATTGTTGGCGTGACAAATGGAATGTGAGCAGCAAATAACATTTTAAAAATATTACTGCCTGTTTCCGTTTCCTTTTTTTTCCTGTATCAATAACTAACAATTTGAGATGAATTAAGTATTTGAATTCTGTATAAATTTGAAGCTTAATATATTTTGTCTACATTTTATGTTGATTTTATAATCCAAAAGAATTTTATGTTATACTTCATTATTTGCCTTGTTGTTATCTCTTTGTGTTAACTGCTTGGTTTCTTTATAAAAATGCACTATTAAATTCTAGATAATTTTCTTTAAAGGGGCTATTATTTAACAAAAAATAGAATATAATAATGAGTTGTCATTGTAAAAACCCCTTTGCTCAAATAGAGAAGTTAACGCTGGTCAAAAAAATGATGAAAATGTAAATAGTAATCAATAAAATGCAAGAACCGTGTCGGCATTCTCTAGGGAACGATATTAGTGCTTACGAGAGCGTTCCCAAGAATTTGAAAAAAATATTTGAGAAATAAATCCGCAATTTACAAAAGGACATAAAGATTAAAACAAAACTTTACATGATCCTACCAGACCAGATCTTCCATTGGCGCTTCAAAAAGATTTTAAAATTAGCAATTCCAGGCAGGTAAGTTTTTATGGGTATCTTTTTTGAGTTTTTCTAATTTGTGCGCAGAATACCGGTTCATATAATAGCAATCTGGCACACATTTTTTTATACTATATTTTTTTATAATAATCATTTGCCGTATTCACAAGCTCTGCTAAGGTGTAGGCAGTATTGCATACTACCTTTTGTTTACTTCTATGTGAACAACCATTGTATCAGTGTGCCATTGTACATTGTTTTTCATACGTCAAAAAGTAAATAAGAAGAAAAAAAGTGCTATTCATCATTTGTTATTTATAAGCCAAATGGGGGAGAAAACAGAAAAAAGTAAATTAATAAATTTTTTGTGTGAGGATGAAATTCAAGACATTTTTAGGATGAACTAATGTACTTGCTCTCCAGTCGCAGAATTATACATTCAGGGCTACCAAAATCATCATTATGGCATAATCGGGTTTTAAGATATTTTGATGAAAACAGATTTCTTCATATGATACGACTACGGCCAGAGGAATTTGCCTATATAATCAACCTTATAAAAAATGACGATGTTTTTCACACAATTGGCGAAAGGCTCCTACTACGCATTGACTTGCAGCTTAAAATTGTACTTTACTGCTTGGGATCTTCAGGAAATGGTGCTTGTGTTCGTAAGGTAGCATCTCTTTTTGGTATAGGTGATGGCGGTACCATACAAAATATTAGAAATCGAGTCATTAAAGCAATATTAAATCTTAAAGAACAGTTTTTATATTTGCAACTTTCAACATCAACTTTCTAATATATCAGTCAAATCAATAAATTAAATAAATAAAACTAATAAAAATATCTTTTAATTCAATTTAATTTAATATAATTCACACATGAACACAAAAATAATAATTCATTTAAACATAAAACATTTAAACAAATACAACGTTTGAAAAACATATGAAAAAAAGTACTAAGTGTTGTATCGGATGTTTGCATGAAAATTACCAACAACACATCTAGCACCGTTGTATTTTGTTAGCACTTAGCACTTACTAGGGGGCTTGTGAATAGGGCAATTGTGTTGCAAAAAATTCTTAGCACAAATACTACTATATTACTATGCAAAAATTTTCTGCGTAACAAATTAGTAAATCCACCTTTAATTATTTTAAATCGAACCAATGACTATAAAAATTTTGTTAATTATTTAAATGATTTAAATTTTAAAACTGGTTAATGAAGATATTTGGGATTAAATCGAGGGGATTTAGCTGATGTTAAACTTCCAAATGCCAGCAAAGCCTTAAAGGCAAACTGTCTGCTAATGGAAAAACGGTTATTTTTTAAGGTACCAAGGAAAATAATATTGGGACATATGTCACTGTAGCGATCGTAAAGCCGCAATCATGTCACTCAAATCGAAAATCATTTTTGAATGCCGGGCATTTTTGAGTGTGGAAAATGCAACAGTCATTCTTAAATAAATGCAGGTATATGGGATTTCTCTTGGGACCTATACTGCGTATGAAGATAGCAATGATTCATGACGATACCATCGACATTAATTGCTAGAGTCTACTCTCTGCCTGCAGATAGGTCTCTTTCTAATATAGCCCAGGTCATATGCTCTAATGAGTTGACTTGTTTTACAGCAAGAACAATCTGGTCCATAATAGATTAGAAGAAATCGACTGCAGTGCTATAAAAATGCTGTCAAAAATGCAATTAAGCGAATTAGTAGCTACACTATCATTACTATGATCACCGAATAGTTGGATGATGAAGATGAGGAGTCGATTGAACATCTCCTTTGCCTATGCTCTAAATTGAGATACTGGTGATTCCGGCACCTTAAGAAGTGAGTAAGAACATTTTTTTGACAAATTTATTTAAATATTTTTAAGTTCCAATGAGCATTTTTTTGCAGTTGCTTTTTTACGCCTCCCTGTTACATCCTTAGCTTTTCTATCCTTTATTTTTCCTTTGTTCAAAGCTCTAGTTTCCAACAAATTGAACTCAAATGAGCTGTGCACCACAACTATCTGCTAAGCCACACATTAACTAGTTGGATAATTTTTGGCAAAAATATTTAATAATATTATTATTTAATAATATTTATTTAAAAAAAAACATTATGAATGCAGTGAAACGGTCAAAGCAAGCGAGAATAATTTCTAGAAGAGCACTATTATACATATAATTGTAATTTTATTTAATAATTTATAAAAAGTTGGACATTTGTTTGTTTTATCAAGTTTGAAATCAGACCAATATTTATTTTTTTTAATTTAATATACTTTAAGGCCTTATAAAAATTTATATAAAATCTCACACATATTTAGGTTACCAATCTTAATTTCTATTTAATTATGCTATATTTTTAGATTTTGTGTATTTTTTTGTTTTATATTTTTTAAACAGATTTTTAACAACGATTTTATTTACTGCTTTTACATGTATAGAACATATTTAGTTCACGTGCGTATGTTTGATATAACTTTTTTAAACTATTTTTGCCTTTCATATACGATACAACATACTTTGCGATTCTATAGAAATATGTTGTTTCGAAAATGTGTTTTTAATACTTCAACTAAAAAATTTCTATACAAAAAAAATTTGTTTTATATTTTATTTTTTTATTTTTATAATGAACTTGCATACTCCTCGTACTTTTTATTGTATATAAAATTATGCAAATGTTTATTATGCTAAAAAGTTTCTACAAAGCAAAAACATACTGCTTGCACTGCACAATATAAAAACAAAAATAAAATACAAAATATTTGGTCGCAGAAATATGTTACTTCAAAATTCTTTGCATACAATTTTTTATAGGAAACTTAAATAATGCTATGAAGAATTAAAAAAAAATATTTATAATTAAAAGTTTTAATGTTCAAAAGAGAATGCTGTGTGCTATAAATGCACTACAAAAAACTACTACAAAAAATAATTAAAAACTTCAAAGAAATCTTTTTTGAAAAGTATTTAATATTTATAAGTATTTTATAGTTTCTATGGTAGAATTCTTTTAGATTCCTAAAAAATTTTTAAATGGTGCCGCTTTAACAATGAGTTGGTCAATTTAACTATTTATATCACACTCGTTTCAATGATGTCATGTACAACTAATAAATATTGCATTAAAATAAAGAATATTTATTAATTGAAAATATTTCTTACGGCCACTTACATCGTGTAAAAAAAAATCAGTACAAGAGGATAGATTATAATACATTTTGATTTTTATTATACATGAAACAAATATATGGGACGATAGAGAAATAACTAAATGTAGCTTATATTTCGCAGTGGCTGTAAAATCAGATGGAATCAAGATAAGTTTGCCGTTAATCCTTTGGAGCAGGGCAAAATTATATCAGCAAAAATTTTTAGATCTTTGTTTTTGAAAGCTTCTATAAGTTTTTTTTTTAACTTAAAAAGATTATTAAAGCAAACTGCTTCCTTGATGGGTCTCTTTCGACCCGTTTCCATCCTCAATAGTCTAGAGTCTATAGTAATTGCTAGCATTTTTCCGCGGCTAAGATCTCCCATGTCGTCCGCATTTAACAAGCTTCTACCTACGTGTACAAGTGTCATCTTCTTTGATATAAGACATAATCCATGCGCTTTATAAGTGACTGATTGCCAAGTGCAATGAGAATTTTCTCCCATGCACCCGATTTCCCAGCAAGTGATTTAACGCATGCAACTACCCAAGCAATTCTGCCTGGTAAACAGAGAGCTTCTTTTATTTTTTTTCCCAAATTTAAGAGCAAATTATGTAAAATAAATCCTTTATAAAAAATTTGTTAGCAAAAAACAAATAATAAGGTTTTAAGACAAAGATGTACTATATTTATGTTACGCAATATTAAAAATGCTAAAATTAGGAAAACGGAAACAAGAAAAAAATATTTTGTAATTATTTTTTATTTTAGCTGATTGTCCTCACACGAGTGCTAAAAGTTTTGTCGTTAAGAAACTAAAGATTGACTTTATTTTTTTTTTAATACTCTGTGTGGCGTGTTGCTTTTTTTTAAATAAATATTATTCACAGAAGTACTTGGTTTCGGACGCCTCATGGCTAAAAACTGCTTAGATATTTTTACTTTTGTAATAAAATTTATTGTTTATTGTGTTCTTGAGAATACGTTAAATAGCTAACTTTAAGAAGTCTGTCTGTCTGGAATGAAACTGCAGCGCGTATCGTCTGTGATAATTAAAATTAGCCATGTCTCCATCCAAGTCTCGTTTAAAAAAAATCTTTTTATATTTTCGAAACAATATGTTCATTCATTTCACTTTACGAGTCAACTAACACACATTTTCTAAGTATTCGAATATCTACCAAATAACAGTTCGAATTTAAAAGTTTTAATTTGTTTAAGATAATTTCTGTAAACTAATTCTCTTTATAAATTTATCCAGAGATTCAACTATTTGACAATGATTTCATAATGTCTTAATTACGAAAGAAAATATATATATGTACCTACACATTTTTTGAATTTCCGCTGGTTTTACTACAGTAATCTTCTTTAAGCTAAGCACGTTTTTTACCTTTTATTCTTTTTTTTTTACCCAAATTGTAATGTCATAAATAAAAGTAACATTTATTCATATACACACGCATTTAAAAAACGTGAATGTAACACCTTGATGTACAGAATCATAAAATGTCTTAACATTTTAAATAAAATCATATAAGCATGTAATTTAAATAAACATCATCTTAAGAGTGGGAAAAAATATACATCGAATAAAATAAGGAATAATAAGATAAAAAACTTATCCATACTGTGTTCATAAGGGTATTTGCTTAAGTGTGATACTTATGTTGTCAATAAATTGCTGAAAGCAAATTTTTACTTAATTTTTTACTTGTCTCGTATTTTATCTGAAAAAAAACAATGATTGTTTTCTTTACTTTAAACATTTAGATAAGACAGGTTTTTCTTTTTTATTTTTTATTCAAATGCTAAAATAATGTTTTAGCTAAACCCGGCTAAAACGAATTCTCTATACTCTACACAATAGAGGCCTGCACAAATGTATTTAAACATCAAACACACCCTTATGTTTAAATGGTTTGCATACACATTCCTTGTATTACAACAACATAAAATACTGTCGTATACTGTTCGTACCACGAAGTAAATAGAGAACTTCGTGTATAAGACTATTTTCAAATACTGTCAAGACAGTATTTGTTCGTAACAAGACATTTCGTGACAGTAGAAAAAAATTTCAAATGGTCCAAGTATTTGAAAAAATACAACTGACGATCAACATCTTCACTTGTAATTTGTGTGTTTTTTTAATACTTGTTGTTCTTATGTGTGTATCATATGAACGATTGGATGCTTTGTACAGGCCAATGCGATTAAGTTAATTTTAATTTTAAATTAATTTACATTGGTATTATTTTATAAATAAAAACTATTTCTTCTTGAATGCGTCCATAAAAGTTTACTAAATTTTGTCGTTTTTAAATAGAAATTTGCATACAAGAGTTTTTAATTAAAGAATTTTAATTTTTAGTGTTCAATAACTACCTAGATCTATTTATAATATGGAAAACGACAATATTTTTTATTGCAGAAATTCATACATAAGTATTATTTTACTTTTTTTACCATTTCTAAATGCAATTTTAACAGATTTTTTACAACCGCAGTTATTACCCTTTTTACATCACACTTGAAAACATTTTCACTTTCAACTGAAATTACTTACCTACTGCAATACCATTGATAAATATTCTAGTACCTGTTTTTATTTAGGGACATTCCCAAATTGGTGTAGTTTTAACAACCACAATTACTAATTACATTATTTTGTAAATCCAAGTTGACCTGATTTATCATAAAATTTTACTGCTTTTTCAAAATTGTTGCTCTAAATTAATGCTCAATTGATTTTTTTTTATTTACCTGTTTTTTTTTTTTGGTCTATGGACATTCCCGAATTGGTTTTTTTTGTAAATCAGATTTTTTTAAACCACAATTATTATCCTTTTTCACACGTAATAAAATCTGGTTTATAAAAGGGCAGTAAGATAGTCAAAACACTATTTTCTATTTGTATAAATGAAAGTGTCGATAACAGTTTTATAATCAGTTTTTAAAAGAGCCTGTGGTGTTAGACATACATATTAATTTTACATACATAATTTAAATTAAAAAAGTAACGATTTTTAACATTTAATATGACAGAAATAATGGTAAGAAAAAACTATTTTTAAAAATGTTACATTATTTAATAGTGCTTTCTTATTTTTGCTTCCACATTTAGAGTTCAACCCAATCCGATTCCCATGAATTAATGGACAGTGCCATTATAAAGGAAAACATTTTGTCCGGTAAATTTAAGATTACTGCAAAAAGAGGCAGAAGCAAGGTTTGGGACGTTTACGGAATGATAGAGAATAATGGCGTCGAGATAGAAAAGAAAGTTGCCTGCAGAAACTGTTTTTCCGTGATGAAGTTTGATCAGAGGAGCACATCAAATTTAGTGAAGCATAAATGTTATGTCGCTATTAAGGAAGCTAATGTTTCGAGAATACCAGTAAACATGGAAATAAAGAATGAAATCGTATCACATTGAAAATGGATACGGATACGGAGCTGCAAAGGATTGAAAAAATTAATATTAGCTACGTCAAATGCATCGTGAATATTTTAAAACCATTCGAACAGGCATCTAAAACATTAGAAGGTGAAAAATATGCAACATTACATCTCGTTTATGCATATATCAGTGGATTAATGGACAGCTGCAAATCTGAAAACGACGAAATTGAAGTTATGAGACGATTTAAAGAAATATTGTACCATCATTTACAAACAACTGTCTTTTCCAAACCTACCACGTTACACAAAATTGCACATTTTCTTTTACCACCTACTAATAAATTGTTGCAATTTTCTGAACAAGACAAAAATCTTATAAAGTCTGAATGTATAGAGGAACTAAAGAGATATTGGCGAAATCAAGACAATAAACCAAATAAAGAATCGCCATCATCTAATAATACAATTATCTCATCATATTTTAAAAACTTTGTTACGCCTGCATCAAACTTAAGTGCCGAAGAAATACAAATATACCAAAATTTAAACATTCCATTTAAAGATAATTTTGATGTAAATAATTGGTGGCATTTACAGCAAACGCAATTTCATGTACTATATAGGTTAAGTTGCAAAATATTGGCCACTCCAGCCAGTAGTGCAGCATCTGAAAGAGTGTTTTCAGTTGCTAGGCACCTGCTATCAGAAAAGAGGACGAATATGTCAGTAAGCTCCAAAACTTTTAAATATATGATGTATCTACATAGTAATGCTAAATAAACAGCAACTTTTTAAAACAAAGATGATAAACTTTAAGCATTTTTCTTAACGTGTAATGTTAACATTAACTTATTTATTATGTTTTACTTTTTACTTTAAAAGGCAATAAAATTAATTTTTATAAAAATAAACAAGCAATTTTTTTAATTTTTTCCCTCTTAAATACCCGCATGTGTATATATGTATAAGATCTAAAATATGTATGATAATCTCTATACATTAAATCACTGTAAATGCTTATTATAAATTTAAAAAATTAACATTAAAATTTGATGTTTATATGCACACATTTTGTACTAAATAAATTTTAAATAAAAAACTAAAGTAACAGTGGATTATGTTCCATAATTAATCCAATTTTAATCAACAATAAAAGACAAAAATAGCAAATATACAATTTACTCTTGTGTGTTTTATTTCACTCGCGTCTAATAAACATATGGTTGCAATGCTGTCTTCATAATTTACTCAACAAATGTTTTAAGACATCTTGAAACAACAAGACGTCTTGAAATAACAAGACGTCTTGAAACATTTCAAGATATCTTGTTGTTTTCAAGACATACTAAGATACCAAGACATTTTTCAAATACACACAAGAAAGTGTTTGTGTTTTATTTGTACAGTATTTGACAGTATTTGTATGTCGCGACCATACTTCAGCACACCATTTAAAAAATGTGCGATGTCTTGATTGTGTGTTCAAATGCATTTGTGCAGGCCTCTACTACACAATAAGTAAAGATTTTAAAGAACAGCCAAAATAAATATTATCAAATACTTAAAACTTTTAACGTTAAGTGCTCCTTAATAATTTTTAAAGTAATTCTAAATATTTTGTAACCGGCTTAAAATTTTGAAATGAACGTTTTATAATTGGACAAAATGCCGATCTTGATTATCGATATAATAACTAGTATAAATATTAAAAATTATAGCTCAAAGCGTGCTCCTATAATTCATTTAATTTAGAAACTTAGAGGGTGCCCCAACAGTTGATATAGTTTGATGTTTATTGGCACAACATTGAACTGTTATGGACAGACAGCTATAATAATTATTAATTAATTATTATGTTGAGTCTGTTTCCCTTTGTTTGCAATAAAAAGCTAATTACTGAATTATGTCGCAAATGTTATGTTATGAAGAAAATAACAAATATCTTAAAATGCTAAAAAAAAAATAATTTTGTATCAGAATACCTTTGCTGCTTGTTTGTTTTTCATTATTCCTTTTACATCAACTTTTGCTCCTTGTTTTTTATTCTTAATGTGTTTAATTAAAAGTAAGAAGCAAAAATTGTCGCTAACAAGAAAACAAATTGTAATCAATTGCCTGGTGACTAGATTATCCATTTTCGGTAGAACACTATACATAAATTTTCGTCATCTGTAACTCATATATTTCATTATAATTTCTAAGATTTATTGCAACAATATTTTGCGAACAAGTTTTGTTAAATTATTTGGTTCTGCTCCTTGTATTTTCTAAAATTTTTTTAATGTTATCAATGATGTTCTCAGTAGGAATTTTTGTATGTCGGTTCCGTCAGTCTGTCTATCTGTGTTCGCATCATCGTAAAAACTGCTGAATGGATTTGAAACAAAATTTGTGAGGAGGTCCCTTAGAACATTGATTCCAATAAATAATTCTTCTTTTTCGCAAAAATAAGTCATTTCGTAGAGAAAATAAATATACAAGTGTGAAAGCACCCAGTTTTACAGGTAAAATGGTACAAAAACAGAATTTAGAAGGATGTGTTTTTAAATATTTATTCCAAAATTCTGTAGACAATGTTAATAATTTTCCATTTACAAAAATAAAATGTACAGTCTGTAGACTATAAATTAATCGGATATGTAAGGATTTGGTGCTTTGTTGGACATTTTATACTTAAAAAGATAGTTGGTTAAATAGATGATGTTTACGATGTACATAACATAAGGTAGATAGATGCAAAGAATGCTGATGAAGGATGTGGCGGTCCAGAAAATGCTGCATTTCATTCTGCTAGCGTCTAATTTTTCTTGTTTTCTTTGGCAAACGTCCGCATACATTTGTAAATAATTTTTCTTTCTAAAAATGTTTAGAAAATTAATTAAAAAGAACCAAAAACCCGAAAATAAAGTAAAATTTCATTAATTTTTAAAAAAAGATAGTAATAATATAAATAAAAAGAAGTAGGACACGAAGACCAGAACTTTCTATGAAGCGGCCAATTCACTAAAAACAAAAAATTTTTTAGAAAACTAGAATATCGTCAATAAATAAAATACACACAAAAAGGTAAATTAAAAAAAAAACTTTCTACAATCATAAAAGTTATAAGAAACACTACAAAACCAAATTATGAAAAACGATAAAAAAAAAACAAAATTGTACCAAAAGATAAAAATTACCCAAATATATTACAGATTTTTCTAAAAATATAGAGTTTATATTAAAGGTATAAGTCACCAACAACTCCAGAATATACGCAAGATTGAACCCAAGCACATAACATCAGAAAAATCGCAAGGTCATCAAAAAGCAAATCTAAATTTTAAGCAAATCACCATAAGAAACTCTTAATAAAATTCTCTAAATTTTTTCTTCATGTTCATATTTCAAAAAAAAAAAAAAAAAAAAAATAAACTTAACAGTTTTGCATTTCACAGTTCTTAACATTGTTGTCTATGCATTCTTATCAGACAGCTGAACAATTCTAAGAATAAGAGTTCGAAAGTCAAAGTATTTTTCGTTTACTATTACTTTTATGGTTTTTTTTCTCAACTGTGTTATCTTAAAGAAATATTGAATTTCTAAACGTGAAACGACTTAGAATGTATGGTTATTCAAATGAGTATAATTTGTTATTTGAGGGTGGAATGTTACAAAAAATTAAAGCGCAAACATTGTTGTAATAAAACGATATACCTGCAAAACCATTCACTTATAAAATGAAGGTGGCATTGCTTAAATTTTCCACTCACTGGATATAAATGTAAAATTTCCATTTCTTTTAAGCATTTTTTTAAATAATTTAGTTTTATGATTGCAATTACTTAAATTTTTTTTATCTATTTCTTATTTTTTCTTTTAAGATATTCATCGAATTACAGATCATTAAACTAAAGAATGTATGATACGAGCTTAATATCAATAAAAATTTTGAATTTCCTTTATTATTGATGGATTGGTTTTTGAACGTTTTTTTTATAGAAAAAATTTTTATTACATTCTAATTCCCAGATAAAAAAATTAGGGAACATTTACAGAGTAGTATACTCCTTAAAAAGCTTAGGTAGTTCGCATTATTTTTTCAATCAATGTAAAAGTAGTTAAAGAATTTCATAATAAAAATATATACTTCTGGCTGAGTTTTCAATTCCAAGTTCAAAATTAAAAAAAACGCTAGGCACCGCGTATTTACATTCATACTTAACTCATAACAGTCAATATGATACTGAAACAGCATCTATAATGTTGTGAGCAAACAAGTATGAATAATTAAAAATAAAAATAAAAAAAGTTTCATTTAGTGGCTATCAAAAGGCTAGTACAGAAGCAATAACAACTGTACAAGACGAGTTACAAAGAGAGCGACAAAGAAATGCCGACTACCGACCATAAACTACAAAAAATAAACATCTGTTTTGACATATGTATTAAAGTCAGCCAAAACAAAACAAACTATATTTTCTTAAGTGAATTTGTGTGAAAAAAAAAATTTCATATGTCTCAAGAAAATTTAATTAACTTTATAAGTGCTATTCCTAAAATAGTGGAAACAACGACTTCAGTGTATTAAGTGTCCACGTCCATATTTGTATGTAAATTGAACTAAACATTTACATTAAACAATATAATAAATACATATAAACAGTAAAAATGATTATTATATTCTTATCAATTTAAAAAAAAAACCCAAAAAATAAAAATAAATGAAACAAATTAGAAATTGATGAAAAAAGAACTAAATGGAAAATTTGACAAATAAAAAGTAAATGAAAAATGCGCCAAACACAAAGTAAATGAAAAAGTAAACAAATGAACAGATGATTATTATTTTTCAATGGTGCCACTATAAAAGTTTTTCGCGTTTTTAATAGCGATATTTAATGTATTGCGTTTTTAAAACCACCATTTCATGCATTTATTGTATTGGCAGCGCTTATCTGTTTTTTGTAGCCAAGAAAATTAGAAATTATCCTAAGTTGGCTACGGGCTGCAAAAGTAGCCGTGTAGTCGGTAGTCATGTAGCTGCTAAAAGAATTATTCTTATAAGCACGCATGTATTCTATTTTTGACATCTTGTAGTCGATGGCCGGTGGACATGATTGTGTTTATAGCATTAAGTTGTGTGTAAACTTCGTCTCACCAAATTAACATTAAGATTAGCTGGTTAAATAGATAATGTTTACGACATACATAACATAAGGTAGATAGATGCGAAGAATGCTGATGAAGGATGTGTCGGTATAGAAAACGCTACATTTCATTCTGCTAGCGTCTAATTTTTCTTGTTTTCTTTGGAAAACGTCCGCATACATTTGTAAATAATTTTTCTTTCTAAAAAAATGTTAAGAAATTTAATTAAATGGTTCTATGCCGAAAATAAGTCAATTTTCATTCAAATAACATCGATGGTTCAAATCCTGGTTGGAAAAAAATTAAATATTTTAATAAATATAACAATAAGAGAAATGGCCAAGATACTTAAATCTAAAGGTTAAAAATTCCATGACCAAAAATTTTCTAAACTTTAAAAATACATCCATCTTGTTAAAAGATTCCTGTAATAGAGCATAGATGTACAGCAAAATCCTGTCAACCATATATTGTATTCAATTGAAAGTAAAAACCAGAATTTAATTTGTTAATATTAAACAATTTTTTGATAACACGAAGCCAAAGGAATAGGGATAATTAATTTGATGGATTTTATTTATTTTGATGTTAAATCACAATGAACTGACCACTTCTTTTATCAGAGTAATTACCGTTCAATTATTTTGTAATAAATTCACTTACAAAGCTCACTATGGCTTTGGTACGTGCTGCAATAAAATTGAATCATAAGCATAATTTGTATTGTTGTCAAATCATGTATTACAATAATGTTTCGTATATCCTGCAGGGAACGCTTTAAAGTTTTTTACAGTTCAAAATAATTTATAATTAATACGTGATACAGATTAACGTCAGTACCGCCATTGATGGCCTACCACTAGTGATGGTGGTCCACCACTAAAAGAAATACAATGCGTCGACTAGCGCCCTCCAGCGGACGCAGCCAACAGAGTTGCAACTTCAATAACATGACTTGTAGGACCATGAACTTCCCCTTGCTTACGGGTCGGAGACTATCCAACCACTCTGTTGAAAGTGCAACAGTACACTTCTGCCAGACCCGCAGATATAGACTTTTACCTAACAGCCATCACGTGTACCCGAAGTGACCTCACCAATGACCGGATACAGAGATGGGCGGCTCTCTGTTTGGGCTACTGATTCCCGTGGTGCTAATTTGTTTAGGACACTGGTGTATCCTTCGACAGTATCTAACTGCAGCAGGCACCAAATCTATACCGAGGACCCTCGTCTGGACCTACGTTAGGTCAGCACAGACTCTTGGTGCCTCCGGCGGGGAATCTTTTAGGTTATGTTAAACAATTGGCGAAATAACCACTAATAAGTCTTTTACGCGGCAATGATGTATTGTCAATTTGTTTCAATTAAACCAGAATCCTCTTTTGAAAGAGATGGCGCATATTTTTAAAATATCTACCTTAAAATTTGAAAAGCTGATGGCAACATACAACAAAGAAAAGTTCATAGATGTTTTAATTATTTCTATACAAAATTTTTAGAAGAGTTTATCGCTTTGAATTCAGACTGCGCACTAATTAATAAACACCTCACTAACTAATTTATCTGCTAGTGTCGTATAATTTAAACTTAAAAATGCACCTCTTTATTTAACCGACCTAAGTCTGCAATGTGGATACCATAGCAAAATTAAATGTCTCACATATTTGAATTGAAATACTGGAAATGTCTTTGGAATAGTACAAATTAATAAATTTTAAATTAATACTGTAAAATTTGAGGTTAATGCGTCCTGGTATTATATTAATGGGATTTGTTATGTCAGTTTGAAGAAAAGAGTATTTAAGACGTATCATGATAATGAAGTTTTTACATCTAAAGCTTGACGACTGTCTGTATCTAAAGGTAATATATTTTCTATCAACTAACAAATGTTTAGTTAGGCAGACTTTTGTTTATTTATTTTTTGCTTATACTTCGCCAAAAAAAAATTTTTCAAATAATATATATAAATTTTAAATAAATGAAATTAAGCATAATTAAAAATGTATTATTTAATTACATACTTTAATCGTTCAATCAGTAGTTTTCTTTCTTTTCATAAATTTTTGCTTTTAGTAATACTATCAATATTTCCTTAAACGTATTCAACACGATGAAATGCAACAGTAGCATCCAAGCCTTACATAGGTGGCATCTCATAACGTCCAAGACTTGTGAGGACTTGTGAGTGCGACATAAAGTACCTACATAGTATACCATTGCAACTTAACTGCGAAAATTAATTATTAGATAACTTTTCTTAAGTGCTGTTTGAGGCACAACAGAAGAACAGAGCATATACAACCACATTAAAGAAAATACTTAAGCTCTGGAACTAATTTTACCTAAAGCTGTTTTAGTACACTGGCCTTAACATGAAGACTGTTCAACTTTTTACAGATAAAGCAAGACTTAAGAACAGAATAAGGAGTAAAATTTTAATTAATAAATGCTATAAAAATGATTGCTTAATGTTAAGTGTAAAAATTTATTTCTGTGTAAAAAGTAATTTAAAAGAATCGATTTTTTCGAGGAATATTCCTTTGTTTTGTGGCACCGGTCAAAAAGTCAGATGAATATTTTATGTGTCTTAAAACACAAAAAAAATAAAAACTTAAAGTAATGATCTCGTTATAATTTAAAAATTAAATTCTTTAAACACTAAAAACGTTTTATTATTATTTTTTTTTTAACAAAATAGTTTTAAGAATTTTTCTAATTTATGAACTTAAATTGTGAAGGTTTTTTATATGCAAAGTGTTAATATCTTTTACCATTTTTATATCAATGAATGAACATCTAACAAAAACAAAAATAAAAGAATTTTTATTTGTGGATAATAGACTCAATGCTATTTAAAAACACATAAACATTGTGACTATATAGTCATTTTAACCTCGAGTTACACTTCATAAACATTTCACTAATTAAATGTTTTTCTCTTCTTCTTCGTTTTTTGTTTCGTTGCGTGTCTAGGAAAATTATATTTTTTTTTTTGGGAAAAATCTTTAATTAGAAACACTTTGCGTCTACTAACAATCTGCAGACTGTGTTATTTTTAATTGTGCCAGTATTCAGGTTAACATCACGATAATGTTTATCCACCTAATTATGTTTAACTATTGCTGAGTCTATTAAACATGTGTAAGTTGTAAATTATAATTAAAATTTTACTATTGTAATAACATTAGAGAGATAATTATCTAAACGCACGAACACTTACAAGCATGAAATGCTTATGTATCTTGATATTTAAATTTGTTACGTCTACTAACGTTTTTGCCTTAAACAAACCAAAAAATCTAAATATTATAGTCCAATTTTGAGTAGAATAATGTACAAAGCTCTGCTAGATGTTAGCAGGTGAATAGGAAAGTTGGAAAAATTGGTAAAACTAAGTCATAATTTTATATGTCTACTTATAATACGACAATTGTGTAGTTATTTTACAAAACAAAAACAAGTTGCAGTTTAGTGATCATAAATAAACTTTTTTTTATTATTTTTTTTAGTATTTATTTTCAAAATTCAAAATTATTTACTGTAATTTTTCAGTTATATAAATACTAATTAGTTTTTAAATTCTAGTACCAGCAAGTGCCAGACCACACTTCTTAGCATAACGACAATGGATTAATATGTTGCTGCCTAGGGAGTTGGAGCGTGCTTCATGCCTCCTTGTATACGTTCGTGCAAGTTTTATGATGTCGGGATTATTCAATTATACGTTTAGGTATTTATGGAGGTTCGAAATTCGTATGCATAAATGGGCTGCAGAGATTATTCGTAAAATTTTATCTTGGAATCTTTGATTTTTTTAAGTTTGAAATGGTAAATGGTAGGGCCCCATAACTGTATTCCATACGCAGAGAAAACAGATTCGTTATGATAACCAAATTTGTTGTCTATCGAACTTTGTCGGTTGTGAGTAGTACTTGGAATTCAGTCAACACGCCTGAATTTATATGGTACTCACAACTCTTTTAGAAAATAATTCGAGAAGGAGGATTGACAATATAAAATATTATTGTGAATTACAAAAAAAAAAACTTTTTTAATTTTATATTTATTTAAAAATAAACTACAAGAATATAACTACGTTTAATAATTTTCACGATACGAAGGCTGCTATCTATATTTCTGGCCTGGCAACACTCAGTGCTGCCAAGTGCAATCTGACATTTCCATTGGAAAGTTTGTTATTTTTAAGCATAATCGTACTCAAAACTTTTTGACGCACGACCATTATTTGTGTTGTTTACAGTGACTTGAAAAAATTAATATAGAAAAAAATGGAATTAACTCGTGAACATTTTCGTGCCATCATTTTTCACAACTTTCGACGTGGATTATCACGACAAGAGTGCATTGATGAACTTAAATCTTTGTATGGCGATGAAGCACTATCCTATAGCACTGTGAAAAATTGGTATAATGAATTTAATCGTGGCCGAAGCTCGCTCAAAGACGAATTCCGTGAAGGTCGTCCAAAAACGGCTGTTGTGCCAGAGAACATTGATGCCGTGCGTGAACTCATAATGCAAGATCGACATGCGACATACCAAGAGATAGAGACATCCTTGGACATTTCTTCCACCAGCATACATTAGATACTGCATGAACACCTGGCCGTAAAAAAGGTTTGTTCTCGTCGTTAAAAAAAAGGCTCGTGTCGATTGGTGCAAAGAAATGTTGCAAAAATACGATTGCGGCGCTTCAAAAAACGTTTATAAGATCGTCACAGGTGACGAATCATGGATCTATGCGTATGAGCCCGAAACGAAACAACAATCGACCGTGTGGGTCTTCAAAGACGAGCAAAATCCAACGAAAGTTGTTCGTGGAAGAAGCACTTCGAAGCAAATGGTCGCCTGTTTCTTCGGCAAAACTGGTCATGTGGCGGCTGTTCCGCTTGAGCAACGTAGGACGGTCACTTCTGAGTGGTACACTACAATTTGTTTGCCTGAAGTCATCGGAGAAATTCGAAAAAGCAACAAGAGAAGACGAATCATTGTTCACCATGACAATGCGAGCTCTTACACATCGGCTCAAACCAGAGCGGTTTTGACCGGCAAAAACGTCGAATTAATGGGTCATTCGCCGTACAGCCCTGACTTGGTACCTAATGACTTCTTCTTGTTTCCGCACATCAAGAAAATAATGCGTGGTCAACGATTTTCGTCGCCAGAAGAAGCTGTTGAAGTGTTCAAAAACCATGTTTTAGAGGTGTCTCGACAACTGATTTGAGCGCATGCAAAAGTGTATAAATCATGCTGGAGAATACTTTGAAAAACAATAAAACCCTTTTTGATTATAAATATTCGCATTTTCACTATTAGGCCAGAAATATATAGAGAAGCCCTCGTACAAAACGTTCAGCCGCACCACTACGTCTCCCTATTTCATCACGATTTCTAACTTTTCATTTAAAATCATCCACATTCCATTTCAATATGATTTTGCCAATACTTAATCAATGAAACAGTTTTAAAATATTTTTGCTTGCAAAAGTCCTTTTTAGTTAATCGTGAACTTACTCCTCGACAAAACAGCTGAATTTTTGCTGACATAAAATTTTTTTACTTTGGAACTAAACATTTTTTTAACTATTTATAAATTTTATTTTTGTTATGTGTGTCAAAATCAGCAGGAACTCTTTAGGGCTTCACAGTCTAGATGGTCTGAAGAGTTTACCTGCAGTATCTCGAGGACATCGTGGACTTAATACAATAGTAGGAGATCCGCAAATCTACTGAGGTTTCCTCAGGGGCAGCTGGGCACACTGGTGGCTGTGCTGACGGGGTACTGTGTCATTGGTACCCCTGCTAGGAGACTGAATCTTCCGCATCATGACTACTGTAGAAGTTGTCAAGATGAGGAAGAGGAGGAAACGGTGGAGCATCTGCTTTGCCACTGCCCAGCTCTTTCTAGGAATAGAGCGGCCATTTTTGGCAGTCCGAGACTGCATGGTCTTGGAGACTTATCTGTCTACGATATAGCTAGGATAAACTTGTTTATCCGGTCATCGGAGTGGTTTAAATTTGGATCTTTGATGGTGCCGTAAGGACCTGAATTTGATCCCTGCACATCCTGTTTCCAGGTGACACAACAGGACCTTTGGGACCCAAGTAAGTCGGTCTTATTACGCCAACGGCCTGTGCAACCTAACCTAACCTATGTTTGTCAAAATTATTTCCATGTTCAGAAGTTATACATATATGATTCTAACTATAGTCATTTGAGTATTAGTGTAAATGTGCTAACTTTAGCTTACTGGCATCTCCCAATTAACAGAATATATTTTAATAAAGACGCAAATCCGCCAGGAAAACTGTGTTACGAATTGCTGCGACCAACTTTTAATATCTAATATCCTAATATAATAATAAAGTGAACTATTAAAGAAAAATTATATGTAAATAGAAATAACTCCCTTCAAATTACAAAAATGCCACTTTTTTATTTTGCTTCCACGGAATTCTTAATTGGAGGAATCTTTTCTGGAGAAAAAATGCTACCGTGGGAAAGAAATTCCGTGAGAATATTTATGATTGGGCTAAATATAAGAAATATCTCGAGATTGTGTTTTATTTATATTAAAAATTAAATTATGATATTATTGGTTAAACTTTAAATATACTAACCGATTTTCATCAATATTTTTTCTGTGTGTAGTAATCTACTCAAAGTGTTGGTTGCTTTTAACTTTATTCTAATCAGCTTCGATTCATATGGCTTTTCCCATTCCAACACCCATCCAAATAAATACCGAGGTATTTAACTTTTGAGTATGATTTGTGGATGCTTTTGTTAATATGTGGCCACTAATGCTGGTTGGCATATAAGATATAAAAAACAATTCATAAGGATATTCACCCCTATCGTGAATATATTTTCCCTCGAAATTTTTTCCCTTTTCCCCAAATTGCAATCGTGAATAGTTCACGTGAACAATTTTTCACGTAAACAAAAATTCCCCTTATCATGATTGATTTTTTCCCTCGAAATTTTTTCACTTTTCCCTTAGATTTGTTCACTTAAATTTTGCTGGGGAACTGCATACATTATGCCAGTTTTTATGTTTTAATTAGAAAATTTACATCAATAACACATTTTTTTGATGCGATATCAGTTACTGCAGTGTAGACTGACATTATGCTCATCAAGATGCAAAACAAAGAGATCTATTGGTTATAAATTTATAAAGATTTTTTATTAAAACCATTTTTAAATGAAAAAAATGGAGATAGAAGAACTCAGATATAAAAATTTATTTTATTGAAATGGGTCAGGCAGGCAGCCGTATTGACACAGCCCACTTTGGTCGTTTTGCGTCTAGTGTAACTATAAGGACTTATACGCGTGTTTCACGTCACGTTCTTGAAATAAAATTGTTCTCTGTTGTAGTATCTTCTCCTCTTGCAACAATACAATAGCACAAATCACTTAACTTTAAAAAATTTGGAATATTTTTTTCCCTATTTATATTTTCTTCTTTCTAATTTGCATTCAGTATGAATTGATAGCGGGAACAAACGTTCGCATGAAATTCGCGAAGTTCTGAATCAGACCTTATAAAATAATGAAGTTCCTGGCAGCTTGTAATCTTTTTACTTCAGTCAAATAATAAATACAGGAGAAAGCCTTTAAATCCATTAAATTAAGTCTTTAAAATTTTTAAAATATTAATGTTTACAGAAAGTGTTTTAACTCTTACTGCTCTGTTATTTTGTTTAAAAGTTATAGGCTTAAAAGTTATAAGTGTAACAGAAACACTGAAACACTGTCGTTTACTTTATTACTATTATAATGATTGCGAATATTTTATCAAATACGTCACTATTTTTTTAATTGAAATTAAAATCGAACTGGATTTTCAACACTTTTTTCTGTTTCTTAATGGATGTTCTCTACAATGCGTGACCCGTCTTTACTTTGTCGTGAAAGATGACGCCAAAATAAAGGTGTTACGGATGTACGGTCTTTGTATGACATCGCTTCATGAGTTATAAATATTTTTTTTAATATCAAAATTGAAATAAAAATATGCCTTTAATCACGCAATAACTAAAAGATACTGAAAGAATATATGAAGAGGTCTATAACAAAGCGCTTTTTTAATATAGAACTATTCTGCATATTACAATGTACACAGACATTGTTATTAAACTTGCCAAACGTCAATAATTATATAACTATATTTTATATGATTTTGGTTTACAATATTTTAAAATGTTTTAAGTTTGTAATACATTTTTCTAGATCAATCAGCAGGCACTGATCAAAAAAAAAAAATTATCTGACTTCAAAAACAGAAGGTCATCAATTTGACTGAGTGTTGCTGTTTTTTTGTTTGTACTTTCAGAACTCAATTTGAAAATATTTTGTAATTTAATGGATTATGCTTGCAGATTAGTCCGGTTTTCAAAACAGTTGCTAATCTTTAAAATTAAAGGGTGTCCCCATACAACATGCATGTTTTTTAAGTGTATTATGGAGCGTAAAGGGCACCACTCTAAATTAAAAAAAAAACTGCACAGAGAAAAGAAATTCGTTATAAGAACCGAATTTGTTGCCAATCGAATTTTGTCGGTTGTGTGTATTATCTTGAATTCGATTGTAGTAACTGAATAAATATAGCAGTCACAACTATTTTAAAAAATGATCCTAGGGTGATTATAAAATATTATTGTGAATTAAACAAAACAAAATAATTTTTTATATTTATTTTTATTTTAATAGTAAATTATAGGATTAAGATTATACATTATAAATTCCATGATTCGAACCATTGAATGCTTTCTTCTTCCTTTACATCATGATTTCTTCTTTTCCACATAGTTTCTTCAACTTGCTATCCCTGCGAAATAATTAAATATTATAAAATTATTTTTATATATCAATGTCTTTTTGAGATAATTTTGAACTTATCATTTACCAATATTGGAGAACTTTTCACCACTTTTAATAAATCTTTTTATTTTTGAACTAAAATATTTTTGATTTTTGCAATGTGTACAAATTTTATTTATATTGTGTCAAACATTTTTCGTTTCAGAATATACAATCGAGTTTTATGATTCTTACTTCCTAAATTTGGTTTTCAGTAGTAATGTACTGAATAAATTTAGTTGCATTTTCCATTTAATAGAATAGATTTTAGTAAAGACACAAATTGGTCATGTTAACTTTTGTAAGAGGTGTTACAATTAACATTTAGAAGCAAATATCATTTGTTAGCTTTTAATATAAAAAAAATCAAGACTATAAATTATTAATAATAAAAATCCGTTATAACAGACAGTTGAAACTTACAAGGGACCTGTATTGCTAAGTCTGCTTCAACAGCAATTTTATAATTTGAATTAAGAAATTAAAGGGTGTTCACAAAATTATTATAATTTGACCTGTATGGCCGTATCTTTAAAACCGTTATGTAAACAATTGAAAATTAAACAGAATATCCACTCTTATGTTTGGTATAATAAGAAGTATAAATAATTTAAACTATAAGTTAAAGGGTTTTACAATAGTTGATGTTAAATGATATATATAGCCAAACTGTTGAACGGGTATAGACAGACGGTTAGAATTCACAAAGGCCCTAATTGCAAAGTCTACTATAAGAGCAAGTATATAATTTGGATTAATGGGTGGCCCTATAGTTGCTCTAATTTAATGTATATTGCCTAACTGTTGAACAGTTGAACAAGTATAAAGATTTGAGATGATATATAAAGGTGTCCATTATAGACTGACAGATGAAATCTGTTTTGAAGTAGGTTGTTTTGCAAGAATTATTAGTTTTTGTTCCGGCCATTTAAATGTTACATTACATTATTTATATATACTTCTTACTAAAGTGATTTATTAGAGCAGTTTTTCTAGGACATCATTTCAAAATGTTAAAAATTGTCACAAGCAAACTCACTAATTACAAAACTATAGTATTATAGGTTCTGAAAAGATAAACATCAAATGTTTCATTAAAATTCAATATTAATCTACCACAATCATTACAATAATTGTTTATCCAAATATAACAACTTAGGCATCATTCCACGCATAATTTAAATTTATAGAGAAGTAAGAACACAAATGTACCAAAATAAATGGACAACAATTTTTTGATCAGCATCCGCTAATTCACCTAAAAATGTAACACAAACTTTAAACATTCATGCTATTAAGTAGTGTACAGATAAATTAATTAAATTTCACAGGTATTTCTTAGTGAATCTATGAACGGTCGGCCTCCTTAGGTGAAGAGGGAGTTCTTGGTAGGCCAGAAAATTTGGGTACTTCGGGCCGACCTTAATATAGTATTTTCGGGATAGTGCACTCATTGCGCTTTTACAATAGAGCTCTAATTTCACATGTACGCATAAAAATATACGTCTTAATATTAAGTTTTGTGACGTTACCATCTTCAAGATATCAGTTTAAATCGTATACCATTTAGAAATCGTATATTCTCCAGGCGTTAACAATAATGGATCTTGCATGTTGTATTAAAACGTTGATACTATAATGGAACAAAAATTAAATCAAAAATATTTATAAGAAAACTGACATTATAAAAACTACTGGGTACTAAATAGTGTGATTTTTCAATAATAAATTCCTCACAAATAAATAAATGAGTATATTTGAATACATTTCGTGAATTAACAACTCAATTTTGAATTGTTTTAAAGTTTTTCATTGCTAATGCCATAAATAAAATTACACAAAGCTATTAAAAATAATTTTAATATTATATTTTAATAATTAATTGAAAAGTTTTATGAAAGCTTTAATGAAAAATGTTTTGCAATCATCTAAATGCTAAGTAGCTGTGTTTTTTTTCATAAATTTCTATACATTTAAAACTTATACTTAACAATTCAATTATTTTTATAAAAAAAAAATGTTTATAAATCAGCAATATTGAACTAATTTAATACATCTGACAATGCAAATATATAAAATAAAAGAAAAAAGGCATTAAGGGCTTAAGTAGTTTTATTTAATAAAAATATTTCAACGCACTTTTTTGCAAAATTTTTAACCATACAGACATTTTTTTTAATTTTTTTTTTAATTTAATTTTGTTCTCTTAATTTAAAAAAAATAAGTTTTATACTTAAAATGCCGTATTCATAGAAAATCAAAATAGATTTGAAATATATCTTAAGACAAATTCGTATGAAAAATTTGTCATAAAACATATTTCAAAGTTATTTTATTTTCTACGAGTATGAATACGGCAGAAAATATTTAAAAAGCAATATGTTCAAAATTCGTCACGTGGTAAATGATACATTTGTATACTTCGTCATTACGTGCTAATTGTTAAGAAAATGAGAAATGTGAACTTATTTGAAATATTGACATAACTATAAATTATAAACTCAATTTGTATGTCATTGTGCCTGTCATAATAAACGCAATCACATCCCTTTAACTGTTTAGTTATTCTTGAATACCTACCATTGAATGTGTTTAAACTTTAGATAGGATTTGCTAGTGTTGAATTTTGTTGCTTTAGTATACAATCATAATTAATGTTTACTAAATATGAGACCATGGGATTCACAAGACCGGTAGGATTAAGAAGTATAGCCAGAAAAAGCCATAAAGTTGAGAATACAGAATAATGAGCCACAGTGGTATTTGCAATCAAAAGTATCCGTACGTTTTTTCAAAAAGGGAAAAACGTAACAACATGTATTTCTAATAGTATGTTCATACATGAACTTCTATTGAGTCAATATTCGGTGTATTGACAAAAGTAGTTTGGTTAAGACGCAATCGGTTTGTGTCTAAGGTTTCTGTATGGTTTTTGCATGGAATTTTGAGCCCAATATTGGCTTTTATTGAGAAAAGCTGAATATTGAGTAATGTCTAAACAGACTATTACACATATTTTTTGTATTTAAATAATTTTAATTTGTTTCTTTAAAATCTTTTAAAAATCTTTTTAAAGCATTTTTATTTTATTTTATTTTATAACGACGATGTTGAATTTATATTTTTAAACATCAGAACTAAAGATTTTATATAAAAATGTTAATGGGTGTATTTACCACCGATACTTACTTCAAGTAATTCAAAAATATATTTAAAAATAAATCCCTATATACACAAAAGTTTGCTGCAAGTGTGTTTTTACTTTATAACTCACGAATCGTCGAACCGAATTCGACTAAATTTATAGAATTTCAAAGGTCCTGTATATAAAATGTTTTAAATTTATTTATTTACTATGTAACTTTCAAAAGCGTTTATGATGTTTAAGCGCATCATATATTACATAAAAAATCATTAAAACTTCATACATGTGTACAATAAAGACGTGCACTAGTATATCCAACAGTATGGCAAAAACAGATATATCATATACATAACAAGTAAAACTGATACAAAAGAACGAATGAGTGTAGTTGATATTGTATGATTTCGCTTGTGCGTACTCACACAATGGATATAAACACATACAGTTGTTTATGGTATTGCATAGATTAAGCAAATTATCAGTTTTTTACTCTCAAATATCTGTTGTACCATGAGTATTTGGATATATCTGTTTATGAAACAGATATTTTTGATACTTCTGTGCTGCTTATGATAGAGGCGAGAACTAGTAAGCAGTATTTTAACTTCGTAGTAATAACCCGAATTGTAATTATTATTGTTTAGCTTTAGTAATTAGTTTATATGATTTTAAATGTAGAATTAGCAATATTTATAATATTAATGATAATTTTATTTTATAAAAAAACAAATGGAAAATTAATAAATTGTTGTCTAGTTTCGCGTTGAGTTATAAGGATAGAATTAATTCAATTAAGAAATTTTATTGTATGTTTATTTAAAAATATTAATTCCTCTTTGATAAAAACTAGTAAATAGTTAAAATTAATATATAAAAAAAAGGTTTATTACATACATCTGTACAAACATATGTACATAAAAATAGAAATTCGAAATTAAAAAATTATTGAAAAGTTTTAAAGAAAAAAAAAAATAAAAGAGTAAAATGGACAAGCAACACAACGGGACCTTTGGGACCCAAGTGGGTCGGTCTTATGCCGACGGCCTGTGCAACCTAACCTAAAATGGACAAGCTCGTTGTAACTGCTCACCAAGGTATAGTCAGCTTAACAACGGTAAATATAAAATATAACAGTATAGTATATCTCTTACTAGTGTGCGTAAATAAGTGGCTGTCAACCACTAATTAGAATATATAATGAATTGATTGGAAAATAAATTGTTAAAAAATGCAAGTTTCTTACTATAAATGGGACCAATTAATTAGATGGACTAACTCGTTGACAATTTCATAAATGCTTATGACGTTGTTAATATTTTCACTATTTTCACTAGCGGTAATTTTATGAAAAATTTTGATTGATAATTAGTTACATGGCTTTAAAACATACGTTTTACTACACTAAGTAAACGCCATAAAGCATATTAAAACAATATTTTAAAGTGGCATTTTTATCACAAAATTCTGGTGAAATATGTACGTTTTAACATTAGGCACTATAAGAATATATTTAGTTTTCGAGTAAGTAATAAGATTTGCTAGCTGGGGTTTGAGTTAAATTTAGATATCAGACATCAAGTTTTATTCCTATCTCGTTTAAATTCAATAAGTTATTAAAATTTTCGAATGCATATCCATCAACGAAAGGGTTAAGGTTTATTTTTTATGCATAGATCTTTTTAAGGTTTTGCTATTATAATTTTATTTTTCATAAAAACAATTATTTTTTTCCAGCTTTAAATCCATTTCATTACCATTATATAAACAATTATAATTAAAATAAAATTATTAGCATGATATCGTAGTTATTTTTTTCCTATTTCATTATTTCAACTAATGCCAATGCAATTTTAATGGTAATAAAAATTTACTTTTATTTTTGCTAAAAATGTTTAAATATTCATACTTCATTTTAAAATTTTAAAAATTATTTGGATTTAAAAGGTATTTTAAAGCCAACTTAATATAAAAATATTTTTTAATTGATTTTAAATTATCAGGCTTTTCGCCTCTCTAAATATAGAAACATGCATACATATATTTATTTAGTTATTGTATCCTTAGAACTGTTGTAATTGTTGGTAAAAGTTGTTAAAAAACATAATAGTAATTTTAATATAATTATACGCATTAGATTCATAAATTTTTGTTAAAGAATTCAGTTTTGTATATTCAACTTCAATAAAACACAATAAAACAATTATATTGATCATGTTTAGAAACAATAATTTTATTTTTTAATTTTAATAAACCAATACATATGTACGTATGAATGGATATTAATTCGCAGCACACAATAAGTACTTATGGTACAACCATCAATATCTGTTTATACCCGTTTGTGCAAAACATAGGAGAACAGATATGTTACTCTCATTCTCTCTTTACTCATTCGTATCCATCCAAAGAGAAACAGTAACAACATCAACTTATATCAGAAACACAAATGTACTTATCTATACGCACTCATAAGAGTAGACACACAAAAACTGATATAAACAGATATATCTGTGCACGTCTTTAGTGTACAACCTATTTTAATTTGTACATAAAAATTGTTCTACTCCTATTAAACTTTTGCCGAAAAAAGACCATTGTATTGAATGTTTCATCAGTGGCATACTTTTATTTCTTTAAAAATCTAAAAGCACTTGCAAAGTTAAAAGATTCTAAACAAAATTAATGTTATTTTAAGCAATTAATTTTAATTGCTAATTTCTTACATTTTCTTTAATGTTAAAACATTTCTAATTTTAGATATTTTCTAAAAAAAAAATATTTTTTAAATAAAAGTAACAAACAGCTGTTTTTCTTATTCTTGCTAGTAAAAATTTTACTACCCAAAATTTTTAGAAAAAACTTTTCGCTCTTTTTTCACTCTACTCTTGCAAGTTTTTCGATTAGCAGCATTAGTATCAATTTTTAGTTACTGAGTAGACCTTTTTATTTAAGTGATCAGCAACCTTTAGTTAATCAAGAGAAATGCAGTAGAAAATTTAAATATTTTCGCTGTAAAGCAGTTCGTATTTTATTCGCATATGTTTTTTTTTTTTATAGTAGACTTAAGCAATTTTATTTCATTTAAAAATATTTTTATACTGCAAAATCGTAGATAGTTTTTGAATAATAAATATTAGTTAATTTATTTTTAACTGCAGATATCAACAGAAATCTGAATATATAAATTCTTAAATTAATTTCAATTGATTTTCTGTTTGAGTTTATTTTTTACTTTAAAATCTAAAAATTTATTCACAAATGTATGCGAACGTTTTCTAAGAAAGCAAGAAAAATTAAACGCCAGTAGAATGTAATGCAGCATTTTCTGGATGACTATATCCTTCATCAGCATTCTTCGTACCTATCTACCTTAAGTTGTGTGCATTGTAAACACTAACTGCTTAACCAATTTTATTAGACAAGGTCCGTACTTAACTGAATGCATTTCTTCGTTGTTCTTCCTGTTACTCCTCTTGTACATTTGTTTTAGCTTTTTAGCAACCTTAAAAATAAAATTTTATTTTAAAAAATTAAGAAAATCAATTTTAATTTATTTATAATATCCACAGTTCAACTCCTGATTTTATAAAAAAAATTAATATATGTATGTAATACATACTATGTATAACAATTTCTCATTTAATGTGTTTAGTTGTTTTTATATTATATTTTTAGTATTTTTTTAAACATATATATTGTTACGAATAATAAAATCTGGCAACCCCTGTAGTTGTTTCCGTATGAGCGTGGTGAATACGCTAATTCAACTAATGGTGTGTTTATAGAATAACAAAACCACAAGTTAGCCAACAAAAGCTGAGCAGCCTCAATGGCTGCGTTGGTAGAGATGCGTACTACAATACAGAGGGTCCTGAGTTCGATACCGCATTCGGACATGCGTGCAACGAAAAAAATAGTAATTGCTATCATGCAATTAAAAATTAATAAACAGCAGTACAAACCTCCCGAGAGGCAAAGAAAATTATTGTGTGAAGCCATGGCAGACAATTTAGTGAAGACGTCTAATTTAATAAAAGGAGTAACAGATAATTGTCAAGAAGCCCATTACAATAAAAAGTAAGAACGAAGTGTAACAGCGTAACAACAGTGTATGGCAGACGTGTGTTGTGGCTACTAATTAAGGGAGATGACTGGCTTGGGTAAAAGGAGTAGTGGAGATGTCTGTGGATGGTTAAGGTTACTAAGCAAGGCATCGAGTAGTTCATGTCTCGCCGGAGTAACACAGTAGTGTAGCGTGGATGGTTGCGTTTGCGGTGATAACGCATGTTTAGTAAATACGAGACCAAGGGTTCACAAGACCGGTAGGATCGAGAAGTAGAGCCAGGAAAAGCCATAAAGAAATAAAGTTCGAAAAGAGAATTAAGCCACAGTGGTATTTGCAATCAAAAAAAACCGTACGTTTGCCTGCTAAAAAAGGGTAAAACGTAACAATCTCGATCCTACCGGTCACATATACATATATTTATTTATATATATATATATATATATATATATATATATATATATATATATATAAATAAATATATGTATATGTGAACATGGATAAAAATTTTATGATATTAAATCATTCTCTTAGAAAAATAATATTGTTACGTTTTACCCTTTTTTAGCAGGCAAACGTACGGTTTTTTTTGATTGCAAATACCACTGTGGCTAAATTCTCTTTTCGAACTTTATTTCTTTATGGCTTTTCCTGGCTCTACTTCTCGATCCTACCGGTCTTGTGAACCCTTGGTCTCGTATTTACTAAACATGCGTTATCACCGCAAACGCAACCATCCACGCTACACTACTGTGTTACTCCGGCGAGACTTCTTTTGTTTTGCTTTTAACTACTGAAGTGCAAACATAAAGTTGCTAAAGGTTTGTAAAAATACGCAAAATTGTTCCCCATAATTTGATATTGTACAATCAAAAACAGAAATGGGAAATAAATTAAAAAGAGTTTTATAAATGAAGAAAAATTGATGGGTGCATGTAAATGTGATGAGACATAACAAATCTGAAAAAAAAGAAAATAATAATAAATAAAAAAATATACATATGACGCAAATTTAAAAATTGTTCTGTTCTCGCATGTGTCTATAATTTGAATTGTTAGAACGCCATGGTTTTCATTGTACTCGTATTGCAATAAATAACTGTATGAGTATTTGCATGTTTTAATGTAAAGGATGTACATACGTATATGTGTTTTGTGGTATTGTAACATACAGAGGTTTGTCGCAAAAAACGAATTACAGATTTAACACGTGCCAAATAACTAATTTGCGTTTACACTTTTTTTTTATTGGTATTACACATACAGAAGTGAATTTTTTATTTTATCAATCTCAGAAAACAGTTAAGAGTGAAAGCTGAGCTTAATTTTATAATTAAAAAAAAATAATAATAATAAACAATATTTTCATTTTAAAAACTGACCTAGTGCTTGAGTAAATTAGAAAAGAAAATTTAATTAAAATTTAATATGAAGTTTTGTATGCAACTAGAAATATATAATTAATAGCCAAGATAAGAGATAAACATTTGGATATAAATTGTAAAGGTTTCTTTAAAAATTCTGTCAATATTAAATACAGGTTATTCTTATATTTAATTTCCTACACTGTTTATATGCACGTGCTCTTATATGATATACAGAAAAAGGATATAAATATGTTCAAGTACATTACTCAAAGCCTACATAATAATAAATTGTCAGTATGTAACGAATATATTTATTTGTTGCAGTATCTATACACCAAAAAATTTTTATATTTCTATAACAACACATGTATTGGTTGATGTTTTTTTAAGAATGATTGACATTAAGCAAGCAGACAGGAAATTGAATATATCATGCGGTGCATAACAACCTATATGTATATTTGTAATACAGTCAAGGCCTATCACAACAAGGACACTTATTCTGTAAACAAGTGAAAGTAAATACACAACAGATTATTTGTTGACTATTAAATAAAATTTTTTTTCCTAATATTTTGGATTTTTATAGATTCCTAAAATTCACTCGATAACAAAATTGTCGATTTTGCTATTCAGTAATATTTTAAACGATACTCGTTGTTGCAAAAAAAAAACAGCTGATACAGTTAGCATGTTGCTCATCGTTAGGAAAGCGACTATAATTTTTACGTTGTTTAATATATCGACAAAATAAAGAAAGTACAACATGTTTGTATGTACATTCATGCATACATATAAGCATAACATATATACTCGAACACAAAATAAATATTGGTTAAAGTAAGTAAACGTCCCTACTGATTACGAAAAAATAACGATTTTTCTTCATATCAGCCATTGAACATTGACCTTTTTAAAGTGTCATCCAAAATCGAAATTTCATTCGATTAAAATAAATTCTATTTTTTTTTTCTAGGGACTTTTTAATTACGCCACACATGATTGCTAGTTTACCTTAATTGGATTAAACATAACTGATTGTAGTGGTCCGCGTTAAGCTTTCACTTATAAAAATAATTTTTAAGCTTTAACCGACGATTGTCATTTCAGAGGCCAATATTTTATGTTCAGTGTGCTATTAGAACAAAAAAAAAAAAAAAAAATAAATAAAAATAAAAAAAAAAAAAAAAAATATAATAAAAATAAAAAAAAAAAAATTTTTAAAAAATAAAATTTAAGTCTTGTACAGAAAAATTTTCTTGCGCCTTTTAAAAATTTTAGTTGTTTTTAGATTGAAATTAAATAAAATTTTTAATTGTATCAATTTTTAATTTAATGTAAAAGTTATTTTCTTTTGCTTTAATTGATATTATAATTGATTGATTGATGTTGTGTTTATATTTCAGTTAAATAAATAAGTGAAAATTTTAATTAAATTTTAATATAAAACAAGTAAGAATGTTCTAACCGGCCATGCCATGTATGTAAATTTAGTTTATTGAAGTAACTCCAATCAAAAATAAATATTGGGGTGACAAAGAATTAAAAAAGAAAAAAAATATTTGGTTCTACGTATATATAATTTTACATAAAAATGACATTGGCTCTCTTAATAGGTTAAGCATTTTTAAACAATTTTAGTATTTCCTTATAGATATCTCCAAGAGATTTAAAATGATACCCATATGGATATTTAAAAAAATTTGAAAATTTCAGAGCCCCGTTATTCGGAAAATATGGGCGTGCGCCAAATTTTTCACTTGATGTTTTTTTTTAATTCTCTATCGATCCACATATTATTTTTGTTTTTTTTTTTTTTTTGATTGGAGTTATTTTAATGTTTCACATGACAGGAAAAAATTAGGTGTGTGTTTTGCATGCTGCCTCGAAGGACATGAACTGATCATGCTAATTTCCAATAGCACCTCTTTCGATACTATGTGTGATCAATTGAAACATTTATTTTTTTGTGTTTGCCTCGGTAAACATGACTTCAACAGTAACACAGACGGACAGACGTACATCGCTCCATCGACTTCACTTTGCAGAAGAAGTTAGAATATATATACTTTATGGGGTTGGAAATGGATATTGTAAAAATTACACACGGAATGGCAAACTTAGATATACCCTTTTTTCACTTTTTGTGGTGAAGGGTATAATTAGCAAATCCTTAATAGGTACACTGGTTTGTGCAGCGCAGTGATGCATTTGCTAGCACATACATTTTCAGTTCTTTTTTTTAATATTTGGACAATATGGTTTCAGTAAATCTAGTTTAAGTCTAGAGCATATTTGATTTAAAGAGAAGACATACAGTTTTGCATTTTTTATCAAAAGTCCTGCATATCAGTGCTGGTGGTTGACTTTTTTGTCTGAACTTTTCATGTCCAATTTACATAAATGTGTTCTAAATTTGACACATTAATTCGTCCCTTTCTACTGCTGACGTTGATCTTTGAATTGAAAAACTTTAAACTCGAATAACTCTTACTTGTCCGAACAGTGGTAGGAAATGTTGCATGTAACAATTCAATTATATAAGGGACTGAATGGCTTGTAGATTTATTGGCAAATGTTTTGTTTAATCTATTATGTTTAAAAACTAGAAGCATTTTTTCTTACAAGTAATTTTTTTAATGACATAGTTCTAGAACTATTTTTTAACATAAATTTACACAAATTTATAAGAATTAGGTCTGGCAATGGCTTTATTCTAATCTTATAAACTAATGTGTACTTATTTAGACAACTAAACTAGTTCTTGGAATAAGCCGTTTGTTCTTCTAGTTCCCTTCATTGTGTATTGTAATTATCTTTTCCATTTGTTATTTACCTCTTTATAAAAGTAGGTTAAGTGATGAATATGTAGCACATTGTATTGATTTGCAGTTATTTAACAAATCTAATAAAAATAGGAAAATATTGCATATATATACAAGAATTTTCAATACACTGTTATATTGTATTTTTTCCCTATTATGCCATAATTTTTCATTAGTTTATTTACGATTTGTTGACCCATTTTTTTTAAAACATTTTCAGCAATCAAGCAACGGAAATAAAACAATTTTAATTAATTTTTATATTTACAGAAATTGTTTAAACATTACTTTTCTTTTGTTATTCGGATATTATATTTATGTATATTTATGTATATTTATGTATATTGGGTATTAATTTAATTTTACAGTTTTATAAAATTTAATAACAATACTTTTATTTTGGGTCAATTTAAAACTGATACGTTTTTCAAATAAATATTTATCCAAACGAACAATATATAGTCGCATTGTATTTTTACTGCTCATTTTATTAAGAGAGATGATATATTTGAAAGGGTTGTGTCAATTTTAAAAGAAAACATGAATTCTATGCATTATATGAACATCTATCACTATCAGAAATGCTTACGTGGTGATGAATGAAGATGACAGTGATTTGTTTAGTGTCTAATTTTTTTCTGTTGTCTATAATACTTAATAAATAATAACATAATTTTACTTCCTTAAAAACGAAATTAAAAGACTAATGAACTAATGGCTCACTTAAAACTGTTCATTTGGTTATACACATAAATATTTCATTTATTAATTAATTGCATGTAAAATTTAATTTTCTATTTGTGATTACTCAATCATGGAATTTGTAGGTTCATAAAACTCATTTATAGAAAAATAAAAATAAATACACGCTCTTACCTTAAAAGTTACAATTCTTTTTCAAGTTTAATTTTTTGCTTGAAATATTCCAATTCAAGTTACTGAAGAGAGAGCGTTTTCCGCCCTAAGACTTATATTGAAAAATATATTTGTTAAATTAAAAATATTTTTTTTCCCAAAGCGATAAAAATCTTAAATAATTATTTATTTGCAAGTGAAAAATAACTTCTATTTTTCAAGCAAAAGTTTAACCTAAAAAAATAACAGTTATTTTTCAATTAAAAAATAAATGTTGAAACATAAGTTTTATTTTCCAAACACAAAATTAATCCTGAATAATAACTGTTTTTCCAAATAAAAAATTCAACTTGAAAATGAACATTTTTTTTTTGCAATCAGAAAATAAAAATAGTAAAATAATCATTAAAAAATATTTTTTTTAACTTATAACCCTTACGATCCCTGCTAAAAATAAAATATTAAAATATTTTTAAAGAGTTTCTAAACAACTTAAGTATATATATATTGTTTCTGAAGCGTCTTGCTAAGTCTCAAGTATAATTAAAATTCATTTAATATTAAAAAGGTCCTGCCCAATGTAAGACGGCAGGCTTAACACCAGTATAGAAGCATTTAATTTTTACAATAGATTTCTAAATACATACCAAAGTAACCAATAGATTGATTAATTTTTCCATAAATTTTTTTATAAAAGTAGCAGTAACTATAATCAAGGATACACATTTTTCATTGAGAAAATCTTTCAGTAAATTAAAAATGTTTGAAATTAAAAAGCTAAAGTCATTTAAAGATGAATAAAGTAAATTAGCTAAATAAAAAAGCAAAAAAGGGGAGGCAGTAGCATTGACTAAATATCTCAGTAAGGTTAAAATTAAAAATTAAAAGATAATTTGCAATGTTATGCATTCTATAACTAATATTATTTGTAATAATTCTTCGTTAATAAAATACAAGATATACAACCTCGTTAAAAACTCCAACTCACCAAACATTTTTTTGCCGAATGAGAAGATTAAGGAGACTTAAAACGTTTCTGACTATAAACGAAGCTAGCCGGTTAAAAACACTGCAAAACACTGCACTGCTTGAAAATTGTCTTAAACGAAGACGAGCTGGGATCAACTAAGATCTGACTCTCTCTTCTTCTAATCCATTTTATCTACGATTAAGAATTTCTCACCAAGCTGGAAATGCGTAGGAGATTATGTATTATCTCGTGATATAATAAGAGGCACGATCTTTTTGAGGTCCACCTATACACTTTATCATGCCTTGATATACGCAGTAATTCTTCTTGGTATTCTAAAATTCATTGTCGAGATGTCGATAAAACTCAATGTTTTCTTGAAAGGTTATGCCAAGGTACTTTAATCTAACCATCGTCCAAATAATTATCCATACCACTTGGGTATATGTATTTACCGCTTTCATTAAAAATCAGTCTTATAAATGTTCCAGTTGGGACCCCACCTATTGAAGTAGTGTATCAGTGCTGTCAAATATTGATGGACTGATTTGCTTACATTCCATGCCCCATCTTCTGATGATGTAATAAGGATGCCATCAGGATAGAACAATATGAGATCTTCTTGTACGAAAAGAGAATAACTGATACGAAGTCACTATTCCATTATATAGTTATATTATTGAACTTCTATTTACTATAAACAATATTAACTAGTTGATGTATTAATCTAAAAAACTAAAGTAGAACCTTGTTCGAAATCTAGGAAACTATTTTTTTTTAATATATCAAGAAGCACGAAAGCTCAACTTTAACTTTAATAACAATTCTTGCGAAAAAAACCAACTTCAAAACAGATTTCATATGTCTGCCTACAACAGCTGAAGTGTATGGCCACATAAATTAGGTTACATTAACTATTGGGACACACTTATATCTCCAAACTTTATACTTTTTCAACTGTTCAATAGTTTGGCAGTTTACATCAAATTGCTGCAACTATAGGGCCACTCTTTGATCTCCAACTTCAAATTATATAATTGCTGTGTAAAATTTCAACCGTCTGTCTGTAACGGTTCAACAGATTGCCCATATACGTCAGATTATATCAACTATTTAAATTATAATATAACCTTTTTATACTTCTTATTATGCGAAATAAAGTAGTGGACATTCTGTCTAAAATTAAGGCGCTTATATACAACGGTTCAAAAAATACGCCATATAGAACAAATTACATTAATTTTGGAAACACCTTTTAATTTCAAAATTCAAATTGTAAGCTTCTAGTTATAGCGGACTTAGCAAGACATGTCCCTTGTAAATTTTAGCTGTCTGTCTATAACGGTTCAAAAGTTCGGTCATATACACCACATTATATCAACTATTGGGACACCCGTTTATTTTCAAATCCAAATTTTATACTTGTTGTTATAGAGGAGTTAGTAATACAAGTTCTTTTTAAATTTCAATAATCTGTCTACAACTGTTTAAAAGTTTGGCCATATACCAAATTAAATTAACTATTGGTGTACCCTTTAATTTATAATTTTAAATATTATCAGCTGTTACTATAACGGCCATAGCAATCGACATTCTGTCCAATTTGCAAGCGTTTGTCTATAACGGTTCAAAAGATAGGCAAATATAAGCTAGTTTACAACAATTATGGGGGCACCCTTTAATTTTTAGATTTATTTTTGTATAATTTTTTGTTTTTGGGAGCTATAGTAATACGCTGTTATTTAAAATTTTACAGAATCGCCCTTTACAGTTTATAATACACGTAAAAAATATGTATGTTGTATGGGGACACCCTTTAATTTTTAAGATTATGAAATGTTTTTAAAACGGGACCAATCTGTAAGCATAATCTATCATATTACAAAAATGTTCAAAATCGAATCAGAAATGACTGAGTACTGGAGGCACAAATATAAAAAAGCAACATTCAGCCGATTTGTATAACCTCCTTCTTTTTTTGAAGTCGGTTAAACAAGTAAGAGTGCTATATTCGGCTATGCCAAATCTTATATACCCTTTACCATAGACATATGAAAATCTAGTTTAGTGAAGTAAATGCAAACTAAAAGAAAAATATTGGGCTAACGTCGAATTAAAAAATAAGAAAAAAATAAATACTTATTTTACATAAAAATGATACACATATTGCTATATTAAAAAATATGGTGCACAATCATACTTTTCAATGAAAAGTTCAGAGGCCCATAACTGGGAAAATATATACTTTTCTAATTTTGAAATTATCTGTCACCCCATTTATTTGTTTTTTTTATTGTAGTTGCTTCACAAAACTGGATTTGTTCCAAATGAAATAAAAAGTTAGAGGCAGGTGTGGTGTGTTGCCCGCTGCCACAAGGGACTTTGGCCAAACTTGCTGATTTTCATTAGAAAAATTTCCGAAACCATGTCTGATCGATTGGCGCATTAAAATTTTCGCTCGCTTAATAGTGCCTTTGCAATGTTGGTTTCGATCTGAATATATATACTATATGCGGTAGAAACTACAAACGGGTTAAAACGAATTTTTCCATATTTTGTGGTGAAAAGTATAATAAGCTTAAATTTACACCACATATAACTCACCTAAAATTTTAAATCAGGAAATCTTGGAGTATCTCAAAAATATTAGATTGAAGTATAAAATTGTTCAAAATTAATATCATTATTCATGTGTAATAAGTACTAACTTACAACTCTTTCTTGACACTAGAAGGCATTTCATTTACCTCTAGGGTATTAAACAGATAATGACGGATTTACTTTTCTTGTATTTTAAGCAAATTAAGTTTATTTTTCAAGCATTTAAATTTTTTGGTTAACTAATTTAAAATTAAAAAAATGAATTCATAATTTTTTTAAAACTACGAACAAAACTAAATCTCTAGTGCTTTGGGGTCAACATTTTGTTTCTACTAGTATTTGAATAATAAATTTTTGACAACAGAAATAACGTTTTATGGATTCTAAATAAAAAACCTCAAAATCATTGGTGGCCTACTTATTGCTACCACGAATATATTCGTATATACGAATGTTATTTCATGTTAGGGAATATCGGTTAAAAAATATACAAAATAAAATCTCATAAAGACCAACATTATATATGATCATTATTTACACATACATACGTATAAACATATCAAATACAAAAGGTAGTATTTGTGTATTAAAGAGTATGTGTTTTTTATATAAAATTTATTCTGCATGTTAAAATTTTAGATTTCAAATCCCACTTAAACCGCTTTATTCCATACAACTGCCAACTTTAATACAAACAACGAGAATGGCAATGTTAAACTGACAGTATATTATTTTTAATTTCAAAAAAATATACATATATTTCGATGACAAGCATATGTATGTAGTTATAAATAGTATACTGCATGTTTGCTTCCATGTACATAAATCTATTTAAATTTATGTTTTAAAAGACACAGTTGTGATAAACTATGTAGGAAATGAAGCAGATACTTGAATACTTATTTTTTAAAGGAGTATATACTCCCCAATAACCAAAATCTGATATTTAGGCGAACACTAGGTACAGATTAAATCTTTACACGATTAAGCATCAAACCCAATTAATAAAATTTTACTATTAACAGCAACCTTAGAGATGACATGTATTTTTGAATGACTTTTTTATTTAATAAAATTGTCAACATCATTAATGAACTTCAGAAACGAAATTGTTTATACAGTTATCGCTAACAGCCAGCACTTTAAAATAAATAGTTTGTTTATATCTAAATTGAAGTACAAAAACGTGGACAGCAAATGCTGTCAAAATTTTTTTTCGCGGAACAACGATATTCATGGTTATGTTTACCCGTGCTGGGAGTAAAATGAAATAAAAACCGCTTGTGTTTGTTAGGTGCTTTGTAGTTGCAGGTTCATGCTATAAGCTGCTATCAATCTATGTCAGCATCATCACAATAGCTTAATTAGAGGCGATTTTATGCGTCAGAATCCTTGAACGTTGCAATTAAAATAAAACTGGCTGTACACTAACAAATCTAAGTTTATTGTCTTAAATTCTTATATATTTGAATTAAATAAAATTTCTAAACTCAAACCAAAGTTTTGTAATATAATTGGATTTAAATTCCCAGAAAAAAACAACAACGACAAGAATGACATTAAAAAGCAAAGCCGAAAAATATTAAAAAAAAATCTCCACTTAAAAACTGTACACTTGACCCTTTTTGTTCTTTTAAAACGTGTGTACGTTTATAAGTGTGTTTTCTCACGTACAAGTTGCTTCCAAGTATGTTACGTTATTTTTTTTTAACTACACGCGCTGTTTTTTTGTTTTATATACATTTTTTTTATTTGCTAACTCTTTCTGTTTTCCATGTTGACTGTGCTACTGCTACTCCTCGACACACTTGTAGACCTCAAGTATTTATTTTGTCATCAATGAAAAAAGGGTCAACTGGAAAATGCGAACTTCCTTCACTTTGTTGTTTTTGATGCCTTAACATATACATATTATAATTTTTGTTGTTGGCATAGTGGCTCGTATAAATGACACACATGGGTGGTCTTCTGAGTACCACACTTGACGTAATTAGTTTTATCACAAGTTACGTGATTATAAGCAGGATACTAAGGTTAATGTTGATGTTGATGACGATGATGCCAGAAATCAGGGCTAATCAAAGGTTGTTTGTGTTTCTGTGTGTGTGTGTGTTTTTTTTTTTTTGTTTTTATAAAAAAATCTTTTGGTAAAAAAAAACAAAGAGAGGGGAGAAAATAAATAGGCGGATAACAAACACAGAACACTTCTTTGGATGTGCGGTAAAACAAGATTTGCAAGACTCTTTTTTATTTAACTTGTTGAAAGAAGAATGCATTACATTACATTTAAAGTTTTGTACCTTTTATTACCGGGAGATAAATCGATAAAGAATCTAATCTAAAGTGATTAATCTTTTGTGTGTATGTTTATTTGTTTTTTTTTTGTTAATGATGCAATCACGGTTAAACGTTTGACCCGATTTTAATGAAAATTGATATTTGTCCTCATGGACGCATTTTTATGCGTCTAAATCAATTTTAACAAAATCTCGGCGAATTGATTTTAATAAATTTCTAAACATTCATCTATATCTAATTACAGAGCTAGGATCTAGATAAGTGAAAAAGGAAAAAAATGGACATTTAAGTGTGTACTAATTACAATAAAATCCAAAAAAATATTCTATATTTTTTGAAAAAAGTCAATAGGGTGGGCAAGGGCAAAGCGAAAGTTTATAAATCGTAACCGATCTTAACAAAATCAGATTCTAATGATATTTGAAATATATGTTGATAGTATCTGATCTACAAGACCGAAATTGATCTGATAGATTTATCATGTGTTCTTTGTAGAGCACCATAAAAACAAGGCCATACTATATTATACGGTACCTAGTACCTAGAAGGCCCCTTACATTAGGTGCAGGCAATGCCCTAGTTTGGGACGTAATTTCAGAAAACAGTGACAATATTTGCTCAAAAATAATAATTATGTTTAGACATGGCTTTTTTTTAACGTTAGATTTCTTTTAAATGTTAAAACAAATATTTGGAAGCTTTGTTTATTTTTAGCGCGGAGACTGATGGATACCGGCTCCAGTGTTATATAGATATAAAACTTAATGTAGCATATCAATATTCACAGCAATTTTTGTCCGCTTCACGTATAAAAACTATATTTAAAACTAGGCATAGCAAAAATAATCCTAAGCTCCATCTTTTGCTGATCTAAAAAAAATTGGGTATCTATCCAGATTTGGTGCCTGCACACCGGTTGCCTGGTACCCTCTATACCTCAAGAGCATTTCCTCTGAACCTACGTTAGGTCAGCCAGACACTTAGGGGAGATTTCATAGGTGATAATAAGTTTTTATTTAAGGCTTAGGACCCAAAGCTAGGCGAATCAATACTAGGTGGTATATAAACAAGTAGAAGGCCATATTCGGCTTTTCCGAAATGTATATACCCTTCACCATAAATGGAAATCTAGTTTAGTGAAGTAACTCCAATCAGAAATGGTGGTGACAGAGAATTAAAAAAAAAAAAATAAATAAATAAAAATTAATTTTACATAAAAATTCCATCGGCTCTTAATGGGTTGAGCATTTTTGAAAAATTGTAGTATTTCATTAAAGATCTCATCAAATTCGGAAAACATGGGCGAGCCCCAATTTTTTCACTTCACAATTTCTTCATTTTTTAATTCTCTATCGCCTTATATATTTGTTTTATTTTACTTTTGTGTTACTTCATTATACAAATTAGAGTCAGGCGTGGTGTTTTGCCCTTGGCGAACTTGGTTGCAACATTTACACGGATCTACAGACGGACATTGCTTAATCGACTTCGCTATGCATAAGAACTCTGAATATATATACTTCATGGGGTAGAGAATGGATATTGTAAAAATTACAAACGGAATGATAAACTTAGTCATACTCTTTTTCCACATTTTGTGTCCCAATATTGTTAATCTACTGACGTTCAGAGAATTCGAACTATCATATATTTAAGAACATATTTTTATGAATATCAAATTTGTAAAATTAATAATTTGATTTTATTTTAACATTTAGGAATAATTTTCTGTGATAATGAGCGTAAATAGGAGTTGCTTAATTTTATTTTGTGTGGTATTTATTACTTTGCTAAAATAATTTATGTGCAAGTGCTTCTCTCGCACTTATTTTCTATAATACATTTTTTATAAGTTCATTAATTTTAGTTAAGTTATAATTTTTTAACTTATGAAAAACTTATGAAAATTCTGTAAATTTAAATTGGTTTAAAACTAAATAAGATAAAATAGGATGTATTAATCGTTGCAATAAAAGTTTTCAATTCCATTTTATTACAATAAATAAATGTTAGTGAAAATTAATCAATTATAGAATATTAACGAGTGGGTCGCATTTAGTTTAAGAAATTATAAAAAACAAATAATGAACAAACTATCCTCATCAGCAAATTTTTACTGGTTTTAAGCATTGATTTAACTGCAGGCTGTCGCCACTGAGAAGTTCATATTAAAAACGTGCATTTTTTCCTCTAAATTTAACCAGTTTATTTCAAGAAGAACGCATGAATTATCTACTTCTTTTGAATGTTTTTGGTTTTCTAGGTTTGAATATACTTAAATATATTTAAATATCCATTTTATAAAAAGTTATTGAAGAGTATTTAGAAGATATAAATATATTTTTGTTTGAAATCTTTTGTAAATAGAATTCTTTCTCATAATTTTTAATAGATTTGTTTTATATTCAATAACAGCAGGCATTGATATTATCTTATTAACCGATTTCAAAAAAGGGGATGGTTATCAATTCGAATGTATGCTGGTTCCTTTTTTCATATTTGTGCCTTCATAACTCAATCATTTCTGGATCAATTTTGATATTTTTTAAGCAGTTCATAATATTAAGGATTAAAGGGTAACCCATACAACATAAATATTTTTTACGCGTATTTGGAATCTCCAAGGGAACGACTTAAAAAAATTAAAATGCTGCGTACCACTATAGGTCCCGATGGTAAAAAGTACTACAAAAATAAACCTAAAAATTTAAGGTTTTCCCCATAGGTGACGTAAATTGACCTGTATGGGCCTACATTTTAAATTGTTATAGACAAACGCAGGCAAATCGGAGAGAATGTCGATTGCTATGACCATTCAAAATAATTAAACAAAGGGTGCCCAAATAGTTTATTTAATTTAATGTATATGGCCCTACTTTCAAACAACTGTAGACAAACGCTTGAAATCTACAAAAAACATGTATTGCTAAGTCCGCTATAACAACAAGTATAAAATTTGGATTTAAAAATAAGATGTGTCTTAATAGTTAATGTTATATGATGTGCGTGGCCAAACTTTTGAACTGTTGTAGACAGAGAAGAACCTGTATTGCTTAGTCCGTTATAAAAACTAGTTGATCATTTTAATTTAGGAATAAAAGGGTGTTCACAAAATTGATGTAGTTTTACCTATATGGCCGTATCTTTTAAATCGTTATATACAAACACTTAAAAATTAGAAAGAATGTCCACTTCTTTGTTTGATATAGTAAGAAGTATTAAGTTATAAATTAAATGGGGCTTTTATAATTCGGAACTGTTATAGACAGACAGATGAATTTTTTTTTAAAGTTGGTTTTTTTTTTTGCACGAATTATCAATTGATTGGTTCAATAGTGTCACCCAAAATCACTACTCAATAAGCTTATTTATGACTCTTTTAATTTTAAGAAATATAATAAACTTCATAAAAATTTGAAATTTAAGCACAAAACAAATCAAAAAAAGTCGAGTTAAAATTTTTAAAGATGCTTTATGGACGAGGGACCAGTAATACTCAATCGAAGTAGGGAAAAAGTCAATTTCAATTTCTCCTTTTCCAAATGAAAATTACATTTTGTACAGTTCAATCATCAGAAATGTGGTTTTCTATTGCTTATGCTTTAACAGTTTTTTATCTGTCTCTACTATTAACTTATTTGTTTTTGTTCTAGCAACTGAAATCGATTAATCTTGTTTGAAATAAAAAAAAGGAACAACTAATAAAACTTAAAAAAGTTCAGTGACCGCAGTTTGGCATGCGTTGGTATTACATGTCGGCTTTTTGTGCTCTTTATTTTTGAAATAACTCTATTGAAATGTTTTAACTGTTTGTGTTTTTTTAGTTGGTTTTCATGTTTTCATTATTGTTGTTGTTGTTGTTTTTATTGTTTCTAAACACCAAAACCAGCTAAATAAAAACATAAAGAAAGCAAACAAATATATACCAAAAAAGGAAAAAATTAAAACCATTGTACATTTATTCGTTAGTTTTGTAAACAATGTTTATTGTTCGTGGCTTTCAACATTTTTTTTTTCGTTTTTCAAATACAAACTAGCAATTCCATGTACACATGTACGCACATATATATACTAACATTAATATGAGCACATATTTACAATGTCCTGTCATGTTTATAATTTTTTTCAATTTTTTTTTACTGGTTTGCGTATATGACTTAATGCGTTGGTTTGTGTATTATTATCCCTTCCATTCAATAGAGTATTTTTAAAAACAATGTTTTTATGTTGTGGTTTTCTGTGAACAAATGATATTTTTGAATTTTTAGTTGCTTACATTGTTGTTTTTATTTATCTTATTGGTAGTGCGTATTATTTTAATAAAATGTATGAAAAATTAAAGTTGTACAGTTTTTACTAATGATAGGCTGTGGTTTAAATTTTTATATTTTTTTAAAAGTTGTTAGGCTAATTAAAAAAAATGTTTAATAAAACACAAGAAATAATTATATGTGCGAATATGATAATAAACATAATAATGATGATATATGAAACCTATTACAAATGGATAGTGTTGAAATATGATAATAAACTTAATTGAACTGAAAAGTACGAATATAAAGATATAATTATTCATTCCTTAAAATTTATTTTGTTTTTGCCTTTAATAAGCACTTAAAAATTTTTTACATATATTATTATTAGACAGCGTTAAAAATATTCCATTTACAAAAATAAAATGTGCAGATAATTGTTTAAGCAATATTATACCGGTAAATTAGGCATTTTAACCCTTATATCTCTATTTTCTCTACATTTCCGAAAAAAGAAATTGTATTCTATATTTGAATCAATGTTCTAAGGGACAAAATTTTGCTCAAATCCATCCAGTGGTTTTTACGTAAGGCGAACACAGACATACAGATAGAAAGATAGACAAAAATTCCAAGAATAGGTGTTTTGAATTCCATATCGATTTAATTTACAGAAATTACCCCATTTCAGTTTCACTATATGTATAGAAAATCCGAAAAAAAAGACTTTTACAATACGAGGGCTGCTCTATATGTTTCTGGCCTAATAGTGAAAATGCGAATATTGATAATCAAAAATGAAAATGAAATTATTCTCCAGCATGATTTATACACTTTTGCATGCGCTCAAACCAGCTGTCGAAGCACTTTTTCCACTCCGATTGAGACACCTCTAAAACATGGTTTTTGAACACTTCAACAGCTTCTTCTGGCGAAGAAAATCGTTGACCACGCATTTTTTTCTTGATGTGCGGAAACAAGAAGAAGTCATTAGGTGCCAAGTCTGGGCTGTACGGCGGATGACCCATTAATTCTCGTCTTCTCTTGTTGGTTTTTCGAATTTCTCCGATGACTTCAGGCAAACAAACTGTAGTGTACCACTCAGAAGTGACCGTCCTACGTTGCTCAAGCGGAACAGCCGCCACATGTCCAGTTTTGCCGAAGAAACAGGCGACCATTTGCTTCGAAGTGCTTCTTCCACGAACAACTTTCGTTGGATTTTGCTCGTCTTTGGCGGTCGATTGTTGTTTCTTTTCGGGCTCATACGCATAGATCCATGATTCGTCACTTGTGAAGATCTTATAAACGTCTTTTGAACCACCGCAATCGTATTTTTGCAACATTTCTTTGCACCAATCGACACGAGCCTTTTTTTGAGCGACTTTCAAATTGTGCGGGATCCAACGAGAACAAACCTTTTTTACGGCCAGGTGTTCATGCAGTATCGAATAAATGCTGGTGGAAGAAATGTCCAAGGATGTCTCCATCTCTAGGTATGTCACATGTCGATCTTGTATTATGAGTTCACGGACGACATCAATATTCTCTGGCACAACAGCCGTTTTTTGGACGACCTTCTTTGAGCGAGCTTCGGCCACGATTAAATTCATTATACCAATTTTTCACAGTGCTATAGGATGGTCCTTCATCGCCATACAAAGATTTAAGTGCATCAATGCACTCTTGTCGTGATAATCCACGTCGAAAGTTGTGAAAAATGATGGCACGAAAATGTTCACGAGTTAATTGCATTTTTTTCTATATTAATTTTTTCAAGTCACTGTAAACAACACAAATAATGGTCGTACGTCAAAACGTTTTGAGTACGATTATGCTTAAAAATGACAAACTTTCCAACGGAAATGTCAGGTTGCACTTGGCAGCACTCAGTGTTGCCAGGTCAGAAATATACATAGCAGCCCTCGTAGTAAATTAAAACAAGTAAGAGTGCTATATTTGGCTGTGCCGAATCGTTTAATTTTTCACCATCTATGGTAATCTAGTTTAGTAACTCCAATCAAATAATGGGGTGACAGAGAATTAAAAAATAAAAAAAAAATTGGTACTGCATATTTATAATTTAACATAAAAACGATATCGGCTCTTAATGGTTTAAGCATTTTTTAAAAAATTTTATTTCCTTAAAGATCTCTTAAAAAAAAACTCAGAGGCCATAACTCGTAAAATAGAGGCGAGCGCCAATTTTTTCACTTGATGTGAAAAATTAAAGGCAGACGTAGGTGTTTTTCCTGCTGCGTCTAAGGACGCTGTTTTCCAATAGCACCTCTTTCGACACTATCTCTGATTGATTAGCATATTTAAACAAAGGCAAACATGATTTCAATCTGAACACGGATGGACAGACGGACATCGCTCAATCGACTTCGCTATGTATAAGAACTCAGAATATACATACTTTATGGGGTCTGAAATGAATATTGTAGAAATTACAAACCGAATGTCAAACTTACTTTTCCACTTTTTGCGTTGAAGGGTACAAAAAGTAAAAATGTAATATTTTGATTATATGTTAAAGTTTTAGCACTATTCTCAGTAAGTAGAGACAACATATGAAAAAAAAAATCTGCAGACACAGCTAAATGACTAATTTTATAGCATACCCTTTTTTAATATTCTTTTTAAATGATTCCAAAGCACAAATATTTTTATTTTTATAACTTTCACTACAGGTGGAAAAAGAGTAAATTTAGATTTGTCTTTCCCTGTGCAATTTTTACAGTGTCCCTTTCTTACCCCATAATGTATGTATTCTGAGTAATTTAATCGGCGTCCGTGTGTCCATCCGTATTCGGGTTGAAACAAACTTTGCGAGGACACTATATTAGCTAGAGAAAAACTATATACGCCAATAGGTCAGAGACAATTTCGAAAACTTTTTTATTGAAAGTCAGCAAGATCCGCACATGTCCTTCGAGGCAGCGAACATAATACCATACCTAACTCTAATTATTTTTATATCATTTGCAACAAATCTAGTTTAGTGAAGTAAGTCCAAGAAAAAAAAAACAATATAAAAAAAAAACATCAAGTGAAAAAATTATCGATCGACAATGGGCCTCTAAACTTTTCATTGATAAGAACGATTGTGCAGATTTTTTACGATATCAATATCGGGACCATTTAAAAGTTTTTGAAGAGACCTTTAAAACAATCTACTATATAGTTTTTTCGCCCATTAAGAGGTGACGACAATTTGTGCAAGATATAGTCCTTACTTTTTTCTTATTTTTGAATTCCCTGTCAGCCTAATTGATTGGAGTAACTTCACTAAACTAGAATTACACTTGTGATGAAGGGTATATAAGATTCGGCACAGCCGATTATAGCACTCTTATTGAAGTAAAAAGAGGTCAAAGAAGAAGGGCGACTATTTTGTTATAAACACAAAACTTGTTGCAGAATTTAGAAAGTAGGTGTAGATAATTTTAATTATCATGCAACATAATTACACACAAAAATTATTTCCATTTATAACTAATAAGAAGTTTTATTGACATAATGTGTTACGAGTATATTTGTTTGTATGTATGAAAGATATGATGGAAAAAAAACTAATAATGTGGGGGTTTTAGGATATTTGGTAATAAGTAAACGTGTGAAGACATACAGATTACAGATTACATTACAGAAGACATACTACTACAGTCGCTATAACAACTTATATTAAAAATTAAAGGGTATTCCGAAAATTACTTGATATTCATAAAAATACTGTTGATTTTTGAATTGTGTAGGCAGACAGGTCATATTCGTATGTGCGCTGTAGCAGCAAGTTGAAAAAAATGAATTCTTAAATAAAAGGGCTGACCCAATATTGACGTGACTTCTACTTATATAGTCTTAGATTTTCAACCATAGTAGGCAGACATTTAGAATTCATACAGAGTATAAACAAATATGTCCGATATAAAAATAAATTTAAAGTAATATATTTAGAAATGAGAGAGTGTTCTAAAATATGGCCTTATCTTTTAAACCGTTATAGGCAGATGCTTAAAAGTTGTTATAATCAAATAAATGGAATGCTGATAGTAACGTGATTACCAAATTATACTTTTAAGAACCGTGTTAGGCTGGCTATAATTGCTATATAACAAGTATAAAAAACTAAAATCAAAACGTACTCTAATAGTAATAATAATGTTATTTTCACAGGGTCTTATTTTAAGTTTACAGAAAATATATTTTTTATTTTTCTTTTTTAATTTAAATTATTATATAAATATGCTTTTAGTTATAGTAACATAGTGATACATTAAGCAACAATATCATTAAATATATATAAATATATATATATATATTTTAATGCAACCAGAAATTTTATTAGTGATATGTTGCTTTTTAATATGGCTTCCTCAGCAACGTTTTTCTTTAGGAACAGTTACAGTACAAACTGTACAAACTGTGCTGGCTTTTGGCAGATTTGTGATAAATGGTTGCTACGGTTCCCCCAAATTAAAGTCTTTGCATTTTTGATTCCGTCCTTTTATGATACATGGTAGGATCAATCAAATAGCAAATAGGTATTGGCTTTTATAACCGTGTTTTAGCTTTATTTGAACCTTAAATTAGTTTTGTGTCCAATTTTGGTTTAAAATATTTTTAGTTCGAACTATAAGTTTTAAAAAGTAAAAAGCTACCTAATGCAAAGGTTACAAAAATTATGTGAATATAATGCTTCGAACAGGAGTGTATAAAATATTCTTTTTTGTAATTTTAATATATTTAACCAATATTTTACAAATTATATTTTAATAAATACACATACGCAATTTTAGTGTAATTCTTTTGAATTTTATTTTTACATTTAAAAATATATTTAATATAAAAAACCCTTAAATAAATACAAAATAATAATTACAAATTGTAATTATAACTGTACAAATAGTTAAAAAAACAAAGAAATTAATTCCCATGTATTAAATTGACATTTAAAAATAAATTCTAGTTGAAACTGCATGGTTTTTACAAATGTTGCAATAATTTTCGCATATGATTTATAAATGTTTATATTAAAATATTACATACATGCATTCATAGTCTTCTGAATGAATACACATTCATGCCCATAACAAATTCATATAAATTTTTTTGGCATGATTTTCTTTACATCCGTATTAAAATTTAGTTTTATAAATTTTTTTCTAGTTATTGTACATACACATGTATGTAAATATAAGAAAAAACATGGAAAATATTTTTATATTCGATTGTCTTAAAATATGAAAATTCAAATACAAAAAATATTTTTGTAGATATCGTAGTGAATGAATCCTTTAGTTGTATATTTTTTCCTGTCCTTTCAACCTTCCAAGTAGAATGTTGGCTTCTTGCAACCGAAAATACTTTTGCAAATATGTTAAAAATTTATATGATTGAATTTTTATAGTTTCCGTCTGTTTAGCTAAAATTTAAGGGGCATGTTTGAATTATTTGGCATCACTAAGAAATGCATTTGGAAAATCAGAAGTTTTTATTACAAAAAAAAAAAAAAAAAAGATTTAAACATATCCTTTCTTATTAGTGCCAAAATGCGAATAAAAAAATTTTATAAATTTTTTTCGGATACATAACAAGTTCTTAAAAGACCTATTGGTACTATAGTATACAATTATGTTGAACTGGACATTTAAGTTATTCAAATATATCTTTACTTTTCGATTTTACTCAAAATGTGTTGTAGATAAAGGTGAATATTCATAGTTAAAAATAAAGTATAATTTAAGGGAACTAAGGCGTTTACTTTAGAATTGACTCTAACTCATTCATAGATAATTTAAAATATACTTCTGGCGGTTAAGTCGACTGTAACTTTAAGACTATTTAAATTTTTTTTAACAACACCTTATATTTTTGGTCTAATTAAAAAGCTTGTCTTTTAAGGACAGTTTTTCATTTTTTTAGAACAACGTACGTATTCTTTTGATTGCAAATAACACTATGAGTAAATTCTGTCATCGAACTTTAGGCTTTCTCTGGCTATACTTCTTGATCCTACCGGTCTTGTGAGCCCTTGGTCTCGTATTTACCAAACATGCGTTATTACCACAAACTCAGCCATCCACGCTACACTACTGTGTTACTCCGGCGAGACATGAACTACTGGTTGCCTTGTTTAGTAACCATAACCATCCACAGACATCTCCACTACTCCTTTTATTTTTTTATTTGTACTGCTGTTTATTAATTTTAGTTGCATTATAACAATTATTATTTTTATCGTTGTACGCATGTCCGAATGCGGTATCGAACTCAGGACCTCTGTTGTGTAGTACGCACCTCTACCAACGCAGCCATTGAGGCTACTCAGCTTTTGTTAGCTAATTGTGTTTTTTTTTTTTCTATATACATTACCATTAGTTGTTGAATTATCTTATTCACCACGCGCATACGGAAACAACTACAGGGGTTGCCAGATTTTATTATTCGTAACAGTATATTTTATTTTGCTTACATCGACAACTGCACATTTTGGAGTACACTTTAAAATTTCATCAGAACTTGCAGCACTTTATCATTAAAACTTTTAGTGTAGTTCATTTTCGTAACGCGTTACCTGTCATACGCATTCTTTTCAGCAGCACTTCATTTGGCTTTCTATCTCTTATTTTCTTTAGAGTCTGTAAAATATCTGTAAATTATTACCACCATAAAAATATATAAATAAAATATCTAGAAGTATATATGAACAAATCTTTTTCTAACTGATCCAAAATTTATTTTACTTGGTTTAAGATACTCTAGATACTCTATACGCCCAATTATAAACATAGATTCCGTGCGAGTTGTTTTCACTTTTCCCCATTCTCCCATTATAAATTTTTTCCCCTTCTGATTGACTACGGCAAAGAAAAAAATTCGCTGAAAAAAGTAGGTATTGCGAATTATAAAAGAAAAATTATATGAAAATAAATAAAAAAAAATCTCCGTTCAAAATACGGTAAGGCCACTTTTTTATTGTTTATTTCCCACGGAATGTATAATTGGAGGAATCTTTTCTCGAGAAAAATTTTTTCGTAGAAAAAAAAAAAACCGTGAGTATATTCATGATTGGGCTGTATATTTGATTTTCTATACAAAAGTGAACAACAACAAAAAAAAATAAATAAATTATCTTTTTTTTGATATTTGTTTAGAAATTGTATTAAAACATTTACTAAATTACAGTTCACTCCCTGCTCAAGTGGGTTAAACTTAAAAAATATTTTATGTTTGACAACGAAAGCGAAAAAGATATTAAAAGCTTTTTTTAGAGTATATTTTAGCAAGAATCGACTTCAATCTATAACTATGACGATGGGCACAAAAAGGTGAACTCGTTTCGAAATGTCGAGTGATTTCCAAAAACTATAAAAATAGTTGTGTCCTATTAACTTATGATTTTATAAAACAAAAACCCTGTTAAAAATACGTGTATGAAAATTCGCCAGAAACAGAAAAACTTTTGTTTGCAGATCGGTTTTTTTCCAAAACCGGTTTAAAAAAAAAAACTAAACTTAGACAGCCATCCATACCAAAATATTCTACAACACCAACAAGACCCAAACTGGTCCATGCCTTGATTACAAAATATCCATGTTTAACCATTACAGCTATCATTCCGCTTCTACATTTTTCAATCTAAATATCTCATCTACACAATAATTCCTTTCCTGTTTTAATCAATTATCTGGGGAGGTTTTTACTGCTGTTTTCTTTTTATTCACCTTTTATAGATGAGTTGTATCATCCATTATAACTGCTCGATAATAATTATGTTTCTTTGTGGGCAGGATTCTGCTACGACTTGATTTTATGATGTTTTGTCAAACAAACATGCAGACACAGCTACCAGCACAGCCATCGCAAATGCTTCATATGCGTCAGTTAACTTTTTGTTTATTTATATTTCTTTTTTATCCACCACACCATATACAACAATTATTAGTGATGGAACTTACAATTAAATCAGTTCGGGTTTTCATCGAAGCCACAATTAAAAATTTTTCATAAACAATATTAGAATTTAACTTAATTGTTGCATGCAGAGGTCTTAAATTTTATTTTCGTAAAAATATTTACATATCCGAGACTATCTGATAATAACAGATAACAGATTTATTATAAATCGTCCTAATAAGAGATATTTGGTGCTCAAATTGTTGATGCAGAAACAATATAGAAGAATTTTTTTTGTTAATACTTTTCAACTTAAGGTTCTGCCTGCTTTCCCTAAAGAGGCAAAAAAAGCTATGAAAAATATTTCATCAGTAAACACTAACAAAAAAAGTTACTCTTTTTGCAAAAGCTTACGAGTAATATAAAAATGGTATACAAAAAAACTATTTAATCTTCTTTTCAATTTCCTTTTTAAAATCATGAAAAAAATCTCTGTAAAATTGTGTTAATTTTTGGTTGTATTTTGTGGTTGCTGACAGAAGTCACTCAAATACCTAAAATCGGTTGGTTAGAAGTTTATTTCTAAAAAATGAACTCCATGTTTTCAGTAAGCATGGTAATAAACAATATTGCAAATAATTTTACATATCATGCATTCTTGGATGACTGCCAACAATTCTACAATTCTCTGTCATTCTTCTCGGAGTCTTCCTTTTGTGTATGACTTTTTTACCGTTCTTTTATCTTATTGATTAACCCTCAATATTCAAAATGAAACCCATAAAATATCTTAGTTAAGGGATTTCATCATGTCAATTTGTGACATTTTGGTTAATGTTTTATTCTTTTTTTTTGTTCTTTGTTTTTTTTTTGTTCTATTGTTTTGCTTGTTGTCAGATATTATTTTTATTCCTTTTCTATTGTTGTGACCGCAATTATTCAGTTTACATTTTAGAGAGCTTTGCAGCTACTACATTGTCAATCTTAGTTAACATCCAGCAAGTACTTTACCGAAAGGCATATTTAAAACAGAAGCTAAATAAACAGTAAGAAGAAAAAGAAACGTTTTTTATTTTCATCACTACATATAAAATTAGGTTGCTTTGTTATTTGTTATAAATACAAAATAAATAATTTTTTCTGCAAAAATAACAACAAAGATAACGACAAATTTTTAAGAAAATTTCGATTAATGCAAAAATGAATACATCAAAACAATTTTTACAATTAGTTTTCTGGTTACCACTTTTTTAATACCATCATCTGCATTTAGATACTTCTTTTCTTATTTATTTATTTCCATTATTAGTTTTCTGTAAATTTTAACAAATATTTGACTGTCTAGTAGTTATTTTGTTGACGGTAAACAAAAACTTTAATTAATGAATACGTTTTGGGAAAAAATATTTTATTTTTTATATAGTGATATATTTTTGAAAAGATTTTGTTTAACTTGATATAATTTTGCTGGCTTTAAGTACATATGTTGGTGTGTCTTTCATTTTGTTCAGGATAACATTATCAACAGGGTATTGAAAACTTTAGTAAAATAAAAGACAATAAATTTTTTAATTAACCTAATTTTAAACACTGCATTAGTTTCCGATATCTTCAAAGTATCCTTAATCCACCCAATATATAAAAATGGATGCAAAGATGATTTCAATAATTATCAACACATATCAAAATTACCGTTTATTGAAAAGATTATGGAGGAAATAGTAGTTAAACGACTAAATAAATTTATTAATAATTATGAAGTAAATAATAAAAATCAATTAAGTTTCCTGAAAGGAAAAAAATATATACAAATTGCTTAGTAACTTCTCGAATTACATTAATGAACAGTTAAGTAAAAACCAACATTGTTAAACCTTGTTAATTGACTTCAGCAAGGCATTTGATACACGCCCACATATTAATCTCTTATCCGCATTAGTAAAAAATAGGAAAACGTGGTAACTGCATAAAATTTTTCGAAAATTATTTAGAATTCAGAAGGTTCCTTGTTAAAGTATCTGGCATTCCTAGCCAAAAGGCGACAATAAATTGTGGTGTGCCACAAGGTTCAAAATAAGGCCCAATTTGTTCATAATATATTCAAATGAGCTAATACGGGAAACATATGCATATGTAAATGATACAACTATTGTAGTTGCTCATAAAAACATAAAAGTTGCCTTAAAAATTATGCAGATCTAACTGGAAAAGGCTCAAAGATTGCACCATGATCATGGGCTAATAATTAATGCTTCAAAAACAAAGATTATGCACATCAAATACCTCATTTTCGATATGTTGACAGCATCAGCAGCGTAGGCGCAAGCGATGGCAACACCAACAACAACACTAACAACAATAACTTATATAAAACCCTTAGAAATATACAAATGTTAAACGTAAGAAATATCTACTACACAACATTAGCCATTGAAAAAATTAACTACAACTGTCAAACCCGGCGGAATTTTGGTGGAAGATACAAACATAAAAAAATTTATGGTAAAAACCCTTTGGCTGTAATAATACCTACATTTATGAATATGCTACCTATGGATATATTAAACATTTCCACAAATTATCTTAAAAGAAAGAAACTAATTAAATATTTTTTTATAAACAAGCAGTTAGCTATTTTCAAAATTAGTGTAGTACTGCAAAAAATGCAATTAATTAATTTACATTGGTTTTCAACCTTTAATTGTATTTTGCGCAGGCAGACAAGCCCAAGCGGGCTTCGCAAGGTCATTATCTAGGAATTTTTCTAAACTATGTATTATTCTTAAATAAATTAAAAAAATAATAATATATATTTTTAAATATAAAAAAAATACATTGTGTTTGGTAAAATTAGTGGGGCAAGAAGTTTTCATAGAAAAATCTTCTTTATTGGTCCAAAAAAAATATTAATTTTAGAAAAAATACATCTTTAATATTTTTTATTCTTTAAAGTTGTAATTATACATTGTACCTCTAAGATCAAATACATATCGCTCATTTACTTCAATAACGTCATAACTAAAAAAAGTTCATTTCGAGATAATCGCAGTTTAAGGTTTTGATTCGTTCTCACCATCGATAAAAATATCAGACTGCTTAAGTTCCCACTAAAATTAGTAAAATGATTCATAATTAAAAAAATAAACATTTAAGAAAACTTTTATCAATTATATACAGGCAGTCGTGGACAAACTATGTGGGATGTTTGAATTATGGCATTATTGCTGTAAAAATATATCCGATACTGTATCGTAAACTAACTGCCTGGCCCACGATGTCGATTGATAACTAAAGCGAGCGACAACAAATCACTCGACGTTTTTAATGTAATCAAAATGCAAAATTTTAGCACCAGTAAAATTTTATTTTATAAAAAATGGAAACATTTATATTTTTTTAAAAATTGCTGTAGATATTTTTGGCTGTGTTCTACGAACAATTGGGCGCAGCTAATTTACACAGTTCCTTACCTTTTTCCACTCAACAACGCTACGCATTGGTGGCCCATGCGAATTCAGTTTCTTGGTGAGCTTTACCCACTGCTCTTCCATTGAGAGTTTGTTGCTTCCATAAACAGCAGATCCTCTTGCGAACTCTAGATTTGCTTCCATATAATCTACAAGAACTTGCAGCTGCTTCAAACTTAATTTTTTTATGCTAAACAAATAATTTTTATGGTTTAAATTGTATAATATTATTACTAATTTTATATTTACCATTTATTTTCCATTATAAAATTTTTAACATAAACAATAAAGTATTTTTTGGTTTGTTTTGTTAAATTTTTTTCCTTTTGTGTCTGTCGACAACCACAACACAAGTGACTGATTTTGACATTTATGATCGCAAGACATTTCATATTGGGGCGCAAAATTGTATGAAAATGATTACGTTTTTGTACGCATTTGTTGTCGATCGACTTGTCGTGTTGAAAACTTTAAGTGGGGCGCAAATCAGCTGTTTGTCGTTGAAAATCCGTGCGAACGATAGCAGTCGATATCGTGGGCCAGGCAGTAAAATATGTCGTTATTTGTGAAAAGAATAACAGAGTTTCACTTAATTTTCTTTCAGCAACACAGCCATAACTGAAAAGGCGATACATTTAAAAATATCTTCTTTTCACATGTACAGTCACAAAATGAAATGTGATAATGTTTTAGAAAGAGATATGATCTTTACGTTATAAATTTTACTCCACAACTTAAAATGTGACGTTCTTATTGACAAACAAAGTTTCCAAACATGAATTGAAATAACGAGTTATTCTCTTAAAACATAGAAAGTACAAAAGACATAAAGATGAAACTTATACACAATATAAAGCATGAAATGGAGAACAATTCTGTATGATTAACTCCAAAATTTGAATTTATGACGTTATAAAAGTAAATGATTTTATGTTTGATTGTGGTTTTAAGTCAACAAGTGAGAAATTAAATTATTTTATAAAAGTAATCAAAATTTATTAAGAACTAAAAATATTTCGCACATTTAGAATACAAAATACTGTGAAGGTTATACATTTTTTCTACATCAAGAATTTTTAAATTATAATCTTAATCTTATTAATTGGGAAATTTTCTGAACACGAAAAACGCTGTAATTATTTTTTTCTAAGTACCGTTCTTTAGATAACGATTGTTTTTATTAAGGATTTTGTAGAACTACAATATTTTCATTTTCAATGTTCACACACTATTTTCGGCGTAAATTCAAAAAATTTAAATTAAAATGAGGAACGACTTGAAGTTTTGCGTTTTTTCTTTTTAGACGGATCTTCGCGAATGAGGAACCAATAATAGTCCGCCATAATTTGTTTATTCCACCAGCCCTTGTAACGTCTCTCGATATCCTCCCTTTCCTGGGGAAATTAACAAGAATACATTTTCAAATGATAACGGCTTTATGAAATACATCCTTCCACTCAACGCTTACCAATAGCATCGAAGTTAGTTTCCCTAAAAGATGTGAACGATATCGTGGAATACTTCCCATGCCTCCAAATGAGCTGGACCTAAACACTCATTAATTGCTTGGTCACCGTACAGAGCCAGAATTTTAGGTCCATCAAACATAACAGCTTCAATTTTGTTCGATGTGGCCCTCGGAAATTTTTGTTTAAGGTAATTCATGGAAAGAGGGTCTTTTAGCAACGTTTTGACAATATTTGTCAATGTAATGGAGAAAGTATTATCATATCCTGAGGTATGAGTTGGTCATTTTTGATATTGTACTCTCCGTGCGTTTATACAATAATGAAGGGGACAAATATAGTCATTAAGAATATTCTAGAAACAATATAAAAACTAAAAATAGTAATCCTACCTACTAAAACAACCCCGAATATAAGTGTGTGAGCAACGAAAATGAAAATATTGTCGTTCACCAAATCCTTAATAAAAACTTTATTTTTCATTCGGTTTTTCGTTATGCTTAAAATATTTGTAATAAAATAAACTATTTGATAAAAGAATAAAACATTCCAGAAAATAGGCAAATTTTGAACTCTAAGGTGCCATAACTCAGCCGTTTCTTGGCAAATAGAAAGTTGCAGTATATGAACGGAAAAGACATTCAATAACCTTTCCAACGGTATGAAAAAAATAATTACAGCGTGTTCAGGAGGTCTTATTTAACTTATCTAGTCATCTGGTGTTCTTGGTATTTTTTGGCTGTAAACCAGTGCTATATATAAACTATCCTCTAATGTAGCGTTGGCTTATCTTTTTGTGTATTTAGTTTTAATTAAGTTTACTTTTAAAAATATCCATTAAATGTTTCCAGATTATCAAGCAAACTTCGACAAAGTTGAAAACTCTCGTTCTAGAAATTTTTGAGATTGTGTGCTAAAACTTTTCCACTGTAACATTTTCTAAATTATTAAAATATTTAATAAAGTCTATGCGGCGGAGTTTTCTAGGCTCATCATCTAAATTTTGTATTTCACTACCTTCAATTGAATTTGGAAAGAGTTTTATTGGACCTGGTAGTAAAGAAACTTTTTGTTATTAACGTTTTGCGAGGTAATACAAAAAAGGCTTTTAAGGTTACGTCCTTAAAGTCAAATAATATTGTTATTTGTATACAGAACTTATTGTAAAAGGTAACACAATTATCCATAAATTAATTTAATTCAGAAGCATTAACCTTTGTATTGGTTTGGGTCTTTTAGTTTTTACAAATATGCTTGTTTTATATTTCCAATTAACTACTAAATATTCATTATTTAAAGCAAACATCACTTTCACTTCGAATTTTAATAATAAATTGACGAACAGCATTTTACTAAACTTCTCATTGTGTGCCTAATGTGTTAACGAAACAAATACAAATATCCTACAGTTGCCTAATATATACCAACATTTATTAACGAACATATTATTGCACCTATAAATATAGGAGAATATATGTATATCTGCTCTGCAAACAAACATTTAAAACATGATATTTTTATCACTTGTTAATAGTTCATTTTAAATGAATAAAACTTCTTATTTCGAATGCTTGTTTGTTGGCTATTAAGTGCACGTCAATTCGTATGTATGACCTAAACATTAAGAAGTGTTTAAGTATGTTTCAAGCATAAATAGAAATATGTCTCTGTCATATTGAAAATGTTTTTGTAGAAGTGTTGATACCATAGTGTTATGGCCTTGATTGGTATCATTTTGGTTGCATTAAGAGAATAATAAACATTCCCCAAAATGCTGTTATTACTTGTCATCTGGTTGACCAGACGGACGAAAAAAAAATACAAACAAATAAAACCTACAAACACTACAATTGGCCTTGTACGGATGTTATTAAATGATAAATGATACGAAGATAAAATTGTACACACTTCTGTTCTTATTCAAAATATAAATAATTAAGTGTAATTAAATCTTACATGATACAAAGTGTTGAAAGCAATTTTTTTTATTTTTGCTGTTGTGTTTTATTTTTTTTTTTATTTAAAATTGCCACAATCAAATATTTTTATTAATTTTGATGTCTTTGCAATTCATTAATTATTAAGCAGTCAATTAGCACTAATGGATTTTATTGGAATATTTATAAAATAAAATATTTTAGAAAATATGGAAATCCATCATTTGGTATCATTTTGATGTTAATCTACTTTAATTGTGTTTAATTCTTTCAAATGTAAATATTTCAAGATATTCTCATGATTAATTAAATGAGAACTATATTGAATGAACACAACAAAAGGATAATAAAACTTAAAATTTTTTTTTTACGAAAACACATCAACAACCATTAAGTAAATATTTTTATTTTTTTCCGTAATTTTTCAATTTGGTTTTCAATTTCAATTGATAGGCTATATGAGCGGTAGGGAAATGGCTATATGGATATGCTTATCCCGCAGAAATACATATAGTTTTTAGTTTTCTTAAATAATAAATATTCCATGAGAATACGAGGGCTGCTCTATATATTTCTAGCCTAATAGTGAAAATGCGAATATTTATAATCAAAAATGGTTTTATTGTTTTCCAAAGTATTCTCCAGCATGATTTATACACTTTTGCATGCGCTCAAATCAGTTGTCGAAGCACTTTTCCACTCCGATTGAGACACCTCTAAAACATGGTTTTTTAACACTTCAACAGCTTCTTCTGGCGACGAAAATCGTTGACCACGCATTTTTTTCTTGATGTGCGGAAACAAGAAGAAGTCATTATGTGCCAAGTCAGGGCTGTACGGCGGATGACCCATTAATTCGACGTTTTGACCGGTCAAAAACGCTCTGGTTTGAGCCGATGTGTGAGAGCTCGAATTGTCATTGTGAACAATGATTCGTCTTCTCTTGTTGGTTTTTCGAATTTCTCCGATGACTTCAGCAAACAAATTGTAGTGTACCACTCAGAAGTGACTGTCCTACGTTGCTCAAGCGGAACAGTCGCCACATGACCAGTTTTGCCGAAGAAACAGGCGACCATTTGCTTCGAAGTGCTTCTTCCACCAACAACTTTCGTTGGATTTTGCTCGTCTTTGAAGACCCACACGGTCGATTGTTGTTTTCGGGCTCATACGCTTAGATCCATGATTCGTCACCTATGACGATCTTATAAACGTCTTTTGAAGCACCGCAATCGTATTTTTGCAACATTTCTTTCAACCAATCGACACGAGCCTTTTTTTGAGCGACTTGTGCCGGATCCAACGAGAACAAACCTTTTTTCCGGCCAGGTGTTCATGCAGTATCGAATGTATGCTGGTGGAAGAAATGTCTAAGGATGTCTCTATCTCTCGGTATGTCGCATGTCGATCTTGCATTATGAGTTCACGCACGGCATCAATGTTCTCTGGCACAACAGCCGTTTTTGGACGACCTTCACGGAATTCGTCTTTGTGCGAGCTTCGGCCACGATTAAATTCATTATACCAATTTTTCACAGTGCTATAGGATGGTGCTTCATCGCCATACAAAGATTTAAGTTCATCAATGCACTCTTGTCGTGATAATCCACGTCGAAAATGATGGCATGAAAATGTTCACGAGTTAATTCCACATTTTTCTATATTAAAGTTTTTCAAGTCACTGTTAACAACACAAATAATGGTCGTACGTCAAAACGTTTTGAGTACGACTATGCTTAAAAATGACAAACTTTCCAATGGAAATGTCAGATTGCACTTGGCAGCACTCAGTGTTGCCAGGCCAGAAATATATATAGCAGCCCTCGTATAATAAACTATTTATTATCGGGTTATTTTATAGTATTTTATGTAACGTTTTTATAAACTGGCTTGCAGAAAATCTTTGATAAGCGAAGCCAGTGCTGGTCACATCAGAATGGAGAATATTTTTGCGCCTGGCCGAAGGCCACCTATTCAAGAAATTTTTGATGAGCGAAGCCGTTTGTTGTTTTATGGTCGGACATTTTATCACTTATATAATACCATAGACATTCAGGCATGTCACAGAACTCAATTCCGATCGAAAGTGGTTTCAATTCCCTAAATTGGTTCTTTAGAAAACGAAAAATTTCTTCGGAATGAAACCACTTTTAAATTTCAAAGTGGAATTTAGTTTTTCTTAAAATTTAGTTATTTTCCGTTTTCAAATTTACTTTTATTATGTGTCCTTATGTAGATTAGCCTTGTGGTTTACTTTGGTGTGCGCAATATTGCCACACAATAATTAGATATTAAGCAAAATCGATCGGAATCTAAAGAAGATAAAAAAAAATTCGATCGGAATTGGTAATACGGAATTAAAACTTTTCCGATCGGGATTTTTGACATGCCTGATTATGTCACTTTTGGTTGGGACATATTTAACATGATTTAGTTTTACCTAAGCTTATCCTTTAAAGCACCATACAAATCAATAAGCTTTAAAAGGAAATGAAGTCCTAGCAATGGTTAAAAACTGACATTAGATTTCTATATTAAAGTAGAGATGTATCTGATAATTAATGATTACTTGAGATTCACTTTTAAATTAAACCCTTAAATTTAAGATCCTTCTTTAAGGCACAGTCTGCAAGTTGCAAGTATCCCCTCTCTTGAATACCATCTGAACCAGATTGAGATATTGCGATTTTATCCGAGAAATTTTCTAAACTTTCTATCGAAAGGAGTACCTTCTATGAAAAAAGTTTATGATCCTTTTAAAAAAATTTATTCGTTTTCAGTTAGAAATTTAATAAAATTTTATTTGACTCAATTATATATTTGTTTGAAAAATAAATACAAATTCTAATTGAATAAAATAATCAAATTAATTTTACATTTAAGTGGAATATAATAACAATGAATTTTCAATTAAATTAATAAATAAAACAATTAAGAATTTAATAAAACTTGAGTCTAAAAACATAAAAAACTTTAAATAGTTACAAAGACTTTTTGTGTTTAGAAATGTCCCCATTCACCTCTTGTGAAGTATACTTTTCCATCCGTAAGTATTATGAATTAATAATATAATTCCCTGTTCTGAAGAAAAAATATCAGAGGCACCGCACCAGAATAGGTAAGTCCATGTTAAAACTGGTAGTTGACAGATATTCGAAATTAACCTTAAATAAATTTAGCCGAAATTCCTGCAGATTTTGATAAAAGTGGAATTTCTGATTGGTTGGAGTACAAACACTGTTGGACTCATCTCTTTGATTACCGCTCGACTGAGCGGTGTCCGTCTGTCCGTCCATGTTTGGGTTGAATTCAAGATTGTTAAGGCACTGCATGAAATAGAGAAAATTAAACTAAAACGTAATTTTATTTAAGATAAAGGCAAGCAAAATACACAGATAATATTTAGAGCTCTTGTCTGCAGGATGGTATTATGAAAAAGATATTAGAGGAATCGTAATATTAGTACATTTCTCAATAAATATTTTTACACGGCTCATTGTGCTGTTTTAGTTATGTCACTAGGAAAAGAAGTGGGCCAACTCCAAATTTATAATAAATCTAAATGAACCAGGAAGTTCATTACTCTGTCTTGCATCTATTATTGCAGTTAAGATAATTTTGAGCCTTAGCGCCATTGATAAAATTTCTTTCGAGAAAGTGAATAATGCATAAACAGGTATGACTATTATATAATAAAAAATGAATCTTTGTTGGCTATCGGACTGTGGCAATAGTAAGTTAGGAGTGGCAGCCTTTAACGACGAATCTCACTTGAGCACAATTGTATGGCCCGTTGTGATACAACAAGGAAGGCGGCGCGACTCCTCCTACTCAATTGAGAACACGCAAAGAAAAAATATGGTTGAGGTAACCATATTCTAAGAGCAACATATTATGGTTGCATTATATGGTTGCAAACAAAACATAGTATTGTTACATTTGCAACCATATTGTTGTTGTTCAAATATAAACATTATATGGTTAAAATTTTCCAGACATAAAAGACTTAGTTTTTATTGTTTTATTCATTTACGATTTGTCATAAAAATTATTAAGAAAGATAAATTCACAAAAAATCAATAATTTGCTTATAATAACGCTTAGATCATAAGCTACAAGAAACAGTTATATAAAAATATCGTTTATAAGCCCAAATAAATGATTTCACAATTGTGCTTCAAACACAAAAATAAAAATGTAGATGCTTACAATACATACATATATATACGAGTATATATATTTATTTCAACTTTTTTTAATGTTTTGGTTCCCTTTTTATTTCTCTTTATATTTTGCTGTTTTTTTAATTATTTATTTTGTACACAAATTTTTATTTTTTTCACTTTCTCTATCAATAAAAAACAATTTCAAATTTTAGCTACCAGAAAAATTACTGAACTGTCAAGAACTTGAACAAAATATTTTTTAGCGCAAACATTATTCTGTTGCATTAAACCATACTTTGATTAATAATAATATATTATGGTTAAATATTTTATATTATTTTTAAAAAGTTATAAAACTTTGGTTGTGGTTGAAATTTTTTTAAGTTAAAACCAACCATGTTGCATTTTTTGTGCACAGTAATCATATAATCGTTGAAATTTAACAAAAAATGTTTATCGTGACTAAAGTTTTGGTGAAAATAACTATAATTTGTTCTCCGCAACTATACATTGTTACAAAGAACATAAAATAGTTATTGTGACCATATCACAACCATGTTTTTTTTCTGCGTGAAGCATGAAGATTCCCGGATGAACTTCGCTTAGTCCCCGATAGAATAAGAGAGCTCCGTAAGAATCTTGAAGAAAGCAGAGCCAAGAATTCTAAATCTTCTTAGGATTAGGACAATAAGTCACAGAGAAAGTGATACCACAAACGAGGGAAGGGTATGCCAGCTAAATATCAAAATTCATTATGAACTGAATAATTTTTGAATTTTAATAATCGTTAGAACAATGCTAATTTATCTAATAGTTTGATTACGAGTAAAATTTAATATTCTCTCACCAATTTCAAGTTATTAAATTTTTTGATGTTTTTTTAAATGACTGTAAAAGAAAGTTATATATTTCTTAACAGGCTTTTATACCGAATAACAAATAAATATTTTATCTGAAAAGAAAACACAAGACGGATACCAACAAGTAAGAGAGGTACACTCGGCTATGCCGAATTTAATTTTAAATATAGTTTAGTGAAGTACCACCAATAGAAAAAAAAAAAACAAATATTGGAGTGAAAGAGAATTAAAAAAAGAAAAATGAGTAGTATATATTATAATGGTACTATGTGATTGGCTCTTAACTGTTTACGCATATTTAAAAAATTTTAGTATTTTCTGAAAAAGCTCTTCAAATGCTATTAAATGATACTCATATTGATATCCTAAAAAATATAGTGCAAATATAGTGCACTATGAAAAGTTCAGAGGCCCATAATTCGGAAAAATGTGAGCGAGCGCCAATTCTTTTACTAGATTTATTCCAAAAAATTAAGACGGTAGACGTGGTTTTTAGCCCGCTGCTTTGAAGGACATGGACCGATCTTGCTGATTTCTAAAAGAAAAATGTTCGATCGAAATATTGAAATTTTTTCTAGCAAACTAGTGCCTTGGCAAAGTTGACTTCAACCCGAACACAGACGGACACTGAACATCACTCAATCGACATCAATATGCTTAAAAATATAAAATATATATGTATATAACTTATAGGGTTCTAAATGGATATTGAATGGAATGTCAAACTTAGATATACCCTTTTTCCTTTCGTGGTAAAGGGTAAAAAATATATATTTTTTTAAATGACTGTTATTTCTTTTTTACACAAAAGAGGTCATATACAAATTGCACTATAAAAAAAATTATAGATAAAAATGTTAAGCATAATACAGTAGAAGATTTACCCCGGCCGGGACGACCAAAACGACTTACTGGCACAGAAGTACGAGCACTTAAGACAAATCCTGTGTCAAGTGCTGTTCAAATAACAAAAAATATAACAGAGACATCTGGAAAATCAGTCAGTGCCAGTACAGTTAGAAGGGAACTCCACAAAAATGACCTACATGGCAGAGTTCCTCGAAAAAAGCCATACATTTCTAAAGTAAATCAACAGAAGCGCGTAGAATTCGCAAAAAAGTACAAAAGGGTGTTGATTTCTGGAAAAACTTATTATATACCGATGAGAGCAAATTCGAAATATTTGGAATGAAGAAGCTTCCAAAAATATGGCGTTCGAAGAATGAAGCTTTTCATGAAAATTGTATTACAACTACCGTCAAACATGGTGGAGGTTCGGTTATGGTCTGGGGCTGTATGGCGGCATCTGGTGTCGGCAATCTAGTGTTTATTGAGTCGACAATGAATAAAATGGATTACTTAAACATTTTGAAAGAAAACGTTGCCCCCAGCGTAGAACTTCCTAACAACTGGGTCTTTCAACAAGACAACGACATCGATGATTGTAAAGGAATGGTTGTTATACAGAACGCCTAAGACCTTAGATCACCCACCTCGGTCTCCAGACCTTAACCCTATCGAACATTAATGGGAGCACCTTGATAGAAAAATCAGACAAAGATCCATTTCCAACAAGGACGATTTGAAAAAGCCATTAACTGAAAAATGGCACAAAATATCTCCAGACATTACGAGAAACCTTGTGGTGCTAGATGCAAATGGAAAACAAACCAAATACTAAAAGTTAAGCTATTTTTAATTTCCGTACCTAACTTGCCTATTTACTAGATTCTTTATACTTTTTTGACGCATAAAAATAGCAGTATTTTAAAATGAAGTAAATTATTTTTGTTTCTGTTTAGTTTTTAATTTTGGTTAATACTGCATTAAACTCTTATTTTATAAGCCTCTTAAACTATTATTAAACATTTTAATTTCTACTTAAATATTTCGTGTAATAAAAACTTTAATGCAAATAAACCAACTGTTTACTTTTTTTTGGCGCTCACAGTATTTCTCATATAAATTATACATAAAATATTTACAGCAACAAACCTCAAACAATTTTAAATTATTATATGCAACTAAATAGAAATAAATATTAAAACTTTGAGTTATTTTATTTTATTTACGTGTTATACAATATAAATAAATGTATATAAAATCCAGGTGACCTAGTACTTAAATAAAACTAATAGCACTATGGGACCGTGAAACTGTGACACATACTATAGAGAGGATCCAATGATAACAAAAAAAAGACATATGTACAAACATACATACATATTTTAAAAATGACGTAAATTTCAAAAGAAAGTACTATTTTTACAATTCTTCTTGCATCTGATTACAATTTTCAAATTAAGGATTGTTTGTCAAAGTTTCAAATCAAATCAATTTTATTTTTCAAATTTGCATTATCAAACTTTATAAATATCTACAAAACTATGTTGTGTGCATGCAAAATTCAAACTCATCTATGTATGTGTGCATACAACTAGCAATTTATACACGAACATTGAACATTTTATTTTTCTTATTACTTTGAAAAAAGTATGCAAATAAAGTATACGCCATATTGGCTGCCTTCAAAATCCGCAAAAAAAACAAGCAGTAGATGGAGAAGAGCAACATCAACATGATTTAACGACAAATGTATAAATAATGAAGATAAAATAAAACGACATCATGTATAAAACAACAAAAAAAAAAAAGACATATGACAGTAAAAGTTTGACAGTTGTGTAACATTGTGCATGAATCTAAAAACAGAAAAACAAAAAAAAAATAACTAAAAAGATAAAAACAACATTCAGTGAGAAGCAAAAACAGGGAACAACACAAAAAATTTAAGGATTCTAAACAATAAACCAGTTGAAAGGAAAATAGATATAAAATGATAACTAAAAATTCAAAACACATGGCTCAAATTGACCTTAATTTTTTTTTTTCTACACAATGCAAACGTAAAAAATATTTTCATATAAAATGGAACAAAAATAAAAATTCAATAAGAATTCAAGTTTTGCTTCAATTCGTCCTTTTTTTTTTTTAATTGAGCATTTGTATTTCAATTTTTGTTGTTTGTTTTTTCCATAACATTTTTTGCGCATTGCATGAAAATTTGTTTGCATTTTTTAACTTATTGACATTAGAGAAGTGGCTACGAATTGTAGGAAAACTATAAGACTAAAAAAAATGCTAATTCCCATTAGAGTATAGTGTCAGAAGAAATCAAAGAGGAAAATTTTTAGGAATGTACTAAAAGGGAACAAAGTTTTTATTGGATTCCAAAAATTAAAGAGAACTTAAGGTTTTACTAAAAGTACATTTATTTTTATACGTTTTTAATAGGAAAAATTCAAACTAATTATATGACTATTGTATGTTACTATATATTCAACAGAAGTCTGTATTTTAATGTCAAAGTAGTTGGCGAACACATAACTTTTAGTCCAAAGTTATTTTTATCTATCGGCACCATAATGACTAGATGAGTTAAGGCAGAATTAGTCTTTACTTTCTGTTCCGGGACGAATCAGCTGATCAGTTTCTGTTAAATGGTAAATGTGTATTTGTGGTTTGTTATTACTTTGACGTTCTGTTCTGTTCCGTTCGAATCAGTAGAAAATAGAATTCAACGTTAAGTTACTTGAAAGTTGTTTGATAGTGTGTGTGCAAAATGTAAACAAACCTATTTTTGTTATTGTAATTCTAGTTTTTTTTTGTTGTGTTGTGTATTGTGTTTTCTTTGTTTATTATACACAGCTGCATTTTTGTTACAGAAAAACTAATCACAATAATTTCAAAAGCAGAACGGCACGGAACAGAACAGCAACAGAAAGTAAAGACTAATTAGGCCTTTAGAAAGCTCTCAACCCAACCGGTTTCTAATTTTAGATAAAATTGTAGGTCTATAAACTAATATCATAAATGTAATTCTACACTAAAATTAACAACAAATCTAATGTAATCTTTTGAATTTTTTAACTAAATTAAAATTAAATTGAGATTAAATCATTTTATAGTTTCTAACGTTAAACTGTCACTGACGAAACGTACATGCAATAAAGTAGTCCTTTAAAACTAATATTCATTATTCCTATGGAATTATTACAATATCGAGTTCAAGTTAAATTGATGTGAATTTTAAGTAAATGTTTGATAAAATAAAAGTTTTTCAAAAATTTTTATGTGCAGCTTTATTTTTAGATTTGAAACAGTTTTGAAATACTCTGGTTATTTAGATATCAACCTGATAACTTTTGCGTCCACATTAATTAAACACAATTTCCTAGAGAACAAAGTAAGCGCATCAGTGAAATACACAGTGTTAAGAGGAGTTTTATCTAAGCGAAGGTTGTAATTCTTCCAAGTAAGTCTTTGATTAATATGGGAGTAATAACAGATTTCCTTCTACACATTGTACTTTTTAAATCAGGCCTTATTTATTTTTCAAATATTTTTAAAATTGTGTTTTTTTCTCAATTCCGCGTATATTTCCTTCACCACTTACCCTCCTTTTTCATATTTTTTAAAGAAGCATACTCTCTTGGAACTTCTAAATAATTATCTATTTTGGTTAATTTTTTTTTAACTAGTTCCCGTTTTAGTCGTAACTCACGGACGCGTCGCACAGAGGAGTATTTGACCCAAAAAGCTGGCCAAAAAGGCAAAAATTAATTTGATGAAATCCTAAAAAAAAATTACGCAGATCGATAGAGAACAAAATTCTACATCATATCGTACAATTTAAAGGGTGTAAGTTAAGATTTGTAGTTGTGGGACGCTGTTAAAGTCAGCAAAGTTAAGAAAATTGCATGAGTTTTTATTGAATTTTTTCGATTTCAAGATATTTATATGATATTTTTTATGGCTAAACCAATAGAGGTATTACATTGATTTTTTTTTGCCTGAAAGATTTCATCAGCAGCTATTTTCAGTATTTAAAAAGAAAAAATTATCTTAAATATTTATTTTTAAAATTTTAATTATAAAAAAAACTATGTATTTAAATATATTAATTCTTACCAAAAACAAAAAAGGGAAAGCTTTTTGAAAGTGAAGGTAGCTGTTGTACAAATAATGTTATATACCACAATAAAATATGAAATCTCTAATTTAAGAAAAAAGAAAAAAAGTTTGCGCAAGTTTGCGCCATTATTTTTGGTGATTTTTTTTTAATTTTACCTTTTTTCTATTTTTGCTCATAAGGCACTTTTTCTTATACTTTATTGTCGTCTTAAACTTTTGTGTTTTTCGAATTATTGCTGTAAAATATTATTTAATCACTTTTAGCAACTACAAACATGATGGATTACCTGCCCTTAAAAAAGGAATTTCTTTCAATTCAGTTTTTACTTTATAAATTCAAATTTACTAACTGTGAATTAACCCGCGCATACACACCTATTAAACTGTTTTTGTTTATATGCGGTCTATATAACACTTCATCGTCTTCAGAATACTTTATTTCTTCTGAAAATATAGTTAGATATAAACATACCTAATTTAAAAGGGTAACAAATCAAAATTACATTAAAAAACGGTGCAGGTATATAAAAAATGCACCCAAGTATCAGGTTATTAACTAAGTAAAAGAAAAATTCACTTTGAAAAATATACATATATGGCTTGTTGCGCAAAATTCTTATTATAAGAGTTTTGCAACTTTGAGAGATAACATGGAAAAAATTTACACAAGATTTGAGTTATTCCAAATAGTACAGGAATCTAATCCTAGAATCATTGACGAATAGTTGCAGTTTTCAGCTAATAAATTGTGTGCGATTTCAGAATGCCAACGAGATGGCGATATACAAGCAGTGTGTTGTAAATTTCAAAAATTGTTTCAAAAGATATTGGGGTTTAGCACAACGAAAATGGGAGGACCGATTCTTAAGCACGTATGCTAAATGGCTGGAAGAAACTGTGACAATACCAGTATTTGGCAGTTCATCTTCAGGGCAACCAAAAAAAAGAATTTAACGAAGCAAGTGAAAGAACAAAACGAAGAAAAACGCAAGAAATTCGTCAGCAATTAACAACAGGGAAGATCAAATTTGCTGCATCAATGAGCCAGAGAGCAGCGGGACATAGTGATGCGGCTAAATTAATAATCGATATAACACGATCTCCAAGAAAAGCAAAAATTTTCAAGCAATCGTTAACAACTTTCGAGGTCCGAGTTAATAAGCTTTCAGCGGAGGGTGCTTTAGCATTGTTTATAAATGCTGATTTATCAAGCTAAAGCTAAAACTATCAAAAAAGTTAAACTTTTAAAACAAAACCCACACTTAATAATTTTGGCCAGCTTTTTGGGTCAAATACTCCTCAGTGCGTCGGACGATTTCGTGCAAACTTTAGATAAACAAACTGCGTGACAGTACAAACAAACCCTAAGAATTTAATTGAATTGGTTTTTACCGTTCGTGAGTTATAAGGTCACAACACACTTGCAACAAGCTTAAATATATAAGGCCTTATTCATAATCAATTTTTATATTTATATTAGGTTTATAAAACAAAATTTCCATACAAAATTGGTTGTATAAAATTGTAATAAATTTAAAAATTGACTATGAAGAAGTTCATATTATACTGAAATTATTAAATTATATTTAAATCGTCTGCGTTTGCAAACTACACTCAATTTTATCCAGACGTTGTAACTGTTCTCTAATATTTGCCGTTTGGCTTTTTTATATATTTAATAATCTTATGCATTTTTCAAGTTTTTTTTTTGTAAAAACCTCCTTGTTATTTCAACCATTGTTCAGAACTCATCATCTCACCGTTGAGTAATTGCTATAATTGCTATAAGTATTTTCCATTGAATTAAAGCCTAACATATAAATTATAAAATTAAAAATAATATTGAAATAAATTGCTAAATATAAACAAAGAAGCTTTATTAATTAGTGTATTTTTCTCGGAATCTAAATTAATTGATCCATTCCTTCCCGCGCCCAGCATAGTTCTTCCCATGCTGCCACAGTATCAGTCCTGAATTTAGTCAGCTTCAATCAAACCCCCGAAAAATTATTTTTTCGTACTATTAACGAATACTCAGCTTATTAAAAAGTTCAATTAGTTCAATTTTAAACACACATCGCTGTATTTTATTTTTACCGGCACTGAGAAAAAACTGACACGTCACTGATACATTACTTATGTTGGGTGAATGTTTTAATAATAATGTTAAACACATTAAAAAAATTAGTTCTCTAATTCTAAAAATCTTATGATATTATAAGTAGATTACATTAAATAAATGTATTTCTCATAACTACCGGGAAGTTAATTTGATTACCTATTCAATGTCAACACATTTATCTGTACATATTGGCATTTATCTGTCTATCTATTTATACAACAAACACTCAGTAGTTTTTAAAGCTTTGCAGTTAAAACAAATTAATTAAAAATAAACAAAAAACAAATTTTTTCTTTCCTCGAGATAAATAGTAAAAATTTTGTTCTGTTCGTTAAATTAAAAACAGAAAACTTGAACACCATTGTCCAACATACTGCTTGGTTTTTGTACAAAAAAGTTTTATTTGCCTAAAAATTCAAAGTGTTTTATATTAATTTACTTGATTCCTTCAAATATAAATATTTCATGATATTCTCATGAAATATTTATTTTTTTTTAACTAAACTAAATATGAAATGTATTACTGCGGGGAAAGCATATCCATATGGCCATCTCGCTATTGCTTCATCAGTGGATTTTACCCAAATTTTGTAAGGAAAACCTCAGAGACTTATACTTAAAGCGAAATTGATTAAATCAGAACTCCATTGAATCAATAAGGCAAAAAGCCATAAAAAACACAAAAAATTTTTAATACAAAAATACAGTAACCATTGAGTAAATATTTTTATTTTTCTTTCATTTTTCTACATAAGGGTTGCCATTGGAAACCAATCATATGCATTTGAAAGATTTAATGAAAAAATAAAAATAAAAATTGTAAACATTTTTTATAAATACGAGGGCTGCTTTATATATTTCTGGCCTAATAGTAAAAATGCGAATATTTATAATCAAAAATGATTTTATTGTTTTTCAAAGTATTCTCCAGCATGATTTATACACTTTTGCATGCTCTCAAACCAGTTGTCGAAGCACTTTTTCCACTCCGATTGAGACACCGCTAAAACATGGTTTTTGAACACTTCAACAGCTTCTTCTGGCGACGAAAATCGTTGACCACGCATTTTTTTCTTGATGTGCGGAAACAAGAAGAAGTCATTAGGTGCCAAGTCAGGGCTGTACGGCGGATGAACCATTAATGCGACGTTTTGGCCGGTCAAAAACGCTCTGGTTTGAGCCGATGTGTGAGAACTCGCATTGTCATGGTGAACAATGATTCGTCTTCTCTTGTTGGTTTTTAGAATTTCTCCGATGACTTCAGGCAAACAAATTGTAGTGTACCACTCAGAAGTGACCTTCCTACGTTGCTCAAGCGGAACAGTCGCCACATGACCAGTTTAGCCGAAGAAACAGGCGACCATTTGCATCGAAGTGCTTCTTCCACGAAGAACTTTCGTTGGATTTTGCTCGTCTTTGAAGACCCACACGGTCGATTGTTGTTTCGTTTCGGGCTCATACGCATAAATCCATGATTCGCCACCTGTGACGATCTTATAAACGTATTTTGAAGCACCGCAATCATATTTTTGCAACATTTCTTTGCACCAATCGACACGAGCCTTTTTTTGAGCGACTTTCAAATTGTGTGGGATCCAATGAGAACAAACCTTTTTTACGGCCAGGTGTTTATGAAATATCGAATGTATGCTGGTGGAAGAAATGTCCAAGGATGTCTCTATCTCTCGGTATGTCGCATGTCGATCTTGCATTACGAGTTCACGCACGGCATCAATGTTCTCTGGCACAATAGCCGTTTTTGGACGACATTCACGGAATTCGTCTTTGAGCGAGCTTCGGCCACGATTAAATTTATTATACCAATTTTTCACAGTGCTATAGGATCGTGCTTCATCGCCATACAAAGATTTAAGTTCAGCAATGCACTCTTGTCGTGATAATCCACGTCGAAAGTTGTGAAAAATGATGGCACGAAAATGTTCACGAGTTAATTCCATTTTTTTCTATATTAATTTTTTCAAGTCACTGTAAACAGCACAAATAATGGTCATACGTCAAAACGTTTTAAGTACGATTATGCTTAAAAATGACAAACTTTCCAATGGAAATGTCAGACTGCACTTGGCAGCATGAAGTGTTGCCAGGCCAGAATACTTTAATAAGAAATTTTATTTTTTGGATTCTTTTTTATAATAATTTACTTTAATTGTGCTTGATTCCTTCAAATATAAATATTTCATGATATTCTCATGATAATTATTGTTATTTTATTTAAATTTATTTTTAAATTTATTGAGAAAGATATTTTATTAAAAAATTTATGTTCATTTTGAATTTTTTTTTTCGAAAATTTGGTTTCACCTTGAGCCATAATATTGAAATATGCTAGTACAATAAAAAATTAATAAATTCCTTCTTAATACCAATGACATTAGTTTACCTTTATAGAGAAACTTGCCAAACTGTATCCCATGCAAATTAATATCAATCACTTTTATAACAAATCTCATTCGAATTTTCTAAAACAACTATTTGGCCCTTCCGGTTATATTTTAAATCCTTATTATCCATGCAAATATTACACTAACTCAATTTAATAAGACAGCTCTACACGTAAACCTGTTGCAGAAAAACAAGCTTAGGACTAACAGGCTTTAAAAGAAGAGGTTTGCATTGTGTACAGTATGCTTTTTAAGCATAACTATTTTTTAAATCCTTCCCTATTTTTCTGTTGTTTTTTAAAAAGCATGTGTACTTGCAGACAATATCACCTCTATTTAAAATGAAAAAAAAAAAAATAGGACGTTATATGCAATAAACTGACAAGTTAAAGAAAATAAGAAAAAATAAACAAAAACTCAAAAAGAAATCAACAACAAAAGGCTCTTACACAAAAACGGAAGAAGTGCAATCACGTTCGTATTAAAATTATTTACAACAATATCCGTCATTGGCAAGAGTAAGGAGACAATAACAAGCAATACATCAACAATAATAGCAACAACTTAAGCAAACAATTTAAAACGGAATATTATGGTAAAATATATGATTGCGCCAAAACCTTATATAAAGTTATATACCATAACCAATAACATAAAAGGCCAAACCTATAAACCCACGCCACAACTTACTTGTTTATAATAAGAGACAAGGACGATAAAGCAAATACAAAAAACGGGGAAAAACTGTTGTAGTTGTCACAGAATATGTATACAAAATCCAGTACACACTACCATTAAGAGTGAAATGAACAAAATCACTTGCAGCAATAGTTGTTACATAAACATCAGCTGCATATGAGAAAGTAAGCTTAGTGGCTTGCATAATGTAGTATCAAAGGATTTGAGATTTTCTAAATTCAAAACAATATCCTGGCTTTATAATAAGGATAATTAAAAGGCATTCAATTATCTTAAACTTTCTCACAATTTGTAAAGTTGTAAAACATCTGTTTCTTTTTATCAATGTGAGTTGTTTTAAATAAATGAATTCCAAATTTTACATTTAACCTAAATAACACAACTTTGCTTTAAAAATTTTTTAAATTTAATTTAAAGATTGTATAGATACTTTTTTATTTAAATTTTTTAGGGCAAAGACTCTCTTTAAAAAAATAACCCCATTTATATGTGTAATATATTTTAAAAGAAGCACAATATCTTGTTTACGCGATTGTGGGGGTGTGATAAAGTGTTTTTATATGGATGCCTGTTCACACAGCATTATTCATTTCACTTCACAATAATTTCATTATAAACGCATCTGGGTCACTTGTGCAATGTTTAAACTTTATGCAATACATGTAAGTCCTTAGTGTATAAATTTTACAAACACACACAAACCTTCACATAAATATACGTACAAACTCATACCACATACACTCGTAATACATGAACATGTAGTGATGCGTGTTTATTTACTGATTGAAAACTTACAAATAACCCAAAAAATTTTTTTCTATAGCAATTCACGTGCAATATAATACGCAAGTAATACCTGATTTTTATACCCTTCACCAAAAAAGGTGGACAAATGGTACATATAAGTTTACCGTTCCGTTTGTAGTTTCTGCAATATCTACTTCCAACCCCATAAAGTGTATATATTCTGAGTTCGAAAACGATTGACCGATTGCCGTCTGCCTGTCAGTGTTAGTGATGAAATCGATATGAAATAGCGTCGAAAGAGGTACTATTGGAAATCAGCAAGCGTGCAATATCTCTAATTTTTCTATATTATTCGGAAAAGTAAAGTAACTCCAATCGACAAAACAAATATACGGGGCGATAGAGAATTTAAAAATAAGAACAAAAGCATCAAGTGAAATAATTGGAGCTCGCCCATATTTTCCGAGTAACAGAGCTCTGAAATTTTCTAATTTTTTTAAATAATAATATGGATATCATTTTAAAGGTTTTAAAAAGATCTTCAAGGAAATACTTAATACTATCCCAATATTTGCTTTTTTGATTAGAGTTACTAGATTTATATATATGGTGAAGAGTATATACCATTCGGTATAGCCGATTATAGCCATCTTACTTGTTTTATTTTAATATGACTTAACAAGAGCTCTTTATATAAGATACACATATTCTCCTTGTCAGACACACATTCATATTGTCATGATGGTGCTTGTCATTATTGTCTTTTATTGCAGTGGATTACCAAAAATATTCAGCTTCCCGATGGCATTTTTGTTTTAATTTCGATACGGCTTGTAAACAGTTACATTTGTATTGTGCAATCAAGTTGTATTTGAGAGGAAATGGTAAAGCTTTACATAAATTTATTAAAAATTTTGTTTTTATACCCAAAACTCAAAACAAATGTTTTTAATTTATCTATTAGCTTTTCATGTTGCAAAAAGTTTCCAGGAATATATGATTAATATATATCATTTATTTTTTTTACAGTTGATTTTTTTCATTGGATGCCTCATAAATGTTACATAAGCGGGATATTTGAAATATTTAAGTTATATATTTTGCGTAGTGAAATGATAAAATATCATATAACTTTAATTTAAGTCTTATTGCTTAACCAAACGTATTTAGCAACACATTTACATAAGAGGCCGCTGACAATTTTAGTTTTCAAATTTTATAGTTTTTGTCTATTACAGAGTACTTAACTGCTGTCAGGGGATCACATGGTCCTTAATAGATTTTTTTTTATCACATTGCATAAAACTTAGGAGATTTATACTGCATGCAGTACTTTTATTATTGTTGTAAATATTATTAACTGAAAATGGGTCTTGACATTACATAAGCGTTAAGCTCATGACCAATAGTATTCAAGGATTATTTAGTGAATTTTGATTTACAAGTACGAAACAGATATTAAACTGAAACTTGGATTTTTATTTATCGTAATATTTCAGTTTGTGTGATTAAAATGTAAAGATTTTGTAATTAAGATTATTCCCTAATTATCAAAATTTAAATTTAATGAAATAATCAATTTCTACTAAAGTTGTCACTTTGCGTTTTGGTGACTAAAGGTACGGTCAAATTAGTCAAATATTTGACAAAAAGAAAGACGTAGTAACTAAATTTAAAATTTTTCTTTTGCATAATTTAATATTGAAATTAATTTTGGCTTAATTTTATTTATATTTAAATAAAAAAAAGAAATAAGAAAGAAAAATTATTTTAAAACTTATTTTACAATATTTACAAGAAACAGGAAAAATTAAATTTTTTTTTTTGTTAAAAGTTTATAATTTGGTTAAATTTATAATATTACCGGAAATTTATTTTTCCTCATTTTATACTTATGGTGCATATTAAGGTCCTATATTTTGCAAATAATTTTCGAATTTTTTAAAAATTTTCCTTTCCTGCAGTAGGAAATGTATGCGAGTATTTTGTCGAAGTCTTAAATAATTGTTATATTATTATTGAAGTTTTTATACTCTTCACCACAAAAGGTGGCAAAAAAGGTATATCTAAGTTTGTCATTCCGGGTGTAATTTCTACAATGTCCATTTTCCCCCATAAAGTATATATCTTTTGACTTCTTATGCAAAGTCTATTGAGCGATTTCCGTTTGTGTTAGTATTAGGCAAACTCGATTTTACAAATAAAAAATAAATATGTTAATCATGTCATGGTGTCGAAAGAGGTGCTATTGGAAATGAGCATAAACGGTCAATGTCGTTCAAAGCAACAGTCAAAATACGACGAATACCTCTAATTTTTTCATGTCCTTTGGATAAATAAAGTAACTCTAATCAAACAAATAAATATATGAGGCAATAGAGAATTAAAAAATAAGAAAAAAACCGCAAGTTTCGGTGCTCTAAAATTTTCAATTTTTCTTTTTAAGTTTCAAGATGAGTATCGTTTTAAAGCTTTTGAAGAGATCTTTAAGGAAATACTTTTTTTAATGCTTAACCCATTAAGAGCCGATGTCATTTTTATGTGAGATGATATATATGCAGTATTAATTTTTTTTTATTATTTAATCTGTCACCCCAATATGCTTTTTTAATTGGAGTTACTTAACTAAACTAGATTTACATAGATGGTTAAGGGTATACGAGTATAAGATTCGCCATACCCGAATATAGCACTATTACTTGTTATTTTTATATAAAACGTTTTTGGCGTTTTTTAAATATTTTGGTAACCAATTATAAATTGCATTTTTATTTTAAAAATGTCTTAGGATATTAGCATAATGTAATAATTAATAATATTATTATTATTTTTTACAAAAAACTATATCTCTAATTAGAAAGACCAGCATGTAGTATACATTTAATAATGCTTTAAAGTTTTGCTGTACAGTAAATATCTTCAGCTTATAAACACATTCATAACCATGAAATGTATTGCCTTAAGAAGATCTTATTAATTTACGTATAATATTTTCGAACTTATATGATTATGGTTTTAATATATAACATGGATACATGTTGATACATACGTATATCCTTGCACGAGCATGCATTGTGAGTTAAACAGGTACTTGTGTTTGATTCATGGCTACCTATCTTGGCATTGTTTCTTGTTAACCCAATATATTGCAGGTAATGGTCATTTAAAAACAAATAGCCTTAAGACGCAAAACTATTAAGTTCTTAAAATGGAAAAGTGTGTTGTGTATTCGAGCCTAAGATGCTAGGTTCAGATGCTATAATACAACTTACGATAGATATTGTATTAAATTTATTTATGCGTATAAAAAATAAAAAATTTACTTTATGGTACCTTTAATAAATTTAATAATAAGAGAAATTACAGGATGTCGATATAATTAACCCTTATCGGACGCGACTTTTCACACGTTTGATTCTCACCAGGTTGTAGTTATTTTTAACAAATATGAAAAAAAAACAATAGTATGTTATTATACATTTATATTCATTTCTTTTCAGTTTTGTTACAAATTATTTATTTTTTGTACAACTACTACATGTCTGAGTTTCTGATAATTATTTATATACTTGTAAGGTATGGTATTTTTTGAAGCAATCTCCAACATGAAGAAATGGTTTTCTCTAGGAACTATAACTCTTCTTTTCTTAGAAAATAACGAAGCGTTATTGCTAAACTCATCACTAGAGCTAAAATCACTTTCAGAAATTTCTTTGATATTTATAATATTTTCTTTATTCATTTTATGGGCAAAAAATAAATTCAGACATTAAAAAAAAGAATTGAAAGTTTATTGCACAAGTTAAATGCTCTGCTGATAACGACAAACTGAAAAGATTCTTATGCTCAAACGGTAACGGTAAATACGTATTTTCAAATGGTAACGGTAAATTGAAGAAATGAATGCATTTTAAAAACAAATCTCATCAATAGACAGTATGTTTCGACATAATTTGCCTTGTCACTTCACACGTGCCATACGACCGTTGCAGAAAAGTACTTTTGTCACGTCAGAGGTGACTTACGACCGATAAGGGTTAATTTAAGTGTCACTTGACATAAACAAAAGTCTATGCCTGAAATTAAGTTCTTTATTTTCCAAATTAAACACTATCAATTTGTTATATACAGCACGAGGGCTGCTCTATATATTTCTGGCCTAATCATGAAAATGCGAATATTTATAATCAAAAATGGTTTTATTGTTTTTCAAAGTATTCTCCAGCATGATTTATACACTTTTGCATGCGCTCAAACCAGTTGTCGAAGCACTTTTTCCACTCCGATTGAGACACCTCTAAAACATGGTTTTTGAACACTTCAACAGCTTCTTCTGGCGACGAAAATCGTTGACCACGCACTTTTTTCTTGACGTGCGGAAACAAGAAGAAGTCATTAGGTGCCAAGTCAGAGCTGTACGGCGGATGACCCATTAATTCGACGTTTTGGCCGGTCAAAAACGCTCTGGTTTGAGCCGATGTGTGAGAGCTCGCATTGTCATGGTGAACAATGATTCGTCTTCTCTTGTTGGTTTTTCGAATTTCTCCGATGACTTCAGGCAAAAAAAATTGTAGTGTACCACTCAGAAGTGACCGTCCTACGTTGCTCAAGCGGAAAAGTCGCCACATGACCAGTTTTGCTGAAGAAACAGGCGACCATTTGCTTCGAAGTGCTTCTTCCACGAACAACTTTCATTGGATTTTGCTCGTCTTTGAAGACCCACACGGTCGATTGTTGTTTTGTTTCGGGCTCATACGCATAGATCCATGATTCGTCACCTGTGACGATCTTATGAACGTCTTTTGAAGCACCGCAATCGTAGTTTTGCAACACTTCTTTGCACCAATCGCACCGATCCTTTTTTTGAGCGACTTTCAAATTGTACGGGATCCAACGAGAACAAACCTTTTTTACGGCCAGGTGTTCATGCAGTATCGAATGTATGCTGGTGGAAGAAATGTCCAAGGATCTCTCTATCTCTCGGTAAGTCGCATGGTGACCTTGCATTATGAGTTCACGCACGGCATCAATGTTCTCTGGCACAACAGCCGTTTTTGGACGACCTTCACGGAATTCGTCTTTGAGCGAGCTTCGGCCACGATTAAATTAATTATACCAATTTTTCACAGTGCTATAGGATGGTGCTTCATCGCCATACAAAGATTTAAGTTCATCAATGCACTCTTGTCGTGATAATCCACGTCGAAAGTTGTAAAAAATGATGGCACGAAAATGTCCACGAGTTAATTCCATTTTTTTCTATATTAATTTTTTCAAGTCACTGTAAACAACACAAATAATGGTCGTACGTCAAAACGTTTTGAGTACGATTATGCTTAAAAATGACAAACTTTCCAATGGAAATGTCAGATTGCACTTGGCAGCACTCAGTGTTGCCAGGCCAGAAATATATATAACAGCCCTCGTATATATCAACATTTAAATAAAAATAAAATTAGTACAAATTAACATTTTTCGATTAGATTAAAGAACTTTAAGTTATTTTGCAGGAATAGTTAATTAATATAAAATCTTAAAGAATTTTTTGATAAGCATAGCCCGTGTTTGTCAGTCTTAAATAAAATTTTAATTGAAATATTTACCCTAATAAAATTAATGTGGTGCATTGTTTTTATAGTCTATGAACTTATCTCTAACTTATTTTGAAGAAATTTCTTCTTATTTGTAACATCTCGTTATAAAGGCATAATGTTTAGGTCTTTCTTATTTTTTTTTTGTTCAAACTTAAAAACAGTGTCATAAATCTATGGATTAACAATAAAATATTGATGTAATGAAAACAATAGTACTTCGCAAATTTCTTTGGCTTTAACAGAAAGAGAAGACAATTTATAAATATAAAATAAAAAAAAAAAGGAAATACAAAATTCTACATATACAAATAAATACGATAGAAAAACATGTTTAAAAAACTCTGTTTAGCCCATTTTACACCAGCATGGAAAAGCTTACAATACTGTATGTGATACACTTCATGTTCGTTCTTATAAGGCATTTTTTGTGCTTGTATATTCTTTTAAGGGTGTCCTTAAAATAAAATGGTGCAAAATTAATTAAAAATAAATATTATATTCATTAACTGCTTAAACTTTTTTTTAGCTATAATAAGATTCTATTAACTACAAAATTTATACCATCAAATTATACGGAATGTTATACAGCAGTTAATTCTAATAATATTAAAAAAAACAGAAAGGGCGACCGAAGACTTTACCTGGGTTTGCTTTTGCCACTGTAAGTGTGATAAAGTGCTGCTAATCAAAAAAATAAAAATTAAAGCAAACAATTCACTAATAAATCTTCGAAAAAAACCGACTTCAAAACTAATTTTAGTCATCTGTCTATAATGGCTCAAAAGTTTGGCAGCACACATTAAATTACAGTATCTATTGGCACACCGTTTAATTTCTAAATCCAATTTTGTTTCTTGTTGTTATAGCGTACTTAGCAATACTGTCTCCTTGTAAATTTCAACCGTCTGTCTAAAAATGTTCAATAGTTTGTTCATACACATCAAATTACAATAACTATTGTAATACCCTTTAATTTTATTTATAAATATACAAGACAAGGTAGTGGACATTCTGTCTACTCTTCAAGTGTTTGCATACCACGATCTAAGAGATAGAGCCATTGGGTCAAATTACATCAATTATTGGAACACCCTTTAATTTCTAAATTCAAGCTTTAAGCTTGTTGTTAGAGCGAACATAGCAATACCGTCTGTAAGGTTTAAAAAGCGTGGCCACATATATCAAATTATATCAACTATTGGGACACCCTTTTATTTCCAATTCCAAATTTTATACTTGCTGTTATAGTGGACTAAACAACAACGGTTCTTTGTAGATTTGAACCGTCTGTCTAAAACTGTTACATAGTATAACCATATTCATCAAATGCAATGAAATTTTAAAGCACCCTTTAATTTATAATTTTCAATACATATATTAGTGTTTACAACGTTCATAGTAGTCGACAATTTTTAAGCGTTATATCGATTAAAAAATAGGCCTATATAGGTCGATTTACGTCAACTATGGGCATAACTTTTAATTTTAAGATTTATTTTTGTACTACTGTGTTCTATTAGGAGCTACATATATTGATACGAAAATTTTTAAACTTTAAAGTGGCGACCTTTACAGTTAATAATATACGTTAAAGCATTGTATGTTGTATGGAAACATCCTTTTTTTTAATTATGAATTATTTTTTAAACACAACCAATCTGTAATTGTAATGTTTCAAAAAAAGATTAAAATTTTTGGTTTAGAAATAACTGAGTTCTTCAGACACAAGCATTTTTTGAAGTCGATTAAAAATGTATAATAGTTTAGCTGCTATATTGGACTATGCTTATACAGCGCAACGGCTATCTCTTTTCAAAGACATTTACATATATTCGTGCGACATATGATTTCAATTTTCCCTTTTCCGAAAAAACGAAGTAGAACTTTGTATTTTTTTCTATGGGCATATTAAAACCAGCGATTACCTTTACCCAAAAACCTTTTCTCTCTGTTAATCACTTGCTTGCCAAACAAATATTGTTTTAATTTCTTTTACAAAAACTTTTTTAAGGGTACCCCCTTACAAATAATTTTTACGATTCATTGAATGATATATTCAAGGTCTACACAAAGAAGCTTAACATGATAAGGAAACCAACAAACAAATAAACAAATGGAGTAACGACTACATGAAGCCAAACACCATAAAATGCCACTAAATGAAAACAAAAGTAAAGGAAATAAAACAGATGTAGAGCAGCGCAGGCATTGGATGGTGGAAAAAACATTCATAATTAACAGCCACATGAAAGCAAGTGACTTGTAAGTAAATATAAAGCAAGAAAAATTAATAAGATGCCTAGATATAAGTTGATATAATATGAGATACAAACAACACAATGTGTATAAATATACACATTTACTTTCCTTTTACAATATTTTTATCGTCTATTTGTTGTTGTTGCTGTGTAATATTTGACTTAGGGAGAAACTAGAGCTATCCTTGACACAACAAAAACAACAGAGTCAACACTTCAAGACTACTGCTGCCCAGCTTTTAAAATAAATCCTATAGGCACAGCTTAACTAGAAACGATGTTTATGACATGACGATATTTTTCCTATTAACATTTTTTTTATTTCTATTACCGTGTTTTTGTTTTTGTTGTTTATAAAACTATGAATGTTTGCTTGAGAATATGTGTTTATGTAAGTAGGAAAAAAAAGTTTTAAGCTGTTAGTTATTTTTCTTTTTCTGTTTCAATATAAACATTTGAAGTGTTATAAATAGGATAGTTTATAGCACTTTATAATATTTTGTTGGAAGAAATTACAAAAGATAAAAACAGTTAGAGCTGTGTCGTTCATGAACGAATTGGTACAATTGATTCAGTCGGTTTGCAGAGCACTTTCTGTTCCTCAGTGCGTGTTTCAATTTTTTTTTCGTTCATGTTATAAAACAAATATTCATAAAAAATATTTTAAGCTTTTATTTTTTTTTTTTTTTTTGTAATTGTGGTCAACCGTATTAAAAAATGCAACGGCGTTCATCGCTTAAATCTTATTCCTCTTATTCTTATGTATGTAAAATTTAAAATTTTATTTTATTGTGTTTGTTAAAAATTTGCCAGAAACATCTACGAGTATGTTCTTTTTTTACATTTTCTATTCAATTACAAACTTACAATTTACTCGTAACACTCATACTTTTTCTATTTCAATTAATAATTTTAATTTGATCAATATATCACATTTTGAAATGGATTGTGAAGTTTGGGCAATATATCAGCCCACATAATCTATAATTCACTTATCGGTGCAAACTTATTTACAACTCGACGTTCACTGCGAGTATCCTTATTGTCAAATCTTAGCAATCTAGGAAGACTTTTGAATCTTTTCAATATCATAATTGCACTGTTATTATTTGATCCATACACTCCAGCTAAAAAAGTGTACCCATAAAGGCAAACATTTCGATGATTTCAACTTCAGTCAAATCCATATCGAAAACACGTTTACCTTCACTATTGGTATATTTCAAAATAATGTTCATTACAGGTGGCGGGAAAAACAATTGAAAACTGGAAATTTCTTCCTTTGAGATTCTTGAACAAGAGTAGCGGGTCAGGAATGATGTCATGCCGATAAAGTTCTCGCTCCGGAATCTTCCTAGACTATTTATAAGAGAATGTCTGAAATATCATATTCCGCCACTTTTTGATGCCATTGCTGAAGTTGTTGCTACATCAATTTTATCTCCACTAGAACTGTCAGTTTTCTCCGCGCATTCTCAGTTATCTTCATATTCTGAACAAATATCCTCTTCGTCCGATAGTGTATTTAGCATATTTTCTATTTCAGTAGTATTCATTTTCCGATAGGATATACAGACTCGACACTTGATAACGTTGATACATTTGATTAGTTCCGTGTTTATTATATGACTGAAAACAATTTTGCATAAGAAAATAATCTTTGCTTTTTACATGGGGATTCCAATTTTCATACCATCAATGTTCAGCAAGAATAGAGAGAAGAAAGGAGACAGTTATATTGACTTTTAATTTTGGTGTAAAACACATTTGCCATTTCTTTTGACAAATAAATTATTTTAACAAAGATTTTAAGTGCTAATTTTTTTGGGACAATATTATCTTATAAAAACCAAAAATAGCTATTATAATTGAAAAAAGTCATCAAATATCTATAATCTAAACCTCCTACTCACGGAAAAAAAATAAAATTTTCTTCCAAAATGGGTCAAATTTGACCCGAAGAACCTATGAAGGTTAAAATCATTAAGTTGACTTTCTAATTGGGAAGTACTTCCGTCAAAAATGCTTAATGCCATACTCTATTACCTTTTTAAAAATTTATTGCTGGGTACTTGTTTTTGTTAAATTTTCAATTTTAAGCAAGATGCGTTTAGCTAGATTAATTTTATTTTGTGAAATATTAAACGAAATTACATCGAATGATTTGAATATACTCGACAGTCTTAAGAATTTTATATACAATAAAATTTTTAGGTTTATATCTGAGAGCAAAAAAAAAAATTTACATGCATTTGCTCGACTATATTTTATCAATTTTGTATATTTCATAATTTTCTTATTTTAATACTCAATAACGCAGCATAATTTTTTCCTGTCGTTTTTATGTACTACAATACTTTTTAATTTAAACCTCATAAAATATACGGAGCGATAAAAATAAATCTTTTTTATTGAAAAAATTTCCTTTTTTTTCATACTCATCTAAGTGTAAGCAGATTTATTAAAAAAGGATTGAAATATTATCTCCTATAAAGAGCATCATCATGGTTTTGTCGTTCCTATTGTTCTCATTTTCATTTTATAATGGAAATTTCGTTTGGAATTCAAAAGGGAAAACAAATAATATTTTTACGCAACTTCCATCAGAAGAAGAAGAGGAACTTGAAGAGGTTAGAAAAATTTATGCATAAATTTTATAATCTTATTACAGCAAAAGACGTTAAGTACTGTTTTATTATCTTAAAATCTCCCATGAATGTGTTTGATGGTTAAATTTAAAAATATTCTTAATGCCTCTTCTTTGACCCCCACCATTTAGTTGAAATTTTTTTATCTGAGTAAGAATTAAAATAGCTCATCACAAATACTTTGTATAAGGTATAATATTGTAAGCGCAGTTGATCACAAATATAATAATAATGTGGAAATTTTAGCACTTCGTTGGTGTCATAAATTGAATTGATGATAAGCAAAATTAAATTTATTTTATCGCAAAGTAAACTCATTAAAAATGTTAAAATTATTATTTGGAATAATATTTTTGAGTAAACATATCGATATGGACATTTCGCCGTTGCTTATATAACTAATCAGTGAATTTCAAATTTTGTATAGATAATAAGACGGAAAATAAAATGTTTGATCTTGTTGTCTTTTTACGTTTTCGAATAAATAAAATTCTCATTTAGTGGTAAGAATCTTGAGAAATAAGAATCTTAAATTTTATATGCAAAATTTGGTTAGGTTCAACTGAAGAGCTATATGCGCAGCAGAGAAATGGTTACACTTCTTCTACAGTAATACACTTCATATCTTAGTTGTAAATAATAAAAATTTCATAAGAAAATTATAAAATTTTTACAGAAAACAGCTATAAAATTAACATCTTTTCTTCAAAATGAGTTAAACTGAAATAAAGTAATAACACAACGCTTATAAAAATGTTTATGTTACTACATGCGCAGTATTTTTACATATGCTTGTTAGGTGTCGTAGAAGGTAACATAAAATATTTGTTAAAAAAAAACATTAATTTATAAATATTTTTCTTACTACAATGTAATTTAGATTTTATCTTTTAAATGACTTGAAATCAAATGAATAATTTTTTTATAAACTAAACCACTGAAGCCTACAACAACGTGTGTAATTTATAATAGATTGTGAGATGAGTAATTAATTCTAGAAAAATACATATTGAATATTTTAAGCCTCAGAATGTAAAAAAGATTTTAAAAACTTGTCTTGGGTAGCTTTAAAATTACTTCTGATGAATAATTTTCTAAATATGCATCTTCATATAAAAAATTTTAAATTAATATTTTAGTGTTTTAAACGAGGTAAATTTCTTTTGCATCTTTCTTTATATTTTCATTTTGTTTTTTAGCGAAAGAAATACTGAAATCAATCAGCTTTAAGATTTCCTGTTAAAAACTTTGACTAACAAATGCACTTACAGTGACTAGCAAAATAAACTGTTACTTCTTTTATTTTTATTGCAGAATATACTTTCGCCAGAGAAGAACACTATATTTGCTACTATATCCTAGTAAATTGCCTGGTAGAAAAAGAAATGGATTTTAATTTTCCCAAAGAAAAAAAATATTCTTCATCTCAATTTTTTTAAGGTTGGAGCATTTCAGCGCGCAGATAAATAAGAAAATAATAGTAAAAAAAATTTTATATACGAGTAAAATTTAATAACACTGTTCTGCAAAAAAAAAAAAACTTTTCTCCCCTCCCTTGAACAATTTTGCCTGTTTCTCATGTTTTCAGATGTGCTGATTCCGAACCTGAACTCAGAAAAATTCTATTATACATACAGGAAAAAAATTTTTAGCCATATTTCTTCAACCACTAGTAATATTCCCATCAAATTTTTTTTTTTGTTAAATATACTCTATTGCGATTTTGAATTTGTTTTACTATGTTTTGATGCCAAAAAAAATCGTCAAATTTACAGAAGCTCACATTTTTTGATAAATAAAAACTAGAATTTCTCAAGAAACTGTGCGTGATAGACAGAATCTAAATTCAAATTCGTGTTCAGCACATTTGAAAACAGTAAGAAAGCATATTTTGATTTAAAGGCGGATTTTCGTGCAGAACAATGTAATTGGAATGTTAATGTGAGAGAGAAAAATTGTTTATTGTTTTTAAATTCAAGAAAGCTATGAACTCAAAGATCAACTGCTAATTTGAAAGGAATTCAACATTTATAGAAACTGATCTAACTTCCCAAAGGCTCTGATGATTTTTTAAAAGACAACTTAAGCCCTAAACATTATAAACAACAATCGGCCAGTATAAAAAAATAACTTATTAGTGATGACAAAAAGGGACTGCCAAGTATTTTAGCTACAAACATATTGCATAATAGCTAAATAGCTGCAAAAAGAATAAATTATTATGTGAAATACGTGGTATTCAGTAGTCCACTTGCCTAGCAGTAAATAAAAAATGGTTTGATTGCAATTTACTGAGTTTACCAATGCTGTGAAATAGGTTGATCTAAATTTTTTTAAGAATAATAATAAAATAAAAAAAATAAATAAATAAATACATAAATTAAAAACATTTCAGACATTATAAAAATAACAGATTTAACAAACATAATAGATGAAAGAAAAGAAGAACAAGAATATTTGTATTATTATTATTATTAACAAAATATCTGTGTTTGAAAAATTGTTGTGTTTAAACTTTTGGGACTCACTATTTTATCTTTTTTATTTACTTCTGGCTTCGGTTTTATAAATATTCATTAAGCAACAGAAAAGGAATTTCCATTAAAATTAAAATTCAAACATATTAATCTGAGTTTAGCCCCAATTATTATGTGAACTATTATTATTTCCATAAAAATAGATTGTAAGAATGATAAAAATATTTCAATTTTCTTTTATTAAAGAAATTACTATTCACATTTTAAGGATAAAATAAGAATTAAAAGAAAATTATTGCAGTAAAAAAACAATTTATTTAAGGTCGTACAACTATAGGTAAGAACTTAATATTATCTGGAAACTATAATCTTAAGGATTTTTTGCTACATATTTCGCTTAAATCAACATTTTACGTTCGTTGTTTTTGTGATAGGAAATAATTTCTATCTGATTTCAATAATCTTTTTAAAAGCTTTTATATATATATTTCCGAAAGCCGATATTGTTAAGAAATTATATTTAAAAATGTCATACTTTAAAAACGAAAAAGAAAAACAAAACAAGTAAGAGCACTATATTCGGCTTTGTCGAATCTAACATACCCTTCACCATCTATGTTAATCAGGTTTAGTGAAGTAGCTCCAATCAAAAAATCAAATATTGGACTGACAGAGAATTAACAAAAAAATGTTTGAATGCTGTATACATATTACATTTTTAAACTTTTTAGTATTTGCTTAAAGATCTCTTCAAAAGCTTTAAAATGATACCCATATTGATATTATAATATCAATAACTCGGAAAACTTGGGTGAGTTCCAGTTTTTTTACTTGATGTTTTTTTCTTATTTCTTAATTCTCTATCGCCCCATACATTTATTTTTTTTGATTGGAGTTGCTTTATTGTTCCAAATGATATGGAAAAATTAGAGGCAGCCGTGGTGTTTTGCCCGCTGCCTCGAAGGTCATGGACCGTTCCTGCTGACTTTCATTTTATTAGGATTTGCAAGTGACAAATTGTTACCGTATTTCTAGCAATGGTGGCGTTTGGCAAGTTTTTTGATTAAATGATCGATGCGATTATATCTAGCTGATATTTAAGCCCTGGAAGTTAGTTATTTATCTGGATTTAGCTGATTCGACATCACTATTATAATTTTACATATCGCTACTGGAAAATATAATTGGAAAAATTTAGGATTTTTTCATAAAAACAATGTAGGTTTTATGCATTTACCAAGACAATATTCTGATTTAAAAGGCTTCGTTTATTATGAGCAGTATCCAATAGAAGAAACTTGAAGTTCGACAAGGGCACCATTAATTAATGTCTAGTAAAAAAAATTCAATCGTTAGTGTGTATTACCCTTTTTCTCAAATGGAATTTTTTTAACCCTCCTGCTCTAATGCATTTTCGTATGACTTGAGGTGATAAAAGTTGAAATATTTTTTTTCAACGGTACTCCGAGAATCAATGAAATACAAAGATTCTAAATAATAAATAAATTAAAAATTTTATGACTTTAATCGTACTTAATTCCTTCAAATATAAATATTTCATGATAATTTCATGAAATACTTATCAATTAAAACTAAAAAATGAAATGTATTACTGTGGGGAAACATATCCATATGACCATTTCGCTACTGCTCATATTAGCTATATGAGTAGATTTTAACCAAATTTTGTATAGAAAACCTAAGAGTCTTATATCAAAAGCCAAATTGATTTAATGAGAACTCTATTGAACCAATAAAGCAAAAAGACAATAAGAACTCAAAAAGGTTTTTTATAATAACACAGCTAACATTAAGTAACTATTTTAATTTTTATACATTAAAAAAATTGTTTTCTTTTAATAACTGAAAAGATATTATAACATCGTTTGAGTGGTATTTTAATACTCAGGTCCTATCCCAGGAGTGGGAAGAGGTAAAATTTTTTTCTTATTCCAGGCAAATTCTACACAGTTACAGGAACATTTTTTAAAATCAATTCAAAATCGTACGAATGGATAAGTGGGCGGGTATTAATGGGTTAATAATCGCTTTAATTATTTCCTAAGTTTCTTAAACTCGACTTTGTATATTTCATAACCCACAAGATTTTTCATTTAAAAATAATTATTTTAAATTTTCCCCATTGCATTTTTCCCATGCATTGTCCAAGAAAAATTGCCAAGGAATTTTAATAAATCTTTACTATATAAAACGACACTCTTATTTAAACTAAGCTTAACGCGACTTGCGGATATCTTAAATTTCAAATGTCACAAGCTCTTAATACAAATATTAAAGAAGTTTTTTCTTACAAATCAGTTCAACATTTTATTAAATAGAATTCTTAAAATAAAAAACCAGGTCGAATTGAAGTTTAAGTTAAGAAGATTTATCTTAAGGAAGGCGTTTGAATTTAACTTAAGTAAAAAAGAAATCTCTAAATTATTACGATAACAGCCGGAACCTCCCATAAATTGAAGTTCACTTGAGTTTAAGAAAAAAGCACTTACCGGTTAATTTATACATTTAAATATGAAATAAAAAATCAAATTCTTATTTTGTTCATTTAGTAGTAATTTTTATTTTTTCGATTTATTTTTGTCTATTATTTAATTCTTAAAATTTAATTTTTCATTTCACTTAAGATAAAGTTAAGTTTTACATTGTTTTTTCTTACTAGTGTTAAATATTATTACATTATTTTACATAATTGCTTAAATAAGTATTTTATACCTTAAAATTGTGTTTGTTGTTTATATCTACTTTGTTTGTTGTTTTTTAATTTTATTTATGATCCATTTTGGGTTTTTTATTTTTGTTTTCTCATTATTATGTAAATATCTTTTGTAGCCATAAGAAATAATTTTATTTATAATCAGCATATGCTTCTAATTTACATAATATAACAAGTCTTAAATACTTAGAAGTTAAAATAATTTATGTTTTAAAGATTAAGGATATTTTTTTTACACTAGTTTTTTTTTTGTATAATTTTTGTATTTAATATTTAGTTATTTATTTGCTTAGTTTTTGTTTGTGAAAGTGATTGAATGTATTTATTTTTGTATAAATGTTTGTTTTTAAATAAATAAAACATGTAGAAAAACTTTGAATAATTTTATTTAATAAGCTTAAACATAAATTTTTAATTACTTATAAATTGGTTAAAAACTAAATAAATTTTAAATGTATTTATTTAAATGTATTTTTTATATAAATAAATTGCATTGAAAAACAGCTGAAACAGCATTGAAAACTAAATCTAATGCACTAATGCTTGTTGATTTAAGGAAATTCCAATTTTAAAAATAAGATTTATAAAATAAAATGATTACTTAGAGCCAAGCAAAGACTGTGTCAATCAATTAGATTTTATGTAATCTCTTGCAAAATAGAATTATAAAAATCATTACATAAATAATATAAATATTGAAATTTAAACAAATTATATTGACGTAAATGCCCTTTAAGTAAATGAGAAACGTTTAAATAATTTCCGATAGCGTTTCTGCAAAAAAAAAAATATTTAACCGGCCGAATCGTTTGAAACCCTCAGCATAGTTAGAGAACGTGATTATTACACTGTTCTGTACTGTTATTACACTGCCCTTTAAACCAAAATAGAAGGAGTATGGTGAAATTATATCAAATCTATTTAATTTTTTCACTATTAAGATTTTCACAGTAAACAATAAAGTGGTCTTATTAATATACTTCAGCATATTCGAGAACGATCTATCTGATTTGGATAAATGAAGTACCAGAATATATGAAACACAGTTACCTTAAAATTATTAGAATGAATACGGACAAAAATTGATAATTTTATACCTGTTCAATTTTTAATAAATTTTTAAAGAAAATGGCCCAAATTCATAGTTATAGAAAAAAGTCGACTCTTGCTAAAGTATACTCTAAAATAAAAAGCTCTTATTATCTTTTTTGCTTTCATAGTCAAGAATAAAGTATACATTAAGTTTAGACGCCTTCCACTTGGTGCGGACTGTAATTTGATAAATGTTTTCATACAATTTCTAAACAAACATTTGAAAAAAGTAACCTTGTTTTTATTTTGTTCACTTTGTTATAAAAATCAGATAAAGAGTATTGTGTTCTGAAACCAATTAAAATAATTTTGGGAAAATGAGTTAAAAACAGCTTTAGCTAGTTTTAAAATTAAAAGTTGACTTTCTATCCAAAAGTATATTTTAAATTGTCTGTGAATGAGTTAGAGTCGATTCTAAAGTAAATCCGACTTTAGTTCCCTTAAAGTATACTTTATTTTAACTATGAATATGAGCCAATATTTCAGAAATTTAATTTTTTTTTTTTGGAACGAATTTCTAAACAATGTGATCTAAAAACTTAAATGTAACTTCATCTTTCCATTTATTTAGTACAGTGGTCTTCATCCAACTAACAAAGTCGTTTAGGTATTTACTTTTTCTCTCTATGAATACTACAACCAGGATTGCCAGGTAGTAACTGTGTTTTTGGAATGTACTAAAACCAAGTATATCGCTTATTTTTTTTTACCCTGTCTAGTTTTGTATTTACTGATATTGCTTTTCTAAGTCTTTGGAAGCTTTTTTTAAATATATTTTTCCTATTAAAAACTTAAGAAAATGTAATAAATTAACAACTCTACAAAATTGCATATAAAATATTTAAATGCTTTGTTTTTATTCTGCCAAGTGGCAATCAGAACTACAACAGAAACATGTGTTTGAAACTATCAGTAAAGTAGGACTATAAAAAATTTTAGACAACTAAGATTTTCTTGTCTGCTATTTTTTGTGATTAATCAAATAATTCTACCGCCTTAGAAATTACGGCACCTTAAAACCTGTAGGTGATAGAAAAAATTGTAATAGAAAGCTTCTTTTATATTTTATTCCTTTTTTTGGTTAATTTCAATTCAAGTAAATCATGATAAAAGTAAAACAAAATTACCAAGATATATAACATTAAAAAAAAAGGATTTTTGCTACGAATATTAAAATATGAATTTAAAATAAAAACTTCTCCTTTTTATAATATGGCATTCGTGCTTTTATTTTTATTTTTTATAGGAAAATGCAAAAATTGAGATACAAGACAAAGTCTAAGGCCAAACGATCTACGGTTCACTTTCATTAAAAGATTTAAAAAAAAAACAAAGTTTTAGCATAAAAACATGAGCTAATTTATGAATAGAATATTCTTTTTTAACTTGCTAATTAGAAAAATGAAAGTTGCTTCATTATAATAAGAAATTTAATTTTCAATTTAATTATTCTAGCTTGAGGTAGCGGTTATAGTATTTATTCTTTATATTTACTTTATATAAATACTTTTAGTAATTATTAATACTTCGCTACATACCTCATTGAATATCATCTCCAGGATATAATATAAATAATGCTGATGCCCAATGAGTGTAAAGTTAAAGATAAAAATAAAAACTAATTTTAACTGTGACCTCAAGCTAAAATAATTAAGTCAAAAATTTAAAAAAAAAATTGAAGAAAATTAAAATAACAAGAAAACTAATTTGCAAATTTTATAAATTCAAAATTTTTATAAAGTGCATTGTATGTAAGTTGATATTATGCAAGTATAAATAATATAACTCATTTTGCAAAGTAAGAAAATAGATTTATAAAAAAAGTTATATATATTTATGAATAATTGTTGAAACTATTATAAAAATGTGATTTTGCTTCGAAATTAAACAAAGGTGTGGTCTTAATAAATTTGAAACAAAAAAATTCTCTATTGCAATCGTTTAAGTGTTTAAATTAGGTAAAAAATAATTATATTTAAAAAAATACAAATATAAAAAATGGTACGAACGCTAAAAGAATTGCAGCAATTTATTGTGGAAATATCTAAATTATTTTAGCTGAGAGCTAAAAATTCATAATATGAGCAAAATAAAAAGTCGTACAAGAGATGTGGCATGTCAGAACGTCCACGGACATACTTTCCATGGACCTTATGTCGCACTCAAAAGTGGTATAGTATCCACGGACATAATGTCCATGTACTTTACGTCGCACTCAAAAGTGACATAATGATCATGGACATTATATCACTTTGAAAACATTATAATGTCCATGGTCGTTTTAGTGTCGTTTATAGTATGGACACAGTGTCACTTATGAAAGTGTTATAATGACCGACCGTAAAACAACAACGGCTTCGCTTACCACAGATTTTCTGCATATGAAATTTCCATGGACATTATGTCACACCAGTAAGTGATAGGTATGTCCTTCGACGTTATGACATGCCACCACAAAAAAGCCTATTTTCATATTAAACAAATATCCTAATTTCTAATATGTTTATTATTATTACTATTATTGGTGTTGGCAACTCCTCATATATTTATACCCAGCAAAAAAATTTTGAAAAGGTAATCGAGTGTGGAATTAAGCATTTTTGACAGAAGTACTTCTTAACTAGATTTTCAACTTAATGATTTTAACAAGGCATGAGACTTTTATAATCAATTAATTACTGAGAATCGATTACATTAGTTGTTGTAGGAAATAATGAGTACTATTAGTACGGTAGTCTCTTTTAACATAAAGTACTAGTTCCATTACTACTTTTTTTTTTGGAAACTAATGAAATGTGTTTTGTAAGCGAGTAACAAAATATGGCAACCACAAAAGAAAGTCATTATATGGCAAGTTCTTTTTAAGGTAATGTCTAATGTTTTGCTGGGTAATAACAAAAACTGATATTGTTGTTGTCAATACACGTAAACAGAGCGAAATAAGTTCTTGCCTCCACCGCTAGCGAATAAGTAAGATCTATATATATAAAAATGAATGTCTGTCTGTTTGTTTGTGCTTTATAGGAGGCCAAACACTTGGACCGATCTTCCTGAAATTTTCACAGCATGTTACTGTGACTCTGGAAGGAATAATCGGCTATATAAAGTTTTAATTGGACAAAGGGGCGTGGCACCGTCCATATAACACAAAAATTTAAATCGCCATATTTTGGAAATTTTTTGACCTACGTCGACGATATTTGGTACATATGGTATTGGCATAATTAGGAATACGTACTAGGAGAAAAGTGGGTGGGACCCCGCCCCTTTTTAGAAAAATTAAAAATCGAAATATAGTCTTAACTACTGGACCAATCGTCATTAAATTTTCGCAATAGGATATTCTTGACTATATAAAGTTTTAATTGGACAAAGGGGCGTGGCACCGCCCATATAACACAAAAATTTAAATCGCCATATTTTGGACATTTTTTGACCTACGTCGACGATATTTGGTACATATGGTATTGGCATAATTAGGAATACGTACCAGGAGAAAAGTGGGTGGGACCCCGTCCCTTTTTAGAAAAATTAAAAATCGAAATATAGTCTTAACTACTGGACCAATCGTCATTAAATTTTAGCAATAGGATATTCTTGACTATATAAAGTTGGGAGTGGACAAAGGGGCGTGGCCTCGCCCATATAACCCTAAATTTAATATAGTCATATCTTGGGCATTTTTTGAAGTAAATATATAAATACTTTTAATTTTATTTCATAACGAGGGGGGTAGCGAAGCACACCGGGTTCATCTAGTTAAGTATAAAAGTTGAGCAGGCGTATTCACTACATGTTTCTACGAGCAATGATAATAAATTTAAAATAAACTTTTCTTTCACCACAGAAAATATTTAAAGTCCAACAGATCTTTCTATATAAGCAAAATAATTATTATTCAGCAGTCGCGTTTGATGAATTGTTTCAAAGGTGAATAAATAAAAAACAGCAATACAAACCTTGTAAAATCTTGAAAATAAAAAGGCAATAATTGTTGTGTAAACGACGTTAATGACTTGTTAAAGGCAACTGACTATTTATTAGTATACGAGAACAAGGAAGTCCACATCTTTTAAAGAATTAGTTACGATGTGTGTGAAACGGTAGCAAAGTACAAGGTAGAATTTATACCAGGTGGCAGAGACGCTACAACAATACAACAGTAAAAAGAAAACCATGCACTTAACTGTGTGCTAAACTTTAAAACACATTTAACTACTGTACTTTTTTCCTACCCTTGTTAATAACGTTTTTAGTAAGCTTTGTTTTTTAAATTAAATTAAAACCTTTGTTACAATTCTATTTTAAAGAATATTAAAAAAAGAACTTTTGTAATATAAAATGATAAATTTTTGACAGCTACTCTACACATAAGAAAAATAAGCAAAAATAAACAGATGCTGCAACGATGTTACCTGATAAAATTAATTCGCCTTGATTACTGATCTGTGTAATGACAATATAAAAATTATGACGTTTGTGTATGACGTATTTGTTAAAGTAAAAATTTTTAAATTTTTGTAGGGGTCTTGCTTCGATTTTATAAAAAAATAACGGTTTTATTTAAATATTTTTTTACAGATTTTTTTCACAAAAGTATTGAAGCTTTTTGCATCAAAAATTTATATGCTTTTGTCAAAAATTCTACTAGCCTGTCAAAATTTTACTTTTAAGAGTACTTTGCTATCTTTTCGCACACGCTTATATTAAGAAAAAAACAAATCAGCCCGGATGATATAAGACAAGAGAATTTAAGTTTGATTATCTGCCGGAGCCATATTGGGTATGCATAGTGTGTTTGTAAATCGCATTAACAAGAGATCGCGTAAGCCAATTTAGGTAAAGACACATACCAAAAATACAAAAAGTAGAAAAAACTGGTTTACTAATATTTTTAATAGATTAAAACGGAATAATATATTTAAAACTACTATTAAAAAATAAAAACTAAAAAATTGAATTCATCTCACGTAGCCCAAATTAGAATATTTATATGGTTTAAAATAATATAGACATTTAATTAAGAAATATGAGTGTATGGAATTTATTTTTTTTTTTACTTTTTTATGCAAAATTTCGCTTTAGTTAAATGAAAAGTAAAATAAAAAATGAAAAAATATAAAATTGAACCTAGACTTAATTTTAATATATACAACCTTAATTTCACTAAATATATTTACTTAATAAAAAAAATGATTTTTATTAAATAAATTTTTATTCACATTTTCTGGTATACATTACATTGCAATTTTTGGTGCTTCTAAGAATCTATTAATAAATATTTTCATTTACAAGTAAGAAATTAGTCTAACTGACTTTATTTTGTGTTCTTTCATTTATAATTTCTTCTTTTTTCTAATGTCCTTCTAAAGTCTTAAATTTAGATTAATTTTGTGTTATTCAAATAACAATATTAATTATACATTTTCAAATTTTTCACTTTATTTTTTTTTTCCTTTAATATTAAGTGCTTGTTATTCTTTTATATGTGATTCACATTTTTTGTTTTATTTAAGTTTTTTTTTTTATTTTTTTTTTTTATTAAAAAACTCTTTTAATATTTTTGTATTACAAGTTAAACTAAATTTATAAGTCTTGAGGATCTTTTGTTTTATATTTAATAATTTATATGTTAACATATTTTTTTTGTATGCTAAGACAAAAAAGAATCTCATTTTTAATGACAAAAGAAAAAAAAACATGAAAAGAAAATTGTTACCTTTTGTGCATTTTATTCTATTTTTCAATTACTAAACCATTTGAAAAAAAAAATCATTTGACGTAAGACGGCTGTTCTTTGTTTTAGTTTTCATAAAAAAGTAGAGTAATAAAAAAAAAAACAAAAATGTGATGCAAAAATACCTGAAGTATGGTTTTATATTTTTTATATTAAAATTCTATATATTTTCCTTTCATTAAATTTGAATTGTGAAAATAGTATAAATGCAAAACTCACCAGTGTTTAAAATCCAAATAAATATCTTCACAAAATCAACCAGTTACAAGTTTTAAAAAATCGTACCACAGATGCCTTGTTTTTTCACAGCTACGTGACTGACAAAACATTTGTACAACAGAATGAGAGATACACGTGTACGTTACGTATTTGTTTTCAGAAAGTTGTAATAAAATTACAAAATTTATGATGGGCTTCATTTCTTTTAAAACCGATTGTAGGTGAATGCTTCAGCTGACAGTTACAGTGAAGAGATAGTTTACGTTTCATTTAAAATAATAGTAAGTTTTTTAAACATTAATTGAATTTATGCTTTTGAATTTTATTATTTTCATGTGCAGCTATTTTCGAACAACTAAATATATGTACATACTTTTAGTTGAAGCAAAATTGTTTCTGTATTAGAGAGATTAAGAAATTTATTATATTTCACCTGTTACTTGAATTTTTCTTTTAAATAATTATAAAAATCCATTAGCAGCTAAGCAACAAGGCAACAATTTTCTTAAATAACTTATAAAGAAATGGGAGAAACCCCTTAAACATAAATAAAAAAGTTCAACACTAACTCACAGTTTATGTTTACAAAGCCACTGAATCATCAGCAAGTAAATTTGATGTATTTCTGCTGGATGTCAGGTTTGTTGATTTTAGGTGGTTAGAGGCAGGTGTGGTGGCATTATTATTATGTGAAAAATTACTTGAGTTGAGAGTAGGTGAAGCTGATAATGATGTTGTGGTAGAGGAAGTTAGAGTGGTTTTAAGAGCAGATCCCATCGAACTATTAACACTAAACAATTGCAATGGTTGTTGTCACATTTCCTGTGATGGAGCTGATGCTGTGGTTGTCATCGTCGTTTCTTGGCTATCGCCCACATAGCCCTCATCAGGACTGTCAGCTAGTGGACCATCTAAATGGCGTTTTTTTGCATTATTTTCCGTTGAGTTAAGAGAATACGTTGTTACTTCCTGTTTAGATTGTTGCTGTTGCTGATGCTGTAGGTTCTGTTGTTGTTGTTGTTGCTGTTGTACTAAACTAACTGTCAGTGATGATGTTGTTGGTGATATATCCGTTTCATCACATTCTGGTATGGTAGAAGAATCTGACTGTGTAACTGCACACCTCTTTCTTTGCACATCCCCATTAGTTTGCAATGAGGGTGAGGACATAGTTGTTGCAGGCGCTGTATTGTTAGCATTTAACGCTGTTGTAGTAGTATTAGTAGAGGTAACTGGTTGTTGTTGTTGCGGTTGTTGCTGTTGTGGACTTAACATTCCCATTATAGAGGCTGTATAGTGTATTGGCTGAGCGTGATAGCCCGGCAGACAGGGTGGCCATTGTTGTTGCTGCTGCTGCTGTTGATCTGCATTGCTTTTGTAACCCTCAGGAGGTGATGGATACTGTACTAAATGGGTTTGTGGATATCCTTCGGCTGTAAAACGTACATTTGGCATATTGTATTTATCATAGGACGATGTTGTCCCAGAACGCTGTTGTAGAAATTCTGCTTCTAAACTGTAGCGCATACCATTATTGTTATTTGCATTTGCAAATTGTTGTTGTTTGTGTACTCTATTGTGCGGTAAAGTACGATAAAAATTTTGTTGCTGTTGTTGTTGCATATTGGCTTGATGTTGTTGTTGTTGTTGCTGCTGTAGTTGCACTGATGCTTGTTGTTGCATTATATGATGATGTGATGGAGGCTGTTGTGGCGATTGCTGTAGATGGGCATTTGTATAATCGTAAGCAAAACCATCCTGACCCAAAAAACAAACCGGATTTAAGTGGACATCCACAGGGTGAGTGGGTATTGAATTCATAACTGTTTTTAACTGCATTCCTCTGGGCAATGTAGTCATACCACCAAATCTGGACGAAGCCATAGCGGCAGCTGTGTTTGGCCTTAATATTTGTGAACCGAACTGTGGTGCTGAAAGTTGATAATATTGATCGTATTGAACGCCATTTTGGCATTCACTTAAACTGTCATATTCTGAGCAACCAGCATCTAGTGAAGATGAAGTTTTTAGTTTATGTTTATAACCAGATTCAGCATCATTTACCAAATCTGGATTTTTTTCCGTATAGTTGCGCAATGATGAAGGCGGTGAGCAATAAGCCAACGTAGAGCTAAGAGCAGGATTAACCATTAGAGATTGTGGTGGTGGTGGCGTACCGGATGCTTGAGGCATATTCACACTTAGTTGTAATGTCTGTGTAGAGCTGTCTAAAGGATTATAAAGCATTATGTTCTGTTTAATCTGATTGCCCAAAATGATTCCATTCTCCTTGGATAGCTTGGTAGGAGTTAGATTATCACACTGACCTAACATTAGGCCTGAGTTTCCATTAAGACTATCATTATCATTTATAATAGAAGAACACTTCATAAGACCATTGTCGTTATTGGATGACCCATCTGAAGATGAAGTGTTATTTCCGTTGACTGAAGTAACACCCGAGGAAGGACATTTTTTACGCTTAACTGGAGTTTGACGCTTTTTACACTGTATTATAATAAAAGCTGAAATCAATACAAAAATAATACCTCCTCCCGCTGAACTGGCCACTATGTAATTCATGTAATTTTGAGGAAATGATACTTCATTAACTACTGGTGGCTCCTTGATCATGACTCGTATGGTATAATTGCTAAAAGTAGAGCCCGCAATATTTTGCCCAACACATGAAAAGGTACCATTATCTTCTATGCCAACGTTGTAAATGAATATTTCGCTTCGCTTTTCCTCTGAGGTATTGGATGATTCATCAATATAGTGCAGCATGTGCATGTTGTCTATAAAGCTATCGTTGGACATAATTTGACCATTAAATAGCCATAATACCTTTGGTTCGGGTATGGCTCTTACCACACATGATATGGTAAGATTACGTCCCTCTGACACTTCGGTATATGTGGACTCTGGCGAAACTTCTGGCAGGCAGGCAAATTCTTCACGTTTCAAAGATTTTATAATTTGTCCTTTGAGGCGAGGAGGTTCTACACATTTAGGCTCTTCTGTTTGTGGTGTATTATAATTATTAAGCCAGGAGTGCAAGTCTAACAGGCGACAATCACAAGTCCAACGGTTACTTTGAAGACTTATGCCATGCAATGATTTCGGCAGTATATGATTACCCTGAATATAACTAATACGATTGCCATCCAATCTTAGCCATTCTAAATTATCCATGCCTACGAATGCTTCATTTTCTATCCTTTCTATTTGGCAGTTACTTAATTCCAATGTAGTGAGAAACGAAAGATATCTAAAGGCAGCAGTCTTTAGTTCTCTTATAGGATTTCCACTTAAAGTTAGTCTCATTAGAGAACTATAATCCTGAAAAGTTTCTGAGGGTATATGTTGCAGTGAATTTTCCGATAAATCAAGTTCAACTAGATTTGTTAGACCTCTGAAAGCCTTTTCGTGTATTCTTATTAATTGATTGCGCGATAAGTAGATTTTTTGCAGATTTAATAAATCCATGCGCAAGAAACGTTCACTTTGTAAAACTTGTAAGGAGTTGCCACTAAAGTTTAATACCTGAGTGCCAGGATCCATGCCTTCGGGTATATTGGGCAGTGACTGGCTGCCACATTCTACGGTCTGTTTGCCACCCTTCCATTTGCATATACACACTTCAGCCGGACAACCCTCAACACCATTAATGAGGTCACAGTTAAGCAGCAAAATAAAGCAGACTAATAACACTATCATCGATTTACGACCTAAAAAAGGCATTTTGTGATATTATTTCCAAACTCGTTTCCTTTATTTTTAGTGTAGATTTATTTTGTTTAAAAAACTTAATGAGAATGTGAAATACAAAAAACGTAAAAAATTGTTTACTGCTTTCCAGCTTGGCAACATTAATGTCATCTATTGACAAGATAATGAATTCAAGTGCTTGATGTGGCTTGGGCAGATATTTTTGCCGCTATTGTTTATTTCCTTTTTTTTTTCTTTTTTTTTTTTTGTTTTTTTATCTATCAAACTTAAGCCCTATAGGCTTCGAAATCTAAAAAGTATGCCTTAAATGACAATCACGTTGAAAGGCAGAAATAAAGGAAAATATCTTAGATGTTCTTGTCTAAAAAATAGATGGGCTCGTGTGTTTTTTTTTATCTCTTCTTTGTTTTTTGTTTTAATTTCTTGAACTGTTTTAAAGGCTTTTAAAAAACACCAATATCTCGTTTTTTAAGTTTGTTTCTTTATGTGCGCCTTATTTTCTTGTATTGTTATATGTCCTACACCACAGTGTTATCATTTATAAAGGCGTCTGCTTGTCTTTCTTGCTCCTGCTATGTTTTTGTATGTATCCTGTTTCTGAGTCCTTTTTTGTATTGTGTTTTCTTTGTTATTATTTTTTTTTTTTACTTTTTATTAACTCCAAGTTACAGTTTTTTTTGTTGATTTCTCTGTCTTCATTATTCCGGTTGACGTCAGCACAATTTTTTTGTTCTTTTCCATCTGGCTCCTAAATATTTTTTCTTAAACACCAATTGTTTTTAGTTTCCGTTTTTTTTCTTAGCCAGAATGTGTTTGTTGATAGGTTTTTTTTTGGTTTTCTTGTTGATAAAACTTTTATATTTTTCGGGGGTTTTTAGCTTTTGTGCTGATATTCATTGTATTAAAACAAACCGAACCTATTTCGTTTTTAACTATTTTTCATTAATTTTTTTTTCAGTTTCTAATATCAACCAGTCATTAAGGCCATTAATGCTTTTGTTATATTGGCTAAAAAGAAAAATAAATGGGAAAGCAATACATTAAAAGGGGTTTATTTAAGAATTGCAGAAATTTAATATTTATTTACTCTAATATAAACAATAATACTTGAATTTAAAAGTTAATGTATTCTAAAAAATATATAAATTGTTCTTAATTAAAAATGCATAATCAGTCAATAACTACTTTAAACATTTGTTAGTCATAACACATATTTGCTTTTGCTTTTTTCTAACCGCTGCCAAAATTTTTTTTCACATGGATGTAAAATTAATTTTGTGGTTTAAAGGTGTGTGTTATCGATTTTATTTAATAATTACGTTCGTTTTTCGAATAATAATTTATTTCACCGCCCAAAAAAAGGGGCGAGAATAAAATGGTATTTTAGAATATCTTGATTCCAACTTTAAGTTTTTGAACATTCTTTAATGTTAGAAGTTGTAATTGCTTAACAAAATGACGGGAGGTAGGATTAGTTCTTTTAGGGGAAAAATTTTTCTTCTTAGCCCGATTTTTCTTGTTTTTTATCCTTAACATTCTATGACCATAGCAGATTTTTCTGCCAAGTTTCATTAATCTATAGCCACTCAGTAAATTTTTAGAGCAAAAAAATATTGTCCAGCTAGTTTGGCCAAATATCACTCCGTCTGTCCGCCTGTGTGAATGTTAGTACAATGTCGAAGAAGTTGCTGTTGGTGATCGGTTCATGTCCTTCGAGGCAGCAAACAAAACACCATGCCTACCTTTAATTTTTCATGTCTTTTTACACAATAAAATAATTCCAATAAAAAAAATTTTTTTTGGGCTATAGAGAAAAAAATTGGCACTTGCCCATATTTACCGAGTTAAGGGGCTCTCAAATTTTCAAATTTTTTAAAATATCAATATGAGTAACATTTTAAAGCTTTAAAATACTAATTATTTTTAAATACTTAACGCATTGAGAACCGATTGCATTTTTATTTAAAATTATACGAGGGCTTCTAAGTATATTTCTGGCCTGGCAACACTTAGTGCTGCCAAGTGCAGTCTGACATTTCCATTGGAGAGTTTGTCATTTTTAAGCATAATCGTACTCAAAACGTTTTGACGTACGACCATTATTTGTGTTGTTTACAGTGACTTGAAAAAAATAATATAGAAAAAAATGGAATTAACTCGTGAACATTTTCGTGCCATCATTTTTCACAACTTTCGACGTGGATTATTACGACAAGAGTGCATTGATGAACTTAAATCTTTGTATGGCGATGAAGCACCATCCTATAGCACTGTAAAAAATTAGTATAATGAATTTAATCGTGGCCGAAGCTCGCTCAAAGACGAATTCCGTGAAGGTCGTCCAAAAACGGCTGTTGTGCCAGAGAACATTGATGCCGTGCGTGAACTCATAACGCAAGATCGACATGCGACATACCGAGAGATAGAGACATTCTTGGACATTTCTTCCACCAGCATACATTCGATACTGCATGAACACCTGGCCGTAAAAAAGGTTTGTTCTCGTTGGATCCCACACAATTTGAAAGTCGCTCAAAAAAGGCTCGTGTCGATTGGTGCAAAGAAATGTTGCAAAAATACGATGGCGGTGCTTCAAAAGACGTTTATAAGATCGTCACAGGTGACGAATAATGGATCTATGCGTATGAGCCCGAAACGAAACAACAATCGACCGTCTGGGTCTTCAAAGACGAGCAAAATCCAACGAAAGTTGTTCGTGGAAGAAGCACTTCGAAGCAAATGGTCGCCTGTTTCTTCGACAAAACTGGTCATGTGGCAACTGTTCCGCTTAAGCAACGTAGGACGGTCACTTCTGTGTGGTACACTACAATTTGTTTGCCTGAAGTCATCGGAGAAATTCGAAAAACCTACAAGAGAAGACGAATCATTGTTCACCATGACAATGCGAGCTCTCACACATCGGCTCAAACCAGAGCGTTTTTGACCGGCCAAAACGTCGAATTAATGGGTCATTCGCCGTAGAGCCCTGACTTGGCACCTAATGACTTCTTCTTATTTCCGCACATCAAGAAAAAAAATGCGTGGTCAACGATTTTCGTCGCCAGAAGAAGCTGTTGAAGTGTTCAAAAACCATGTTTTAGAGGTGTCTCAAGCGGAGTGGAAAAAGTGCTTCGACAACTGGTTTGAGCGCATGCAAAAGTATATAAATCATGCTGGAGAATATTTTGAAAAACAATAAAACCATTTTTGATTATAAATATTCGCATTTTCACTATTAGGCCAGAAATATATAGAGCAGCCCTCGTAAATATGCAGTACAAAAATTTTTTAATTTTTTAAATTTTCTGTCACGCCAATATTTGCTTTTTTGATTGCAGTTACTTCACTAAACTAGATTTATATAGATGGTGAAGAGTATCTAAGATTCGGCATAGCGGAATAAAGCTGTTTCCACTGCAGGATATTGTCTGTACTTTTTATTATTTTGTAATCGTGCTGAGTACTAGTCCTTTATTAGTAAGGACAATAATATTTAGCAATACAACAATACGTAGTCTTTCTACGTACCATATATGGTTATATATGGTGAAGGATATATAAGATTTGTCATAGCCGAATGTAGCCCTTTTACTTGTTTATTGCTACATTTCTTTCTAATAAAACCATAGCTAATACCACCTTAAATAACCTTGAATTTATTTTTTATCAAGGTTTCTAATATATTTTCCTTAAACATGAACATTCATTTAACAAAAGTCATCAATAACAATTGATAATAAAATTTTTCTTTTTGCATCCCACGCAAAGGCTTTTGTTTTTTTTTATAGCATGTAATATTTTTTTGTATTTGTTTTTATTTTTATTATTGCCAAAGTAGTATTATTAGTGGTTTTCTGATTAAATTTATTTTATTTATTTTATATAAAATATTTAAACCCACAAAGCTATTTAATACAGAATTATATTAAAGTAAGAAATTACATAAAATTTTTTTATCTTAGAACAATGATATAAAACGGAAAGGAGTTAAAAAAGATGAAAAGATTGTAGAATTTAGATGTTCGTATGAAGATTTAAGATACATAAACAAGTTTTAAGTTGTTTTACTTTTTGCCCTACATAATTGTGGGGTTGAATCATAAGAAAATATCATAAGCAATAGCAACCACTTCAAGAAACATTTGTAGGAAAATAGAATATTACAACTGTGCGCATAAATTAGGCAGCCCAATTCAGAGTTGTCGTATAATGACAAATATTTTGTGTTTTAGGTTAAAGTCATACAATTATGATGATAAAACCCCTAAAACCAATTGTGACTTTCTTTTTAAGCACTTGCGAAAAATAGGAAGTTATTTAAAAAATTTCAAAAATTTGCTATTCGGAGTCTATACAAGCAGACGTATCAGCAACAGAGAATAAAAACATTCATTCTTATGACAATTTTTTAGCCACAGTTTTTCTAGTCCAAAAAATTTATGTCATTAATTTATATAACCTTGCAAATAGCGGCAATGGCATAACATAGAAGTCAGTAGGGAATGTAATATTGTCTGAAGACGTATCAGTTCTGAAGTTTTCACTCTTAGCCTTTGCATAAACACATAACAATCATCATAACAAGACTAGCATTTTTTTCCCTAGTTCTATAGATCTAAAATTTTAAGTCAATCTAAGGGTATTGGTCTTTATTTTTATATTATACAATCTTTAGGTTTTTAATAATATTTTTTTTATTAAATTCTAACAAAAAGTAGTTAAACACTCGTTGTAATTTTCACAAGCGGATAGCTTTAAAGAAAAATGTTAAAAAAAAATTATTTATTGCTCCCATCTTAACCCTGGAAATCTATTGTATATTTCATGTGCGTTAACAGTCACATTAAACCGCCCGCTATAACGAACAATACCAATCTGGGGTTAAGTATAGACAAAAAAACATTAACAAAAGAAAAATTGTGTTCATTAGGCTTTAAGAGCTCAATATCGGCAAATATTAATATCCATCAATTTAAGAAAATAAATGTTCTCAACAAAAATTTTCTCAAAAATATATTTCAAGAGTAAGAGTGCTATGTTCGGCTACGCAAATCTTATATACCCTTCACCGTATATGTAAATCTGGTTAAGTAAAAAAAAACAAATTTTGGGGTGACAGAGAATTAAAAAATAAGAAACAAAGTACTATTTTAATTAAAATAAAAACGATATCGGTTTAAAAGTTAAAAAAAAAAAGTTGTTTAGTTCGTGGAAGATCTCTTAAAAAACTTTTAAATGATACCCATATCGATATTTAAAAAATACGGTGTACAATCTATGAACAGTTAAGAGGCCCATAACTCAGAAAATATGGGCGAGCGCCAATTTTTTCATTTCATGTTTTTTCTTAGTTTATTTTTTTTATTAGAATGACTTCACTAAACTAGATTAATTTTTAACTTTATGGAAAAATTAGAGGTAGTTGCGGTGTTCTATTTGCTGCCTCGGAGGACATGGACCGAACCTGCTGATTTTTAAAAGCGAAATTTTCGTAATTATGTCTAATCGATTGGCGTGTTTCAGTTTTCTCTACCTCATATACTGCCTTGACAAAGTTGATTTCAACACAATCACGAATGGCCAGACGTTCGGACGGACATCGCTCATTCGACTTCGCTATGCATAAGAACTCAGAATATAAATCCTTTAAGGGGTGGGAAATTGATATTGTAGATATAACAAACGGAATGACAAACTTAGATATACTTTTTTTACATTTTTTGCGTTGAAGGGTATAAAAGTATATATCACAACGAAAATTGCTTCACAACAACAAAACAAAGCTATGAGTAATACACAAAAATATATTAGTAAAAAGAAATACAACATGAAATCGTAATAATGGTAATCAAATATAAAAGGCTGAGCAAACAGATTTCTATTTTGAAACATTTAGCATAATTTTTATTACGTTTTTTTTGTTAATTTTATTTTAAGCTGCTCTTTTCTCTTTTTCTTTTTTAATGATAGAATGCTGCATATAAAAAAGTAATAAAATTTTTGATGTTAATTTAGAATAAAAAGCAAAGATTTGTTTTAGAGCAGTCTTGTTTGTTTAAATATCAAGAAGAAAAGGATGTTATAATAAGAAATTGTTCATTTATTTTTTTGTTAATAATTTTAAATTTTAATACTATTTATTTGATAAGTTTTAAAGAAAATGTACATATAGTTTTTTGTTGATGTAGTTTTAATTTAATTATTTTCCTTCTGCTTAATAGCCTTATAGAAAATTGTCTCAGATAATATATATTTTATATTAAATAATGATTAAATAGTCCGATTAAATTATGTTAAATAACTAAAACTTAGTTGTAATTAACTTAACCTATCTACACATTTATATTATTAATAAATAGCACCTTTGTTTTGGCAATTACACTTTATGTATTGGATGGATTTTGTGGCAGCAGCTCTCATTAGAAATTGGAGTCACCGATTAAAACAATGTTATCAGAAAGAAAGAAATTTGTCTCAAACACCAAAAGGACTTTGGTATAAAAATTTTTTAAAGCAATAAATTTTAATAAAAAATCGGGGTACAGACCACTATTAGTCGCTATGGCGGCACCAAATTCTATATTAATTATTCTAGCTAAGATTACATTAAATTTGGCTACTATTTACTAATAAAGACCTAAAAAGCAAAAAATGGCTCACGGATCCTTGACATTTTGTATACATTTTACCATAAAGCTCCACATATAAAAAAAGAAACAGCTATTATGAAAAAGTTTTATTGGCCTTATGATTTAATTTGCACTTTTAGTTTTGTGCTTTGTGCCTAAACTTTAATACTTAAACGGTTGTTGTTGAGAATTTCTTCAATCCTGAAAATGAAATTGTTTTTTTTTTCTTTTGTTTAATTTAAAACTTCTGTCAATTATTAAGTATATTTAAAGTTAGTTTAAGGAATCTTGAAAATTAAAATGATTTGGTATACAATACACTTTTGGTTTCGATAAACTTTAATTTATTTTTAGGGAAATTGAATCGTTGGTAAATTTTTGGGTTTTCTAGGTTTTGTGTTTTGACAAAAGGCTGATATTTTTTTTTTTTTTTTTTTGTTATGAACATTAAATTTGTCTATGTATTTAGGATTTTCTTGTTTACATTTTATAATTAACTTTTAATAACCTATTGTTGAAATTAAAATTTAATAGTTTAGTCATTCTTATCTAATAAACATAATAAATTATCATATATTATAATTAAATATAATTAATTTCTTGCAAAAAACATTTATGTAACACAAAAACTCTTTTCTTTTCGCACGATATTAAATAACCAAAATGTTCAGCTTTTAAATTAATTTCTTTGTTTGAGGTTTATGTCAACACATTTTAAATTTAATCATATTTTATATACATGCATTATATAAAATGTTATTTCTTTGATTATTTAGCCTTAGTAATCCTCCTAAGCTTTTTTAGAATAGGCATAGAATATTGCATAATTTTCTATAATCTTTGCGAGCTATTTGTACTAAATTACAAACAATTTAGCACAGATCTGAACTCAAATTTTATGTATCCTTTTATGTTGACTTTGTTTGTGTGTGAGTGCTCTTATGCGAGTGTGTTTGTGTGTGTGTGTGGCGGAAATGGCATGCTTTATTATTAAATAGTTGTTGTATCACAATTGTATAATTTTCATGGTATGTTTCTTAAATGTTAACAGAGATTTTTTCCTCATCTGGCATTGTCGTTGTGAATAATAAATTATTTTCACTTTATTTTGTGAAATTTAGGTAAGTGTACAAGACATTTAATTTAATGTATGCCTCTTTATAAAAGTGCGGACATGGTTTATTAAAGTCTTTATGAAAAGGTGTTGTTGAAGTTCATTATATTTTGTATTTTTAACTGTGCAGTGATGAAAGAGTAAATACTGATGATTAAATATATTAAAGATGTCTACAGCGAACGTATTTTTTGGCCAATGTTTTCCTAATTATTATTAAAAGAATTATAAGAATAGGTTCAAAATTCACAGAAGGTATGTTTTTACATTAGTGAAAAATAACAAAAGTTTGGCATAGTAATAAACCACATTATTTAAACTGATGTATTTTAATACTTAAATGAAAGAAAAAATAAAAGAAAGGTTTAAGCTTTTTGCCGGGCATAAGTCTTGCAATTTTAAAATAAAAAAAATAAATCCGCTTAAAGTCTTCATGATATCTATAAACCAAAGACGTTTAAAAAACGACACGATTTTTAATTGTTGTTACAGAGTTCTTTAAATTAAGTCATACCCACACAAACATTAAAATTTTTTATAAACAAAATTAAAACAAGCTGCCAGATTATTCTTGTTTGGTTAAATGTACACGTTTTAAATCGCCTTTAAGTAGTAATTGCAGTGCAGGCATTATGACATAAAAATAAAAAGCTTTGAGCATAATCAAGACATCACTTCATTTTACTTATAATACAGTTTTGAAATTGTCATCAAAAAAAATTGTTCTTGGAAAAAAAAGGTCTTAAAATAATAACAGAATTTAATTTCCTAACTAATTTTTTAAAATGTATTACAGATACTTATGAAATGAATTATCTTTTTTTGATTCCATTATCATCATCATGTTTCTTAGCCTCCTTCAGGGTTATGGGCTTTTGATTAGGCGGATAGGGCCCGAGTGCCTAAATTAGTCCGGTTTTAAATAGCACGACAAAATGGTGGAACCGATTAAGCGTACTCTACGAGGTATTCCTTTATTTACGAACTGTGTATGTATGTTTGAATATATTTTTCAGCTTATTTTCTAAGAACATTACAGCATGCATATTTTTTGGTGAATTAAAGTAAAAAAAAAATACATTTTATTTCTCAATTAATATTAAATAGATATGATATTCGCTGTTTCTGTACGTTTAACTTAAACATACGTTTTAATATAAGTGTTACTTAAAGTGTCATTTAGAGGTTATTAACTGCCTCACCCTATTCTGTGTTAATTATAACACAAAAGCATTGTATTAGTACTCAGCTTAGGAGATATGAAAATGATATAATTTACTAAATGAGAACACACCAATTGTGTTGTTGCAAATATTTATTCTTTGAGGAATTACTATTTGTACTATCGTACACTATGCTGCAAAATAAAACACAACAGCTTTTGTTAAAAATATTTCTAAATCTACGTATACAGACATTAAGTATAACTACTTGTGTACATAAAGCTACCCCTTACTCGTTTGTGGCCTAAAGGCAAGTTTTGAACAATTGTTTATTTATATACGTTTCTCAGTATTTAAGTGTGGGTGAATATATGTGTGTGTGTAAGTGACTTTATTTGTGCTGTACATTAGCATTATATCTTAAATTTAGTTGTTTACATTTTTTTACAAAGCTTAGACTTATGACACTGTGTGACACTTTTGTTTATATGTGCGAGGGCACATCGAAGTTATCAGCAGTGTCGTTAGAACCCAAATCGTATTTGGAAGAAATACTTCAAAAACAATATTTAATTATGAAGAATCTTTTGGCACCCAAAATATAATGAAAGACACGACTGGTCCTGAAAAGAAGTTTCCTATCGCTTTTAGTCACCACTATAATGGGACACTGTATGATCGTACGTATGTATTGGATAAGCAGCAGATAGAACCATATTTTTTTGCAAATATCAAGTTCTGCAAAAACTTAGTATCAAATTATTGGTTATAAGTTTTCCGTATGACCTGGGCTGTCTTAGAGATGCGTCACTGACTGGCCTGATAGGTTTTGCGAGCAACTTACTGTGGTTTTTCGAGACTGGGTATATTAGAATTCTATAGCAGCCAGCTTAACGTAACATTTATTAAAAGAATCAGTTACATAAGTTTTTATGGCAAATATTTTCAAATTTTTTTTAAATTTTTCTCATTTTCGCAATTTACCCTCAAACTAGAACTTCAAAACATGACTTCATAACTTTCGCCTTTGGATTTTCGCAATTTCAATTAAAAATATGTCCCGCAAACAAACGGATTAAAGACAAAGTGATAGAGAATATTTCTAATTGTTTACAATAATCTTCAATTAGCACGTTTTTTTTTAAATCAAAAATCGTTATCATTTTTTTCAATATTTGAAATAAAACACTAAAAAAGAAAAAAAATCATCGAAAAAATAATTTTGCAAGAGACCCTCGTATATTTTTTTGTTTATAGAGGGTAAACTTTAAATGTTTTTACATGACAACAATAAGATGTATTTATGTTTTGTATTGTGGATCTTATCTCAAAAATTTAACCAAACCTTTTTTACTTCCATTTCCCTTTTTTTCCCCTAATTGAGTCTATTCTCTGTTTTTGTTTTTTTTTTAGAACAGAAAGCTAAACAAACTTAAATTTATCAAAATTTATATTCATCTAATTGTGTTCTTCTTCTTTATTGTACTACTTGTGTATGTCTGTTGTTTAGTTGTTGGCTGGTTTTCTTTATATGAAAGATTATTGTTTTGTTTTTTATTTGTTTAACAGTTTATGTTTTTATGTAAGTATGTATGTATGTGTAATTGTATGCAAAGAAAGTACAAACAAAAACTGAATTTCCATGTTTAACTGTATGTATTATTGGTTGTAATTCTTTGTAATTTATGTATTATTTACCTTTTAAGTAATTTCCTGCAATATGCTACATTTTGATTTATATTCAGCTGTGTTTGGAATAGCCGGAAATTATTTAATAATGCTATATTTTAACTTTTCATGTTTTTCTTGTTGTTCCGTTTTCTGTGGATTTTTTTTAAAGTAAATTATGCCTGATTTTTTTCTTGTTAAGTAGCAGATATATTTTTGAATCTGTTCTCTTCCACAAACGACATTACAAGTGGACCTTTTGATAATAACAAAAATATCACAACAAAACAATAAAATAAAAAATCACGATAAAATTATAATTTTAAGTGGCCCTTAATAAATTATTTGAATTTTCAAATAATCTTATTGTGGTGGCAAAGCTAATTTTGTTAATAACAAATTATTTTCTTGATAAAATTTATAAGGAATAAATAAGTATGCAGTTTTATTTTAAGACTAAAATAAACTTTAAAAATTCAAAATTTTTAAATCTTTTAATGATTTGTGATTTTAAATTATTGCCTTTTAATTCGTGACCTATTTGTGTTATTTACTGTAACACTATTTGTTAAACTGAGTAAAGCATTGTCACATCCGTTCTATAAAAGTTTATAGAATATAATAGAATAGAATGGAATGGAATTAAAAGAAAAATTTTTTTTTGTTTTGTGCCATGCTGAGTACTAAAGCACTTCATGTGATCCCAATTTCCTGAAGAGTCTCAGGATTGCAATCAATCGCGTGCAGTGTATACAGATTTCCATCTTTCAGAAGGTTATGTTGGATATAAAGGTTTATAATCCTTTAGAATATGATGTGGATTTTTTCGTCGTAGTCGCAGAATATATATCGGCTGTTGCTCTCTTCAGTGCAGTGACCAGCGTTGCCAAAATAATTTTATCATATTTTTGATAATTGTTTTCTTAAATTATGATTCCTAGTTTATAAAAACTATGATTTTTATATTTCAAGTGTGTAGTACTTTCATTGCAAAGTGAAATAAAGTTTTGTATCAGCTTGTTGTAAACAAAACAAAATTTCCCAAAGCTCATTCTATCAAATATATTGAATGTATTAGAAAATTTTAGACAATTTTATACAAACAGAATATGTGAACAAGAGTCTTAATAACAACTTTGAAACCAAACGAAACAACGAAGAAATCTATCTGAGAGTTTGTGTTAAAAAAAAAAGATTTCTATCTCGAAGCTCACTTCAAATAAAAAAAATAATTTATTGAAAATTGTGTGGCATTTTACATTAAGTTATGTAAGCAAATATTAAAACGATGTGATTTTAACGATACGTTTTTAAAAAAGCTCTCATGTCTTGATCCTTTGAAAATTATAAATAGAAAAATATAAATAAAAACACAATTTTCCAAATTTTATTAGTGAAAAGGATATTCAAAATTTAGACAACAAATTTATAGAATTCCGTTTTAAAAAATTCACTGATCATTTTACAACTCTAGATAATCTTAGCTGTGAGAAATTTTCGTCAAAAGTTTCAAAAATAACTTGTGCTGGCAACATTTCAGCTTTTCTGGTGTTGTCAAAATTTGTTCAAAACTTAATAAATCTTTTTATTTCGTCAGCAAATGTGGAGCGAATATTCTCAACAGTTAATTTAAACAAAACTAAATATAGAAATAGATTAGACAACAACAATCTCGAAGGTATCTTATACGCAAAAGAATACTTAGCAATAAGAAACTGTTCCTGCTATAATTCAAAAATTATCCAAGATATTATTACAAATATGAAACCCTGTATATATTGCAGTAAAATTTCTTCGTTAAACTTCGTGCACTCTTAACAATAATAATTTAAATATATACAATGTCTGTTAATATACGAGGGCTGCTATATATATTTCTGGCCTGGCAACACTGAGTGCTGCCAAGTGCAATCTAACATTTTCATTAGAAAGTTTGTAATTTTTAAGCATAATCGTACTCAAAACGTTTTGATGTACGACCATTATTTGTGTTGTTTACAGTGACTTGAAAAAATTAATATAGAAAAAAATGGAATTAACTCGTGAACATTTTCGTGCCATCATTTTACACAAGTTTCGACGTGGATTATCACGACAAGAGTTCATTGATGAACTTAAATCTTTGTATGGCGATGAAGCACCATCCTATAGCACTGTGAAAAATTGGTATAATGAAAGACGAATTCCGTGAAGGTCGTCCAAAAACGGCTGTTGTGCCAGAGAACATTGATGCCGTGCGTGAACTCATAACGCAAGATCTACATGCGACATACCGAGAGATAAAGACGAGCAAAATCCAACGAAAGTTGTTCGTGGAAGAAGCACTTCGAAGCAAATGGTCTCCTGTTTCTTCCGCAAAACTGGTCATGTGGCGACTGTTCCGCTTGAGCAACGTAGGACGGTCACTTCTGAGTGGTACACTACAATTTGTTTGCCTGAAGTCATCGGAGAAATTCGAAAAACCAACAAGAGAAGACGAATCATTGTTCACCATGACAATGCGAGCTCTAACACATCGGCTCAAACCATAGCGTTTTTGACAGCCCTGACTTGGTACCTAATGACTTCTTCTTGTTTCCGCTTATCAAGAAAAAAATGCGTGGTCAACGATTTTCGTCACCAGAAGAAGCTGTTGAAGTGTTCAAAAACCACGTTTTAGAGGTGTCTCAATCGGAGTGGAAAAAGTGCTTCGACAACTGGTTTGAGCGCATGCAAAAGTGTATAAATCATGCTGGAGAATTCATTGAAAAACAATAAAGCCATTTTTGATTATAAATATTCGAATTTTCACTATTAGGCCAGAAATATATTGAAAAAATTTTGATTTGATTTTTTTTTCATAAAATATGATTTTTTTTTCTGCATAATAATTTTTTTCTCAAAGCTCCTAGCAACGCTGGAAGTGGCCTCTACGGAAGCCATTTAACATTAGATTATTCTTACCCAATCGCTAGCTACGCATCCTTACCTATATAGATATGTTAGGGTAGTGATAAGGATTCTCTGTTCTATTAATCTTTTACTGTTTTGTTTTTAGCTTTCTAGATTCATCCGTGCAATTGTCTCATCTCTAAAAGTATGCTTTGCTCAGGTCTGCTCCCATACTCTTTCATTATCCATGGTAATGCTATCAACGCAGTAAATGACTCTTTATAAGAAGAAGATGATGAACATAAAACACCATATATTTCCACTTTTACATTATGCAACTTTTGCCGCTGCAATTTTTCTCTTTTCTTTCGTAAAATCTCATTTGCTACTGTATTGAAAAATTTTATTGCAGCAATTTTTATAAAGGTATACATGTGTGCATAAATGTGGTAACTTCTTGTTTAAAAACGAATGAGGGAAAAAAACGAATTGCAAAAGTACTCGCACATGTGGACACATTTTAATTCTCTATCTACCTTCTCAACAACAAAACACATATTGTAACAAAAGTTGCATAATGTAATTAAGTGGACTCACGATTTTGCAGCTCATTTGACAACCAAAATTTTATAATAATTTCAGTGAATTGTTAACACTTGTATTAAGTAAATGTGAAAAAAAATAAAAAGTGCTACTATAAAAATGTTTTATTTTAATTTTTTGGTTAGGAATGAAAAAATTAATTATGGTTTAAGCTTATTTTATACCAACAGTGCTCACGACTTTGTCTTGACGTCATTTCTATTTTTCTTAAAATTCAAATTAAGAAAAATAAATTTTTAAACATTGTAACACTGTAAACGATGTTAAAAAATTTTCCATCTACCAAAATTAACAGTGATGACAACTGTTTTAGTATCATTTTTTTTTTTTTTTTTGTTGTTTATTTATTTACAAAAATTTAACAATTTCTACTATAATAAACCCTAGTATAATATAATACATATTTACATAAATACAAAGTCCCAGAAACGAGCTCTCGAGTATTATGGATATCATGTTCATTTTTGTTTTGCAAAAATAGTAATTTATTTATATATTAGAAATATAAGGCTATAATTTAATTGTAATGAAAAATGTTAATAAAAACATTACCTATGTTTTTTAGTATCATTATATCTGTAAGATTGGGTGCATTGACATTTATATCTCTATTTTCTCTACGAAATGACATATTTTTACGAAGAAAACAGTATTCTATGATTGAACCAAGCTTCCACGGTACGTCCTCACAAAATTTTATTCAAATCCATCCAGCCGTTTAATACTCCATATCAATTACTATCTACATCAATATCAAAAGTTTCAAAAAAAAAAGTTTATGAAAGCAAAGAAAAAACATGGTTGAGGTAACCATAATCTAAGATAATCTAACATATTATGGTTGTATTATATGGCTGTTAACAAATCATAGTATTGTTACTTTTTATAATAATAAAGCTGGTAGTGCAACCATATTGTTGTCTAGCATAAAAACAACATGGTAAAATCTAAAAAAAAAATTATGTTAAAATATAAACATTAAATGGTTAAATTAAAACATCATAATATGGTTGAAAATATCATGATATAAAATTGACGTACATATATTTCAACTGTTTCTGAAATGTTGTGCTAACTTTTTCATTTATAATTTTTTATTAGCTTCAAGTTGAAATTGATTTTATTGTTAAAGAAAAAATAAAATATATACTATATATTATTATTTTTAATAATTTAGTGTGTAAATAATTTTTTTTTTCATTCTCATAAAAAATAAAAATAATTTCAAGGTAACAAAAAATTATTAAACTGAGAGAAAAGCATTCATTCAAGACCTAGAACAAATTATTTTTAAGCGCAAATATTATTTTGTTGCTTTTAATCATACTCTGATTAATTAAAATATATTATGCTTTAATATATATTATATTATTTTTATTAAGCTATAAAACTTTGGTTCTGGTTTAAATTTTTTACATTAAGCCAACCATGTTGCATTATGTCATATTTAACCATACAATAAAATAAGTAAATATTACCAAAAACCTGTTTATTGTGACTAAAGTATTATTAAAAACAACTATAATTTATTGTGACCATATCACAGCCATGTTTTTTCTTTGCGTGTGTACAGAAATGAACACTTTATAGCTTTATTATATGTTTAGATTTTTTAAAATATTAGTAAACTTTTTCTTCAACTATTTACTACTTGGATTTCATAAATGTCAACTACTTTCCTACAAATGTTCAAATGAAATACTCTTGGTAACACTCAATTATAAATACATAAAAGAAATAAACGAAGTTAGGAAGCCAAATTGAGAAGTCAAAGAATAACAAAATTAATAAAATTTTACTGATCTTACCTCCTTTTGTAGTGTAGATCATCTGAGTGCTATAGAACACTGATCCGAAAACCGAAGCCTACTATTAACTCATATGTCGGTGAAATTTGCGTATAAAAACCGACGTTTTTTTAATTTTAGCTTTTCATTGCTGTTTTTTTTAAAGGTGAGAAATCTTAAGGTTTCCCCTCCGCTGTAATTTTATTTACTTGGATGTGTAAATATGCAAGATTTCTTAAAAAATATAAGAAATAAAAGTGAAAAAATTCAAAAAGAAAAAGGCGGTAAACTTCAGGACTACCTGCTAACACATCAAGTCCTTCGGTGCCTTGATATTTTACTTAGAAATGTTGTATTACTAATACAAAATCGAGTCTGAAATAATCTCTTCCTGATTTATTTATAAAACTTAACTTAGACTTTCTTTCATGTGTATGCAATATTAATAATAATTTACTGTAGGTCCTACGATGTCACAGGAATTCGTTCTTTCATGCAATTACATAGAAAACAACAACAAATTTTTATATGGAAATTTTTTTCTTCTTCTAAAGGAATGTATGTACAGTAAGAAAAATCTTTCCTCCTAAATAAATTATTAAGAAGCTTTTTTATAATGTTGTTTGTAGTTTAGATTGCCTTTTTCAGTTTGTTTGTTCGTTTAGGATATTTTTTTGCTTGGGAAATATTACAACTGTAATGAAACTGTCAAATGACTGCCACTTTTCCAACTATGTGTTGGATATTACGATCATCAGACTAAAATATGACATTTTTTTTTTTTTTGTATAAAAGTATAACATTTTTTTCGTTATTTTAAGAAGGATTATGGTTTCCTTTAAAAAATATTTTGCATGTTTTTACCCTGTCAAATTTTTTAAAGGTTTTTGAATTTGTACACATGCTTAAAAACGTATATTATTTTGTGTGCCCTTCAACTAAAAGAAATTTATGTTTGGTAAATAATAAAAATGTTTAAAATTTAGTAGCATTTGAATCCGTAGGATTATTTAAAATCTCTTATTTTTCTTCTTTTAACTTAAAACATTTATTTAAGTTATATTTGTTTTGGAGTTAATGCAAAACATGTAATCTAATATTTTATTAATGTCCCATGTTGAAATAGTAGGCATACGAATTGCATCTTATATTTTAATTTATTACTTTTTTTATGGAACTTTTTTGAGTTTTAATATTTGTGTTTATTTGCTAAATATGGTTTACATTTTTAGGCAAAACAATTTCATGTTATAAGGATACTTATATTCATAAAATATATAACGTCTTTAATATAGTTAATTCAAGATAAAATCTTCAATTTTTTAACTCCTGTAATTGTAGCTTTTATTTGATAACCTGTTCACTTAGAGGTAATTTTGTGGTAATTACTGTAGTTTATTTACTTTTTTTTAGAACAAACTATTTGTTTTAAATTAACCTTCGCTTTTATGGAATCTACCGAGGTAGATATTTTGATTTTCAGTCGTTAATAATTTGCACATTTTTCATCAGATCTCAAATTGCTTTCAGCTCAGTTATTAAAATTTGGCTACTTTTTAGTAAATAACCAAATAAAAAATTTTATTGTAAAATTGCGGCAGTTTTTTTATATTTTGTGTTTTTGTGTATACGGGCTTATAAGTATATACCCTGGTAGATACATACATTAAATTTTATGAAAACTTATATCGTTTTGATACTTAATTCGCAAATTTTTCTCGTAAGTTGTATTTTTGTGAACTTGAGTTCTTGTAGCAGTTTTGGCACTTTGTTTGTGTAAGGCAATGTGCAGTACACATTGACTTTTTACATTTAAAGCATTCTTGCCGAGTAGCTCTCTTCCTTTTAGAGTCGTTGTATCACATGTAGCAGCCAAAGGCCAACGTCTTTTTGGTGTTTTGTTTGAGTATTGTGATAGCATTTTGCCCATTGTGTCAACGCCTTCCTTAGTTTTATTGTAATATAAAATAATTCCAGGCTTCTGCTTTGAGTCCGTAGTACCAGAGTCGCGATGCATAGATGAACGTAAAACTACCACCTATACTTTTTTGGCACATAGGAAGTATTGGTTTCATTCGGACTAAATCCGAATTCACTCGAAAATAATTGTCGATTTTTGGAGGCCTTAAACTATTAGAGTTCCGACAATAGTCATTTTCTATTTTATAAGTTCTTCAAGCAATGATAGCGAAGTAAAAAATTATTTAGCGTCACATTTCGTGCAAAATTTTTGTACGGGGCAACTTAATACTTCACGATGCGTTCACATCTCTACTATTAGCCTCTTTTCCGATGTATTTTTGTCCATTTAGGGTATACGTATTTTGTAAATCGCAATCCCACCAAATTTGTATACCATACTTTGCTGGTTTGCAAGGTATATATTGAGTGAACTTCGTGCGACCTCGATAACCATATAGTTGCTCCTCAACAGTTATACATTCATAAGATCGAAAATTAGTTTTCAAATTTGAGTTTATCATTTCAAATTTATCTCCTGTTGAGCTGCTCTCATCTCTCTGAGTTGCTGCTAGTCTGCAGAGACTAGCGAGCAACTCTTGTCATATGATTCTTGAAACAAATAAAATGTAAAAGTTGTTGAAATCGATTAGTAGACAGTGTCACACGATAAAGGGGAAAATCACAAGCAAAATTCCTAGTTAGGTTGTGAACTCAACGCCAGTAATTTTAGTCCATGTCAGAGGGTGTTTGTCAGGATTTTTGGCATTCCAAGAATTAAAGAAGTCTTCAGCTTTCTTGTTTGAAAGTCTGCAGATTTAGTCTCTTAATCGAGAGCTTATAATGCAAAAAAATATATCTAATGGAGATAAGTTTTTTGTAATTGATGTTGGTCCCATTCCAGATGAGTCATGAATAATATTGTGAGCTCGTTGACGAATAAAATTGTTCTTATACCACTTGGTTTCATCTTAGCTAGTAGAATAGATATTATTTGTGTTAAAAGCTGCTTCTTCATTATCAGTTTTATCACTATCGGGTTCGATTTCACTATTGAGCTTAATACTATACACACCATGTATATGCTTCACTAATTATTCTTATAATGTTAAATATTTCGATAGGAAAAATTACATACATAAAAAATCGTATAATAATTTAATGTAAAAATTCATTATCTACCCAGATAGATACCATGAATTCACATACAAAAACATCTTCATAAAAGCGAAGGTTAATGAGAACGAAAACATGGAAATTAACTTTTATGTTCTTGAAAATTTAACAGCCAAATCTAAACCAGCGTTTATTATCTGTCAAAATTCTCCTGATTGCACGAATTGTATGAGGCAATTCTAAATAGCGCAGCTTCAACGCTTAACAATTGAAAAATCTGATTTGGACAATTTAGTTTTTTGTGATTTACCTAGCGATTTTATCTCAATATTTGGTTTGTCTTCGTTTGTTTTTTAATTAAGATAAGACAAATCAGTGTTCACCAATGTTGACGCTCTTATTTAGGTTTGACATTTCTGCATATCTGATAATCGATAGACAACGCTGCGCTTGGCGCGTTGATGAGCTTGGTTGGTCTGAACACACATATACAATTTAATAAATATGATTTTTTATCTTGAATTAGCACCCCTGCTCAAGTTAGAGTTACGATATTGCAAGGATGAAACTAAAACTTTTTTTATTAATATTATATTTATTAATATCAACATATATTATTAACAAATAACAATAAATAATTATTTAAAAGTTTTTCATATTTTCTTCACTTGCTCCTCATGCACAGTTAAAATTCAGTATTATCTAAAGATATGTAGTATTAATTATTAACTATTAATTTATATACCAAACTCTGCTAAGCCTTACAGCTTGTCAGCAGAAGAACAGTAAATAATTTGCTAAATATAAAGAACTTATTTTAACTCATTGGGAAATAAAAAACTATTTTTTCAGAAGCTTTTTTCTTCTTAGAATGCTATTTTCATTAACTATATATAAAGGCATTTTATTGAAAATTGTGGGCAGCAATCATACCGAGCGTACATCTTCTACTTTAAATCTTCCTTGCGCTCGGCATCTTGCGTTGTTTTCATAATCGATTGCTTTAAATATATCTTATACTTTTTAAGTTCATTAAACAAAATCATGTAGTATTTAATTTTTACGTTCAGATATTTGGTTTTTCAACAAAATCTTAATTAATAATGTTATTTGTGTTAAATGACGTGTTGTTTTGGCTATGATTGTTGTTGCTAATTGTGGTGTTCGAGAATATAGTTGTTTTGTTATTGCTGGTATTGAAAATTGTGTGGTTATAGCTGAAATTGTTGTTGTTATTGCTTATGTTAGAGTACGTATGGATATATTTGTTGTTGTAGCTAGTAATAAAAGACCTTATTCAAATGAAACAATATTACGTTTTCTTATAGTAAAAATTGTTTGGTAACGAAGCAAAAATAAAAAAAAGTAGGCGACTAGTATCTTATTTGTTTACAACACGATTTTCACGTAAAAGTAACAGATCCATTCACTTGAACTCTTTTTTGATATTTAAAATGTCTCGAAATATAAATTTTTAAAATTCTATAATAAAAATGCTTACACTCTTAAAAACCTATTGATTTTTTGTTTTATTTTTCATTTTTGAAATATTTTCAAAGCAAAACAATATGCGCAAATACCTGTAAGTAGTCACCTGTAACTATTTTTGTATTTCTATTGTTCTCAATTGTCTATTAAAGCCGTTGTTATTAACAACTATAAAAAAAAGTAAATCTACTTATGTGTTTAGTAGATACAATCAAAAATACGTTCATACAAAGATTTCGTTTTTGCATTCAATGCCAATGTACTAACAACAAAAATAAAAACAAAACTATTGTTAAAATTTTGCATTCTTAGAAATACTCACATAATAAAAAATGCAACAAAACAATTTCGTAAGAAAAAAGTACAAGCAAATTGCAAGTTATTTAGAAGAACATACTTACGGGCATATTATTAGACACTTGCAATGCCACAATAAGATAATTATACAAAAGAGTACATATATACAGAAACACATCTATGTAAAACTACTCAACTCAAGTAGGATGTGTCTCGAAAAAATATAAACAATAAGATTCTCTAGTAAAACAATTAAATTTGTAATTATGCAAGGACATGTTGCGGAAGTTAGATAAACTAAAAGAAAGAACAAAAGCATTATCAGCTTTAAACTTAAACAAAATCCTTAAATTTCTTTTGAACAATGAAATAAATTTTCTATTAGAATAACAAAAAAAATGCAAAAGTATTTTAAAAATAAAGAACAGTGTTATAAGTGAAAAAAATTACTCTTAGGTTTTATCTTTTAAGATTCATATGGTGTCTTTTTCTATATACCATAATTGGGATTATTCTACTAGAATTGAAATTTCATTGTCAATGTTTGAAATAATGACAATTAAAAACATTTAACTACTATTAAATGCTAATGATATTATTTTAAGTATAATTGTTTTTACTTATGGCAATGACGTTTTAATAAAATCGTTTAATTATGAATATCAATTTAATAAAAAATAAATATATTAAAATATAAATAAATTATGAATTTGGAGAACATAATTAGTAGTATCAATTTTTAAAGTATAGCACAAACATTTGTTAATTTAAAAATAATCTTTAGGAAATTAAATACGCTCAATCGTGGCGTAGGTTAGTATATTCCTGTATTTCATTCTAATTAAGTCACCTATAGTAACACCCTTTAGTTTTTAGATTTACTTTTGTATTATTTTTTGTGTGAACTTTTAAAGTAGCGCCTGTTGCGGTTCATAATACATACAAAAAACATATATGTTGTTTGACGACAGGCTTTAATTCTTAAAATTATGTTTTTAAAACGGGACTTATCTGTATTTTAAGCAAATATCTTAAATGCAAAACTGATACATGCACACAGAAAAAAGATTGGTTGACGACATATTTTTTGTGTTCTTAGCTAACAAATTATATTAGATCTTAAAGGTTGGTCACAACAACAGTAAACAAAGTTTCCCTGACCAATTTGTGTTTTTACATAAATCTGTTCGGGTTATTAGGAGATGCAACGAAACTTATTCAGCACTTTAGTATCAAAACTCTAATATTGGAATTCAGAATCACAAATATCGATTGCATTATTTCGTATGAATTTCTTGACATAATAAAAATAAATATTTTATAAGAAATGTTGAAATTTGAAAAATATTTAAAATCCATATAAAACTGTGTAATAAGATTTATTTAAAGTTCGGGAAATTGCTAAATTAATGCTAAAAGGTGAGTATGAGCCATGTGTAAATAATCTTGATTTTTAAAAGCTTTATTTACTACGCAGTGAAGAAGCGCAAAGTATGGAATGTAAAACGGAAGGCAATGGCATCTAAAGTGAAAAACATAAAAGCGTGAGGAAATGGGAATGCTTAGCGCTGAGGCAAAAGTTCATGTTACAGTCATAAATTGTATAAATGCAAAGTTGTTTTATTTAATTAACAATAATATTTTTTATCGACTATCAAATCAATTTTTTAAATAGATGGAAGCACCGTATTTATTCAGACGTTTTAACCGAATTTCAGATAATAACTACAACCGACCAAATTCGATTGGCAACAAATTCGGTTCTCATTACGAATTTCTTTTCTCCGTGGGAATATACAGGTCTATCCAATAAAAATTTAATTTCATAGTCGCTGCTTTCAGCTGGGACTAATCTCTCAACCAAAAAAAAAAAAAAAAAAAAAACAACGACATGCCAAAAGCGTTTTAAATTTCTTTAGATATATTTTATGTTGATGACAGAATTTGTCCTATAAATGTATTCCATATTAAGAAAAAATTTGAGTTCTATGCTCAGCGTTTCTTATTGACTTTGTTTATTTGTGATATTTTAAGTTAACATTTGTCTATTTCCCTTCTTTTTGACTTTAAAAAATTAAAGATAAATAAGTTCTGGTATTATGTAGATTTTAATTAAAAAACTTTTTTTCCCCAATAGGCTGACTTGTATGTGTGCGCAATATTTCTATGCTCTCTTCTAAATCCGAATTAATGGCTCAGAATACATCATTTCTCAACTCAAATAGGGTACAGCTTAATAGCTTAATAGTTGCTCAAATAGTTTTCACATGTTTAATAGTATGATTTTCCTGCCTTCGGTGTCATTGTAACCGACCAAGTTCTGCCTGGTAGTATTAAAGTTGAATTAAAATGAATTATTTTTACTATACTATGAATCAGCTCCCGATTATTTTCTTACTTGTGTCAAGAGAATGTATATGCGTAAAAGTCTATTAAAAAGAAATTATTTTTAGTCTACAGAATTATATACTTATTGTAATCACTTTAGTAAATGCTAAAAACTACTTGAGACCTTTACGAAACAAATTTTCTACTTCATTATAATTGGGATTTTAAGTATAAATTACATACTTAGAGTTCATTGCCTTGAAAATAAGGCATACAGTATTAGCAAATCATGATAGTACATGCAAAAACAAATCATGGTTATGGTCGATGTAATTCTTACTTGTACTTATGAGTTTTTCCTTACTAAAGCAATTTACACAAAAGGGTAAGAATTTCCTCATAAATGACTAGAACGAAAATATGCAATTACACTAGACATGGCTTTAATTTTTTTTTCACAATGGTTTCACAATGTCTTATGAAACACTTAAATATGTTATTATCTCGTTTATTGCATTTGCGTTATTATTATATGCTTGGCTTCGTAATGAGAATGTTCATAGTTAAAAAAAAAAGATTACTAAGATTTTAAACGTTAAAAATTTAAAGAGCATTATTAACCATAAAAGAAGAATAAGGAAAACCAAAAGGTTCTGTTAAGTATAAGATTGAAGAAAATAGCTGAATCATTAAATCTGCACATGATATACTGCAGTAAAATACAAAAAAAAACTTAGTAAAGAATTTGTATTAAACAAAGTCCATAGAATTCAAAAATATATTTAAAACCTTTAAATTTTTTAAAGCAAATTTTTAAAATTTATTGCATTTATTGTATCATTTAAAACAGGTCCTTAAATTTTAAAGCATACACATGACATTTCGCCATAACAAATAATTTCGTATCAAAATATATAAAAAGCTTACAATATTTAATAATTGTCATTATCAACATAAAATTTTATTTTTATAGTTTTATAATTTACAAACTATTTTTCATTTAAGATGGTGTCTGCTTGGAAGGTATACTGCTTTGTTTGTTTATAATATTTGATTAAATTAAAAAGAATTAATATTATATTGAAAAATGTTTTTTTTAATTTCGGCAATTATTTATGAAATACAATATCGGATAAATGTCAGTCCCTGTTAGCCTCACAAATGGGAGCACTTTTGAGCATATTTTTTATTCCACTCTCATATATTTCACGCGGTATTTAATTTCTTTCATCACGAACATTTTGTTTGAGTTGCTCTAGCTTTTATGGTTTGTTTGCTTAAGCCTCGGTTCTAAGATATCCCCACAAATAGAAGTCCTGGGTAGTCAAATTAGGCGACCGTGGAAGCCAATCAACATCACCGTTTCTTTGAAAAACATGTTGTGGAAGGTCTCACAGCAATTCATGTGTAATCCTGGCTATATGCGATGTGGCATCGAATATTTTTAGAACAATATGGCGGCAACCCGGCAGACCTTATATAATAAAATTGAAATATTGCAAATAGCAACTTCGGCACTTACAGCTGTTTAAAAAAAATCTAATATCTAATATTTAATATAGCCAACAAAATGTTAGACATTACCTTAAAAATTACCTGCCATATCTTGTGATTGCCATATTTTGCCACTCCCCTACAACACACATTAAATTAGTTCGCAACAAAAGGGAAGAAGTAAATTAACATTAAGATAAAAGAGAATACATTAAAATATGTTCTATTGATCGTAATAAATTGCAGCAATAATCAATGTAATTAATTCTCAGTAATTGCCTTGTTGGAAAGAACTGTCATCTCTATTACCTTTTCTTAAAATTTTTTTGCTGGGATAAATCTCTTTGTAACCTTTTTTTTGTATATTGGTGTGTCAATCGCGGCCTAATGACTAAGCCGATTTTTAAGATATTAAAATATGGGTATTTACCTCTCCTCGCCGTTAAATAGCATATTAACATATTTATACAGTGGAACAAGGCTATATACAAATATCATTTTCTTTTTTTTTTTTTTTTTTTTTTTGATTGTGTTCAAATTTGTAGTTAATTCTACTTTCTATAAAATGATTGATAATTGTAATTTTATATGCAAACAGATGATGCCTTTTACTGACTTTATTTAACCTCGTATGTGAATTTTCACATATATGCAATGTTAATAAATTTTGCTGTAGGTCTTTTGCAATTAAAGCCACGATTTGTATAGCATTAATGATATATATATATATATATATATATATATATATATATATATATATATATATATATATATATATATATTTTTTTTTTTTTTTTTGCTTTACAAGAAGTTATCTATAACACATTTTCCATAAATATTGCGGTTATGAACACGCTGACAAACGCTCTGTTGACAAAAATAGCACATCGTTTGTTGTATATAGTTTTTATATTTTGACTTCTCGCTGTAACAAATGTCACCCAGAGATTTTCCTTCGATTATTAGAGAAATAGTTTTTATGCTATTTAAAAAGAATTTCAAAAGATTGTGATGGGCTTGGCTGAGTTCCAGAAGGTCCACGGAATAGTAAAACTTGGAGCTGGGTTTTGAAGCCGCTTATTTTATCCACGATATTGGTTTGGCTAATAGCAAAAAGTAAATATGCTGCTGGTGGAGTTCTTGGAACAACCTTTCGTATTGCCATTTAAGGCTTTTCGCGAGATATTCTCATTCGCATTTAAAGCTAAAATATCAATGATGTTTGAGAAAACAGCAACTAGCCATCGGTTAGTTTTTCTTTTTGTAACAAGATAACATTTTGTCCAGTGTATAAAGGACATCTATAGGATAAAGTATTAAAGCTGAAGAAAAAAAGTTAAAATAAAATGAACCTTTCGTTTTGTTGTAGAATTGAATAATATTTAGCAATTATTTTACATCATTTCCAGCGTCTCCCGAAAGATGTATTGTACTTTGCACTACCATGCAGTTATCCTTTCTGCCGATATATGGTGGTATGATTTTTTTATTTTTGCGCATAGTACCAGCCATTGTTAGTCCTTAGGATAGCAATTTTTGTCCAAATTGGTAGGCTAAGAAAAAGTTATACATTGTTATATTGTGATCCTTCAGTCCGCAAATTTAATCCAAAACAACACGTTCCCCTTGATTTTTTACAGGTAGACTACCAACAGGTTTACCCAAATATAGATGAATTTTCAAAACACAGCATGTTTCAGAGCAAACCAAAGGCTTAAATGCCATATCTTTCAGGCTTAGAAGGCATATATTACCTAAACTTGCATTTTTCACAAAATCCAACCATTTTTTTTTTGTCAACTGTTACACAAACAGACAGATTGAAATAAAGGGCCCAAATATCAAATATCTTCCGAATTGGAGAAAATAAGTCAGAGGAGACATTTTGACGTCTGCATATAATGCCATCAAAACGAAGAACACGATGCAAGTATTGAAATGTTTTGTTTTTTACATTATCGCTCTGAATATAGGACCGTCGAACAAATCCAACATTGTTTCATTCTTTGATCTTGGGTTTATTTTACATAAGCACTCATTTTATATATTACATATTCAAAAAAAATATAAAAAATATTCACACTTGGCAACAACAAATATAATGAAAAATACATGCAAACCACATATGTGCGGAAAACCGCACACAAGGGTAACTTTCGCAAGTTTTGAAATATTTTGTTATTAAGAAATTTTTTATTAAAAAAATTTGTTTTCTGTGGTTAATAGGTATAGTAAAGAAAGTCAAGAAATATCTTTAGTATACCCCAGCTATGTTTTAGTTTATCGCATAAAAACGATTTGTATTGTGTGGTTTTTCACACAAAGGTGATTTAAAGGTTAAAAATGCTAACAGAAAATTCCGACTATAGACTTCAATAGTTTAATGCGGCAATTCACTGTTTCTTGCCCGATAAAGTAAATCACAAAAATCTGACTAAATATAAATCAGAAAGAAGATAAAGGAAAAAACATTTTTATGGCTTAAAGAAATTTCACAAAATTAATATTATTTTTAACATTTCCAGACAAAAAAAAATCATTTTCATTGCATTGTAAATTTGACGTATTTAAAACACTTGTGAGTTGTACTCAAGGATAACTATGATTTTTCAGAATAGTTATAAATGCGAAGTTTATTATATTTTAATAATAATTTGTGATCTAATAAAATTAACTTATGTATGTAGACTTTATCTTTATGCATTGACTTTTATATAAGTAAAATCCGAAATGCTTCTCGAAGCAATTGATATTACTTTATACTGTTGCATGACAAAAGCAGAATACATTTCATCAGATGTCGAAAAAATTTCTGCAAGTATAAAACATGAAATTTACAATTTATTCCTCAAGTGCTGTCGAGCAAAGAAAAAATACACACCTCAATGTAAAATTACGAACTTTGGTACATATCCTTTTAAGTTTAATTAAACACAAAATGTTATTCCTTAATAAAAACTATCTTTATACAAAAATATACAGTTTTATGTTCAGTATTCAATAAACAACTTAATTAAGTTGTCAACAAAAAAAAAAAAAAAGAAACAGTAGAGAGGTAAGTAAATACCTTACGCTTTTGATGTCTTTTATAATGAAAATATAGATTTTATAAATAACAAAGACAGACTAACCATAATGTAGTTTATAGTCATTTAAGCAAGCTAGGAAGCTTTAAGGTTAATTTAGGAAAGTCCATAAAAGAAAAAACAAAATAAAACGTTTCACAAATGTTTTATCTAAGACAAGAACTTCAAACAATTTTTTTTAACCGATTTATACATGAGCAAAAGCAAGACAATTAGTTTTGGAAGGACGAAGAGCTTAAAATAAACAATTGGCTTTTTACTACGCTACTTGCAATATAACCGTACACTTGCCCTGTGTAGCTCACGTTTAAAAACTTTTCTCCTACTGTTTTTTTTTTTCTTAAAACATTTAAATTTAGTTTTAATTTTTAAACGACTTCCGAATAAAAAGGAGGTTATCAATTCGACTGAATGCTGATTTTTTATATTTGCCTCTCCATATCTTTTTATTTAAAACGTGATGCTCACAGATTAGTTCCGTTTTAAAAATAGTTCATAATGTTTAAATTAAGGGTGTCTCCATACAACATGTATGTTTTATAATGCACATAAAAAACATTAATGGCGACACGTTTTGATTTTTTAAATTATGAACTGTTTTGAAACGGGACCAGTTTGTATTTATTTCTATTTTAAGCATATCCTTTTAAATAATGAAATTTTGCGGACGCAAATATAAAAAAGCCAAATTCAGGCGAATTGATAACCTCCTTAAAAAATTACTACAAGTCCATTGTTTGATAAATACATGACATAGAATTAATATTCTACATCTGACACAGATAATTAGACAACCAATTTTATATTTTTTTTTACTTTTAACTTTTTAATATTCTTATCGGGTTTGTTGTTTCTACTTTCAATTAAGGCAATTATGAAAAACATTGCTAACTTCTTGTTATAAAATGAAATATCTCAGAGAATCTTAATATTCAAGCATTTTCCCCCTCACACTCTGTCTTGACTACACTACTGTAAAAGTTCCAAATAAAAAGGGGTGTCATCCCCTTCTGCTTTTAATATTTTTATTTATTTTCTTAATAACAAGTAAAATGTTTACAAAATTGTTAATATTTATTCTTTTTATTGTCTGTGGGAGAACAAGGCCAAGTGATGTTTCCATTTTCTAAGAATACTGTCCGGGATAAAGACTAAAATCATGTTGTAATAAATATTTAAAACCTTTTCTTTTACAACTTTTATATTTAAAATGAACCCTTTCTCTAAATAATACGAGGGCTGCTATATATATTTCTGGCCTGGCAAGACTGAGTGCTGCCAAGTGCAATCTGACATTTCCATTGCAAAGTTTGTCATTTTTAAGCATAATGGTACTCAAAACGTTTTGACGTACGACCATTATTTGTGTTGTTTACAGTGACTTGAAAAAATTAATATACAAAAAAATGGAATTAACTCGTGAACATTTTCGTGCCATCATTTTTCACAACTTTCGACGTGGATTATTGGATAGTGCATTGATGAACTTAAATCTTTGTATGGCGATGAAGCACCATCCTATAGCACTGTGAAAAATTGGTATAATGAATTTAATCGTGGCCGAAGCTCGCTCAAAGACGAATTCCGTGAAGGTCGTCCAAAAACGGCTGGTGTGCCAGAGAACATTGATGCCGTGCGTGAACTCATAATGCAAGATCGACATGCGACATACCGAGAGATAGAGACATCCTTGGACGTTTCTTCCACCACCATACATTCGATACTGCATGAACACCTGGCCGTAAAAAAGGTTTGTTCTCGTTGGATCCTGCACAATTTGAAAGTCGCTCAAAAAAAGGCTCGTGTCGATTGGTGCAAAGAAATGTTGCAAAAATACGATTGCGGTGCTTCAAAAGACGTTTATAAGATGACTTCTTCTTGTTTCCGCACATCAAGAAAAAAATGCGTGGTGAACGATTTTCGTCGCCAGAAGAAGCTGTTAAAGTGTTAAAAAACTATGTTTTAGAGGTGTCTCAATCGAAGTGGAAAAAGTGCTTCGACAACTGGTTTGAGCGCATGCAAAAGTGTATAAATCATGCTGGAGAATACTTTGAAAAACAATAAAACCATTTTTGATTTTAAATATTCGCATTCTCATTATTAGGCCAGAAATATATAGAGCAGCCCTCGTAATTAAAAAGACTTTGAAATCTAATAGACAAAAAAACCCACAGAAAGTGAACGCCCTTATACACTTTTTAAACGAGAATTCCAGTTGCTTTTTGTGTCTTGTTTCAGAGAAACGGTTTTCTTTTAAATTTTTTAGAATATTTTTAAACAAAATAGTAAAATAGCAAAATTGTGCTATTTTTTGTTTCAAGACACGTTTATTTTAATATCATATGTTAGATTTTAAATAAATATAAGATAAAAACAAGGAATCTAAAGGTAAAAAATTATTTTTTATTAAAAGAAAGCCATAACATGCCGCACTACGATAAGTTTGTGCTGGCCCCATTCTTGGTCTTCCGTCTTATTATTCCAAGCCACTTTCACACTATTATACTGAGTATTAAGAGTTGTCAAAAATTTAAATCCTATGAGATTGTGAGATGGTATCAAAGCAATATGTTATCAAAGTATAAAACAATACGGAAAGAAATGTGACATCCCATAATACCTCACCATTTATAGAAATTTTTCTAAACGCTAACACTTATCATTTTATCAGGGTTGTTTTTTTTAAACAAATGTAGAAAATAACAACTGCAGCCGTTAAGCAAAGAAACATGCCGACTGCATCGCAGACGATAGCGTGCCGCACATATGTTGAGGTTTATAGAACGAGCGGCTAAAAATAATAGAAGTTGTCGAAGAACAATGAAACTTGGCATATAGGCATTTTTTGTTGGAATCAAGAAAAAAATTAAAATTATCCGCCCAATTTTACGCCCATGTCCCATACAAAGTGAAAGTTAAAATTTGACCTACGGCATTGTTTTTTGACATATAGCATTTTTAAATACCAAAAATCAATTTTGTGAAATTTAAAAAATATCCGCCCACATTTACGCCCACTTCTTATACAAATTGTATTGAAAAAGTGGCATAACTCCCTTTGGGGTAGATGCATCAACTTAATTTTCACAAAATATAAATTTTTTAATTGCAGAATGGGCTTCTAAAAATATATACCTGATTCGCCTATTTCAACGCCCATTTTACATAGAAAAACCAAAGAGAAAAAACACGAATAAATAATTTAAACATTGACTTGCAGCTTTGAGCGAAATCAATTATAATTAGGCTGAAAACAATAAAAGATTATTCATAACGTCTTTATTAGCTTCGTGAGCTTTCTCGGACAGCATAGCTGATACAAATAATAAACTAAAATATAAAAAATAGAAATGAAATAATTAAGAAAGAAACTTTATATAAAGAAATACCTATTGGCATAATAGCTTCTGCTATAATTTTGCTAGCGTGCACCAGAATCTTATGCGCAGTTAGAGGCATGTAGTACCAGCCATAGAGATGAATAAAAAATGTTGCCTTATCCATGCAATATAAATGTACAAAATCTTGTGTCGATCGCTGTATTACAATTTATTGCGGTCAAAACAATCGTAAATCTATGTATTAACTCTTCTTTTTTGCCAATTACGTCTGCAGTTTTGCCACCGTTTGTTGTGCCCATACGTTGCTTCACTGCGTCCACATTAATGCCCAGTGTCAACTTTCTTCTGAATTTCACCTTTATTTGCCGTCATAAAATATATAACAATTACTTCTATTGACTATAATGTATATTATATTATGTGATAATTTTCAACTCTAAAGAATTATGACAACAAGAATATGCATGAATAAAAATTCATGTTGTTACTTTATAGTTTTAACAGTTTTTTTTTTTTTTGGAGAGGAGCTGGTAGGAAGAGCTGAATTTTTTTAACGTTTAGTTGAGACTTCCAGCTGTAATTTGACAATTTTCGCTAAACCGCACTAAAAAGATGCAGTAAACTGAAAGTGATGGACATTGAAATTTTGATATTGTTTATATTTAATTTAACGAAATTCTTATATGGCACTTTTTTCAACTCTTTTTAATACAAGTCTTATCTATGACAATTGTGATTTACGAAAATATAGAACAAAGGCAAATGATAAGTTTACTATATACCATTTTATACAAGCGAACATAAATGAACTTCGAGCGTGTCTGTCCCAACAAATAAGTAACATGTAGGCCTAATATTACGGAATCACAATATTCAGATATCTAACAACAAAATATCAAAAAATTATCCAAATTGGCGAACACGTAAAAAAATTAATTTCAGACATAGGTTGAAGCTATGTGCGCCATCGTATACACTATCTTTTATTTGTCTTGCAACTGCTTAAAATTGTCCCTATACTGGTCGCTTACACATGGATTTTATTTACAGTACAGTGCGAAAAGCTGCAATTTTTATAATTTTTATAATTCTTAATTTTTTTGCCAAGAAGCTGAACGACCAAAAATTGTTATAAGGCGGCACTTCCGCATCTACAGAATATTCTTCAGTCGCTGTTACTTAAGTTTCTTACCAGCTTGGTAATCCGCTTTCAATTGTAAACAGCTGTTAATATTCTACTAATAATTTTTATTTTATTTGAAGTGTGTTAGTGTGAAAACAAAATGTTATGTTACGTTAGATTTCTTGACAGTCAAAACAAATCTCATTTGATTTCCTTCTTACAAAAACCAATGAAAATCTTAATACTTAGTATTATAGTGTGAAGGGGGCTTAAGCAATATTATTATTATTAATGGTAGTTCGCACAAGTGCAATTTGTTCCACTGTAATAATTGCAAAAGGCAATAATAAAAAAATAAATGCATTAAGCTCTCGTATTGAATACTTTGTTTTATTTTTCAACATGTCTTTGTCTTGAATCAACACATTCTTAGTTTTCAGATTTTTTTTTCCCTTTAGCAGACTGCAATTAAAATGAAATTTAATTTTCTTTTGTTACGTTTTTAAAGTTTAAGTTGTTTTTAGTATTTAAGAAGTGTTTTGCAACACTAAATGTTTTTTCACATGCTTTGAGTAACATTAAAAAGTTTTTTTTGTAGTTTTATAACTACAGCAAAATAAGTATTTTTAAACTTTGTTTTGTGTATGAAAATAAACTTCTAGCTATTTTTTTAAAAAAAAAGAGTGAAAAAAGAAACTTAAAAAAACAAATTAAATCGAAGTGAACTTTTCTTTTAACAAAACAGTTGCATCTGTTAGTATACATTACTTTTATTAGGTCTCCTAAAAACTAAGTACTTAGTTTTTTATATTTTGATATTAGGTGCATTGACGTTCAACCATAATGAAAGAAAAAAAACAGTTGCTGCAGTTAGAAGAATTTTAAATTGTGAAGCCTGTTTTAATGTTGATAACAAACCCCGGCCAAATCCTTTTTTTACTAGCCAGATTATTTCAGTTTTACCGCTTCGCTAGATATCGAGAACCCACAAACCCGACTAAATCCAAATACTTCGCCTAATGCAGTTTACAAGCTGGTGTATTGGATCTTATTCCTTCAAAGAAAACGTTACCTCGCTTTCGAGGTGCATTGTTCTGACACCTCTTGATTTTTTTCTATGGGCCGCATGAAGTGATTGGAGTCTAACTTTTTATTCTATTATTCCTGAAATTAGGCCCGAAAGCACTTTCTTACTCGTATAAGAACTATCTTAAAAGAACGGTAGTCATATGCCAGCAATCATAACCGAATATTAACGCCATGTATTAAAAAAATTATTAAAATTTAAATTTTGTGATATTTTTTAAATTTAAAACTATTGTTGGGTTTAAATGTTAAATAACAAACACTTAACACAACGTAGACAACGATATTATTTTATAAATAACTACAGCTCTTTGTCTTAAGATTTTCAGCAGGCTTTGAAAATTTTAACTGATAAGTGCAAGAGATGTTAAGCGTAGTACTTGTTAAATATTTAATATACTTGTGGGTTATTTTCAAGTGAAATTATGATTTTAATAACATCAAATTTCCATTTTAAATTATGGTTTTAAATGACAGGTATTACGTTCATAATATAATTAATTTAAGTAAATGAATTTTATCTTCTTTGCTTGACTTGTGTATCTGTAAAATTTCAAGTGGTTCTCGAAATCATTTACATGCTTTATACTCTAGTACTTACTTTTTGATTTTACTGACATACACAATATACACTTCAATAGATGTCTGAAACGTTATTACAAGTATTAAAGAATTGTTGTACAATATACGACAATTGAATTGGGTACATACCGTTTTATGTTTACTAATATAAAAAATATATTACCTTAATTAAAACTATTTCTATACCCTTCACCAAAAAAGTGGAAAAAGGGTATTAATAAGTTTGTCATTCCGTGTGTAATTTCTACAATTTCCATTTCCGACCCCATATAGTTTACATATTCTGCCTTCTTATGCATAGCGAAGTCGGTTTACCGATGTCCGTCTGTCCGTTTGGCTGTCCGTGTTAGCCGAGGAAAACTTGATTTCACAAAAAAAAAATTAATATGTCACTCGATCAGATATAGTGTCGAAAGAGGTGCTATTGGAAGTCAGCATGATTGGTCCATGGCCTTCGAGGCAGCGGGCAAATCACCACGCCTATCTCTAATTTTTTTCATGTCATGACAGAACAAAGTAACTCCAAAAAATAAATAAATAAATATATACGGCAATAGAGAATTAAAAAATAAGAAAAACACATTAAGTGAAAAAATTGCCGCTCGCCCATATTTTTCGAGTTATGGGGCTTTGAAATTTTCGTTTTTTAAAATATCAATATGGGTATCATTTAAAAGCTTTTGAATAGATATTTAAGAAAATACTAAATTTTTTTTTAAATCTCTAACCCACTAAGAGCCGATGTCATTTTTTATGTAAAATAATATTTATGCAGTGCCAAAAATTTTTTATTTTTTAATTCTCTGTCAACCCAATATTTGCTTTTTTGGTAGGAGTTACTACACTAAACTAGATTTATATAGATGGTGAAGGGTATTTAAAATTCGGCATAGCCGAATATAGCACTCTTACTTGTTTATATATTGAAATATACAATCTAACAATTTCCTTAAAAGAAGAAGTAAAGTTAAGGATTTATTATCTGTTGTTGAAGTTCTTTTATAATAAAAAATTAAATAAATACAACACAAAACATTGCAACAGATACAGATACAGAAACAGCTTTCATGTTGTAGAATATAGTTATTAGTTAATTTGCCAGGAGTGAAGTTATAACGTTAATACGCTTTACGCGTTTTAAGAAAAAATATTTTTAAGATAAAGTTTCTATAAAGGTTGAATTAAATGTTCTAGCTTCTCTGGTTATAGAATATAATTTTGTGCTGTTGAGTTTTTAGAAATAAAATTAAAAATTGTTTATTAGCTGAGAAGTTTTTATTGCACTCAAGTTTAATAAGTGGAATTATTCTTAACATATTTATTTCCTTCCTTTTTTTTTTGTTTATATCTTACTTAATTAATTAAGAATTATAAGTATAGACATTGAATTCTGATTTTTCCTTTGGAGTCATTTCTTTACGTATTTTTTTTTTACTTTTGTGTTAATTTTTCAATATCATTGGCATTAAATTTGCTTAACCCTGTTGAACCACTTTTTTAATGTTTTGGTGATTATGGACACATTGGCATTGACCTTAAATAAAAAAAAAACAAATAGGATTACGATGTTAAATTAAACGATCTAAAATCCCAATTTTAAATTTAACAATAGAAAACTATACATCGGCCTACGTTTCACGTGGTACCGTCGTCAACTAAAACGGCATGGATATCGAATACCATTAACGACCATTGACTTTCCAGCTTGATTTTTGTGGTAGTTTACTTGCAGCCAAAAATTGAACCTGCATGAAGCAGGTTGAACGATAATCATCTATAAAAGATTTTGACAATTTATCGCAAATATAGCTGCTTCAAATTCACAATTTATAGTTTTTTTTTCTCTTTTAATTTTTGACTGAAAAATTGAAATTATAAAAAAAATTTAATTTAATTTAAATAGTCTCAATTTTTGTGACTATTCCTCAATGTGACAACACTATGTTAAATATATAAAAATATTAAAATTCAAAATTAAGAAATAAAAAGTATGTTTTATGTTGAAAAAAACTATATGGGGTTGCTATTTCTTCATAGTTTTTTTTTTAGTAAAACTCAAAGCAATTTTAATTCTTAAATAACACTTGAGAATAACATTTAAGAAAGTTAAAAACCTAATAAATTTTTTTTGAACCCGAAACTGACTATAGGTTCGTGCTAAAACAACAAGGCTATCGAAATACGATATATAAAACCTAGCTCTTCCTCTACAGACGCTTTAAGCTTCAAACGAATACAAGCAGAATCTTAGAAGCTCCAAATTGATTGCCATTTACTTTTAGAAAGTATCACAATGTCTAATAAGCCTCCTTCGTCGGTACTTCTTCATAGCATATTCGCCGGCGAAGTAAAATAATTAATAAAATGGCTATATCTATCTTCTTTCACCACCTGTCTTCTCTCTCATCTATCCCTTTCCTAAAGAATGTAGCACGGTTATAAAAACTAAGTAGGTTAGGTATTAATACCTGAAGTGCTACTTCTCTTTCAAAAAAAAAAAAAATAAATAAAAACGAATTGTAATTAATTTTGGCTTAAGTTTAGAACTAGAAATTTTAAAGAAAGAAAAGTTACTACAAATTTATGCGGAGGTTTTACAAAGAAAACAGAAAAGATTAGATACTAGATATTTTTGTTTGTCATCAGCATTCTTCGCGCCTATCTAACTTTGTTTGTGTACCTTGTGAAATCATCTATTTAACTAACAAACTTTGTTAATAAGAATACGAGGAATACTCTTAGAAAAATTAAAATGAACTAAAACCAAAATTAGTTTTATTTCATTTGTTATCGCATTAAATATTTCAACTAATAATTTCATAAATATTAATATTTTTATTAATTTATTATTAATTAGCAGTGTCCACGTCATCGTCAGCGTGAGGGTTAACAATTTTCAATCTGCAAAGATCAAATGTGCTAACGACTGTTTTAATGCCATTATATCGGTAAGATTGGATGCTTTTACATTTTTACCTATTTTTTTTTTAACAAATATTAAAAAAAAAAAAGTATTCTATATTTGAACCAACGTAAGGCGAACACAAACAGACAAACAAAAATTTCAAAAAAGGTACTTTTTATTCCATATAAATTATTATGTGCACCAACAACAGGTATTCAAAAAATATTATCATGTACAGAAATGACTCCGTTACAGTTTTATTATATGCATAGATGAATGAATTAATTATTTTTATTAAACTTAACAGTTTGGTGCTTTAAAAAGCCAGAAACTAGATGATATTATATATTTTTCCTGCTAAAGTTAAAATGTTTACACAAAAAGACCTCATTACATTTTAACAATTTACTTGAAAGACTAAGGCCATAATTGGTAACAACATTTTTTACTACTTATATCAACACAAAAATATAAATACTTTTAAAATATATTTCTCTTAAAAGATTAAAGTTGGAATTTTCCTGTAAGATATTGCTTTGAAATCGTAAAGTGCACTTTAATTAAAATTCCTACAAATCCTTATACTTTCCATTAGGGTTACAATTTAACTATTGTTTCCTGCAGTTTTTACAAAGAGTCCACTTTCTTTATTGTTTTTTTTAGTGTTCACTTTAATCTTCTTCCAAGTACTTCCTGAAATTATAATCATAGAAGCTTTAGCCTTCCCACATAATTGTTCTTTGTTGTTTTATTTTTTTATTTTTTTTTTTAAACTACTTAACAGCAGTAAAAAGTAAAAAAAGCAGCTGCGGTGGCAAAAAAGAATGATTATACTTTGTAGTGCACATAAAAATATCAAGAAAATGCTACAGTCACCGGAAAAAAGCATCTACGGATGTAAGTATCACAACAGTTGTCTAGCACGGTTGAGAAAATACTTCTCACTACAAGCTACTAACAATTTCCCAGCGTTTGTTTTTGTTTTTACACGTCTAATATATCACCTACTTTAATTTAAGCTTTCGTTTAATATAGTTTTTAGTTGCTTTATAACTTTTGCTGTCAAATGCATGGATATTATCATAATAATGGTTCGGCTAGTAGTTTGGTTAATAAATATAAAAGTAGAATTCATAACCAAGAATATTGTACTAAGTACAACTTAACAGATTTATTTACACTACAATGGTCACACAATTGTTCTGTTATGACCATCAAAGATGATCAAGTAATTAGTTAACCGAGTATTTGATTTAATCGATTAATAAGGGTTACCATTTATCTGGAACTAAAATAAATGTCTCATTTACAAGATAATTAAAAACTTTTCGCATGTTGAGTTTTTAAGGTGAAATAGTAAATAACTGTAACAGTTAGATGTTTTTAATATTAAAAACATTTACACGAAAGATATGAATGTATTAAAAAAATTAACTGAAAAGTAAAAAATTACATTTTATGTTTTTTTTTTACGGATATTTAATATAAATCCTTTAAGATGCTAAGTCGTTGACTTTTTGGTTTCTGCAATTTTAGTTAATCCGAAAAATATTTAGCTTTTCAATTAATTATTTGTGTATTTATTTATTTTTGTAACATCGCGAATGTAATAATTTGATGTAATAAAACTTAGAATTTTCAAAATTCGCGTCTATTTCAAAGACTCTTCTAGAAACGTACATCCAAAGGTTAAGTTGTGTAAATTTACACGGACGCTAAGTGTAGTCTCTTATGAAAAGACGAGCTACGATTTTTTTAACTTTAATGCTATATATTGTATCTTCAATATATTTAAATAACACGTTCCCTGCCAAATTGTAAATGTGAATGTGTCATTTCTAGGCCACGTGTACCACTTTCGGCGCACGGTTACCACTTTAAAATTTTTCTATATTTCTATTTTTCTTGTTTTTTAAAGAACGAATATTATTTTCATAATTATAAACAATAAAAAAATATATTTATTTCGCATTGGATAATTGAAATATATTAAATTTTCGATGAAAATATTTTAAATTAAAAATACAGCTTGGCGTATAAATGAGACTTCGTGTGCACCGTTTTCGGTACACGTGGTAGGATATGTGCTAACAATAATTACTCATATATTAAGTCTAAAATAAAAATAAATATACTTGTTAAGTCCAGCCAGTGCTAGACAAAAAAATTGTATGTTAAACGGTTGGTACCATCGGGTCATCCTTTTGATGTTCAGACGAGAGAAGCAATGTCCCGTCTTCTTAGACGAATCTAACCACGTGCATTTAATATGCTGCGGGGCAGCGGGTTTGGATGCGTTTCAAGCTTCTGCAAATACGTAACTGCATATTTCCCTAATGCTGCTTTAAGGGTTGGCACGCTTAGATCTTTGTGAATGTTCGAGTTTTTTATATACCAGGGAGTAATTGTGATCATTCGTAGAATCTTATTTTGACGCCTTTGAATTTGTTCTGCTTCGGTAGCTGAGGTAGTACCGCATAATTCAATCCCATAGCTCTAGATTGGTTTGAGAATCGACTTGTACAGTAGAAGTCTACAATCTAAGCGGACAGTAGAGTTTCTGCCGATTAACCAGTTAAGTTGAAATGCTTTTAATTTCATTTCGGTTAACTTTGCCTTTATGTGCATTGTCCAGGTACGTCGCCGGTAAAAGTGTAAGCCTAGGTTTGAGGTCTGAAAGCTGGGGTATCATTTGATTATTATTGCGAATAGATGGGCATGATTTCCTACGCAGTGTAAATGTTATATGAGTACACTTTTGTTCATTCACCTTTATTCTCAATTTCTTTAACCAATTTCCGAAATTGAGAATGTGATCTTGTAAATACTGTGACGTAACTTGAGCGCTTTACGAGCTACGATGGCGAATATATTTAAGGTAAGTTTTTATATCTGTGATTAAATGCAATGTGGGTGTAACAAGCATTATTAAAGTTAGTCTTGTTATTACAAACCCATTCAGAAATATTTACAAGTTCGTGATTTGGTATATAATTATCTTTTAAATAACACAAAAGGTGCAATGGATTGCTCAGTATTTTCCCAAAATTATTTGTTTCTGTGTCTGCGATTGTTTGCATGTTGGTATATTTTGATGAGTCTATGCTTTTTTTGATGAAAATTACGTTTATGACCTTAACTAGTTTTATTCTTTTAGCTGATCAACAAACTTCTGAATGAAGCTCATCTACAAGGTTTCACAAACCAATTAATTATATCAACATTTTATAGCCATTATTTAAAAATTACTTTAAACGCCTAGTTTTTTAAAGTGTAAAGATTGAATTATTTAGATTCAGAGAAAAACGTAACCACATATTAGCTAACCGCTTAGTTAGATATATCTAAAATGGGTAAATAAAATCTCATTTGAATTTATTTTTCTATACAATTGCATTTTTTAAACGTAACAAAAATTAAAATTATTTAGATTTTAGTTTAGATGTTGAAAACCTACTCGTGTTCAACGAAATTAATTTAAACTGCATATCCACAGATTTTGCAAATCCTTAATTTATTTGCTAGCAAAAAAAAAGAACTGAATAAATACACTTTTAAAAGTAATTAAATACAAATGAAAAAACACATTGAATTGCAAAAATCAATTAAATTTTATATCAGTTTCTTTTTAGCCATCAATCATTCAACACTGTCAAGGGAGGCAAATAAAAACGGTTTAGCTCTGTTTTTAGCATATAAAAGCTAAATCAGGTTTTCAGATTGTTTATTATACGTCACGTGCAAAAAAAAGTAAAGTTTTATGCCGATTAAAAAAACTGTTAGTTGGTAGATAAAGAGCATTTAAGGTTAAAATTAAATTAAAATTGTTAAATTTTAGTTATATTTTTACGTTCGAGTTTATTGGAGTTTCAGGTGATTTTAAATGAAGTAGAATATTAAAACTTATTTTCTTTTAGATCAATTTTTCATCCAGGAATTAGATTAGATTTTGTTATTGTTATATGATACAAGCAATATTAAACTATTTTTTTAATTACATGAATTTTGCGCTGAGTTTTAATTCAAACAACATGAGTGTTGTAGGATTTAAAAAAAAAAAATTTAAATTAAAAATTTCAAACTCATTTTCACATTAAAGTCTTTATTACTTTTACAATATACAGTATAACATCCAAAATGTAAAGCAGTTGAATAAATTAATTACTAACATCAATCCAATGACGTTAGAAATTAAGTCGTAAGAGGTGTGACAACTAGCTCAAATATAGCTTAACTGTGGTAGTCGCGAACGGACGAATTGATGGAACTCATTGTGGTATGGCGTACATAAAAACACTCTTAATAAATTCAAATAATTCTTTTATGTAGGCTCAAAATTTGAGTATTACGTATGAATATTAACATTGAATACCGTTTCTATAAAGTCAGTACACAGCATAGATACCCAGGGTTGTTAGAGAGAGCTTAAGCTATTTTTACAATTTTTTTCATAAATATCGCACATTGACGTTTCACGATTTTTGTTTTAAAACCTCTTATATCTTGACGATTATTTGATATCATTCATATTATTCTATAAATATTGTAGTGCAGTCACACGGTCAAGTTTTTGTTCAATTCTCTTTCAAGAAATTTACACGAATTGCTTGTCAAAATTCACAAAAATTGAAAGCTGTGACGTAGGCTGCACGCAATTTCAAAGCAAGTGTTTAAGCAAAATGTCGTCGAGAAAACAAATAAATTTATTTGGAGGAAAAAACTTCAATCAGCTGTTTTTTTGAATTTGATTTGAAACACTCAATTGAACGAAAACTTGAAAGCAAATTCTCAGCAAATTTTTAAAGCGTGAGTGTAATGGTGAAAAAATTAGAGAAATTTTAAAAATTGAATGAAAGCTTGATCGTCTGATACCCAAGTTAGAAAAGTGAAAAATTGTGATATTATTATTACACAAAAAATTTCAAGTATTCGTAGATTCTCTAATATTTTCTTCAGGAAAAACACATTTACTAAGATATTCTAAATTTAAGAAAAATATAGTAAGTAGTTCTTCGAATTAAAAAATTTTACAACGCCAACGTACATACTTATTACCTTTTGCTGCTTGATAGCAAAGAAAGTAAGAAAATATTAATGATACCAAAATAAAATTTATCAAAATCAGGATTTTTGTTTGACTTTATAATTTGTAGAAAAATATGGCAATACTTTTTGAACCTTTCTTAGCAATTTTATTAATATAATTTTGAATAGAAAATAATTAATCCTTAATAACAAATTAACTTATTAGTTTAGGTTTCTATTTTAATTTCTAAATATTTCAAATTTTCTTGCTTACAAAATTATTTTGTTAAATAGATGATGTTTATAATGAACCTAAAACAAAAAGGATTCAGCTAACGCGTTCGAAAAATAAGAAAGAATATTAATACTGGAATAAATTTTTGACAGAGAAAGAATTTTACTTTGGGATCTATAGAAAGAAAAAAACTCCTAACGGAAAACTAATTCTGAATTTCAAAACGATTTTAATAATAATAAAAATTGCTTTTCAGTTTAAATTGGATTTTACTTTCAAGTAAAAAAATTTAGATTTTTAAGCCTAATTTAACGGTAATAATATATAATTTTAAACAGAGAACTTTCTGAGACAGCTGATTAAAAATGCAGTTAGAGAACTGATATTTTAAAGTTTCAATGTATTCTCAAATTTTATAAAAAACATAATGATTTAACCAAATTCTTTAAAGCTGAACATATTTATGCTCAAGTATATTTGGATATAAAAAAAATATTTAATTTTGCCCAGAATTCTTGAGAATGTTTTAAAGTAAACTCTACTAAAGGTTTAAGTAGAAAAACCCGAAAAGAATTATTTTTACCGTTAAAATAAACATGTAAGTTAATTAAAATACTTAATACACACATTTTTAAATTAAATTGATTATTATTATATTTCAAAAAAAATTAAATATATTTTAAAAATTTTAATCTGTAACGATTTTTGATCATATTTTCTAATTTTTAAAACGACTTTGACGATTTATTTTCGAATTTCTGACGAGTTTTCTAGAAAAAAGTCTAACACCCCTGTACATACCTCATTGGTGTCTACGTATTTGTTGTTGTGTTTTATATGGACAAAATCACATATTGTCATGAAAAGTCATAACTCTTGAAAGCGTCGACCGATTTCGTGCAAACTTGAGATCAACCATCTACACCACCATACTAACAAACACTAAAAAAGTTAATCGAATTCGTTTTAACCGATCGTGAGTTATAAAGTCACAACACACTTGAAACAATTTTTTATGTATTTAAATATACGAACCTGAATAAAACTAAAATAAAATCTTTTAGTTACTTTTTACGCTTGAGTACGAATTTAAGAAAAAAAAAAACAAATCCGTATTTCATATATTTTTTTTATTGCCCAAGACAACAAGCATATCCGATTGACATCAAATATCACCACGTGCTGTTTTGAAATAAAAGAGAAATAAAAACACTTGATAACTAAATAGTCGATAAAACTTCTATTATAAAATTTATTTTATAGTTTAAAAATATAATTCACCATGGTTGATTGATGTGGTCTTTGGAACTGTTTAACGCGCAAAATATTGTGGCTAAACATGTGAATTGTGCGAAATTGTAAGATATATTTCACACTAAAAAACGAAAAAAACCTTTAATTATTTTAAGCTTAAAGTCAAGAATTTGTAATCAAAATACACCCATAACTTTATATATTTTAGATTACCTTAATAATTTAAATCAGTATTCTTTAAGTCAATAAACTAAACTAATATCGTTTTGTAAAATTTTTATTTTTAATATTTTAATATCTTGGAAATAAATTTACAAATAATTTTAATACTGATCATCTTTTAGTCCTTAATGTAACACATTGTCAGTAAAAATATATTCCAATAAATTATGTTGCATTTATTGACAATTCACTACACTTGTGTATGTTAATAATATTTCATATTTCCAATAACACTGTAAGACAAAATTATAAGGAAAAATATTTTTTCAAAATGAAAATTTATTATTCGGAATCTTTAAAAATTTAATTAATTTACTTAAGTAAGTAAATGAATTAAAAATATTTGTTCTTTAACAAAAACTAGGTTTAACTTCGTTGGTATTTTTTTCAAAATTTTAAATAAAAGTTCCGACTGCGATTTAAAAAAGCAGGCCCGACAATTAATCTTCCAGCAGCGACGCATTAGATTAACAAACTACGTGACCTCAGTGGGTTTCGAACCAAAAAACGAAAGAGGTTATCAATTCGACTAAATGTTGGTTTTTTTATATTTGTGCCTCCATCGATTGATTTTGAAAATTTTTTGTTTATTTGAAAGGTGATGCTTATAGATTGGTCCCGTTTTTAAAAAGTTCACAATCTTGAAAGTTAAAGGGTGTCTCAATTCAACATACATGTTTTCTTTATAGCTCTCAATAGCAAAAAGTAATACAAAAAAAATTAAAAAAAATAAAGTGTCCCCATAGGTGAGGTAAATTGACCTATATGGGCACAAACTTTGAACTGTTATAGACAAGTGTTTGCAAATTCGACAGAATGTCGATTGCTATAACCGTTATGGTAACAAGTATTAATATTAAAAAAAAATTAAATTAAAATTAAGTGTATTTTGAGCAGTTGTACTCGTAGAGCGTCGGTTGAAATTTAAAAAGAACACGGAGTGCTTAGTCCTCTATATCAGCAAGTATAAATTTTGGATTCGAAAATTAAAGGGTGTCCTAAGAGTTGACATAATTTGATGCATGTGGCAAAACTATTGAACCGTTATAGACAGACAGCTAAAACTTACAAGGAACCTGTATTGCTAAGTCCGCTCAAACAACAAGTTTATAATTTGAATTTAGAAATTAAAGAGTGTTCCCAAAATTATTGTTATTTTAACTATATGGCCTTTGAGCCGTTATATACAAGCACTTGAAAATTAGAGAGAATGTCAACTACTTTGTTTGGTATAATAAGAAGTTTATATATTTAAAATTTTAAATTAAGGGATGTTACAATAGTTGATTTCATTTGATGTATATCGTCAAACTGTGAACCGTTATAGACAGTTGGTTGAAATTTATAAATAACCTGATTGCAAAGTCTACTACAACAGTAAGCATAAAGTTAGAACTTGGAAATTAAAGGGTGCCCCTATAGTTGCTGTAATATGATGTATATTGCCAACCTTTTGAACAGCTGTAGTAGTTGTAGAGCTTAGTCTGCTATAACAAGTATAAAGTTAGGTGATGCAATATGAGGGTTCCCAATAGCTAAAGTTATTTAAGGTATGTGGCCATACTTTTGAAATATGTTTTGAAGTCGGTTTTTTCGAAAAATTATAAAAAAAAATGATGCATTCGTCTATATTCAATCCAGTACATAATGCGTGAACAAGCTGAAACATTGCACTCTTAAATGTCTCTTAACCAAATTCTATTTTGATCTGACGAAGCATCTGACGTCGACTGTTTTTAGCAATTGTAAATATATAATATAATAATATATAATATATATAAATATAAACCTTTGAGCACCAATATAATAAATTGTTTGTAGATTAATAATTTTGAGAAACATGGGAAATTACAAACGTATTTTCCAACCGGCAAATTATACCTAAAAAATCCCTGTACAATATTTTAAAATCGTTCAGAGCTATTTTAAATAAATTTATTGACCCCAAAAAACAGGAGTTATTAAAAAAAATCAATTTTTTCTCTATAAAAATAATCAGATAAAATTTGAATATTTAAATCCAAATCAACATAATAAAATTTTTTGCTGTGACTGTACTTGTCGCATAATTCCTTTTACAAAAATATATTTAACATATGCACATAAGAAAATAAAATGTATGTGTTAAATATAATAAACAATATATTCAACATTCGTATGCATACAAATTTACTATTTGCCAAATTGTCACTTTTGTTATACTAAAAATAGAAGCTTTATTTGCTTTTATTGGATTTTTTGTTGTTTGGGTTCAATTGTCCTTTGTGGATATTTAAGTAGTTATTGAATATAAAATATAATTTGGTTTGTCTTATTTGTTTAATAATATTAACAAACATTTATTGTAGTTCTTGGACCTACTAAAGATTTGTTATCTGTATTTAATGTTGCACACATACACTTTTACAAATATTATAACATACAAGTTTATTGAAATCAACATCATGAAATCATGTAGATTATACTCAATTACATTTGTTAATATGACAATGTTGACACAGTAGTAGTTGTCATGAATAATTTTGTTTTTTAATAACGCCCACTTTTGTTAGGTATTTGGTTATTAAAGTTTGTTTTGCATAAATATTTAAACCCTATTTATAATTGTTTTTTTAATTTTAATTATTACATAAATTGTATTACTTAATTTTAGTTATTATTAAATAGTAGCTGCGGTATTCATAACAATAATTTAAACAGTGTTTAACTTCTGAACAAGAAATTTTTATTCATAACAATATTAATAAATAATGTTTAGACAATGAACAAACAGTAACCAACTCCTGTTTTTCAATTGTCAAATTGAATATTTTTTGATATTTGTATTTTCATAAAAAAAATTTTTTTACTAAAATTGTGAAAGAAAATATATTTTATTGAAATGGATACGCTGGATACACTAGATGTGTTGGATACTTTCAATGTTACCAAAATTAAAAGAAGGCCTTCAAGAAAATTTTATAAAAAGAGGAAAAATCCTTTTTATATCTATAATAACGAAGAGTTCCGCATACGTTATCGGTTTTCCACGGTTTTAACCAACCGTATATGAGTAGAATACATATGTGAAAGAGTGGCTAGAGCTTATGCAAGATTAGCAAAAAAATTTGTAAAAATGCCAATGGGTGCAGAAGAGCAACTTAAAACCATGGCAAATTTTGCAAAAAATTGCCGGATTAAAAAAGGTATTAGGAGCAATAGATTGTACCCACTTGCGCATACAAGGAGTCACAGGAGACGACGCACAACTATATGTAAACCGAAAAGATTACCTTTCTTTTAAAATTTTAAAACTTTCTAAAAAGTTATAAACTGGTTTTTTATTTAAAAGGTTGTTTGCGATGCTTCTATAAAAATAAATGATATTGTAGCTTGTTGGAAAGGTAGCACCTATGACTCAAGAATTTTCAATGAAAGTAAAATCAAGGAAAAATTTTAAAATGGGTGCTTCTTTGGTAGGCTTCTTGGTGATGGTGGGTATAAATGTACCAATTATAAATTTACTCCAGTAAATAATCCTAGAGATCAAAAGGAAGAGTCATATAATAAAGCACATGTAAAAACAAGAAACTGTGTTGAAAGAGTCTTTGGATTGTGGAAGAGCCGTTTTCGAATCCTACTAGAAAAAATGCGTCTCTCAAGGAAAAATGCCAAAATACTGATTGTGGCATTGGCTCTATTACACAATTTGGCAATAATATTCAAAGAAGACGACTTTGGTAAGATAATTTTAATGACTTCGATGTTTTGTTAATAATATTACATATAATTTCAGTTGATTACCTTGAGGAAATACAACAACAAATACCAGCTAATCAAAACGAGGACACAGATCATTCGATTTCACGCTCTGTATATATTCAACTTTATTTTTAAAAAAATAAATTTAGTTTGTTTATTACTTATTTACTTTTATTTATTTGTATACCCCAGTTTAACATAGATAGGCAGATGGCTGTCCGTGTGGCTAGATGGACGATAAGCGTTAAGAAATTCTGTTCTAATGTATTTATTTTATATAAGTTAGAACAAAGTACATAATTTAAAAAAGTTAATTAAAGAATCCCTTTTTGAGGCGTTCTATTTCCAGTTTTATTTTCTCCATTTTTGCCGCATGTTCTTCCTTTAACTGTGTGATCTGAAGTTCCAGCATCTTCTTTTTTAATTCATTAATTTGTCTTTCCTCATGCACTTTATTTTTTAGTTGCTGTATTTCCATTTCTTTTTGCTGGATACTTATTTCTAGCAACTTTATTTTTTCCCAGTTTCGTCGCCTTTTTCTTTTATTTTTCTTTTTAAATCTGGTTTCTTTTCCTCTCCAACGTGGACTACATCTTCATCACTTGACAATTCCAAAATGTATTTTTCGATATCACTTTCCACAGACTTTTGACTAACATTTGTCTGAGAAGCATCCTTTTGCTTTAAAATATCTAGAGAGTTAGAATTGCTATCAAATTCATTGGTGTCATGCTCAAATTGATGTGGAATACGTGATATTTACTCTTCTTCAAAACTGCTTAGAGGCTCTGGTGATGGCCCTTCACCTGTTTGTTTTCTTTGTCTTAAAAAAGCAGAATTTTTTTGATTTCGCTATAAGTTTTATTCTTCGCCATTGTGACTGTATTTGATCCAGAGTTCTTTCAGTTTTTGAAGACGTATTGAAGAGGGTAGAAATAGTATTCCATGCATCTTTTTTCTTTTTGTTAGTGTTTGAAACTATTTTACTGTTTTCAACTACTTCTGGTTGCTCCATGACCAATTTTGATAAAATATCCTATAAATATGTACTACGTTTTGACATATGTAAATTTAAACAAAAAGTAAATTTAATTCTTACTTTTTCATCCTGCTCCCAATTAGAAGACCTTTTAAAAGATTTCCTTTCCTTTTTTTCCATTTTATTGTAAAAAATTTTGTAATATTTTTAATATTATTAAAATTCAAGTGACAGTTGAAATGTGGTGAAAAACAAAACCGGAGTTATTTAATAAAAATCAGAGTTGATAGAAAGAAATACAGGGATGTTTGAATTTTGTTTAGTCAGAATTTAAAATAGTGTTATGAATAAACTTCCGAACAACTAATGAACTAGCTTAAAATACATTTTAGTTGTACACTCGATATGAGTGGTATACAACGATTGTTAAATTTTTTGTTATGAATACCGCAGTAGATATTTAAATTTTATAAAATGTTTATGTTTGCTTAAATTATTAATTTTTAAATTCATAAAATTTTATAGAATTTTAATAAGTAATAAAATTATAAAATTTTATATTAAAAATATGACATGAAAAAAAGACTTATACAAACTAAATAAGTAAAAAATTGTAAATAAAAAAATAATATCGTTGGATTTTGCTCGTCTTTGAAGACCCACACGGTCGATTGTTGTTTCGTTTCGGGCTCATACGCATAGATCCATGATTCGTCGGTATGTCGCAACTCGTACTTGCATTACGAGTTCACGCACGGCATCAATGTTCTCTGGCACAACAGCCGTTTTTGGACGACCTTCACGGAATTCGTCTTTGAGCGAGCCTCGGCCACGATTAAATTCATTATATCAATTTTTCACAGTGCTATAGGATGGTGCTTCATCGGCATACAAAGATTTAAGTTCATAAATGCACTCTTGTCGTGATAATGTTCACGAGTTAATTCCATTTTTTTCTATATTAATTTTTTCAAGTCACTGTAAACAACACAAATAATGGTCGTACGTCAAAACGTTTTGAATACGATTATGCTTCAAAATGACAAACTTTCCAATGGAAATGTCAGATTGCACTTGGCTGCACTCAGTGTTGCCAGGCCAGAAATATATATAGCAGCCCTCGTATTAAAAACTTAATTAAAACTAGAAGAAAGTACATTGGTGTTTTGTGTGTCATATGGGATATTTGAAGGGAGAAGGCAATTTATTTACCGTTCCCAAAGATGAAAACACCAGAACAAAGTGGAGTATAATTTGTAGCAAGAAGTTTTAACCAAATTCTTTAGTATGTTCCGACTGTTTTGCTCCAACTAACGTTGTACGTGTTGGAAGCAGAGTATCTCTCTTGTCCAATACTGATAACACACTATAGGAATATAGAACACGAAAAAAGAAAAGTATTATTGATCTCCACTTTTTAAACTTTTTGCTTGTTTAAAATTCTAATTTTCAATTATTTTCTTCTTGTTTAGCAAAATTGCTTCTGTAGTGCCACTTGATGTTGGACAACAAACTATTTATGGAACACGAAAGGAGGGAGTTTAACATGTAAGAAACAAGTGTTTTTTTTAATAGTTTTAAGGATAATACTATAAGGAAATTTAATAACCATTTAATTATAGTTCAGTTTAAAAAGGAATTAAATAAAATCTGTTTTTGGTTTTGAAAACAACTTTTAAATATCACTTTTATTTATTTACTTTGAATTAATTTGAAAAAAATACGTATATAATTTGCGGTTTACACAAAATCACATTTATTAATTTCATTCAGCTTCATAAGTCGGAAAGAAGTATTCTGGTTAATGCCATTTTGTGTTCCAATATTAAATATTTGCGAATTTCACTTAATTTTTTTTTTACCTAGCACTTTTTATTTTTCACATATACATACACGAATTGCCAAAAATTTTTGACAACTCAACAAGATTTTTACACAAACAAAATACACGTAAAACCTAATACAGTCACCTGTTTCCAATTCGTCTTGCCCTTCACCATCTATGTAAATCTAGTTTAGTGAAGTTACTTTAATTTAGATTTAAAAAATATTAAAAATTTAGTACTGCATATATGTATATAATTTTACATAATAATGACATCGGCTCTTAATGGGTTAAGCAATTTTAAAAAAAATTTTGTATTTTTTTTAATATCTCATCAAAAGCGTTAAAATGATATCCATAGTGAAATTTTAAAAAATTAAAAAATTTTAGAGCCCCGTAACTCGGAAAATATGGGCGAGCGCCAATTTTTTCACTCGAGGTTTTTTTTCTTATTTTTTAATTTGCTATAGCCCCATATATATATATATTTTTTTTTTCTTTTTTTTTTGATTGATTGATTGATTGATTTGAGTTACTTCATTTTAGGCGTGATGTTTTGCCTTCTGCCTCAAAGGGCATGGTCCGCTGATGCTGATTTCCAGTAGCACCTCTTTCGACACTATATCTGATTGATTGACGGATGGACAGGCGGACATTGCTCAATCGACTTCGCCATGCATAAGAAGTTTGAATATATATACTTTTTACACTTTTTGTGGTGAAGGGTATAAAAATATTTATTATGGATTATATGTATATGCTATCCTTATTAGGTCCAGTTATCTTAAAACGAACCTTAATTTCTTAAATTAAATATACACAATTACAAAGTTTTAATTGTTAAAATTAAGACTATTCTCTTTCAACAATTTATAGCACCACGAAAAAATATTGTTATAGTTAATTAGCCTAATATATGTTTTACTAAATACGTACAGTAATAGTAACATTTACTACAATGGTTTTATTATTATTAGAAAATTTGTTTTGAAAATTATATGCATGCACAATTAATATTAATGGGAACAAATAATAACACAACCACAATGTAACCGATAAGTTAATTAATTTTTGGCAAACAGCATTTATTTTTGAATGTTCGTTGATATTTAGGCGTATTCTTAACAATTACATTTATTTACAACTCACAGACAAAAGACACACAAAAAAGAACCAAAAACAAAGAAGAGTTATAACAAAAGAGAATAAATGAAAACTTGGCTCATTAAGCTTTATGTTGAAAGACATTTATTTAGACTTAATACTTTCCCTTACGACTTTATAGTTATAATTGTCTTTGTGCGTAAGGGAAGTGTTAGTTTGTGATGAAAATTATGTATATAAAAAAATTAGAATTAAGACGTTCTGAAATTAGATATTATATACACCTACAAACTTACAAATATATAGTTGAACTATATAAATTTGTAATTTATGTTGAAAAGTTCGAAAAAAGAATTTAAAGGGTTTATTAGTAGTAATAATGCTGCTTCTTAAAAAAAGCAGAATTTTAGCTTAGTTTTAATAATTCCAGTTCTATTGTCATTTTTTTGCGCTGCTGTTGTTTGCTTGTAAAAAGAAGTTTGCTTGCAGTAATTATCAACGCCTTATTAAATAAATAAGGTTATTTTATGTCCTCAAGTATTTTTCCTGCCTTAATCTAAAGAAAAAAAATATATGTATATTTAAAAATGCTTAACTTAAATCTTAGTGATATTCTCTTGCTATTTTTTTAAATTTCTTATTATTTAACTTTTTTCTTCCATTTCTTTATTTCTTTTTCATTATTTTTCTTGAGGTTTTTTTCCCCAATTTAAATAATGATTAACATTTACTTTCTCTTTAATTACAATTATTTTTATTTTGTTTTTCGTTTTTCTCAACGGCATTCGCATTAATTGTATTCGTATTCAGAAGTTGTATGTATGTGAGTACGTGTGTATAGATTGCTGTTAGCTTTTGTTAAGTTCGCACGAGTAGAAAATAAAATTGAAGCGTGTATTGTTTATAATTTTCTGTCTGTTTTTATTTATTTTTTTTCTTTACTTTAAAGTTTTTCGTGGTGTTCTTAATTATGCACAGCTAACAGTGAAGGAGAAAGCTTAACAAGTGGCAAGGCTAAGATATTAAATATGAGCGGAATTTAAGGGAGCTATAGGCTCCTTCTTTTCATAGTTTAAATTAAAATTTTAATAGTGTTCTTTAGTGACATACAACAAACAAAAAATTTTGGCGGGATATCTTTATCACAAAAATATTTCTTTTGAAAGTGAAATAAGTCCATCCCTAATAGGTTTAAATAAATACCTTTTATTTATTTCTTCCAAGCGACAAAAGCTAATATTAAACAGAAGAAAACTACAAAAAAATTTTAAACTAGTGTGAAAAAATGCTCCATTCGAAACAATATTTAAAAAAAATAAAGGAAAGACCAGAAAACCTCAGCAAAATTAATATGTTACGAATTTTTAAAACTTTATGAAGCATAACAAGAGAAATAGAACGATATATAAGTTTTTTTTAAGATTTATTTTCATAAAGGTTATGTCGATAAAAACATGGACTTCCGTTTTTTTGTTTTTTCTTCTAAAATGTTATTTTTAAAAGTGGTTTAAGTCCATGTTGAGCCAAAAATCGGTTATTTTTTAAATAGTTTTAGTAATTATTATTTCATAATAAAATTTAAAAGAAGATGATTAAAGTTGGCCAATATTTTTAAATGGATTCAAAAGTAAACCCTAAAATATCACAATATATGAATATATGACTTATAACAATTTCAAAAAACCCAGCTCATATATTACTCTATGATTAAAAATAAACCTGCCGGTTAGTGACCCAAAAATATATTTAAAAAAAATTATAAATATAATTCTTCTTGTTGTTATAATTTTCGGTAAAAACTGTCGTCTCTGGCTGAATACTTCGTACGTTTGGCGAGCGCTTTCGATGTGATAACATCATTTTCAAGCCACGTGTTTATTAATACTGAAGAAATAGTGTTAAAAATAGATAGTGTTAAGAATAAAAGGTGGTGGGTTTAGGTAATTTTTGTCCGTTTAAATAGTATTATGCAGGTAGATTCCCCGATATCTGTCCTGTTTATAGGGGTAAATAGTTTAATATTTGCGTCTTTTATTATTGGATAGGTAAGTGTGACCATCTGTGGGTGTTTTTCGGTTGTAAGAGTGTTGCAGTTATTTCAGTGGTGTAAAAATCGTGTCAGAGGTTGAGTTTAACTGTTCGTTAATAATATCTCTGTTAAACGTTCGTGTTTTGTAAATTTCCATGTTTCCGAGATTGTCTAGTCTTCGTCCTTTTTTACTTGGGTATAATGCTGTCATACATTCATGCATTTCCCTTGGTTCGTCTTAAGGTGTATTCTTCTTAATAACATTTCAATTTTAACGTTTGAATTAAGAGCGACTTTGGATTTTTCAAAACGGTGCCAAATGGAATAGGAAATATTCAACACTTTTATTCACAACCGCACAAAAACAGTGAGTTAAAAAACGGACAACACAAATGGATGTTAACTTCGTAAATAAACATAACTCTTGTAAAATTTCCATAGATTAAAAACCCAAAATATAATACTAAGTGGTTTTATTACGTTATAACAAATGTAATTTTCTTTTCGTTTAAAATTCGTTTTGGTTCGTTCGCCAGCTCTCTGAAAAACCTAAGTTAGCTTTACTTTAATCCTTTTTTCTTGAAACAATAATTAGCATTAGTTAAAAAGCATAGTCCAGTTCATAGCTAATAACGAACATAAGCAAAAAATTTTAATGCTGCAAACTAAAAGAACGAAAAGCAAGGAACGCAAGTAATTTAATTACAACTTAATTCAGTTTACAAAGATTTTTTTTTTGTTTTAGAAGCTTAATTTTTACTTTCAAAATTATATCATGTTTTTAAGAAGAGAATAAGATGAAATTAAAAATAGAAAACTGTTTAAGATTGTAGAACAATAAAAAAAAAGATATTTAGTGTAGTCGCACAAAAGTCTTTTAAAGTTTTTTAAATGAACGGCAAGCAATTTCTAGTTTATTGAAATTCTTATCACCACATCAATTATTAAGATTTGATTATTTGATTTGTAATTTTTCATTTTAAGTTTTTTTTTACAAATAAATTAAAGGTGATGTTTACTTTTGATTGTACTGGCAGCCACAATATTAAGTTATGTTTTCTTCTCAAAAATTTAAAGTTAGTATATAATAGTCGAGCCTTTTTGAAATATTTTAATATCCTTACATAAACACATAAAATTTATACACAAATGCTAAAGTAATTTTAGTTAATTAAACACACCTTAAAAGACTAAAAACCAATGGTCACTCTGAACTAAAATAGTGCTTGTTCGGAAATGCATCACTGCGCTACATCTGATGCACAGTACGTTTGAAAATGCATCACTTGGCATCACTGCAGATGTCATGTATTCTAAAATGCATCAATGAAATATATGATGCGCAAAAAAAAGGCCAACCACGCATCACAAAAATGGCTAAAGGATTTGATCTTTATTAATTTTATTTTGTAAAATTGCGTTTATTTACACACTTTTAGAAACGAATTGGATAGTTCTTTACTATATTAACATAATCCAGAACTTTTGGGATTGGTCTGTTGTTGGCACATACGTCTTTAAGCATTGCATTTATTTTTAAAATTTTTAATTTTCTTTTGCCGATTACACACGTTTATTTCATTTTGGCTTTCATCTAAACCAAGAAATAAACTTATTATTATGTATCTTCTCCATTATTAATGTTTAAGTTTTTGAAATTTTAAAATAAATGATAGTTTATTTTTGTTTGTTCATCAAGTAAGTATCAGCATCAGCTGTTTTGCATCGACATCGCAAACTAATCATACATGCGCATTAGATGCAGTGCAGTGATGCATTTCCAAACAAGGCCATTTTCTTAAGAAAGAGATATATACCTATCGCACAACTCGTTAGGCTTTTCGAATTTTATTTGAAGTACTAGTGGCTTATATTTAGGGTTGCCAGACGGGCCTGATTTGGCCTGATTGTCAAGTTTTTTAATGCGCGTCAAGTGTCAAGTGAAAAAGTGATTTGTCAATGTTTTTTGTAAGTTAATTTTTTTTCTCAAATTTATTATAGCTACATATGTAATAATACTTAAAAAAGTAAGTTTATATTTCTAAAAAACACATCGATAGAGCATATTTTTACTATCTATATTTCTTAAGATAGTACCTATATTTTTTTTAAATAACGCCTAAGTTTTCTCTAAAATATATAACGACTGAATTTTTATTCTTATATTTTTTTTTGTTTCTTTCACATTGTTTCTGTTATTTTTACTTTTAACGATATTTTTGTTTTTATTCTAATAATTTTTATGAAAAAAATAATAAAAAAAATTAAATAAAAACCAATAGTATGAGTGTTTTTATTTGTCAAGTTTTGTTTTCAAAATCAAGTTTTTTTTTTGGGCAATGTCAAGCTTTTTGGCAAATTGGATCTGGCAAGCCTACTTATATTACTGTTCCTTTTCTGCCCAGAAGTATTAGGAATGAAATATTCGTCGTTAGTCTAAGATGACCTTCTAGCATAACTGGAATATTATATAAAACTTATTCAAAATTGTTTGACAATGACAAATTAAATTAACTTTATTGTTCAGACATAAATCTTTAGTTTATTTAAAATATTTGGGAGGAGTTTCCTGCAGAACTAACTAAGCGGTAGTGAAATGGCCATTAAGACGTGCTGTCACCCTCAATAATCAATATCGATGATATAATTATTTATTCGAGATAAAAAATAGCATGTTATATTTTTTTAATTATTTAGTTTAACAGAAGATTCCCGTGGTTTAATTTAATTTTATTTAGGTGCACGAACTAAAATCTTGGAAGAGAGTAGACAATTTTGAAAAGCGTCGTTATACAATTACGCAAAAAAAACGCTAAAATTTTAACATTAAAATTAAAAAATAACAGACATTTTACATACCAATCTTGTAACAAAAAGTAATAATAGAAGTTGAAACATGTTTCTAAAAACAAAATATTTTCGTAATGATGTTGAGCTTAAAATATTTCATGTGTATAAGAATTAGAACAAAACTTAATAATGATCTTAAACTAAATATTAATAATTGTTTAAATATTTATATAAATGATTCATTGTATTATAATATTTACCTTATTTCATTGACGGGTAATTTTTTTGTGTTTCTAGAAAAATAAAAAAAAAATTATTGTTAATTATTTATCTTGTATATGGTAAATACAATTATTGATTGCAGAAACATTTTATATGGGAATATTTGAATGGACATATCAATAACTTTTTTCTTAAATGAAGCAAAAGGAAATATGAATATTAATATATTATAGATAATTATTATTATTTTTTTTAATAATTACAAAAAATAAAATGAATTTAGAATTATTGGCCATTGTTGGCGTAGGTTAGGTTAGGTTGCACAGGCCGTCGGCGAAAAAGATCGACCCACTTGGGTCCCAAAAGGACTCGTTGTGTCACCTGGAAACAGGATGTGCAGGGATCAGATTCAGGTTCCTACGGCACCATCAAAGATCCAAATCCAAACCACTCGAGGACCGGACAAACAAGTTTATCCTAGCAACAACGCAGATAGATAAGTCTGCAAGACCATGCAGTCTCGGACTGCCGCTCTATTCCCAGAAAGAGCTGGGCAGTGACAGAGCAGATGCTCTACCGTTTCTTCCTCTTCCTCATCTTGACAACTTCTACAGTAGTCATGATGCGAAAGATTCAGTCTCCTAGTATCTTAATTGGACTCCCACCAGTGGATCTATCTTCCGGTCTCCCAACCGAGTTCCCAATCTGGCAAGTTCGTCCGCGACTATGTTTCCGGGTATGCCCGAGTGAGCCGTCACCCAAAACAGTTACAGGTTGGAATGTCTCGCCATCTCGTTAAGAGATGTCCGGCATTCACGAACCAATCTGGATATCGTATAGACACCCGATAAGGAATTAATCGCGGCCTTACTGTCAGTACAGATCTGAATATCATCTCCGTATATCCTGTGGTACCTCATCCAGCAAGCCGCCCTTCTGATGGCTGAGATCTCAGCTTGTACCACGCTACATTAATCCCGTAGCCTAAACTTCATCCTGATCCGACCCCCGTGTTCGACTTTGACCCGTCAGTATAGACATCATTGTTGGCGTAAATCGTGCTTTAATTTTTTTAATACATTTTCTAACAAGAAAAAATTTTGCAATATATCGGAAAAATTTTAAGATAAATTTATAAAAATAATTATATTAAAAATTATATTTATTATTTTACCAAGAAATTTTATTATTTGGAATCTTTTTTATATTAATTTACTTTAATTGTGCTTGATTCCTTTAAATATAAATATTTCATGCACAATTAAATAAATTTTCTTGTTTAAGTATTTGTGTGTGTACGTTGCTTGTTTGTAAAAATCATTCACAATTTTTATTTATATTTTTTTTTTTCATTAACTCTTTCGAATACCTATGAATGGTTTCCGATGACAATCCTTATGAAGAAAAATTAAAGAAATTAAAAATAGTTACTCAATGGTTACTGTGTTTTTGTATTAATTTTTTTGTGGTTTTTTGTCTTGTTGATTCAATGGAGTTCTCATTTAATCAATTTGGCTCTTGGGTAGAACCCACTGTGAGCTATATATGAGCAGTAGCGAAATGGCCATATAGATATGCTCTCCCCGGGGTGATACACTTCATTTTTTAGTTTATATTAAAATAATAAATGTTTCATGAGAATATCATGAATATCATATCATCATCATTTATGAATGTCATGAATCTTTTGATTTAAAAATATGTCTTAAATGGCGATATGGATATGCTTTCCCAACATCTATTCGGTACATCGTTTATTTTCTGAATACATGTATTTAGTCATGATATTACAAAATTATTTACATTGGGATCTACAGGATCTTGAGTAAATATTTATGAATAATTTATTCTGCCAAGTCCGTCCGCATGTCATGTAGAGTTCTGTTTATAATTTTCTATTTATAAACCAGCGTTTATACTGCTACTCTAAAAGTAGCCGTAGCGACAAAAAAATGTTACTTTTTAAGATACAAATTTGTTAAAAAACAGTAGCCAATATCCATCTACTTCTACTACTACATTCACATTTAAAAAGCAAACCAACAGCTACCTCTCTAACTTTTTCATGCAGAAGTAGCGGTAGACGCTGCATTATTCCGAAGCATTAAAATTTTTGAGCTACAGCTATTTTTAAAAAAAATAAAGCAGCAAGTGGAAGTAGCCTCTTTGCTACTTCAGCCGAAGTATTGGTACTTCATTTTTGCTGGAATTTAAATAAAAGGTAGGTAAAGTAGGAATTTAAACACTGCTATAAACTTAAAAAGATCACAGACAGACAGATAGGCAAAAATTCCAAAAATATGTGTTTTGTTTTCCATATCGATTATTGTCTACGCCAACAACAAAACTTTCAAAAATATTACCCGTACAGAAACAATCGCATTCATTGGTGAAACTTAAAAAGCATTATTTTGTTTAATAAAATATAATAATCTGTCTTAGATATATACGCAACTTATTGAAAGACGATGTAACCTAAATAAATGTCATTATTAACACAAATTCATTTTAAATATCTTGTGGTAAAAAATTAATTTTAAAAACATTATATAACATTTTCTTATCATTTAAGTAGAAACCAAAGCTAATAGATTTTTAATTTAATTTTAATTATATTTCGTCATTTTCCTCAATTATTTTATAAGTATCTTTGAAAATTATTACCTTAAATGTCTGTTGTGTATTTAATTTAATTACAAAAGGCCAGTATCAATTACTTTTTATATATTTTTATATATATTAAGTTTATGGTTTATATAAATAAAATGTTATTTACATTGGAAATGATGATTGCATTTTAAGAAATACATACATATACAATTTTAATTAAAATTTATTCTAGCACTACAAATTGCATTATTTAATTGCATTTAAGATTCAAAATATAAATATTTTAACAAACAAATGCACTTTGAAAAAATATATTCGTAAATTTATGTCAAACAGCACAAAGTATAAAAGAACCACAATGTAAGCAACATCTCTAGAACGCATTCAAATAAAAACTAAATTTAATTTGGCATAAACTTAAGAGCATAACCGCACAACCCAAAAGTATTTAAAGTGAACAGCCACTCAAAACATAGAGTTTTTAGAAGGCAACACATTTAGTTGACATCAGACGTGAAGGAGAGTAAAAAAATTTATATTAAATTTTATTTTAAAGTTTCGGTTGAGATTATGTCGAATTAAGTAGACAGTATTAGATAGTGAAAATTCTATTGTTTTAATAATGCTGTTGGTGCTCTTTCTGAAGGAGCTATCCTTATTTGCCCGTGCGTTATATTGTTCTAGCTTCCGAATATCGTGTTATTTGTTTAGAGAAAAGTAAATTACTCCAGAAAAGAACAACTTTCTTAATAAATGATTTGTAACTCATTTAGGCTCAAGTTTATTTTTTAATCTCTAAAAATATCAGGAGTTACAAACAGAACAGTGAAGAAAAACTTTGGTTTGCATGTAAATTTCGTTTTATTTACAAAGTTACTTGGTTAAATAGATAATGTTTACAATGTACACAACCTAAGGTAGATAAATGTGAAGAATGCTGATGAAGGATGTAGTGATACAGAAAATGCAGTATTACATGCTTCTGGTGTTAAATTTTTCTTGTTTTCTGTGGAAAAAGTTCGCATACATTTATAATATAATTTTTCTTTATAAAAAAAAACAATTTTTAGAAATTAAAAAATGAATATCCACAGTTCAGCTCCTAAGTTAATAAAAAATAAAATTTCATCATAGATTAAATATTTAGAGCACCCTTAAATTTGTTTTGGCACTTTTTCAGATATTGCAAAAGTCATATCGTGTAATATTTATTTCCTTTTTTTTAATTTTACCGATATTTCAAATGTAAAATTAGGATATTTGAATAGGATTAAAGTTAAAATATAGGAAAAGGTACCGGGTTTTTAAATCGTTTAAAGTAGAAATCATGAAAGATAGTAGTTGCATTCGACTAAGAAGAAGCTACATTTTTTCGTGGTGAAATACCGAAGAAATGCTAGAATTCATTTACTAACATTACTACAGTTATTATCATTTTTGTGTAGCAGTGGCTAAGTACAACCACTCAGTATTATTCCTTAATTTAAGATTAAAATACTGAATTTTATTTTCATTAGTTTAAAGATACAATAAATTGTTTTTACCAAAAAGATCTTTAACTTTAAATTTTTTATTTTTGTAATAGTTGATATATAATTTTTCTTTAGAAATGTAAACATACTTGAGTTTAAGATAATTCAAATTTATTTAAACTTTTAATGGATTCAATTATAGGTTTAATTGAAAAATAATTAAGTAATCCTTTAATCAATTAAAAACAAACAGCCAAACCTAAATTAGCGCATAATGCGTAAGCTATCTCTTAAAAATTCTCATGTACATACAAAATGCATGAAGCAAAAAACCATAATAGCGCGGCGTCAAAGTTTAGCAATTGGAAAATCCAACTTTGACAGTATGTTAGAAAGTGAAGTAAGCTGCTTGTTGGTTTGTTTTGTTTTGTTATGGTTGAAAAGTAATGACAATTTAGTTATTTTCAAAGCAAATAAGCGGTTTTATATCTTCTTTATTCTTATACAATGTGTTTTATAAAATAAATAAAGTTAACATTACTGTAAAAGACACAGAGTTGACGCTGTTATTTAAGGATGACATAAAAAAAGCTATGGGCCTGATTGCGTTGCACTTTACGAGCTAGTCTGCCCATGTCTTTAAATCAAATGTGTATCACGGCTCTAAATAAGACGGATATCATTATCCAGATATTTTAAATTTCGTCTCTTTATATAAACACTACTAAAAAGTTGACTTATAACTAATTGCAAAAATTAAAAAACAAAACCAATATATTAAATAAAAATAACAGAGAAACCACAGTAAAATGATTATTTTATTTAAAGTTATAAATATATTTAAAAATTTATCCTTAAAAATATTTTATTACGAGGGCTGCTGTATATATTTCTGGCCTAATAGTGAAAATGCGAATATTTATAATCAAAAATTTTTTTATTGTTTTTCAAAATATTCTCCAGCATGATTTATACACTTTTGCATGCGCTCAAACCAGTTGTCGAAGCACTTTTTCCATTCCGATTGAGACACCTCTAAAACATGGTTTTTGAACAGTTCAACAGCTTCTTCTGGCGACGAAAATCGTTGACCACGCATTTTTTTCTTGATGTGCGGAAACAAGAAGAAGTCATTAGGTGCCAAGCCAGGGCTGTACGGCGGATGACCCATTAATTCGACATTTTGACTGGTCAAAAACGCTCTGGTTTGAGCCGATGTGTGAGAGCTCGCATTGTCATGGTGAACAATGATTCGTCTTCTTTTGTTGGTTTTTCGAATGTCTCCGATGACTTCAGGCAAACAAATTGTAGTGTACCACACAGAAGTGACCGTCCTACGTTGCTTAAGCGGAACAGTTGCCACATGACCAGTTTATCCGAAGAAACAGGCGACCATTTGCTTCGAAGTGCTTCTTCCACGAACAATTTTCGTTGGATTTTGCTCGTCTTTGTAGACCCACACGGTCGATTGTTGTTTCGTTTCGGGCTCATATGCATAGATCCATAATTCGTCACCTGTGACGATCTTATAAACGTCTTTTGAAGCACCGCAATCGTATTTTTGCAACATTTCTTTGCACCAATCGACACGAGCCTTTTTCTGAGCGACTTTCAAATTGTGCGGAATCCAACGAGAACAAACCTTTCTTACGGTCAGGTGTTCATGCAGTATCGAATGTATGCTAGTGGAAGAAATGTCCAAGGATGTCTCTATCTCTCGGTATGTCGCATGTCGATCTTGCATTATGAGTTCACGCACGGCATCAATGTTCTTTGGCACAACCGCCGTTTTTGGACGACCTTCACGGAATTCGTCTTTGAGCGAGCTTCGGCCACGATTAAATTCATTATACCAATTTTTCACAGTGCTATAGGATGGTGCTTCATCGCCATACAAAGATTTTAGTTCATCAATGCACTGTTGTCGTGATAATTAACGTCGAAATTTGTGAAAAATGATGGCACGAAAATGTTCACGGGTTAATTCCATTTTTTTCTATATTAATTTTTTCAAGTCACTGTAAACAACACAAATAATGGTCGTACGTCAAAACGCTTTGAATACGATTATGCTTAAAAATGACAAACTTTCCAATGGAAATGTCAGATTGCACTTGGCAACACTCAGTGTTGTCAGGCCAGAAATATAAATAGCAGCCCTCGTATTTATTTTTTACGATTAGTCACGGGAACAAACTACTTGCATGTTTATATCTTTAATCCGTATTTTTATGAAAATCTTTGTATTTCTGCAGATTTTAAATTCAAGTATTTTAATGAAAGGTAATATAAAATACATAAAATTACATTTAATGATATTAAAAAAACGCTTTAGCGGATATATATGCTTATTTATGATATAATTTTGAAATACTTTTTTTGTGGAATTTTCTTCTGTTTAAATATATTTACTGTCCTTAATTTAATTTATTAATTTCTTTTTTTTTAAAGAAAACAGAAAGTAGATATTTATTTATAAATGAACTAATAACACTGTACAACACACCAAAAAATTACAAGGTCCGGGCTATAAATTCTGATAGAGGAGACAAAAAAAAGATATACGTGTATCGGCGTTTTGAAAGTTTACATCTGGATTTCATTTGAGAGCGGGTTAAAGTTTCCCAGCTCTGGCACATTCTTATTGTTAAACGGCATAAGAAACCATGTTACCCTTACATTTTAGGTAAAAAATATGTTCTGCAGATTTATGTAAAATGTTACGGAGAACATTTTTGTAAAAAATGTTAACCCTCTAACTCCTCAAGATATGGGTCTTTTTTGTCCTTCTTTTAAGAAATAGCAAAAAACAACATTAAAACAGGGTTTTAGAGGGTTAAAATGTTCCACAAAAATGTTACCCGTTAAATTTTACTATAAGTCCCTGAATACACCAAAAAGGAAAATTCAACCATTAAGTCAGAAATAAGACCCAACCAAAGACAGCTTAGGGTTAATTTCGCATTTATTAAGAATTTTGTTTTAAATCAAATTTGGATAGCATTAATTACATTTTTTTTTAGCTCTAGGCAATTCCACTTCATTATCATACAATGTCCAGCATATTTCAGCGATAAGCGAATGAATGCTTCTACATTTATAGCGTTCTTCAATGAGTGCGCATGTCTGATGAAATTTTTCACTATGCTCATCAGATCCTGTTGACAACTGGTTCTCAAAGTAATACATATGCGAATTAAAAAAATGAATTTTTGTTGACATATGGACTTCGAAGTTGTAGCACAGGTACTGGGAGTTCGTCAGAATGCGGAAATGGCAGCATGGCTGATGGCACAGTTTTGTATACAAAACTCTTTCGCCTATATCTATTCAATTTTAATATAGCACACGTAGCACGTAGCGTCATTATGTTCACCTGGATCTAACCACAGCATAGAATACCAAACTGCATTGAATTTCGTTGACCTTCAGCGAGAGTTCAAAAATAAAACTATAGTTTTAGAACAAAAAAAAAATTTTATTACCTTTGGACCACAAAATTAAGCCATTCTAACAAATAAAAAATAAGAAAAAAAACATAAGTGAAGAAATTGGAGCTCGCCCATATCTGCCGAGGTACGGAGCTTAGAATTTTTCCAATTTTTTTAAATATCAATATGGATATCACATTAAAGCTTTTGAAAAGATCTTTAAGGAAATAGCATAAAGAGTTGATGAAATTTTTATGTAAAATAATATATATGAAGTACCAATTTTTTTTTAATTCTCTGTCAGCCCAATATTTGCTTTTTTATTGGAATTACTTCACTGAACTAGATTTACATATACTATATGGTGAAGGGTATATAAGATTCATCATAGCCGAATATAGCGCTCTTAATTGTTATTTACAATCTTTAAGAGGAGAAATAATAATGATAAAAAAAATAGTGATAAAACAACACCTTATTGAGGCCATAAATACATTTTCAATTACTTCGCAAAATTATTTCACCCCTTTAAGATTGTAAATAACAAGTAAGAGCGCTATATTCGGCTATGCCGAATCTTATACTATATAGTAAATGTAAATCTAGTTCAGAGAAGTAATTCCAATAAAAAAGCAAAAATTGGGGTGACAGAGATTTAAAAAAAAAATTGGTACTGCATATATATTATTTTACATAAAAATTTCATCAGCTCTTAATGCTATTTCCTTAAAGATCTTTTCAAAAGCTTTAAAATGATATCCATATTGATATTTCAAAAAATTGGAAAATTTCTAAGCTCCGTACCTCGGCAGATATGGGCGAGCTCCAATTTCTTCACTTATGTTTTTTTTCTTATTTTTTATTTGTTATAATGGCTTAATTTTGTGGTCCAAAGGTAATAAAATTTTTTTTTTGTTCTAAAACTATAGTTTTATTTTTGAACTCTCGCTGAAGGTCAACGAAATTCAATGCAGTTTGGTATTCTATGCTGTGGTTAGATCCAGGTGAACATAATGACGCTACGTGCTACGTGTGCTATATTAAAATTGAATAGATATAGGCGAAAGAGTTTTGTATACAAAACTGTGCCATCAGCCATGCTGCCATTTCCGCATTCTGACGAACTCCCAGTACCTGTGCTACAACTTCGAAGTCCATATGTCAACAAAAATTCATTTTTTTAATTCGCATATGTATTACTTTGAGAACCAGTTGTCAACAGGATCTGATGAGCATAGTGAAAAATTTCATCAGACATGCGCACTCATTGAAGAACGCTATAAATGTAGAAGCATTCATTCGCTTATCGCTGAAATATGCTGGACATTGTATGATAATGAAATGGAATTGCCTAGAGCTAAAAAAAAATGTAATTAATGCTATCCAAATTTGATTTAAAACAAAATTCTTAATAAATGCGAAATTAACCCTAAGCTGTCTTTGGTTGGGTCTTATTTCTGACTTAATGGTTGAATTTTCCTTTTTTGTGTATTCAGGGACTTATAGTAAAATTTAACGGGTAACATTTTTGTGGAACATTTTAACCCTCTAAAACCCTGTTTTAATGTTGTTTTTTGCTATTTCTTAAAAGAAGGACAAAAAAGACCCATATCTTGAGGAGTTAGAGGGTTAACATTTTTTACAAAAATGTTCTCCGTAACATTTTACATAAATCTGCAGAACATATTTTTTACCTAAAATGTAAGGGTCACATGGTTTCTTATGCCGTTTAACAATAAGAATGTGCCAGAGCTGGGAAACTTTAACCCCCTCTCAAATAAAATCCAGATGTAAACTTTCAAAACGCCGATACACGTATATCTTTTTTTTGTCTCCTCTGTCAGAATTTATAGCCCGGATCTTGTAATTTTTGAAAAAATTTGATTTTGTTGTACAGTGTAATTAGCAAAGGCTTTGATGAAACCACTGAGACAATGCACACATCTTAATTTAAGGTTAAAAAATTCCATTATAAAATATAAATTAGGTTTTACTATGAAAAGACTGTAAAGATAATTGAAATGTACCGAGCATAAAATTTGACATTACCTTAAAAAGTAATTGCCATATAATGACTTACTTTTGTGATTGCCATATTTTGTTACTCGCTAACAAAACACATTACATTAGTTCCTAAAAAAGGAAGTAGTAATGGAACTAGTTCTTTCTTGCTAAAAGTGACTACCATACTAATGGTACTCATTATTTCCTACAATATTAAATGTAATCGATTCTCAGTAACTGATTATAAAAGTCTCATGCCTTGTTAAAATCATTAAGTTGGCAATCTAGTTGGGAAATACTTCTGTCAAAAATGCTTAATTCCATACTCAATTACTTTTTCAAAAATTTTTTGCTGGGTATGTATTACTATTAGTGGTGAAAATATATCTGGATTGATTTTGAAGTTTCACAAATTACTCAAAATATACATATGTATTTACTAATATATTTATTGATAACGAATATTCAATTACAGCTTATTTGGCAAATTAATTGTTTAATTGCTTTACAGGGCTTAATCCTTGGCCCTTTATTGTTTTCGCTATCCATTAATGATCTGCCAAGAAAACTCAAACATTGCAAAGTTAGATTGTACGCTGACGACGTGCAGCTTTATTTAAGTTATAATATTTGATCAGTCGACCAATGTTTATGAATAGCTACAGCTATTGGCCTAGAGATAAATCCCAATAAATCCAAATGTTTGATTATTAAGAAGAATTTATTAAAACTTGATTATATTACTGTCCTAATCTTAAATAGCCAACAGTTTGGGATTGTATACATTGCTAAAAATTTGGGAATTTACTTTAACAGCACTCTCGCTTGGTCTATCTATACTCGTATTGATTTTTCCTGTGTTGTGTGACTTCTATGTTAAAAAATCTTTAACAAGGTCATATAACACTCCTATAAATATGCGAATACGTTTTGATAAAACATATTTTATGCCAATTTTATTGCACGGATGTGAACTTTCTACGAGTTGAGATACTGTTAACAAAGGAAAACTTTATATGAATTTTAATAATATAATTCGTTACGTATTGTTTTAGAAGATTTGTTATTATTTTTATTTTTTTTTTTTTTTTTTTGTTTCTTTATACGCAAACAAGTATGTTTCTTGATAACCATTTGAAGGTAACGATTTTAGTCCTAATGCAAAAAATAATATTCACGCGTCAACCTGATCATCTTTTTAGGCGATTAAATTTTTTAACTTTTAGTAGAGTAAAATAATAACTTGTTTTATGTACAGCTGTCAGACATCTAACTGCCAATTCTTTGTTTATGCAATGTCTCTGGAACGATATTCTCTACAGTCATTAGTAACGCACATCAATTTAGGAGAAATATAGTTAGTCCATTTTTAATTTAGTTTTAAATAAGTTTTACTTAAGTGTGAAAATAATTTTGTTCTAATAATTATGTTTTTATTTTTTATTTTTTTTTTTTGCTATTTTTTAAATTTTCATTGTATGTTATATTGTAATTAATTACGCTGAACTCCATACTGCGATATAAGACTTAAAGTCATGTATAACGGACATCGAAAATAAGGAAATCAATAAATTAGTTAAATAAAAAACAGGTGATGTTTATCGCTTACACAGTAGATGTATGCAAATAATGCTGACGACGAATGTAGCGTTTGTATATAATTTTTCTCTCTTCATATATTTGGAAACTAAAGCAATATGAACTCAAGCCAAATTAACATTATTTATTTGATGCCTTAATACATTCAAGATTTTTTGTAGGGTACAACTTCTCCTTTTCAAAGGAGTAAGAACAAAACACTCCATAAACTCCAAATTAATTGCTTTGTTATGGTACGTGTACAATCATTACAGTCCCTCTACTTTAAGTTTCACTCATGTGTACAACAAAAATATGTTTGTATTTGTATTTGTTCACATATATATTTTTTTTTTCGTTAAATATTTATCCCTATTTATAAAATAAAATTAGTTTTATGTGAAGAGTTTTTTTTTTCTTTTTTGCAACTAATTAGAGTACAAATGTGTAAACGTTATTTTTATTCTTAGTTAAATCGCTTTTAATTTAAATTAAAAGTTGCACATTTCTTTAAAAGTCAACAGAGCAAGAAAAGCAAACGGTTATAATAATATATGACGCACTGTCGTACAGACAATTAAAACAATCTAAAGATCAAATAAAAGCGATATTTTTATGGCAAAATAAATTGGGGAGATTTTCTTATAAGATGTTGCTTTTTTTGCTAAAGAAAATCTCATAGTTATTTCAAGTTTATGTTCTTAATAATTGTTTGTGGTAAATTTAAAATACAAAAATCGTATTTAAAAAATATTCTCCTAATAATATTAAAATTAACAAAATATAAATTTCAACTAAATGCACTCAGCAGAATGTGTAAATGTATTTCTTTGTTCTAAGCTATAGAAACAAAAATGTTGCTTAATTACATAAAACATAAATAAAATTATATAATAAATTTGTGTTGCTTTATAAAATATAAAACGACAAAAATAAATGTTTTTTTATTTATTACTCATATTTTTCATAAGACATTTTTCGTTTGTGTGGAATAATAAATCCACCTTTTCCGTTCATATATTCTCAGTGTTCAAGCGACCCTTATAGCAAGTGTTTTTAAATATAAATCAATTGTCGCGCAAAGTTAAATCCCACACCCTCCTACTTTACAGAATTTATACAATTTACACAGAAATATAAAAAGACATAAAATTAATAACAGAAGAAGTCTCACACATGTCATAAAAAAATTTTTTAATGTTTAAACCCATTCAAAAAAAAAAAAAATGTGTTTGATATGTTAAACATAAAATTCATTTTGCTGAATGTCACCATAGCTGCATAGAAATGTTCATGTAAAAAATAAAAAACAAAATATTTTAATAAAGAAGATTATGTCCTGGATTTATGAACTTTATTTTTAAAAGTTTATAACTAAATATGCCAGCACAGACTCTGTATATAAAAATTAGAAAAATTAATACAAAATAAAATTTTAGAATAAAACTTTTTTCTTTTATAGAATAATAAAATACATTCATCTGTGCTACAGATATATTTAAAAAAATTTAAATTTACTCAAATGTTTTTGTAGTTTGTTCACAGAATACTGTTTTGTGTTCTTTCGAGGTGTAAGTTATGTCCGGATTGATTTTATAACATTTTTCGACTTTTTAAACTCTAAAAAATATATAATATATTTTTATGTTATAAGGTAAAATCTATTTTACTGGCCTTAATTAAGTAGGGGTCTGACATTTTTATCAAAATACCTTTTTAATATTGAATTTCTGTCCTCTTATATTTCTTTCAGACCATCCAAAAATATTGAGAAACTTGCGGTTTGTAATAGTTTTAACTTTGTTTAAATTTTGAACTTTTAGGGTAAATAATAAGGATAACAATTGCTTTTGTTTAAAAAAATTTAAATTTTATTAGGTTAAGCCATAAACACAATTAAAAATGTAGCCGTTTTAAACAGACTGTTGTAAGTTTATTTTCAAAAAATAAATCGGGTAAAAGTAAATTAAAATCTTAGACTTAATGTAAATAATAAGTTTTGAAATAGCAGCAATGTATTAATTTCAACAATTCTTTAAATTTTTTTATTAGTAAACTTAACAGTTTTTAAAAAAGAATTTAAAAAGTATAAAGTGATTTTGAAAGAAATTAACAAATTTTTTCTGTTCGAAACCAACAGCAATATCAATACTAAATGTCGTTAAAGGAAATTAAAGTTATTTGGATTAAAATTATTTATATCTTTCAGTATATATTTTTTTGTTTCTATCTCTATTCCGCCAGAGGTGGAAAAAGGGTATATATAAGTTTGTCATCCGTGTGGAATTTCTACAATATCCATTTCCCACCCCGTAAAGTATATATATATTCTGAGTTCTTATGCAGAGCGAATTCGATTAAGCGAAGTCTGCCTGTCTGCCTTTTCGTTTGTGTTCGGATTTTTATCGATTTAGCCAACGCACTAGATGAGCTAGAGAAAATCTAAATACGCCAATCGATTAGACATATATTTAAAAATTTTGCTATTGAATATCAGCAAGCTCGGTCCATGACCTTTAAGGCAGCGAAAAAAAACACTACGCCTGCGTCTAATTTTTCCATATCATTTGGAACAAATCTAGTTTTGAAGCAACTGCAATAAAAAAAAAAAAAAAAAAATGTGGGGTAATTGTATAAGATTCTTAAAAATGTACCTTAAAGTAGTTTTTAAAAAAATAATTTTAATGCTTCTAAGTCCACATTTTAGATTTTTCACCAAAAATAATTATTTCAATTATAAATGATCAAAGAACAATATACAAGCAAAACTTAAAAACAGTTTTTCAGAAACTATTTTTTTTAAAGAAGTAGAACTTCAGGCTAAAAAGGCTATTTAGATATTTTCGTAACCATGCTTCATTCTTTATGAAAGGAATAGATGAAACACACGCGGGTGGTGAAAAGATAGATAGATATAGCCATTTTATTAGTTATTTTACGTCGCCGGCGATTATGCTATTAAGAAGTACCAATGATGGAGGCTGCATGCGTAATGTTAATTCTGAATATGTACTCAGTGCTTAACATGCTTACTTAAAAATAGCAACAGCACTAAAACCTTTGCTTTGCTTACATGTTTTTCAGCAAATAAAAAAACTAAATGTCTTAGCATTTACAAAACATTTTATTATAAACGCAGCAACAGCAAAAAGCAAATGCAAAAAAAGAATGAAACGCATTTGCTTCAGCAGTCTCTGTGTTTCTTTCTGCAGAAAAGCAATCAGCAAAAAATTTATTTTGAAAACGTTGATGTTGCTTAAGCAGTTACTTAAAGTTTGTTTTTTCTTTTGCTGTTACTTTTTAAGAAGCAAAAAAAAAAAAAACACAATTTGATGGTGTACATTTCAAATGTTAAAAGGGATGAAAAGCAGCGAGTTACAGCAAGAAACAGCAACCGTAGCCACAACTTTATAGTAAAAAGTTAAGCAAAAGCAAAAAAAAAAAAAAAATAAATAAATTAAAAACTGATTGCTCAATCAATAGCAATATTTTTATATTAATTGCTTTGCTGATTGCTTTCCTACAGAAAGAAACATACTGTCAGCTAAAGCAAAAGCGTTTCTTTTTCTTTATTTCCTTTTTGCTTTTGCTGCACATTTTTCCACAGCAACAGTTAAGCAACTACATATGCATTGAAAATAGTCAAGCATTTTTAATCACTGTATGTACTTATACCATTAAACAGAAAAGAAAATTTTTGATTGCCGCAAGGGTTGTAGTCAGCGTGCTTACCACCTTGACTACAGCCTGTGACTAGGTTGTTTCCAGCCCTTAATTGTGGAGCCAAACTTTTAAATCTCAAAATAATTTAGAAATCTTAAAACTTAGTACATTGAATTTATAATTATATTATATTATAATTAATTTATAAAAATTATTTAGCCGTACGTAAACAAGAGCAGCGAGAGTTTTTTGTTGTAAAAAAATTCTCATGTAGTGTACAACGAAACGCGGGGCAACGCAAGGGCAACGCTTTGCAAATAGAAAAATCCGATTTTGACAATATGTTTACATCCCTGTTTTTATCGTTTTGATGTAGCGTTTGCGCTATTGTTTAGTTATGTTATTTTAGCGTAAAACCTGTGCGTAAGAAAGCGTTCCGCTTTTAAAATTAAAAAAAATATGTATTTAGATGAACTAAATTGAAGATTAAATATTCCAGAATTAAATTTTTTTATTTATGCAAACGCAAATTAATAATTATATCGAAACAAAAAATATATGATTTAGATCACTTTCATAATTAAGGGCACATATATATGTATGTCTAAATTAAAGAAATATAATATAAAATAATTTCAAGTTGTAAATAAAACAATCATATATATTTGTATACTAAAATCCCTCGTGTTATCGAAACAAAGCTCTATTAAAATATATTAAAATACAATTTAACATCATTGAAGGTTTTACAGCACAAGTTGTTAACAATTATTACAATTGAGAATATGAGAATATTCCATAGTTACATTGCAACTAAATAAATCATGTTTATATCTTTAGAGTATATAATTTAATGACACCTGGTTTTATTGTAATAGTAACCTATTTGCTTAAAAGTCAATTTTAACTCTGGTCTGTGACAACTCTAAAATCCACAAATGAAATCCAAATTTTAACTGCAGTCTTTGGTAACATATTTTGACATCGCATTAAATGCTTAAAGAAAAACTCTAATCGTAAAATACCCAGCTGTATAAATAAATAATAAAATTATATGTACGTATGCACATCCATCTTCAATGTATATAACAGTGGTTGTTTTAAACACGTACTTGATTAATGTTGAAAATTCACCAGTAATTTTTAATTATATTTACAAGTACATGCACGTGCTTTCGCTGATTATACGTACACAATGACACAGGTGCAGACAATAAATAATAAACAATATGTAAAAATAATATTTACAATTACATGTTGTAAACATTTAATGCAGGATAAGAAAATCTTGAAGAGACTAAAAAACGGTTCTTTAAAACAAACATAAAAAAGTTTTAAAAAATAAGATTTTTGCCTTATTTCTTTTAAAAATATAAAATTGCTTAATTTGTCTTAGAATACATGCTTTGTCTTAAAATAAATCTGTCACGTGCATGTTTATGTGTTGTCAGTTTTTATTAATTTAGGTTGCTTTTATGTTTATTTGCAAAAGTTTAAACTTTTTTTTAAGATTACATTTAACATCGCCCTTAATAACGAATATTTATTATGCAAAAGAAAATTTTCACATTCATATTAACATAAATACAATCATTTATAACCAGAAAATTCCCCAAATAAAATATTTAATTTAAAAATATTTTAGACTTAACCTCTTTTTTAGCTTTTTGTATTTTTTCATTGCTGATAACAATTTGTCATTTTTTTACATTGTAATGTAATGTCTTCAAACGTTTTCGAAATCTTAAAAATATATGTATGTATGTACTTATATATATATATATAAATTGTTTATTGTGAGTTATCTAGTCTGATGAATTTGAATAATTGAAAAATATAAGATTTGTCAGCATTTTGTCACTGTCATAAAAGTTTTAAAATTTTTTATTTAGAAAGTGAATATATAAAAACGTTTATCGATCGACGATTTCTTTTTGTGCCCTTTTTATGTCGCTTTAAACTAAATTTTATATGCAGTGTGATTTTTCAAGGGCGTGACATAAGTTAAAGTCTACACAAAATTTCGAAAATATGGCCGCAAAAACTAAATTACGAAAAGTCTGTTCTAAGTTTTCAAAGCTGGAGTCAAAAGCTTAAACTTACTTGAAAAAGCACTGCTACCTCAGAGTTATTTCAAAATTATTTCTTGATATTTGGATCAAATGTAGCTCAAAGGTGTTAAAAGTAAAATAATTTTTATTTTTAATTCGTATTTAGGAATTCTTTAGGGATTCTGTGTATCCAAATCTACTTGATTATTTTTTGTTTTTTTATTTAAAATATCTAAACTTTTTTTTAACAATTCAAAGTCAATTGATATTTAAAATCAAATTTGCCGTAGCTCATTCCACCAAGAAGCTGATATACACGAGTTTCAAATTGTGTCAAAATATAGGTTCTGCGGCTTCATTAATTCGATAACCACACTACAGCTCTAATGGCCGAAGAAATTTGCAATAAATTTTAATAGCAAAATTCAAAGATATATAAACTTTCTTCGAGCGTAAAGATTTGCACGAGGAAATTGCTGTTTTTATTAAACATGTTCTGCTTTAATACGTTTTATAATTAACAAAAATACTTTAATCTAAAATCAAAAAGAAACACCCTATGACGTTTGTTTTATGAGTTCTTTTTTGGTTTATTGCATCTGCGGTATGCTGTAAAATGATTAATGAGACATTTTTTATGCTTCTTTTATTCACCCCAACGGTTTGGATTTTATTTTAATAATAAAATTTATTTCTTATTCGTTTCCATCATAAATATTGATGTTTGCTTAAAACCAGTCATCGTTTAACCCCATAATTTTTGTGATTGTATTTTTATGGTTTATTTTTCCTGTTGGATGAGTGACAATGACAGGAAACGCCTTAAAAATCTGAAAAAGTGCGAATTTCTAAATGAGTCTGTTAGTGTTTAATCCTCCAACAGAAAAAAAAATACATTCAAAGTGTAAAAAATGATTTAATATCATTTGGCAGACAAAGTCAAATCAACAAACTACTTACATCAAACTTTTTGTTCCGGCTAAAGCAAATGTAAAAGCAACTGCTGTGTTGTTGGCACATCATGCATCAAAGTTTTTATTTTTTTTTTAATAATAATGATTTGGCATCTTTACAACATGTATGCTACCAACATGTATGATGAAAAATTACCCTCAAATATTATTGCTCCATATAAGTAAAAAAAGGGAGAGAAATAAAATATTCACGTAATAATGAAAAATGAAAGTGCTATCGTGCATATAGATTTTGTTTTAAAAAAAAATCTTTTTTCCAAGGAAGTGCAAAGGCAGTAGTTAAAATGAATAAATTGTTTTTTTTAAGCATTCAGTAGAATAAATTTCTCATCGCCACTCAAGTATTAATAATACATTTTGTTAAGCTATTTGTAGTTAGTAAATTCACCGTGTCAGTTAAATATTAAAGTAATTTTTACAAAAATTAAAGTGGGCAACCCCTGTTGTTGTTGTCCGTGTGTGCGTGGTGATAAACAGTGGTGAATAAGTTCCTCGTCCACTAATGTTGTGTGTGTATAGAATAAGAGTGATCTTAGGCGTCGGTATTTAGCATAAAATTAGTTTCATTAAATTTTTGTTTTTTTTGTGATGGTTGCGTTGATAGAGGTGCGTGCTGTAAAACAGAAGATTATGAGTTCGAACCCACCATCGGACATGCGTGCGCCCATTGTAGAAATAATCGTTCTAGTAGTAGAATGCAAATAAAAAGTTGAGAAGCAGCAGTACAAATCTCCCGGAAAGAAAAAGACAATTATTGTGCGAAGCCATGGCTTGATAAAAAAAAGTAAAGACGTTTAATGAATTGTTTCTTAACAGCGCAAATTTTTAAGGCGCCTTTTATAAAAGAAAGTAAGAAGTATATGGCAGATATGTTTTGTGGCTGATGAAAGGCGTAGTGGAGTGGTCTGTGGACGGTTTGGGTTAATAAACAAGGCATCACATTAAAAAGTAAACTAATATAAGGCATCGAGTAGTTTTTTTTTTCGCCGGAGTAACCCAGTAGTGTAGAGTGTATGGCACGCGTTTGTAAAAATAACGCATGTTTAGTAAATACGAGACCGTAGAATAACGAAGTATAGACAGATAGAGCCACATAGCAAAAAATAGAAAATTTATAATGTGCCATAGTGGTGGTATCTGCAATAAAAGAATCCGTATGCATGTGTTTAAAAAGAGAAAAACATAACATTCAGATTTTGCGGTTTTATATAAGATTTTTAGTAATTTCTAATAAGCAATATAATTATTAGAAATTCCTATTTTTAATAAATCGTTAAATAAAGTTTTTATTTATTACAAAAAAAGAACAAGTCTTGATAAAGAATGCAGTTATTTAAATATCTGGGGATTTATAAAAAATATTCATATGAATATTTGAAATATATTTTAAATATGTTATTTGATTGTAAAAGCCAGAACGTTGCTGGTGTTTCCATTTATTTATTCCCCTCTTTTGAACTTGACGTTTTTGTTTTTGAAGTGATTTTTTATAATTTTTTTCAATTTTATTTTTTATTGTACATCATTTTCATTCACACATATGACATTGTTTTATGTTTTGTCTTCTGTTAGCTTGACATTTCATCAACAGCATCACGAGTAACATCATTATTATTATTAACATTATTATTGTCAACGTCACAGTACCCTTAAATGTGCATTTATGTATTTATGCTGTTGTATATTTGGTTATGTGAATTTATATTGTGGTGAATGCAATATGATGTTTCGTTTACCACTCACTCACTTATTGTTGAAAAGTACATGAGATTTTATTTTCTTCAAATTTAATTTCGCAATTGATGATGTTGCTTGGTTTTGTTGCTTGGTTTATTTAAGTTTATGACAGTCTTGCTAGAAAGTGATTAATGAAAATAATTTCTCAGGTTGTTATTAAAATACTTCAGGAGTTTATAAGAATGATTTGGTTTGTTTTCAAGGTTTTAGTTTGCTTTTAATTCATACTGAGGAAAAATAGATAAAAGAGAAATATTTCCTATAAAGTTAAACTGATACACTTTAAAAGACAAATCATTTAATTTAATTTTATTGCATTAAATAAAACTTAAAATATCTAATAATTATTACAACTACACGTCATCTTAAGCTAGAAAAAATAAAAACTTTTTTTATAAGTATTGACATAGTAAACATTTGCATGAATATTTTTTTTTTTGTAACGAAAAATATATTTTACATATAACGAAAACGTTGAATTTATATTCAATAGGAAAAATTATATAAATTTATGAAACTGCTGGTGCCTGAGTTTATAATTATACCCTTCACCACATGTTTTTGAGAAGTTTCCTGAAGAGCTTAGTAAGCGGTAGCGAAATCGCCAGCGTGACGTGCTTTCACCTTCGATAACACTGTTCTGCAAAAAAAACTTTTCTCCCCTCCCTTGAACGATTGTGCCTGTTTCTCATGTTTTCAGGTGTGCTGAGTCCGAATCTGAACTCAGAAAAACTCTATCACCCTATGATTTGGAGAGAAAAGAGGAGAAACTTGGAGCGAAAGCCTCGAGATTACTGATAAAATCCTAGAAGAAAATAGTGACAAGAGAGCGGCTGAGTGGGAAGTTGGGTTATTGAGGGTGAAAGGAGGCAGGTAGGGATTTGAATAAAAAGGATACCACAATCAAAAAAAAAAAACTTTTAGCCATATTTCTTCAACCAATTGCTTTTGAATTTTCATCACTTTGTTTTGATGCCAAAAAAAATTCGTCAAATTTACAAAAAACTCACATTTTTGGATAAAGAAAACTAGAATTCCTCAAGAAACTGTGCGTGATAGACAGAATCTGACTTTAAATTTGTATTCAGTACATTTGAAAACAGTAAGAAAGCATGTTTTGATTTAAAGGAGGATTTTTGTGCAGAACAGTGGAATTAAAATCTGTGAATTTAATAATTTGTTTGGAATAACTAGCACGATATTTGTAAAGATAATAAATTTAATTTGAAATTCACGTATTTAATTTTTATGAAAAATAAAATTGTTTTTAAATTGTATTGTTTTGTAGCAAACGTAAGGGAAATAAATGGCGTTCAAGATATAGATGACGAGTCGCGAGCACTTTAGTTTTACAGATTTAAATTTATTGGAAAAAAATTAAATTAAAAATTTTTGGGGAGTAATTTTTAAACCAAACCTGGTGATAGAATTAAAGCTTTTTTTTGTAATTAGTAAATGCATTTTTATCGCTAACTGTTGCAACTGCTAACGTAGAACGAAGGTTTTTTTCGCAAATAAATATAAGTAAAAATAAAACAGGGACAGACTCGAAATCCCAACCTTGTGCAGCATTTTAAGAATTTCAGACTGTAAAAAAAATGATAGCTATTGCAGAAAATTTGTACAGTCAAAAGAAATGGCATTTAAATTAAACAAAGAAATGTATAAATCATACTAATTGTTAAATCCAAAGAATCAAATCCAATATTAGTTTACGTAAATGTATATTATTTGTTTCAACTAATTTTGTTATTGAAGTTGCAAAATTGAAAAAAAATAATATTTTATTTCGAATAAAAATTACATTGCTTTGTATATGATTTATTAAAATTTTTTCGAAAACTCTTTATTGACATACAATTGATTGTTTTTAAAAATGTTTACGTGGTGCATTATGATTTAAAAAATTTCAATGAATTACATTCTGCTAGTGTAAAAAATAAAATGTATCCAAATGTTCTTAAGAAATAATCACATTACATGCAAAGATAAGTTATAAAATGTAAGTACTTATTTCTACTTAAGAATTACAGTTTATAAAATATTGTTTTTTCTCAATGAACAGAACCCAGTTAATCTAAAGAGCTGCAGTACAAACTTTCAAAATTAAAAAAAAAATATTTTTGTGTTTATTAAATATATTTTTGTTCACTTATTTATATATGAACATACTGGGCCATATTTATAGTTATAGATTAAAGTCGACTCTTGCTAAAGTATACTCTAAAATAAAAAGCTCTTATTACCTTTTTTGCTTTCATAGTCAAGAATAAAGTATACTTTAAGTTTAGCCGCCTTCTAGTGGGTGTCAGCTGTAATTTGCTGAATATTTTTTTATATTTCTAAACAAACATTAGAAAAAAGTAACCTTGTTTTTATTTTGTTGACTTTGGTATAAAAATCAGATATAGAGTATTGTGTTCCTAAACCAAATAAAATAGTTATGGAAAATGAGTTAAAAACAGCTTTAGCGAGTTTTAAATTTAGAGTTGACTTTAACGCCAAAAGTATATTTTAAATTGTCTTTGAATGAGTTCGAGTCGACTCTGATGTAAAACCGACTTTAGTTCCCTTAAAGTATACTTTTTTTTAACCATGAATATGGGCCATTGTATTTTCTTTTATATTTCAATGAATAAATATCTATTTATTTAAAAATATTTTTATATAAATTTCTTTACAATTACAGTTGTGTAATTATTCTAACATGTATATTTATTATGTTTTGGATTGCTTTGTTATGTTCTTTTTATTATATTGTATTTTTTAATGTTTTAATAAATATATCTATGAAAATTAATTTTAATGATTTAAAATTTTTTTATGCAGTTTTTTTTCGGAAAATCAGGTTTTTTATTATCCAAATCCTCAGATTTCTAGTGAAAAGCATATGTCAACGCTGTTTGTTACACAAAGTTATAGAAAAAGTCTTCCTAAAGAACTGACTTTAGCAATTAACAAATCTATACGATTATGCTTACTCCTCTCTCATTCACTTTTCTTAAGTTATTCAAAATAACTTTAATTAATAAATCGATTTTATATTCCAAAAAGCTTAATATATAAAAATCCTCTAAAAAATAGGCATTTTATATAGTTATTTTTTTTTAACGAAGACGTTTTGTGGTTTAATATAGAAATAAAAAATAACCAAAAACTTAATTATTAAAGTTGCGTATTACAAAATATTTCTTTTTTTGTCCATTACATTAAAATTATAAATATTTTAACATAATAGCTATACCGTAAAAGAATTAAAAAAATAAAATAAACTACAATATTATTTAGCTAAAAATAATTTGTAATTTTAACTAAATGTCCTTCTTAAATATATTTGCTTAAGTTTATCTTTCAAAACAAAAAATATTTAACTAAATATTCGTATATAAAAATTTTTTCACTTGCCAAATCTTCCGACATTATCTAGGAATAGGATAAGCACATATGCCAATTACAAATTCAAAACCATAAAATTTCATAATTTATGGAAATACTTCAAGAAGAAATAATTTTTTATCTTCTCATTTGTATGCAATTCTTGAAATCATAAAAACTAATTAAATAAATTTTAAATAAACCTGAAAAAGAAAAACGTTTAAAAATTAAATGTATTTAAATTTTCTCGGAATCACTGCTCACAGCTTAGTCGTGGTATAATAACATTAATAAAATATTTTATGGTCTTTAAAAATAGAAAAAGAAAAACATGAACTCTTAAAAATTTTCTTTGTATGTGGTTTAATGTTTAAGCAAATATCGTAATGATTTTTCACTGGGGATTAAAGCAAATGGAACCCAACAAACGCCAACTGAAAACAATCATGCAAATAAAACAGAAAATGACACCAAGCGATGGAGTAGAAAACAATTCTATGTTCGATGTAGATATTTCAAGTAGTTTGTATATGTAGCATAAATGTATGCGCTTGAGTTTGAAAATATATTTACCGTCTGAACAGTATTTCACTCTGCTGTGACTTATTATGTGTATGGCCTTTGGCGCAAGGGCGTGCAAAATATGGTAATGTTTCATTGGATTTTTAAACCAAGTGTAACGAATTGAAAAGAAAAATTGTTGCTATTTTTACTACCAATGTTCGGCAAAATACCATTTTTACAAAACACACCACTAATGACACTCAGAAGCGGGAAGTTGTTGTATAGACAACTGCAGAGTAAAAATATCAGATGCATAAATTAGCTTTGCCACAGGCCTGTTTCAATATTGTGAGGTTTATTTTTTTTTATTATTAGAAAGAAGAAATATATATGTGTGAAGAATCGATGAAAAACATGTGTTTAAATTTAAGCCCTTAAGGTCCATTCTGTAATTTAGAAGTGCGATTCTATTTGTGTGTGAATCCCTTAGAATACCATGTTTTAATTAAAGAAAATATGTTTGATTTTTCGTTACCGGCAACCTGCAGAGTATTTTTTATACGAAAGTTTTATGTTTCTTAAAAAAAAAATATTAAAAATGGTGCGCTAACAATCTCCACTGACCGTAACACCAGATCCGGCCTCATTTTTGAACAAATAAGGTCCGATGACGCCACCAGCTGTAAACCACACCAAACAGTGCATATATGTGGATACAATGGAGCCTTTGGGGTATATTGTGGATAATTCTCATTCCATATGAGGCATTTTTGCTTATTAACAAACCCGTTAAGCCAAAAATGAGCCTCATCGCAGAACATAACTTGGCGATAAAACAACGGGTCAGTTACTAACTGCTCTAGAGCCACATCGACGAAAGAACGATGCATAAAATGGTCTCATGGCCTTATTTCCTGCATTATTTGGATCTTATACGGGTGTAAGTCAAGATCTTTGCGCAAAATTTTTCACGTAGTGGACGCACAGAGCCCCAATTCCTGCGACCGAAGATAATGCGATAAATTTGGATCTTCTTCCACACTTCCGTTTACAGCAGCATTATTCTCTTCAGTACGCACATTTCTTCGATACGTTGTTGTTATTGCATCCTCTAGAGAGTATGAGTTATGAAATCCATCCACAGTTCGACGGATGGCTTATTCAGGCGAACGATTCTATGCGAAATAAAAATCAAGAAGTCATCTATAAGTTGCTCGGCTTTTCAAAACAAAGTCTATTCATAATTATTTGCAATACTTTAATGAAAATAATAAAAAAAAATTTTCATGAAAATTTAATCTTTGTGTTATTTTTAAAATATAAAAAATTAAAAGAGAAAAACTTTTACATCGTCTTCTTTAGATTTCCTTAGGTTTTAATAAAGTGTTACTTTGTTTCCTCCCTGCTTAAAACAATTTGTTTGTATTTCAAAATAATTTAATTTACAAAAAAAAAACAATGCAAAGTTTATTACAATTTCATTACTTTTCGAAGATTTTAAACTTCTCAATCACGAAGGAACCTTTTATTGAATTTCTTTTGGAAAATCTTTTTAAGCCTTTCCGATTAAACGTTGTTGTACCATAATACATATATACGCACAAAGCACAACGTAGAATTAAAGCCAAAATTAAATTGATAAAAAAAATTCTAAATAATAAAAACAAAAGAAAATAAAATGAAGTAAAAGAGAAAATGCTTTACAACTTAAAATTACTTAATTAAATTTCCTTCTACATTGTAAAAAGCCAACGCGAGCTTTTGTTCTTTTAAGTTATTGGCATTTTTTTTTTCTATTTTAAATTGTTTAATTTCTTAAGATGGATGACAACATCTTTAATGAATTAGTATGCAGACATTGTACTTTCCATTGCTGTATTTGTTTGTGTATTGCGTTCATATTGAACGCATAGAGAAATAAACTTTGTAAAGGTTGTGAGACTCATAAAATTTTTTACCCTCTAAAAGGATAAATTGTTGTCAAATGCTCCTTATTTTTTAACTTTTTTTATGACTGAATCCTGTTGGCTTACTGTGGGCAAAATTACAAATATAATTTAAAAAAAGATATAAAAACTTGGAAAAACTCAAGGCATTTTTAGTGTAAAGTAAAACAATCCATTAACATTTATTAAAGTTTAAAAGAAAAACGAAATAAACTTAATGTGTTTTTAGATTTTTTCATATAAAAAGTTAGGGAATAATTTACGCATTGATTATTTAATTCAATTCAGTAAAAATCAAGTCACAGTAGTAAAATTATTCCTTAAAAGGTTTTAATATACTGATAAATTGAAAATGATCTTATACTCTTATTATGTACCAAACTAAAATATATCATTCTCGACTTGCAAAAACATCTTTCTAGCGGTCTATTCTATAATAGAAGATTAAGATAATGGGCTATTACATTATAACATACGAAAAAAGTATAGAAATTTTAAATTTTCTTATTTTAAGTATAATAACTGTTAAAGCTCCGTCCAACACAAAAAAAATTAGATCAGCTAAAATTACTTAATTTACTTGATCTTAAGTCTTAAAATTTAGTAAGAGTTTTCCGAAAAAAAAAAATCAACTTTAATGAGTTTTTTTATCGATTGACAAATTCGTAATACCATACCCCTGCTTAAAAGAAAGAACAAATACCTAAATGAGGTAAAGTGAGGTATAGAATTGAGAACTTATGATACATACGCCATATGTTCTTAAAAGAAAATATTATATTTAACTTCAACTAGAAAAAATCGTAAAGGCTCCCAAAATACCGGTACCTTAGTTTAGTGCCTAAGACGCCGTTATTTCAGTGTGGGACAGAGATAGCGTATATGATCAATTGTTTTCTCTTCTTGCTCATTAAAGCAGCTTCTGCAAAAGCCATTATTTGAGAAGTAGTACAAAAAGGTCTCCGCAGCTTCTTTGTTGCGCATTACATTTCCCGTATCTTCAGTAATCGCGCCATTTCGCATGGTCCAGCAAAGGCCAAATTGACTTTCCAATTAAACAAGTTGAATCATTGGACCATCTGGGCTGGGCTAGAATATGAATAACTTTGATAATGCGTTGAGAGATAGAGACATCCTTGGACATTTCTTCCACCAGCATACATTCGATAGTGCATAAACACCTGGCCGTAAAAAAGGTTTGTTCTCGTTGGATCCCGCACAATTTGAAAGTCGCTCAAAAAAGGCTCGTGTCGATTGGTGCAAAGAAATGTTGCAAAAATACGATTGCGAAAGTTGTTCGTGGAAGAAGCACTTCGAAGCAAATGGTCGCCTGTTTCTTCGGCAAAACTGGTCTTGTGGCGACTGTTCCGCTTGAACAACGTAGGACGGTCACTTCCGAGTCGTACACTACTATTTGTTTGCCTGAAGTCATCGGAGAAATTCGAAAACCCAACAAGAGAAGACGAATCATTGTTCACCATGACAATGCGAGCTCTCACACATCGGCGCAAACCAGAGCGTTTTTGACCGGCCGAAACGTCGAATTAATGGGTCAGCCACCGTACAGCCCTGACTTGGCACCAAATGACTTCTTCTTGTTTCCGCACATCAAGAAAAAAATGCGTGGTCAACGATTTTCGTCGCCAGAAGAAGCTGTTGAAGTGTTCAAAAACCATGTTTTAGAGGTGTCTCAATCGGAGTGGAAAAAGTGCTTCGGCAACTGGTTTGAGCCCATGCAAAAGTGTATAAATCATGCTGGAGAATACTTTTAAAAACAATAAAACCATTTTTGATTATAAATATTCGCATTTTCGTTATTAGGCCAGAAATATATAGAGCAGCCCTCGTATTAGTTTTGGTAAATTTAGTTGGTTTATTCTGGAACGGCAAAAATATTAAAATTATCGTCCAACAACAAATCTTTAATATAAAAAAAATTAAGTCCTTAAACCGATTTTTTTGAAGGAACCAATTTAATTTTAACGAAGAAATAATTTTAAAAATAATTTTTACCTTCATGTTAAAAAACATCCGTTATAAAAACATCCGTATTAGAACAGATACAGTCATTTGATATGTCATTTGATCGCCATTGTGGAGGTACCGATCATTCCGTAGAAGAAACTTTATATTCTAAAGTGCTGTTTCTATATTACAGGCGATCAACTCGTCTGAAAAATTTATATGGAAATAACTCAAAAGACTGAGTGCTTTTCATATACATTTTTCAGACGAGTTGATCGCCTGTAATACATAAACAGCAGATAAATAAATAAAAAGAAAAAAAAATTACTAAAACTATTATATAAATCTGATGCCTGTAGCATCATACAAAAAACTCAATAAAAATTGTGTGTTCTTTGGAAAATATAAAAATCAAAATTGTAATTAAGCTGCGTTATGAGCTTTGCTCAGCAAGTGGCTATAAACACAAATTAAAACTAAGATTTGATAAAAAAAAAAAAAACATTTCAATTAAATATCATATGCGCTATAGCGGCTATATTATTCAATTATACAAACTTGTTGCAAATGCATCAGTGCAAAATATATATGTGTGTGTGTGTGTTTAAGTTTCGGTCATTCATTTTTTGCTGGTATAGTTAATTTTACTAAAATCAGTTTAGAAAAATAAACACATTTCGTAAAATTAAGGAAAATGTCATTACATTCACACGTAAATTTTTTACTACCAATTTCTTTTAGTCTAAATACTGACAAGTGTTGTTTAAATACTACTGTATGGGAAAAAAAAGTTTATTAATTTAAAAGAATTTTTTTTTTAATTTCTTAACTATTTTTGCTTCAATTAACAACAAATGTACTGCTCTTGGAACTATTTTTAAAAAATGACTTAAATATACCATATATTCATCTCGAAGTCCTAAGGTCCGCTACCAAAATATCTGTTTTTCACATATATAGTCATATAGTTTTTGTTTTTCAAATTTTAACAAAATTAAAGTAAAGCTGATCAAATTTGATATTAAGCCATTTTTAGATGTTCTCGTATCACTGTTTTCATAAAGTGACCAATAACTGGGTATATTTATTACGTTTGCATCACTTGTTCTATTGTTTAATTTTGCACTGTTGTTCTTCGCTTTCATTCTAGTAAATTCCAACGTATTTTTTTTTTCAAGGATACCATAATATTTTCTCTTCAGTTGTGTACGTACATAAACAATCTAATGTAGTGATAAAGATAACTATACAAGACAAGAGTTAAAACTATTTAAGAATATTTTTCATCAGCTTCAATGAATGAATATTTACAAAATTTTTTTAATTTTTCTTAAATTGCTTCACATTACCAGGGTGATGTTGTATAACTCTGCATTTTATTTATCTTCACGACTGAGTAGACTGCTACTATTCTTTATCTTCATCTTATTAATTCGTTTACTCACTTAGTCAGTTTCTTATTTCAACTTAAATCAATATTTGTTAAATGAAAACACACTAAGCAACTGGCTAAAAATAAACAAAAATGTTAAAAAATTCATTTGAAAATAAATACTCTACAGATTCAACTGATAAGTTAAATATTCTTTTCAAACTGATTTTTATACTTGAAATGCTATCTTGTAAAATCGATGTTTTATGGTAATATAAATTTTGCCAGGAATATTGCTTCAAATGCAAGAAAGATTTATGTTTCGGTAAAAAAAATTAAAAGGTTGATTTTACAATTAGTTACGTTTTAGTTGTGTAAAAGTAGGAAAAAGGTATTTTAAAATTAATGAAAAACTTGATTTAAAAGAAATCAGGGTTTTCATTATTTTGTTAGTTTTTTTATATTAAATCACGGTAAGACAAACTAAAGAGTAAAATAAACTCTACTCTACTCTGCAAGTAGTTCCATAAACGGAATTGTGTAATTATAAAATAAATAAATAAATAAAATTGGCAGCTGCTGCCAATGAAAAAAGATATAGTAAGTGTCAAAATAAAATTGAACCTTTTAATTTTCCATAAAATTTAAAAACTGTGTATTCGTCATCAAATCCCACTGTTCTTTCGTGCTATAATTCAACTTTTATTTATCCACAACTTTCAAATTTTTTTAGGGTTTACAAACTGCCTGTAATTTCTGCATTAATTTTGAAAATCCTTTTGCAAGTTTTATTGAATTACATTCACGATTTAGGGTGCCGGTTTTTGTGTAACGTAAATTGAGATTTGTGCAGGATAAAGAAAAAGTTTAAGCAATTTTATTTTAAACCTTAATTTGTAAATTAACTTTTTTATTTTAGAATTTATTTGGTAATTGAACTGTTCTTATGTTTTATCATTGTAAATTGATTTTTTTTTTTAAAACAGATTTAATCAAGATTTTTATAATTTTTTAGTAGACAGACTTTTTTTGGAACATGTTCGTTATAAGTAGCTAATTTAATTTAGTTAATAACCTATGCTTTGTGGATTTTTATACATATTTTTGACATTTTAAGTCATACCCTGCCATATATAAATTCCAGTTAAAGGAAGAGAAAGCTGTCCAGAAGTTTGTATTGTTTTCAATCTTACTGCAAAAAACTTAAGCTCAAGTAATTATCTGTTACTAGTAAGTGAAATTTTGTTTCAACTTGATTGCTCTGCGACTAATATGTAAGTGGCTTTTATATTTTAAAAGTTATACAACTGTATTTAAGTCTGTTTCCCTATTACTTCCTGAGTTTGCTACAATATTATTTATTTTCCAGGAGGACTTATACCAAAACCGGTGGGAATATTAAATGATAATGAGTAATAAAATGTAGAGCAAATTCTCCGGTGATATATATCACTTTATAATTAAATAATAATCTGCAAAATTTTTAGCTATTAAGATTCCCAAGCAGTTAATTTTTTTTATTTTATTTATTTTATTGGAAAATACAGTACAACAATATTTAATCTTATTTAGTGGTACTGGGGAGATAAGGGCAAAGCAGATATTCTTTAACATTTTACAAGTGTCTCTTAGAAATTTGTTTACGGTATCGAATTGTGTTTAATCTTAAGCCTCTTCTTGATCTTGAAAATGTTATCGTTTTGTAGAGACAAGCAGGTTGTCTTGTATATATAAGCTTGCGTAAGAATAGAAGAGTACGGCATTTCAACAGATTTTCAAAAGATATATTATAAATTTGGCTGGAACATTCTGATATTCTACTATGTCTTGAACGTCGATAAATATGCCTGACAGTTTTGTTTTCTATTACTTAATTACAACTGAAGAATAATTCACATCCGTACGTTAGAGTGGAAAGTAATATTTGGGTATTTCCATAAACATGTTAACCACGATAGAAAAAACGGAAAAAATTTCAATCTTTTTTTAATATGTTTGTAAAAACTAATTACTAATATTTTTATTTTCTGTTTCCTGATGATGCCACCCAACTGTGTGGCGAAATATTGAAAAAATAAAAGATAATTTTCAATATTTTTTTTTTAAAAAGTAACCAAGTGCTTGAAATATTAGAAAAGATAATGATACAAAAAAATATTAAAACTTAGAAATTGGAGATTACTACCGCTTATTATTATTATTTTATGGTAAAAATTGAATAGAAATATGACATATTGCCCTTATTACTATATAATAATTCATATTTATTTCTTAGTGGAAATGTATTCCAAAAATCAGGTCTACTTATTTTGTACGACGAGTATTTGAGAATTATTTTATGTTTTCTTATGTATACGAGGGCTGCTATGTATATTTCTGGCCTGGCAACACTGAGTGCTGCCAAGTGCAATCTGACATTTCCAGTGGAAAGTTTGTCATTTTTAAGCATAATCGTACTCAAAACGTTTTGACGTACGACCATTATTTGTGTTGTTTACAGTGACTTGCAAAAATTAATATAGAAAAAAATGGAATTAACTCGTGAACATTTTCGTGCCATCATTTTTCACAACTTTCGACGTGGATTATCACGACAAGAGTGCATTGATGAACTTAAATCTTTGTATGGCGATGAAGCACCATCCTATAGCACTGTAAAAAATTGGTATAATGAATTTAATCGTGGCCGAAGCTCGCTCAAAGACGAATTCCGTGAAGGTCGTCCAAAAACGGCTGTTGTGCCAGAGAACATTGATGCCGTATGTGAACTTAAAATGCAACATCGACATGCGACATACCGAGAGATAGAGACATCTTGGATATTTCTTCCACCAGCATACATTCGATACTGCATGAACACCTGGCCATAAAAAAGGTTTGTTCTCGTTGGATCCCGCACAATTTGAAAGTCGCTTAAAAAAAGGGTCGTGTCGATTGGTGCAAAGAAATGTTGCAAAAATACGATTGCGGTGCTTCAAAAGAAGTTTATAAGATCGTCACAGGTGACGAATCATGAATCTATCCGTAAGAGCCCGAAACGAAACAACAAGCGACCGTGTGGGTCTTCAAGGACGAGCAAAATCCAACAAAAGTTGTTCGTGGAAGAAGCACTTCGAAGCAAATGGTCGCCTGTTTCTTCGGCAAAACTGGTCATGTGGCGACTGTTCCGCTTAAGCAACGTAGGACGGTCACTTCTGAGTGGTACACTACAATTTGTTTGCCTGAAGTCATCGGAGAAATTCGAAAAACCAACAAGAGAAGACGAATCATTGTTCACCATGACAATGCGAGCTCTCACACATCGGCTCAAACCAGAGCGTTTTTGACCGGCTAAAACGTCGAATTAATGGGTCATCCGTCGTACAGCCCTGTCTTGGCACCTAATGTCTTCTTCTTGTTTCCGCACATCAAGAAAAAAAATGCGTGGTCAACGATTTTCGTCGCCAGAAGAAGCTGTTGAAGTGTTCAAAAACCATGTTTTAGAGGTGTCTCAATCGGAGTGGAAAAAGTGCTTCGACAACTGGTTTGAGCGCATGCAAAAGTGTATAAATCATGCTGGAGAATACTTTGAAAACAATAAAACCATTTTTGATTATAAATATTCGCATTTTCACTATTAGGCCAGAAATATATATAGTAGCCCTCGTATACATACGTAAAAGAAAAAATAATAATGGTGACACTTCCAATTTATAAATTTCTAACAAATAGCAGAAAGAATATTTTTTAGCTTTTATTAGTTTGTTACAAGTATGAGTTTAAAATTTTCCAGCGTGCTAAGGATTTTTTTTTAATAAAGGCGTGTGTGCCTCTTACAGGTAGCGGAAAGTTGATTAATACGGCAAATACGAATTTGCTTACAACAATTTTTTATTCAGTGTACATTTTTAAAATGTTTGTCTTTTTAAAACTTATAAGTAACATTTGCATTCATATTATTTTTTGCTTTTAAAATAAGCAAGACTTGTATGGTATTTATATTATTAGGGCAACTAGCAACCTCAAACTTAAGAATAAAAAAGAAAAAAATTGCCGAGTACCTTTATTTTATGCGACTACGTGCAGTTTTGAGCTTGTAACGTGTTCTTATAACCAACACAGCCTAAGTGCGTAAGTGCAATTTTATATTATAGTAAATTTAATATATAGTAAATTTGATATAAATAATAATAAGCAAAGGCAGTGTTGTGCTTGTTGTTGTTTTTTTTTTTTAAAGTTACTGCTGAAAAGCGAATAGTTGACATCAATGCTTTAAGCATTGTAGTTTTTTCATCAACAATTAGAGGTTATGCCGTATGTGTGTAATATATGCAAGTTTGAACATGATAATTATAAATCGTATGTTAAAGACAGATTTTGACATACACATCAAATTACCAATTAGGGGCATCCAAAATTTGATTTAAATACGATGCCATGGTGAGGTTTCATAGCCTCAAGAGGGTGGGAAAAGTTCCTGGTCACAACACCGGCCAGATGGTGATAGACGTGTGTGTATCTGTGTAGGGAGGGACTCTGACTTGCTTCGGGCTCCATATATATTTTTTATTAGTTTTGTGGAAGTCTGGCATGATATTTTTTTGTGTGGTAAACTAGGCCGAAACGTTGGCAAGAACCGACCTAAGACGGCGAGCGATAGCCGGAGCACCTGCCAGCATGACAACACCGCCGACGATCTGGCCACTCTAGTCAGGTACTTATTTAATTTATACCTTTTTTATACCAAATACCACTACAAAAATGGTATGGTACAATTTTGATATTTCATATGACTTGTACACGCCGTCTAAACACAGTATAAGCAAGTAGAAAGCGTTTATATAATTTTACCATGTAAGTTTATCATTAAACATAACACCAAGTTTTTTTTTCGCATTTTTAATAAGTTCAATAGTAGAATTTTCAATCAGTATTGGTGGTAAACTCAAAGGTAAATATTGAGTTTTGTTTATTATCAATGCCTTATTCCTGAAGGCAAACAAATAATGAACAGTTGTTCGTCATCTGCGTACATCTGTATATCACAATAATTGAGCCAGGATGGCAAGTCATTGGAGTATATTGTGGACCAAGTATCAACCCTTGTGGAGCACCTCCAGTTATGGAGCATATATTTTATTTATTAGAACCAAAATAGACCAGTTGACTTCTATCGCATAGATAAGAAGGAATTAGCTTTGCAGCGCTGCTTGAAGAATGACACATATATTTCAATTTTTGGCAAATATAGTGTGTTCCACGGTACCAAACGCCTTAGAATGATCAAGTAAAAAAACGTAACTCCTCATAGCTCAATGAGAGCAGAAATACAGCTTAGGTTTGAAATCAGATTGCCTTTTAGAGAGTAGAGCATTCTCATACAACTATTGAGTCATCTGCGTTTGGATTAGCCGATAAAAAACTTTTGAAAAGTACGACAGTATTACAATTGGTCGACAGGTTTTATCTGATTTGGGGATGGGTATAAGTTTTGCGCGTTTCCACATTGATGGAAAAGTAGATCTTGTTATATCGTTGTTCATCAAATGTATTATATCGCACTTGATCAACAAGAGGGTATTAACTCAAAATTTTAAAATTTTCAGTAGAGTCAAAAAACTGTTTGTGGCCACATTTTAACAAAATTTAAAAATTAAAATATACCATAGGAAGCAAATTCCATTTAAAAATATATTTACATCGTTTTTCCTAGAAATCTGTGCAAGTATTGCAAAAAAAAAATCAATTTTTTGAGTTAATACGATTTTTCTGAAATTTTTCGATGATAAATGAAACAAATTTTATCAACAAGACAGTATCAACTCAAAATAAAAGCAAATTGAAAAGAGACTCAACTCAAATAATACCTTTTTTATGAAAATTTACGAATAAGTTCAATGTAAACTTTTGTATTAAATCGAGATAATACCTTTTTGTTGAAATAAAGGTAGTCACTACATTATCACGAATATGGTCTCGAAAGTGGTTTTCGTGATGAAAGAGTAAACGGAATACGTTGAAATTTTTACAGTAGATAGATATTGATGTTGTTAGCTGATTTCTTGAAAAAAGTGATATATCAAAAATTTTGAGTTAATACCCTATTGTTGATCAAGTGCGATATGTAAAAGTAAAGTTGTTATTATTAATTTCATCCAAAAGAATTTGATTTAATGCTAAGCATCGGTATACCGATACAAAATTCAGAGTTAAATTGATTAACGTCTATTATGTTGTCAGTTTTTGTACAATTGTCAATAATTTATACATAGATGTATGTACACATGTAAATATTCAAAATTAATGACTTTATTAATTTTACTATGTCAATAATCATTTAATGACCATTCGTAATTGAGCAATTAATTTTTTAATACATTGTCTACGGTAAAAGCTTTTTTATTTTGTATAAATAAATTTTAAACGAAAGCAGAATAAAGTATGAAAATTAAATTTAGGCAACTATGACTTTTGTGAGAATTTTGGTCAATGTGGCCAAATAGGCAGAAGTAATACGCAACACCACCGTATGGAAAGTGTTCATTAAGTTCAATACTATTGCCCCGTAGAAACACTCGTACTCAATTAAGTTTGTAAGTAACGCAAACATGATGAAAATTTAATTTGAGGATTAAATGGCTTCTGTGAGGGGTTTTTGGCTAAATAGAGAAGACTTGTGTTCTACTTTATGCGCAATGTTCACAGGGTCAACACGATTTCCCTATAGGAACACTTTTTTCAAATTGAGTTTGTGATGAAAATTAAATTTCGGCCATATTGGTCAATAGGGTCAATACTAATGCCGGCTCATGAAAATAAACTTGGACCATATTGCACACATAGTTCAAAAGTGACTGAACTCAAAATTTAATTCAATTGTTTGTTAACTAATGTATAAATATTAAACAAATAAAAAGAACTTTTTATATCATAATCGGTATGGATTTTCTACTAAATTGTCCAAATGTTTTGTTTTAAACAATTTTTATTCACACGCTTTTTTTAGGATTTCTGAAAAAATATAAGTTTGAGCTGAATCACTTTTGAACTAGGTGTGCGATATGTGGTTTTTGGGAAGTGACTTAAAAAATTTCTGAAAAGTAAAATCAGAATGAACTTAAGCTAAAATCAGTTTTTATTTATTTGTTATAATAATTATAAATATTTTTAAATAATTACTTATTTTTTATATTTATTTCATTTTATTATTGTCTTAATTGCTTCAATGTATGTCTCTCTTAAATTTTTCATTTCGTTTTGTGTTAAAGAATTTCTTTCCAATAAAATGTTTACGAGTTTGTGTACATGTCATGTTCTCTAATAGTTCCTAGGTAAACAAAAGAAAAATGAATTTGAATTTAGTAATTGAATACGAAGCTTAATTTTTTTCTGTGTATAATTTATCTCTAAGCATTAATTATGTTATTATAATTTTCAATTAATCCATAATCAGGCATTGGAGAAGACTATTCTTTTATAAAGCTATTAAATAATAAATTTGTTCATTGTTTGTATTTTATTTATAGGCTATAAAAACTGCAATGACAACATTGTTTCATTTATTTTACTGGAATTTATACTTTACAGATAATTGTTTGTATATTGTATATAATAAACAATTAAACAGAGGGAAATATTTGTTTCCTTATCTCTCAAACTTAATATGCAATAATTCATACATTAACATATCGCTCCTTAATTGCAACATAGTCATATCTCAAAAAATTAAAAATTTGTAGTTACTTAAGCAAAACTGCTCTTTTAAACCTGTACATATTAAAAAAAAAATCAGTTTTATATCCCAAGCTGAACCGAAGTTATAGCAATTGCAATTACGGCAATTATGTCTTGAAAACTTAAATCGCATTTTTCCAAGTTCAAGTTTTTTTGAGATATGACTATGTTGCAATAAAGGAGCGATATTTAATTGCATCTGTAATTCAAACTGAAAATTTTTGCGACTTCTATATATCTGAATAAACTGTGATAAAACGGTTTTCACTTCAGACTTTATGTAGTTAAACTTTACTAAATAAAAACATTTCCATCTATCAAATTTTATTTTAGAATCGAGAATGTACATATATAAATTTAACATTGAAATGCGTAAAAAAACTCTCAAAATCATTGTTAAAGTATAATCGATATTTACAAAAGTTTTATGTCATTGGGTCAATACAATAAATACCAATTTATTAGGTAATAAAAAAACAAATTTTTTGTGTTTTCTGTCACAAAGGATAATTTAAAATGTACTTAACATTTCAATTGCATTCAATTAAAGTAATCTTTTATTGACATCTAAATATGAGAATGTAATAAAATAATTTTTTAGTTATTATACGAGGGCTGCTATATATATTTCTGGCCTGGCAACACTGAGTACTGCCAAGTGCAATCTGACATTTCCATTGGAAAGTTTGTCATTTTTAAGCATAATCGTACTCAAAACGTTTTGACGTACGACCATTATTTGTGTTGTTTACAGTGACTTGAAAAAATTAATATAGAAAAAAATGGAATTAATTCGTGAACATTTTCGTGCCATCATTTTTCACAACTTTCGACGTGGATTATCACGACAAGAGTGCATTGATGAATTTAAATCTTTGTATGGCGATGAAGCACCATCCTATAGCACTGTAAAGAATTAGTATAATGAATTTAATCGTGGCCGAAGCTCGCTCAAAGACGAATTCCGTGAAAGTCGTCCAAAAACGGCTGTTGTGCCAGAGAACATTGATTATGATTTTTTATTAAAATTATTCGCATTTTCACTATTAGGCCAGAAATATATAGAGCAGCCCTCGTACCCTTAACCAAAAAAGGGGAAAATGGTATATTTAAATTTGTCATCATGATATCTACAATATCCATTACTAAGCCCATAAAGTCTAAATATTCCAATTTGTTGGTATAGCGAAATCGACTGAGTGATGTTAGATGAAATTTAAGTACGTTAATCGATTAGGCATGCGTTCAAAAATTTTAATATTTAAAGGCAAAATATCAGGTCATATCTTTTTTCAACTTTCATTTGTATTTCTTCAGGTGGTTGTTGTTTATGATAAAAATGAATAAAAACCTAAGACCAATTTCGTTTGCTAAGTTGGGATAACAACCCTAAGAGAAACTTTGTCCAGGTTTACACGCGTCATTATTCCAGCCAGTTATTTAAATTCTGTTTAAAATTTCAGCGAGTTTCATCGCTTCCCTATACTATGAAATTTTTCATGACATAGAAATTTGCGCTATGGCGCTTGCCGCTCTGCATCTCTTGCCAACATAAAAAATTTTACGAAACTAGTTTTATACGAAATACCGTCGTGAAAATGCCTCTCAAAATTTTCAAAAAAGAGCTATTTTTGAATATAGGAAAGAATTTTTTTATACCTATTTTTATTTAAACCATTCAATGGGAAATCTGCACTATGGTATGTGAGGTTATACATGTGTTCATGGTGAAGGGTGTATTAATTGTTGTTATTTTGTTTTATTTTTAGTGTTTGTAAAAAAGTGGCAAATAATTTCTTTTATTCAAACAAGTAGTTTAATTGTTCAGACTGAAAAAGTGCAAAAAAGTGGTAAAAAATAAAGAATTGGGTATAAAAACTAAAAATGGAAAACCAAATTAAATATTAATTTTTAAACTTATCAAAAGTTGTATGTAAAAAGCGAAAATATAAAATGCGTTTGTGTTTATGACAACTCATATTGTTTTACACAAAGAAACTACATATGGTTGTACTTGTTTTGCCAATGAGATCAGCTTTTATAACTATACCATGATATAGGTTATAAATTTAAAGTATAGCAGTAATGCTACTAACAAAAAAAATTATGAATTCGACTATTCTAACAACGTAATGTTTGCGAAACAACTGTCCAAATGTATCCGCAAAATTTAAGCGGTGCCATTTTGTTTACCCCAATTGCTTCTCTACACCTCTTGTCAAAAAACAAATATTTTATGAAAAATTACATTGAGTATAACAGTTCACATTAAAATATGGAAATAATTAAAGTGAAAAGGATGTGAACCATAATTTCATTTACGTTATTATTATTTTTGGTTTACAATATTTTTACGCAATTTCTTTTTACATTTTTTTTATATCCCTCGTTAAACAGAACGATAAAATTTGACGAAAAAAAACAGGGGTAAAATAAATAATTAAAGGCTTTGATATATTGACAACAAAAGTAGGATAGGGGATAAAGCAGGTCATTTTGAACAAAAAGGGGATCATATTTCCAAATTGCCATGTTCTACGTTAACATTTTTATTATAGATTGTTTAAGAACTCTTATGCACAAACTACTGCAATTTGTAGCACACAAATTCACATTATAATTTATTTAGCAAATGTAAAAAACATTTATTAACATATAACGTTTCCTTTTTATATATTTCGTAAATATATGTTAACTATTCATCATAATCAATATCTGTACATCAGCATATTTATTTTATATATAATCCTTCATACAACTTTAATATAAATTGACAGCTTTATTAATGGGGAAAAATTTGCTGATGCAAATTCTCCTGACATTTGTATTGATGATGATTGGTAGCTATTGTTGTTGTGGCAGCACTGCTAGCGCAGTTCTGTGATAAAATTTCATATTATCAATTGTTTAGTGTTCAAATAAATAAGTAATTAAAAGTAAATATAATTTTGCTATTTATTTGTTTTAATTAATAAAAATAAAAGGAAAAATAATTTAACAATTTTGTTTTTTTTTTTTCATTTTAATAAATAGCATTTTTTTATATAAAACTATTTACCTTTTTTCGAATATTTATTAAAATTAAATACGAGTATATGTATTTAGTTCAGTTATTTTCAGGTATTTTTGAATTTTGATTTATTTATAATATTCCGATAAATCAACTTTAATTTTGGCAAAACTTTGCTATAGTTAGAAAAATATTTTGTTTTCTTTTCCTCCCTATTCATAAAAATTAGTAGTAAGAAAAACTTTGATGTATATTTTCTCTTAATTATTTTCAACTGAATTATTTAAGTGGAGTTTTAACAGAGTATTCTGAAATATGAATTAAAACAAAATACATCAGTTAGATTTTTACTCGATTCAAGGCAAATAAACGGACAAATCTTAAACTTGTAAACATTAGATATCTTAATTTCTCAGAATTTTAACTACTAAAACTTGGACTAAATAAAAATAAAACATCCAAGTGTGAATTGGACTCAGCAATGGAGATATCGTTGCCATGTATTGGCCATCTTTTAAAATTTAGTTTTATATTTTTCTCGCTCTCTATTCACAGTTACCGTTACGCCGTTTTTAGTTTCAAAGAAATAAGGTCCAATGATTCCCCTGACCGAAGTGCATAGCAGCTTGTAAATTTTAATGGATACAAAGGTGACTGATGAATAATTTGAGGGTTTTCCATTGCCCAGAATCGACTATTCTGATTTTTCACATATCCAATCAAATGAAAATTGTGCCTCGTCACTTATGAAAATGTTTTCACGAAAACTGGGGTTGTCATAGGCGAGCTGTAACATCCTATTGGAATACGCACGGCAGCGTAGATGGTCGCGTGGAAGAAGCTCTTGTGTTAACTGAATCTTTAATGGAAACAAATGCAAATCCTTGTGCAAAATTGAGGCGAAAATTGTTCTTTGAAGATGGAGCTCCTGAGCACGGCATCGAATTGAGGTTGATGGATTCTTTTGAGCACTTTGTTGAGCAGCAGTAATGTTTTTAGCCGATTTTGCAGTACGTTGTGGTCCATAATTTGGCCTTTCACGTGCAGACTCTCTTTCTCCGAAATCATTAATTACATGATAAGTAGTGCGTTTTTTTTTTTTTGGTGTGTTGTTACTCTTAAAAATTTACGTAACTTTCTCTTTATCGAATATTTTTTCCATAATAAATTTGCGTACACCTTGGAAAATTTTTGTTCCTGAAATTCTTCAAAATATTTACGTTAAAAATCAAAAATCATCAATCAAAATTTCGTAGAAAATATATACGAATTGTGGATAACATAGTTGCGGGCGTGATGTGATTTTAACAGTATACCGTATAGTAGCCACAACAATCGGACCATGTCGTGCAATCATTTTCTGTGGGATCGCGTGATGTGACTGGTTTATGCCTTAATGCCAACACTATTTGTGTTATTCGTAACGCAATGGTCGAAATATTTACTTAGAAGCGGATGTGCTGAATCCAATTCGCCAAGAACAACTCCTGTTTTCATATGCCTGAATTAATTTTTAAATGTTAATGCAGTAAAAGAACAATTTTGTGTATATGTACCATACATGGGAGTAATAAATTAGATATCACTCGTTAGCATTGAATGATAAATAATGCTGGTGATTTTTTTTTTTTGCATTATCATTCCCCTAACTAATGGTAATACTTTTAAATGATAATAGCTAAATACAAAATCATTTCAATTGACTAATGGTTAAATGGTTTAAAATCATTATCATTAATGAATATGTTCCTTGTCGTCGTACACTAAATACGCATCTAACAGTTTAGAAGAGAAATATTTTAAAATGGCATTAAGATCACAACAATTTGGTAAAATATTTATTATTTAACTTTTATAGGACAAACGAGACATTATGGGAACCTAATTTTATTTTCGTGTAAGTCAAAAGATCTGCTAGTTTTAGTATTAGGTGACTTTAGATCTCAAACATCAAGTTTCATACCTATCTTTCTTAAAAATGATAAATTATTAAAAAATTTTATAAATAAATCTATATACAATATTTTAAGATTTATTTAGTTTATGAAAAGATGTTTAAGTTTCTGCGATAAAAATTTGTGCTTCATAAAAACATTTATTTTTTATTCAAGTGTAATTAGTAACGAAACGATTTAATTAAAAGTTCATTACCATTACTGAAAGCAATTATAATTAAAATAAAATGATCAGCAATCAATGGTAATGGAAAAATCCTAAATATGATACATACGAGGGCTGCTCTATATATTTCTGGCCTAATAGTGAAAATGCGAATATTTATAATCAAAAATGGTTTTATTGTTTTTCAAAGCATTCTCCAGCATGATTTATAAACTTTTGCATGAGCTTAAACCAGTTGTCGAAGCACTTTTTCCACTCCGATTGAGACACCTCCAAAACATGGTTTTTGAAACCTTCAACAGCTTCTTCTGGTGACGTAAATCGTTGACCATATATTTTTTTCCTGACGTGCGGACACAAGAAGAAGTCATTAGGTGCCAAGTCAGGGCTGTACGGCGGATGACCCATTAAGTCGACGTTTTGACCGGTCAAAAACGCTCTGGTTTGAGCCGATGTGTGAGAGCTCGCATTGTCATGGTCAACAATGATTCGTCTTCTCTTGTTGGTTTTTCGAATTTCTCCGATGACTTCAGGCAAACAAATTGTAGTGTACCACACAGAAGTGACCGTCCTACGTTGCTTAAGCGGAACAGTTGCCACATGACCAGTTTTGCCGAAGAAACAGGCGACCATTTGCTTCGAAGTGTTTCTTCCAGGAACAACTTTCGTCGGATTTTGCTCGTCTTTGAAGACCCACACGGTCAATTGTTGTTTCGTTTCGGGCTCATACGCATAGATTCATAATTCGTCACCTGTGACAATCTTATAAACGTCTTTTAATGCACCGCAATCGTATTTTTGCAACATTTCTTTGCACCAATCGACACGAGCCTCTTTTTGAGCGACTTTCAAATTGTGCGGGATCCAACGAGAACAAACCTTTTTTACGGCCAGGTGTTTATGCAGTATCGAATGTATGCTGGTGGAAGAAATGTCCAAGGATGTCTCTATCTCTCGGTATGTCGCATGTCGATCTTGCATTATGCGTTCACGCACGGCATCAATGTTCTCTGGCACAACAGCCATTTTTGGACGACCTTCACGGAATTCGTCTTTGAGCGAGCTTCGGGCACGATTAAATTCATTATACCAATTTTTCACAGTTCTATAGGATGGTGCTTCATCGCCATACAAAGATTTAAGTTCATCAATGCACTTTTGTCGTGATAATCCACGTCGAAAATTGTGAAGATTGATGGAACGAAAATGTTCACGAGTTAGTTCCATTTTTTTCTATATTAATTTTTTCAAGTCACTGTAAACAACACAAATAATGGTCGTACGTCAAAACGTTTTGAGTACGATGATGCTTAAAAATGACAAACTTTCCAATGGAAATGTCAGATTGCATTTAGCAGCACTCAGTGTTGCCAGGCCAGAAATATATGTAGCAGCCCTCGTACAAATATGTTCTGTTCAATAGAACAAAATGTTGATCAGTTTAAAAACAAGAACTTGAATTGGTAAAAAAATAAAAATATAAAGAATTAAATATTAAACATTTTGCATGCATGTTGATTAGCTTGTATATTCAATGCAAAGTAATGACATAACAGTTGTCTTTAAAAAATATACCATTTATATCGATTTTAATGGGCAAAGTGTAGATTTTCCTACAAAAATCTCTTAATTTTTAGCTATTTGTACACACATTTACACAGGAGCAAAAAAAGAATAGTAGTTATAATTGCAGCACAAAACTAAGCAGATGATTGTTTAAGCTGCTTAACTTGTCTGCCCAGGATTTTTATTGGTTTCACGTATGTTTTAAGTTTTTGCGTACAATGGCATATAACATTTATCATAAAAGTATAAATTTTTGTTGAACGTTTCTGTTTGTGTTGTATTATGAACAACGATTACAACACTAACAACCTCAAAAGCCGCAAAATTTTTAACACAATTTAAACTAATGACTTAAAATTTGTCAGCAGAAAATAAAACCACAATTTATATTTTGTGCGAATAAATGCTTTTGTTGTTGTTTATCATGTATGAATTTAATTTTATATCCAATTGTTTTTGTTTATGTTTTATTTATGTACGCATGTAAAGTTGTGTGTAAATGTCCTTTGCAGCATGTAACTTTTGTGTAGCAAATGCTTGTAATTTGCAAGCTATTGTTTTAAAAATATATTCACTGAATTTATGTAATTCTTTTGTGTTTTTTTATAACCTTTATAAAAGTTAACATAAAATTAACAAAAACGACAAATACATAAATATACGACCTTTTTAAAATTATTGCAAACACATTGAGTTTAACATGTGTGTGCGTGTGTCAGCAAACGTTATGTTCATACTTGTTCTTGTTTTCTGACGTTGTTATTTATACGAATATTTAATCGCACTTAACATTTGGTGCTACATGTGTTATACAAAAAACAAATGATTTTCCCTCTTTTTCTCATTTTTTTATCTTTAACCAATTACTAAAGCAGTAATTATTCCGACGTGTTTATTTTTAGATATTGTGGGGTAAAAATGAAATTTCTTACATTTTACAATGTGAAGTTAACATACTTTTTTAAGCCTTTTGTTTAAAAACTTAACGTTTTTGTGATGTTTCTTAGTTTTCGTATTTCATAAGAGATTATACATGTGTATTTTTTTTATGGAAAGTTTTATAAAGAATTTAAAAAAATTTTTAAAAGTTGTAATGTATTAGCAATCAGATTTATCTTCTTTAAAAGAAAAAAATATATATATTCTCAAATGTATGCGCGCGTTTTCCAGAGAGAGAACAATAAAGAAATGCGTTCGATTGTGTGTGTGTCACAACAAAATAATATCAATGGATTATAAATATTCCTTATATTCTTAAAAAATTAGTTCGCTCACTAGATGATGTTTACAATGTACATAGCTTAAGGAAGACAGATGCGAAAAATGCTAATAACGGATGTAGCGATCCAAAAAATTCTGGTGTCTAATTTTTCATGTGTTTTTTGAAAAACGTCCGCATACGTGTGTAAGTAATTTTTTTCTTAAAAAAATCTCGAGATAAAATAAAAATTAATTGAAGATGAAATTAATTTATTTTATTTGTTGTAATATCAAGCAGATCAACTTATTATTTAATAAGAAAATTTATTGTAGAACCTAGCAAAAAAATGAAGAATTTTTAATGCTTTTTTGAATTTATTTTATATAATGCATTTTTAATAAGTTCGTTTATTTTAGTTAAGTTATAATTTTCGAACTTATGAAAAACTCATGAACATTCATGAAATTTCTATTATTAAGAACTGGGCTTAAAACCCAAAAATAAAATGTATTAACCATCTCAATAAAAAGTTAAAAAATTTATTTCCATTTTGTTACAAAAAATACATATTAATTAAAACTGCTTAAGTTGCATGCAATTATTTTAAAAATTTAAAAAAAACGTATCCCAATCATCGAATTTTTACTGGTTTTCATTCATGCATTTCGTTTTGTTAATGTGACTTATACTCATTTATGACAACCTAATGTTAAAATCATGCGGGGGTTCTCAAAATTAAACCAGTTCTTTTTAGGTAGAACCCATGAATTACCTAATTCTGTTGCATATCTTTTTTTGGTGGCAACTTAATAATCAAAATAATATTTTTTTCAGATTGTCTCAATCTGCCATCGCTTATTTATTAATACTCGTAAGAAGGAACATTTTTCCAAATGTGCAATTTATTCTATCTCTTTTGACAAAAATTTTCTGGAAGGAAACAAAATTTTTTTCTATCATCTGCTGATATAATAAACAAAGCAAGCTGGATTTTGTTTTATTTAATTATTTTTTTTTTCTATATTCATTTTCAAAAAACATGTATATTTGCTTTGGTCAATCTTTAATGATCTGTAAAAAAAATTCGATATTTTCTTGAGACTTGCTCAATTTAATTTTTAATTTCCATACCTCATCCCATTAGAAATTATGCTAAATACGTTTTTATAACAGCTGTCAAGAAATAAGCCCTTATGATGTTTATTGATCACTCTGCCGACGAATAAATTTATTAAGCACTATGAAGTAAAACATATATCTTGCTTGTGTCTAATTTTTATACATTCTTGGAAATACTTTTTTTCTTCGCTCAGTAAAATTAGAAATTACTGAACCAAGAGCTGATTAAAAACTGCTCTTTTGGTTTTATACTGCGAATTTTCAACTAGTCATTAGTTTAAATTTAATATTAAATAAAAAAATTCTATAGATTTATTTAAAAAATATAAATGAATGCAGTAGTCCTATGGACATAATATAATCACCGAAAATTTATTTAAATCAGATATTTTAAAGAAAACCCATACCGTTTAGCAATATATACTTATAAAGTGTGTCCGCCGGAAAGGTAAACTACACGCTTGTTACCATTTACAGTAGAATTGGTGTGGTCATGGGCGAGTTGTAACATCCTTAATAAGCCAGCAATAAAAAGATCAAGATCTTTCTCTTACCTCCGGCCATTCAAAGTAATTATATTGAACCTATCTCTTAAGATTCTCTTAGTTATATGGTCCACACGATTGGCTTCATCTTCAAACCATAACTCTATTAAGTCTGCTATTTTTATTTTTAATTAACAACTTATTGAATAAGCTTAACGTTCCCCTTTTTTTAAATGTTTGTGTCGCCAATTTTTTTTAAGCGAAAGGTTATGCCAAAGCGATAAAGAGTACCAAATTTGTTTAATTTTTCTGTCGCATCGGTGTTGGTTTCGAATTGTATTAGAGAGTAACCCCCAAGAAGGCTTCTTGCTTTTTATATCTACTGGAATAAAGCTAAAAAAAAATTTAAATAACTTGAATCAATATTACTCGTTTAGATTTTTAATTAACATTGCTGAGGAAACAGATCCTTACTATTATTGAAAAGAAAAAAAGAAACATAATTATTTCTTAAAGACGAAGAAATTCTTTCTTATATAGAACCTTAAATGAGACCCAAATTTTCTTTAAATAAAATTCATTTTATATTCGACAAATGATGAACACGTGTCTAACATGGAAAGCAATTTACCGGAAAATTTTCAAAAAACAAATAAAATAAATTAGTTAATAAGATTTATAATATCTCGACGTATGAGTTATGAACATTAATTGTCAACGCATGTACTTTGTTGCGTATGAGTATTTTTTTATTGTGCGATTGTGTGTAAGGGAATGAAAAAATAATTATATTTTAATATATTCGTATGTTAGTTACTATAAGGCTTAGAACAAGAATATATGAAATGTACTCAATTAAATTACACTGGCTTTGTACGCACAATTTGATTAATAAATATTTAATCAAATAGTAGAAGAATTTTTGTAGGTAATTTTTCTCATTTCATGTTGATTTCTTTTGCCTTTGTTACCTAGAGCTGCTTGAAAAAAATGAAAGAAATTATAATGACGCAATATGTGCATGACTGAAATTATTTAGCATAACTAATGAAATATACAGCAGGCAAAATAATAAGATTTCTTTCATTTTGCATTAAGCCACATAGAACAAGTTTACAACAATCTCTTGTTTCAGATAAAAGTTTACTTTTTTTTAACGTTTCTTTATAAATTATTGCTTATAATAAGTTATTGCTTAAGTAGTATTCAAAAAAGGAATATGGATAATATATAAGACTTTACATTGTTAAGTCCTTATTCTTCTGACACTTGTTCAACAAGCAACGTTTTAACCCAACAAGAAGTGACATGTTGGTATAAATTTTTGTTGATTTAAGAACGACAGATATTTCTTGAGGGTTTTCTTATCTTCATTCGTTTTACACAACGGGCGTAATGTCAAAAAAGCTTGTTTAACAGAAAGAAATAAAATTATTAAATATTAATGCATAACCTACATAATAAATAACTAAAAATGAGAAAAACGCTAATTAAAATGTAAAGGAGATAATCCAAAGTGACACTTGCAAAAACTGGAAACCTAAAATTGCCAACCAAGGATAAATAAAGGTGCTGTCTTTTGTATATTATTTTTTAGTTTGACTATGTTGAAGAATTTTTTGCATAAGAAAAAAAATAAGAGAAAATTTTAAAATATGGACTGCTAATTTAACTGACAGCAAATTAAGTGTTACATATGATATAAAAAACCCTTCGACAGGCAATATAAGTGAATTTGATTATATAAATTGTTTATATAATTTAAAAGTTATTTGTTTTATAAATAAAAATAAAAAAAAATTATCTCAATTTATCTCAATTAAGGTTCGAAATTAAAAATATAAAAAATTTATATCTATTCGTTTTCGGATAAAGTTCTAATTGAAATTGTAAATTTTTTTAGATTTTTGAATATTTATCAAGAAATATTTCAAAAAAATCTCATGCAAATCTAACAAGGAAGAGTCTTATATTCGGCTATGTAAATCTTATTAGCCCTTCATTTATTTAAGTCTATATTAATGAAGTAACTCCAAGCAAAAGCACAAAAATTGGTATGACAGAGAACTAAAAAATAAAAAAAGGAAGAGGCTGTTGAAGTTATGGTAGAGACGACGCTGACTACATTCTGGTTGGCTAATGTTCAAACCCTACGTTTCGTTGGTATTTTCCAACTTCCTCAGGGACTGTTTATTGAAAATATATAATCTTTAATTTATTTTTTTTTTGTTATTTACATTTAATTAAGTGTACAGTGGGAAAGGACAGAAACACAAGCTTAATAAATTGAATAATATCAACTATGGAAGTATAAATAATAAATTAGAATTAACATGCAGACTCCTTTGTCGGTTCATTTTCATAATATATTCGCCGGCGAAGTAGAATAATTACTAAACTTTTTTTTTCTCCTTTCACCACCTGTCTTACATCTCCTACCACTTACTAAAAGATTGTAGCACGGTTACAAAAAAAATAAAGAAATCAACAACCAACTCAAAGCTTTTTCTTTCTTCTGTTTATTACTCGTCGCACATAAATTTATTCTTTTTTCTTCACATCACAGTAGATGTCATGTTGTTAAAGAATCACCAATGTGCAAAGTCTTGGGTGTAATTAAGTTTTTAATTTTTAAAATTATTATTAAAGCTCTTTAATATTATAAACGATTTAATTTCCACTTAGTGCTTTAACCCTCAATAATCAATATTGGTTATTTAAATAATTATTAGGGATAATAGAAAATAGCACGAAAAAAATATTTTATTTTGAAAATTAATTAATATAATAAAAAATTGCCGTTGTTTAATATAATTTAATATTTGCAAAGTGCCTGTGCATAAAATAAATTATCGTAGTGTTTTGTGATATTTTATTTTTTATCCTCTTTCAACTATATTAAAGAGCCAAAAAAAAGTCAGCCATGTACAGTGGAGAAAGAAAAATAGAATTACTGTAGGTTATTGTTGTTTTTGCTTAAACTTTGATTTTTGCCTTTGCTTTATTGTTTGGAAGTTTTTGAAGTTTCCTGAAGAGTTAAATAAGCGGTAACAAAATGGCCATGCAGACGTGCTTTTACCCTTAATAATCAATATAGGCAATTAAAATTAAATTCAAATTTAAAAATATCACAAAGTTTTTGATTAATATTAAATATATTAAATAAATATTCTCATGTCTTTAAAAATAAAATTTAACTTAATTTAAGAAATTTTTTAATTCACATTTTTTAATAAAAAAAAACTTCAAACATAAAAAAAATTTATGATTTTTTGTCTAAAATTAAACTGCAAAAGTCGTGTCTTATCAGAGTCGTTCCAAAGCAGGTACATTTTGGACCAAACAACGTTTGGACAGCCAAAGAGCATTAATGATATTTTTGGAAAACAAATCACAAGGTTCTCTTAAAAATGATCTTCGCCAAATATTTGTGCGTTAGTTGAGAAAAGAATTTTGCATCCTACATAAAAAAGCTCAGCCCAAGGGCTCAGTTTATTTTTTGATGATTCGTAATAAAGTCAGCAATTGAATACAAAACATATTTTTTGTCTACTTGAATTCTTAAAGTTACTTTATTTTAAAAATCGAAAATTTCTTGGGGTTTTGGAAAAAGCGAAAGGTAAAACGTAGCACTCTTGAGCCAAGTAGAGAGAATTTGTTGTTAAGTGTCCCTTGGGAAAAATTTATTCTTTACCGATAAGATTATCTTCAAACGGAAATAATATTTCGTAATTTTTTTTTTATTGTCGGTACAGAAGAAGAATTACCATTTTTTTTTTCTTTTAAAATTTAAAATTTATTTTCTACTTTTTCTATTCTTATAACCTTTTCTCATCTGATTCACTTCATAACTTATTTTATAATAAAAAGCAATAAAAAAATAAATAACAAAGTTGGTCGTAACTTATCGATCCAATCTGTGCCTCTAGTGTAGTCCATTATTCACCAATTGCTGCAAGTTTCAATCACGAGTAACAATATCTGTAGAATACGAAGGTTGGTGTGGAAGTTGTAACTAAATTGTTTTCCAGTTTGATTAGAATAGGTATGCAAAATTTAGTTATAATTTTGCAATTTCTTTTCACACATTAATGGCGATTTCCGACATATTAATTTAATATTTTTAAATCAGTTACGGAATATAACCACTTTACGGTGCTCAACATTTATTACTTTTTGTATCATTCTCGTTTTTACACCTCATGGGACAAAAACATCAACAGTTATTATACCAATTTTCTAATCAAAACAGAACTTCAGAATTTATACAAAAAGAAGAAGAAACATTCACAACTTGGAAAAATGGATAGTAAAAAAGTGAATTGAAATTATTTTGGCTTGAGTTCATTTTATTTTTAATTTATAAAAATCTTTTTTACAAATGTATGCGGACGTTTTCCAAAGAAAAAAAGATAATAAAAAAGTTTAAAATAACTATAAAAGTTTTAGAAAACCATGAAACACTGGATTTAAACATTCATAATTTAAAATAATAATATTTGTTAAACTTCTGAGAGAGAGACGAACCATTTTATTTTTTACTAAAACAGAGCTGATATCAAATATAGCACTGAAGCTAAATTGATTTTGTCAGGCACAAAATGAAGGCTTCTTGATGCAGTTTGATTTTTCATTTTTCACTACGTATTCAGTACTCTCGTTACTGTTCGTTTTTTTTTCGACTTTTGAATTTTTTGCAATATTTAACACAACTTTAGCCATCCTAATATTTACCATTGACTTAAAAAAGCTTCGGTAATAAAATCTGATTTGCACATAAACATAAAATAATTTATACAAAGCTTCCATTAAGTCCAAAGAGATTAAATGAACAAATGTCATTACATAGTCATGCATTTATTTACAAACATAATCGTATATATTGTGGACAAGGGAAATCAAACTTGCTTACGTAAGAAAACAAAATACATAAAAGGATAAAAAGTTCGTAAAATATCAGTTTATACGATTGATGTAAACACATGCCTGATTCAACAACTATACATGAGTTTAAATATATACTCATAAGAATGTATGTACATATTTTTAATGATCGTATAGGGTGCCATTTATACGTGCTTTGATATCATGTGATAAGAAACGAATATATTGATAAATAAAGCTTAAGTTTTTGTTAAAAAAATTATGGGCCTGTTTGGTATTTTACTCAAAATCATTCATTGATTCATTTATTTGTTTTCAAAGTATAGTCTTAATTAAGACTAAGAATAAATTAAAAAGATTCTTTACTTGCTAACATATTTTCCAAGGACTATATCTCTCAGTCAATTAAAAATAATTTGTATGTTTTAATATACACCATATTACATTAAAGACCACATATAAAAAGAAGTTCCCTAAAAGAAGAAAAAAAGAAGAAGCCATTAAAATAATTAAAAAAAGGTAATAAACCTAAAGCTTATTAAACACTAATGAAATATAACGAGACTCAACGAGATAGAACAGAAAAAAAAAATAAATAAAAAATAAAGTTACTGTGCAGTGTTGTATACTTTGTCACTAATATTTAAAGTATTAATACTTCTATGATAAAACAGAAGGTCTGCACCCTCGTACAGAAGTCCAGCTCCCTTAAGGGTCAACAAGTCCATGGGAGAAGCGTATTTCAGAATTCGAACGGTTTCCAAACTTGCAGTCCTAGAGAAACAATCCCTAACCAACACATTTTCCATAGATCGCGTACCTTCTAAAAACTTAAAAGCCGCCGCGACCATAAACTAATCTATTCTGTCGAAATCAATTGCACTGTATATAGAGCTACAAGATAGCCTACGTAATTCGCATTGCCTCCTATATATGATCTCAATTTAAGGCACGCAACTAAAATCAACCTCTCCCATCTCCTAAGCTTCGCCACCCGGGCTGAATAAATTCTATACCAAGCTGGAAAGGCGTAGGAACTGAAAAGACATATGATCTTGAGGTACACCACAAGGCGCACTTTTTTATAGAGTCCAACTCTGCGCTTTGGTACGCCCTGATATGTACAGTAAGCCCTCTTGGTGCTCTCAAACACATTATCAATGTTCCTATATGACTCAATATTTTCGTAGAAGGTGACGCCAAGATACTTTGGCTGAACCGAAGTCCTGATAACGTCGCTTTCAACTTTAAAGCATGGTCTGAATGATCTGCAATTCGGGTGAAAGTATTTACGCCTTCCTTTAAACATTATTATGTCAGGCCACTCAAGTATGGATTAACTCGTTCATTGCTCCTGAAAAAGCAATAAGGATGTCATCAGCATAAATCAACAATAGATCTTCTTGTGGATGAGGATTTTATACAAAACTGGTCCCGGCAACGATCCTTGTAACTTTCTCGCAAGAATCGAACCATCATGAGAGAGGACATCTCCAATACGTACCATAAAAGAGCGGCTATCAATCATACGGCAGATGGCCCTATCAAAACCCATTCTCATAAGTTTGCAGACAAGCCCATTATGCCAAACGTTGTCAAAGGCTTTGGCAAAATCTAAACCCACTGACTTATAAGGCATCTGCTATTCAAAACAAAACGTTTCAAAATATTTCCAATTTTGAAAGCATCTTTAAAAATAAAGCTATCAATCATATTGCAGATGCCGCTGTCAAAAGCCATTCTCATCAGTTTGTAGACAGTGTCAAAGTCTTTGACGAAATCTAAACCCACTGCCCTATAGGGCATCTCCTATTCAAAACAAAACATTTCAAAATATATAGAAATAATTCCGTGGAGCACTAAGACAATAAATAAAAGATGTCTAAAAAATTTGGATCATCAGTTAAAAAGATTTGGAGTTAAATATATTACTGCAATATTTTGCGTTATAGTTTATATAACAACTGTATATAATAACTGTTATATAATAACTGTTTTAATAATAACTGTATTTTAAGAGAATATTGCCTGTACTTTGACACCATTTTTTAAAGCACATAACATTTTTATGTCCGTATATGTACTCGTATAACTAAACCTTGAAATTTTTCGTTAATCAGATTTAACTTCTTTTTTTTTCAAATTTTTTTAATGATTTCCGTAATTTGAAATAAATAATTAATTTCATTTTAGAGGGGAAATGACAACAGCTCTGAAAGTCTTAACCTTAATTATAATAACAAGAATTTTTTTATATTGCTTTTTCAACCTTACAACGATTTAAAAGTATATTTCTGCTTTAAAAACTTAAATTGCATAAATCTTTTATTACTTGCCCTCATTTAAAATTTGGTTATCAAGCACATGTTTTTCTATGAAACAACAATCTTATTTTCTCCAATAAGCCATAAACACAAATTATTTATTCTATTTTTCTGTATTTGAACATCTTGCTTCCTTGGCAATGTAGCATAACTGTTTGTAACATTTTACAATCCCTGTTATGAATTTTTCTTTACATTGTTGTTAATTAAGAATGGATTTTATTTATGGAATTACATAAAAGTGAGTCTACAAAATGAAATATATAAAGCTAAGGATAAGGCAGTTAATGTGTCCTTATTAAAGCATTTGTGAAGGCCTTCTTGCTCAGACTGTCCTTACATTACGGATAAAGTTTATATATAGAACAAGCTTATTGTTATTATTATAATTTTGTTTAAACACTTAAAACGTAGTTGGTGTTTATTTACCTAATTTAGTTGAAAAAAAAAGAAAGAAAGAAAAAAAAAGAAGAGTGCTAAAGATTTAAAAGTCTTAAGGCTTGTCTACATTATTATAATTTTTTTTGGCAGTTTGGTATGGAAGTAGATAAGCATTTGTAACTTTTAAATTAACATTCTTTTAAAGTTTATTTAAAGGATGTCTGTAAATTTTTAATATAATAAATTTTTGTTGTAAATTTAGAAATATAATTAAAGTTATCTGTGATTAGTTATTTGATATATTTTGTTTTTGTAAATTATTATTCGAAATTATTATTAACGAAAGTAATAAATTTTAATTCGCCTTCAGATTACTCATATTTTAATTTTTAGATTTATAAAGAAAGAAAATTATTTACAAAATTTTTTGTTCATTTTAAAAGAAAGTAGAAAAATTATACGCTAGCAGAATGTTATGGTGCATTTTCTGAATCGCTATATTCCTCATTAGCATCCTTAGCATCCACCTACCTTAGGTTGTATACTTTGTAAACATCATCTATTTAATAAACTAACTTTGTAATTAAGAATACAGGTTAGATGAAGTCCACACACAACCCAACATTTTTTCGTTGTTTATATTAATTATCAAATTTTTGCTTACCATCGATTAAGCAACGAATGTAATTTTTTTTTTAATTTTTTTACATAATTCATATAAAATTTATTTCTAATTTCAGTGTAATATCATGATGATGATGGTGCTATTGGAGAATAAAAACGAACATTTGCACTTAATAAATAAGAAATGGAAACAAAAAAGATTTTTTATAGACAAGTTTACAAATTAAGATTGATTTATTGACAAATATGTTAAAAGAAAAAATACGAGTATAAATATTATATGAACATAACTAATCCACAATATAATAGAAGAATAGAAGCTTCAAGAAGAAGTTTTTTATGTATTAGAAAACAAGAAAAATTACTTTAAAAAAATGCTTCAAGACATAGAGAGTTCATTATTGTTTTTTTTTATTGACTGTAAATTTATTTAAAAATACTCTGTATCAGCAACGAAAAAAAAAAATCTTCTTCTTTTATTAAAAGTGATAAAAAAGATCCCTTTGAATTAGTTCGTCAGTAAAAATATTTAATTGGCTTCAAGCTTTATATTAAAATGCCCGTTCATACGTTATTACATTTTTACATTTGACACACTGGGGCATTTAAAACGTAACAATCTTATGTTTCACTTTCCTAGCATCTTGTGACTTTGGCGTTATTTTTATGCTCAAGTTTTCTTGTTTGTTAAATTTTCGCTTTATGTAAAACAGCCAGCCTTGCCTTAATGTCTTATGGCTTCGTCGAGATTATAACTCACGACCTGTTTATCAGGCACCTTTAAATCTCGAAGTTTTTGCGCTTTCATTTACCTGCATTTTACTACACATTCCGCTCATGAGAGGTTTCGAAACTTCCATAACCAAACCTAAAGCCTCCCTAATATCTAAAAGAAGATCGCTTGCAAACGTTTTAAAAATTATATTGGAATCAAAAACAAATTTCGATTTTTTTCTTATTCTTAATGAGTTAAGAATTTCGTATTTCTTTTATTTGTTAGATATTAGATATTGGAGTAATTTATCAAGCTCTTCTGCTCAATTAAATTTTGGATAAATGATTATTTCTTTAGCATTATAATTATTTTCGTCTTTATTCTGTCCATTTGAGCTTAATTCTTTTTGCTTCTCTTGGAAACACTGTGCTTCATATATATATTACAATTATTACACACGTTGTCTTGAAAAAATGTCTGCGATTTTTTATGCTTTCAGTAATTCAGTGTTTTTACTTTAATAAATGTCAAATGAAAATAAGAACACTTACGAAATGAAATCACGTTTTCATCTTACATCCACAATATAAGAAATGCCAATTATTATAGAGATGGTTGGAAAACAAAGAATAATATAAAGATCGTGACAGAAAAAATAATATTGTGCAGTATTAAGTTTGCTATGTACGAAATAAAAGGTCAGTTTTGTTGTTGGCAGTTTAATAATCGTTTTTATTTTAAGTAGTTAAAATAGAGCTGGTGTAATTGTTGTGTCAGAGAAATAATAAAATGTTAAACTTCTTGAAGTATATTTGTTTAAATTTTATATGTATTTTAGTACACTTCAAAATAATTATGTAAAATTTAGCATATGATTTGAGATTTCTTACTGTGCACTTGGATTAACAGTAGGGTTGTTTGCTTAATAGGTCGACCGACTACAAGTATTAGCCAGGAGGGAGCTAGTCTTTAGAATCAAATTTTGATGTTTGCCAATACTCGTAGCATGTAAATTCAAAAGTTCTTCAAAATCTGTACACTTTGGACTAAATCAAAAGATCAGCCTCTAAACGCCTAACGTAAATGCTGCTGCCCAAATTTGGCTGCGTTATTCTGATCCAACAGCACACAAAAAAAGCTTTTACATTTATTAAAATAGTATTTGCTAACAGGTGTAAATATAATTAAATATTTATTAAAAACACAGAAAAAAATTTTTTACTTCTATTAAAATTTTATTTATTTTCAGATACGCATTTTATAAAATTTTTAATTTATTCCTTTTGTTTATTTACTACCATATTCATAAGAAATAAAATAGATTTGAAATTTAATGTTTGACAAATTTTCTATACAAATTTGTCCTAAAATATGTGTAAAATCCATTTAAATAATTTATGAATACGGCAGTTAGTTTAGAAACTATTTTCTTCTTTTTTAGTTAAACATTTATTTAAAACAATTGTTTGTTTAATGTATAAATTTTATATATACGAGTATTTTTTAATTAAATATACATATTGTTACGTTTTTCGCTTTTTTTTAACAAACGTACAGATTCTTTTCATTTAAAATACCACTGTGGCTCATTAATCTGTATTCAAACTTTATGGCTTTCCTGACTATAATTCTTCATCCTGCCGGTCTTGTGAACCCTTGGTCTCGTATTTACTAAACATGCATCCATCCATCCACGCTACACTACTCTGTTACTCCGGCGAGACATGAACTACTCGATGCCTTGTTTAGTAATGTTAACCATCCACAGACATCTCCACTACTCCTTTTGTCCAAGCCAGTCATCCCCTCTACACCAATAGCCACAACACACGCCTGCCATACACTGTTGTTATGCTGTTACAGTTGCTTTTTATTATAAATGGCTTTTTGGCAATTATCTGTTGCTCTTATATTAAATTGGACGTCTCCACTAAATTATCTGCCATTGCTTCACAGGTTTATACTGCTGTTCATTAATTTAAATTGCATTATAACAATTTTTATTTTTCGTTGTGCACATGTCTGACGGCGGGGATCGAGCCCACCATCTTCTGTTTTACAGCACGCACCTCTACCAATGCAACCATTGAGGTTGCTCAGCTTTTGTTGGCTAATTGTGGTTTTATTCTCCCCCCGGGGGCACCAAGGGTCTGTGCTGGTCTAACCACGGCGCAGACGAGGGTCCTCGGGGGTATAAGGGGAACCAGTCCCCCGGTGTTGCAGGCACCGAAGCTGATAGACAGTTGGGTACTGTCGGGGTTTTCTACTAGTTTCCTCTTGATAATAATTTATATTTGAATTAAAAAAAAAAAAAAAAACGGGTGCCACGGGAACCGGTGGCCCATCTCTGTAGCCGGTTATTGGTGAGGTCCCTTCGGGGTACACGTGGTGGCTTTGGTTAGAAAAGTCTATATCTGCGGGTCTGGCGCGGAATAGATGGCAAGTGTGCTGTTGCACTCTCAACAGACGGGGTTGGATAGTGTCCAACCCTCAAGCAAGGGGAAGTTCATGGGCCTGCAAGCCATGTTCTTGAAGTTGCAACTCTGTTGGCTTCGTCCTATAGAGGGCGCTAGTCGACGCTTTGCATTTCACTCAGTGGTAAGACCACCGTCACGTGAGCCTTCACGGGCAGGAAGTGACGTTAACTTGATCACGTATGTGGTTTTATTCTATACACACACCATTAGTTCAAATATCTTATTCACCATACTCATACGGATATCAACAACAGAGGTTCCCAGATCTTACAATCGTAATAATATATTTAAGAAAAATAAAAATTTAATGCAATACAAATTAAATGTAAACAAAACTTTTTTCTACGCAGAAAATAATTTTAGTACCAGCCTTAGGCATAATAATAAGCTCCATAAATATCAAGAAGTTATACAAAAGGTCTGTCCAACGGTACGTGCATTGATATTTCGAGCCCACTCTAACCAGAAAGTTTTTTGTACAATTATTATGTTTTATGGCAGATATCCCGAACCGCAAATTGAAAATTCGTTGAAATTTGTTGTTGTTGGCAATAGGGGCATTCTCACAATAGCAGAATTTTTGAATTTGAAAAGACAAAGCGAGACAGCTATGTCTAAGAAGGAATAAAGAAGAACCCTAAGATAAGTATGTGGCTATGTGGCAGGACTCGATATCTGGCTATAATTAAAATCAATTAAGATAATTGTTATACCAGAGAAGAAGATGAATAATTTTGGTCTGCCAAAATTATTTTAAAAATTATAAAACTATATTGTGGTAAAAGTAGCTTAATGTTGTAACGACAAAAGTCGCCTCCTCGTTTTTGTCAACACCTGAATATTGTTTTGTTATGTATCAGTGCTTGAATAAGTTATATTTCCCTTTTGTTATTACCTTTAGAATTAAGTTTTTATAGAGTGAATTATATTTAGATCATGATAAGTTTTCTACCCGAGGATAATTTGAATTAACGGTCGGGTGACACAGTACGCCCTCTTGAAGATAATACCTGCAGACTAACAAGACAGCTGTAACAGCCAACAATGTCACAACTGTCACGAATGAAAATACAACACTCGGCTGTGTTTGACGATGAAACACAACCGAATAAGACATGTGTGTGAATGAATGTGTGTGCCCACGCACAAGTATAAAAAGGCGAACATTGAGTTGGAAAAGATCAGTTAGTAAGCAGCTGGCCTGCAGGTAAGAAGTTGCTTGGTGAGGAATTTACAATTCCCCAAATTATTTCTTATCTGCAGAAATACTGCATTTGTGGGTAACTCGACTAGCGGAGATAGTCTTGGCGAGGAATTATACAATTCCCCAGGTTTAGTCTTGCGCTGCCTAGCTCTCCCATAGTGGTTGCCATTCATCGCGACTGTGCGACAGTTGCTACGCCTGTTGGTAAAACAACGCCACAGAAGTTACACTTCTACCGGCGTTCGTTCGGCCTTGTCGCTTACCTTGGCGAGGAATTATACAATTCCCCAGGGTTAGGCTGCGCGGTCGGGCACTACCACTAGGCGCTGCCAGGAGCACGTCCGGCGTAAAGCCCGGGTGTTGCCGCTGAACCTGCGCCATCGCTGGTCAAGCGCTACCTGCGCCATCGTGATTGAAGAGCCGCTTACGCCATCGCTGTTGTCGCCGCTGCCCGTGCCATTGCCGCCCGGTAGCATCGCCGTATCGTCAAGCGCTACCTGCGCCATCGCTGTTTGCGCCGCTGCCTGTGCCATTGCCGCCCGGTAGCGTCGCCGTGTCTTCAAGCGCTACCTGCACCATCGCGGATGAAGCGCTACTGACGCCATCGCTGTTTGCGCCGCTGCCCGTGCCATTGCCGCCCGGTAGCATCGCCGTATCGTCAAGCGCTACCTGCGCCATCGCTGTTGGCGCCGCTGCCCGTGCCATTGCCGCCCGGTAGCGTCGTCGTATCTTCAAGCGCTACCTGCGCCATCGCTGGTCAAGCGCTACCTGCGCCATCGCTATTTGCGCCGCTGCCCATGCCATTGCCGCCCGGTAGCGTCGCCGTATCTACAAGCGCTACCTGCACCATCGCGGATGAAGCGCTACTTACGCCATCGCTGTTTGCGCCGCTGCCCGTGCCATTGCCGCCCGGTAGCATCGCCGTATCGTCAAGCGCTACCTGCGCCATCGCTGTTTGCGCCGCTGCCCGTGCCATTGCCGCCCGGTAGCGTCGTCGTATCTTCAAGCGCTACCTGCGCCATCGCTGGTCAAGCGCTACCTGCGCCATCGCTATTTGCGCCGCTGCCCATGCCATTGCCGCCCGGTAGCGTCGCCGTATCTACAAGCGCTACCTGCACCATCGCGGATGAAGCGCTACTTACGCCATCGCTGTTTGCGCCGCTGCCTGTGCCATTGCCGCCCGGTAGCGTCGTCGTATCTTCAAGCGCTACCTGCGCCATCGCTGTTTGCGCCGCTGCCCGTGCCATTGCCGCCCGGTAGCGTCGCACTGTCTTCAAGCGCTACCTGCGCCAACGCTGTTGAAGCGCGACCTGAGCCATCGATGTTTTCGCCACTAGCCAGTGTCAACTACTCCAACAAACGTAAGCACATCGCCTTAACGCGGACGCTGATCAACCGCGCTGTCACCTCCGACTACGTCACCCGACCATCATCCTCTAGCAACCCATCGTTGTAATATTTACCACAGAGTAAAAATAAAACCTGGATTTAAGTTTTATAACGTTTTTTTTGAAACAAGAGTTGTTTTATTCCCTTTCCGTCGTGAGACGAAAGACAAAAACATCAACGACCCTGGACTCCGCTGTAGCTATCCCAGCAACCAGCGTAGAACGTGGCGTTACAATGGCGCCCGAGCAGGGACACTAATAGTGTTCAAATTTTTTTTTTTTCAAAAAAGGAAAAAAAAATCCACAAGAAATTGCTATCAAGACACTCTATGATGAAGTTACGGTCGGAATCGGGGTTACATCGGGCCACTTCCCCAACCGAAAACACCGCCGAGATTCCCCTAGCAGAAACGCCGGGCCCGCTACAAGCGGAAGTGCAGGAACTCATCAAGAGACGGCGCAGCCGTCAACAACTGCGTCTGTTGCGAGTTTATGAAGGTCAGCGGTACCAAATCCTGATCGCACGAAGTGGCAAGATCCGTATCCTTCGGGCACAGTAAGTGGAGCCCTAAGCCGTATCGGAGGGAGGCAGTGTAACGACAAAAGTCGCCTCCTCGTTTTTGTCAACACCTGAATATTGTTTTGTTATGTATCAGTGCTTGAATAAGTTATATTTCCCTTTTGTTATTACCTTTAGAATTAAGTTTTTATAGAGTGAATTATATTTAGATCATGATAAGTTTTCTACCCGAGGATAATTTGAATTAACGGTCGGGTGACACAGTACGCCCTCTTGAAGATAATACCTGCAGACTAACAAGACAGCTGTAACAGCCAACAATGTCACAACTGTCACGAATGAAAATACAACACTCGGCTGTGTTTGACGATGAAACACAACCGAATAAGACATGTGTGTGAATGAATGTGTGTGCCCACGCACAAGTATAAAAAGGCGAACATTGAGTTGGAAAAGATCAGTTAGTAAGCAGCTGGCCTGCAGGTAAGAAGTTGCTTGGTGAGGAATTTACAATTCCCCAAATTATTTCTTATCTGCAGAAATACTGCATTTGTGGGTAACTCGACTAGCGGAGATAGTCTTGGCGAGGAATTATACAATTCCCCAGGTTTAGTCTTGCGCTGCCTAGCTCTCCCATAGTGGTTGCCATTCATCGCGACTGTGCGACAGTTGCTACGCCTGTTGGTAAAACAACGCCACAGAAGTTACACTTCTACCGGCGTTCGTTCGGCCTTGTCGCTTACCTTGGCGAGGAATTATACAATTCCCCAGGGTTAGGCTGCGCGGTCGGGCACTACCACTAGGCGCTGCCAGGAGCACGTCCGGCGTAAAGCCCGGGTGTTGCCGCTGAACCTGCGCCATCGCTGGTCAAGCGCTACCTGCGCCATCGTGATTGAAGAGCCGCTTACGCCATCGCTGTTGTCGCCGCTGCCCGTGCCATTGCCGCCCGGTAGCATCGCCGTATCGTCAAGCGCTACCTGCGCCATCGCTGTTTGCGCCGCTGCCTGTGCCATTGCCGCCCGGTAGCGTCGCCGTGTCTTCAAGCGCTACCTGCACCATCGCGGATGAAGCGCTACTGACGCCATCGCTGTTTGCGCCGCTGCCCGTGCCATTGCCGCCCGGTAGCATCGCCGTATCGTCAAGCGCTACCTGCGCCATCGCTGTTGGCGCCGCTGCCCGTGCCATTGCCGCCCGGTAGCGTCGTCGTATCTTCAAGCGCTACCTGCGCCATCGCTGGTCAAGCGCTACCTGCGCCATCGCTATTTGCGCCGCTGCCCATGCCATTGCCGCCCGGTAGCGTCGCCGTATCTACAAGCGCTACCTGCACCATCGCGGATGAAGCGCTACTTACGCCATCGCTGTTTGCGCCGCTGCCCGTGCCATTGCCGCCCGGTAGCATCGCCGTATCGTCAAGCGCTACCTGCGCCATCGCTGTTTGCGCCGCTGCCCGTGCCATTGCCGCCCGGTAGCGTCGTCGTATCTTCAAGCGCTACCTGCGCCATCGCTGGTCAAGCGCTACCTGCGCCATCGCTATTTGCGCCGCTGCCCATGCCATTGCCGCCCGGTAGCGTCGCCGTATCTACAAGCGCTACCTGCACCATCGCGGATGAAGCGCTACTTACGCCATCGCTGTTTGCGCCGCTGCCTGTGCCATTGCCGCCCGGTAGCGTCGTCGTATCTTCAAGCGCTACCTGCGCCATCGCTGTTTGCGCCGCTGCCCGTGCCATTGCCGCCCGGTAGCGTCGCACTGTCTTCAAGCGCTACCTGCGCCAACGCTGTTGAAGCGCGACCTGAGCCATCGATGTTTTCGCCACTAGCCAGTGTCAACTACTCCAACAAACGTAAGCACATCGCCTTAACGCGGACGCTGATCAACCGCGCTGTCACCTCCGACTACGTCACCCGACCATCATCCTCTAGCAACCCATCGTTGTAATATTTACCACAGAGTAAAAATAAAACCTGGATTTAAGTTTTATAACGTTTTTTTTGAAACAAGAGTTGTTTTATTCCCTTTCCGTCGTGAGACGAAAGACAAAAACATCAACGACCCTGGACTCCGCTGTAGCTATCCCAGCAACCAGCGTAGAACGTGTCGTTACAATGTATAAATATTACTGATAACTTGAGTTTTTTAGTCCACCTTTGAAATTTTAAAATAAAATACTACCGAAGGGAATACGTTTAATTCTTAAGGTAATATTGCTGTTATTAAAAAATACTTCAACTTAATAAAAATTTAATTTTTTGTTACAGCGTTTTAAGTCTATAATAAAACACTTACTTTTGGTCTCGTGCGTTGGCACGTATATAATTTTGTAATGAGCAATAAATGAGTGCAATAAAAATATAAAAGTGAACAATGGTCAAAGTATTTTATATGCGAAAAACGTTTTTCAAGTTTTTTTTTTAATAATATTTTAGAAGAACAACATTTTATCGTTCCACAATAAAAACTGATTCAATGTTAACTTAAAATGAACATTAAGGTTTTTCTTTTCATTTTTTATTCGCAAAGGTGTTAAAAGAAAATAAGTTGTTGTAACAAAAATAAATATTCTCTTTTTTTTCAATGCTTTTGAGGTTACCTTATGAATTTTAAGATTTAAACGAAACACTGTTTGCTCTTTTTTAAGTTTGCTTTAACAAACGGCTTTTAGGCGAAACCGTTTTACGTAATAAATGGTTTATTAAAATATCTTTGAAATTCAATTAAGAAAAAAAAAATGGAATTGTTCTATTGCTGCTAGCTATCTAACTAAATAGAAAATAATTTTATAATTTTTTCGCCTTAAGGTCAGTTGTTTTCCTTTACTCAATAAAATAATACATAAAAAAAAAAAATTTGTTATTTACTTTCTGTTTTATTTTATTGATTTTTCCCAATATTTCGATCAACTTCGTTGATCATCTTCAGGGGATAATTATCATTTAATTGAAAAGTTATAACTATTTTATCTTCCGCGCTTCACTCGTTGCACTATTGTCAAAATGTATTGAGTAGAAGAAAACAACTGACCTCAAGACGAAAAAAGAATAAAATAATATAATAATACAACAGTTCAACGAAAATACAAAATATATTAACTAGAAAAATTTTTTGCATAAATTAGATTTGAAAATTCTTGATGTTGATGTTTTTTTTTTTTTGTTGGGAGCAGCACTCTGGGGATGACTTCTACTAATGCAACGCATTTTGCAAGTTCCCCAATTTCGTAAGAGCATATTCCGTTGTGGTAACGATAAAACAGTGAAACACACCCTACATTGCATCGATGCTCCGATGAATCGATAGAGCAAGACATGCTTCTGTCACCGATGAGCTTCTTCGTTCTCTTCTGCATACAGACGAGTAACTCCAAGATAGTCTTTGAAGCAATGGCTTATACATAAGTTTTGTATTCCATTTTCAGTCTCCTAAAGGTGACATATTCATCCGTACACCTGTGCGATAGCACAGATAACTTGGTTTTACGAGCGTTAAATTGAACCCTGTTGGCGGGGATCCATTCGAAGATGCTAAAATATTGCGATTAATATATCGTCTATTTGCTTTCGCAAAGCCAAAATTTGCGAAAGGATAAGCTTATTGCGAAATGAATATAAACGAATGAATATACCGTCATCTGTAAAAGTAAAGATAAGTTTGGAAGTCTGACGTAGAAGGTCTTTAAGAAAAATAAGAAGTAGGATAGGAGAACGGATGGAACCTTGCTGTACCCCTCGTTTGATGAGATCCCACGTACAGTGAGATCCCTGAGAATGCTCAATATAAATCGAGAGAAGCTATCATCAAAACGACAAGCAATAAGTTTTCATATAAGTGGAATATGCCACACTTTATCAAACGCCTTGGAAATATTTAAAGCCGCCACCTTACTTTTGCCGAAATAGTGAATGGATTTACACCATTTTTCCGCAAGGAGGGCCAGTTGTGTTGGGGATTGAAGAAATCAATTAGTATTCCTTTGACAACTATTATTGACTAACTTAACTATAGTGTAAATATTAAATTTGCTAAGAATTGATGACTTTATATTTCTAGTGTAGAGGGCATGTAAATTATTTCTTTACTTGTGCCACTCTTGACTTATTATATAAAAACGAAATCATAAGAAGAAAAACATGAGTTAAAAATTATATGTCATTGTTTCGCAAATGATAATTAGTTAATTTACACACCACCAAAATAAGCTTTACAAAGTTTAAGTAGAGAAGTTTAATTAAAGAAAATTACAAGTTTAAAATGCTACTTTTTATTTCGATTTATTTATTTTTTATATGTATTAATATATTTCTAAAATTTTAGTATTTTATGTAAATAACTGGCATTTTCCAAACTAAAAGCTTTTTATACAATTTTTGTTACTGTTTTGTTTTTACTTAGTTGCCCTTCAAAGTACTTTTTGCAACGTAGCGTTAAATCAAAGTTCTAAAAAATGTATTTACCAAAAAAAAAAAAATAAAAAAAATAAAAAAATATGCAGATGATTTTTAAAACATCTCTTTTATAATCAAGCCGTTTCTTTTTTTACTGTTTTTTTTTTTCTACTTTTCAAACTTACTATTAAAATTATGTCATTTCCATGCACTTATAATACACATGTAAATTTTGCAAAAAAAAAAATTACACACAACCAAATTCCTCAGTGTGTATGTAAAAAATACGTATGTGTTCAAACAAACATCAAACTCATATAAAATATACTTACTTGGCATACAACGCCATATAAAATTTCACATTAACTTAATAAACACAGAAAAATTCATATTACGCTTGTGTCTATAATATACTTAGGTGTACAGTATAGTCTAAAAGTAAGTCAAGGCTAAAAATTTTTTGCGAATAAGATCATTTCGTTTTTAAACAATAAAAAATCTGAATAAACAATTTTATAATTCACTTCAAGGACTCTGGCCAACTTTTTCATTCAAATAATAGTACTCAATTAGCGGTACTTAAATACCTAAAACTTCTACGCTTCACAATTTTCTATGGCTTGTATTTTGTGTATATGTACGAGGGCTGCTCTATATATTTCTGGCCTAATAGTAAAAATGCGAATATTTATAATCAAAAATGGTTTTATTGGTTTTCAAAGTATTCTCCAGCATGATTTATACACTTGCATGCTCTCAAACCAGTTGTCGAAGCACTTTTTCCACTCCGATTGAGACACCTCTAAAACATGGTTTTTGAACACTTCAACAGCTTCTTCTGGCGACGAAAATCGTTGACCACGCATTTTTTTCTTGATGTGCGGAAACAAGAAGAAGTCATTAGGTGCCAAGTCAGGGCTGTACGGCGGATGAACCATTAATTCGACGTTTTGGCCGGTCAAAAACGCTCTGGTTTGAGCCGATGTGTGAGAGCTCGCATTGTCATGGTAAACAATGATTCGTCTTCTCTTGTTGGTTTTTCGAATTTCTCCGATGACTTCAGGCAAAAAAATTGTAGTGTACCACTCAGAAGTGACCGTCCTACGTTGCTCAAGCGGAACAGTCGCCACAGTACCAGTTTTGCCGAAGAAACAGGCGACCATTTGCTTCTTCCACGAACAACTTTCGTTGGATTTTGCTCGTTTTTGAAGACCCACACGGTCGATTGTTGTTTCGTTTCGGGCGCATACGCATAGATCCATGATTCGTCAGCTGTGACGATCTTATAAACGTCTTTTGAAGCACCGCAATCGTATTTTTGCAGCATTTCTTTGCACCAATCGACAAGAGCCTTTTTTGAGCGACTTTCGAATTGTGCGGGATCTAACGAGAACAAACCTTTTTTTACGGCCAGGTGTTCATGCAGTATCGAATGTATGCTGGTGGAAGAAATGTCCAAGGACGACTCTATCTCTCGGTATGTCGCATGTCGATCTTGCATTATGAGTTCACGCACGGCATCAATGTTCTCTGGCACAACAGCCGCTTTTGGACGACCTGCACGGAATTCGTCTTTGAGCGAGCTTCGGCCACGATTAAATTCATTATACCAATTTTTCACAGTGCTGTAGGATGGTACTTCATCGCTATACAAAGATTTAAGTTCATCAATGCACTCTTGTCGTGATAATCCACGTCGAAAGTTGTGAAAAATTATGGCACGAAAATGTTCACAAGTTAATTCCATTTTTTTCTAGTCACTGTAAACAACACAAATAATGGTCGTACGTCAAAACGTTTTGAGTACGATTATGCTTAAAAATGACAAACTTTCCAATGGAAATGTCAGATTGCACTTGGCAGCACTCAGTGTTGCCAGGCCAGAAATATATATAGCAGCCCTCGTGAACGCTAAATAAGAAAATTGTGTTTGAATTTGACAACAACTGGTATTAAAAATGGAAAATCAAAATGTTTAAAGTCGTTATATATTCGGGCGACTAAAATTATAAATTAAGAATTATAGGCCATATAAACACCCGTACAAATGGAGTCAGTGACTGACTAGATCAAGTAAATTTGTGCAAAAAGAGTGAAATTATTTTAAAGAAATGCAAGGCTTTAATTTTCTGTGTTCCCTACCGTATTTTTTTGTATATTTTTGTTGTTTTCTAAAGTCAATTTGGATAATTTTGTCACCCACCAAACCTCCATTTACGCATTACAATTTAACAATGTGAATATTATCCTTTCGTTTTTAGATATACTGGTACGATTGGATTGATAAATATTTTACTTAATCTCTGCAAATATGTATGGAATACAATATCAGATAAACGTCCGCCTTTGTCAGCCACACAAATACCAACCCTTTTGAGCAAATTTCTCATTACATTCTCATAAATTTTACGCGGTATTTCATTAATTTCATTACAAATATTTTGTTTGTCTTGCTCAAGCGTTTCTGCTTTGTTTGCATAAACCTTGCTGGAGTAGTCAAAACATGGCGACCGTGGAGGCCATTCAACATCACCCCTTCTTGAAATAATTTCTTGTGGAAAGACGTCTCGCAGGAATTCCATTGTAATCCTGGCGGTATGCGATGTGGCACCGAATATTTTTCTATAAAAAGTTAACCACGTGTCTACTTCACAGCTGTCTTGTATAAACTGTCAAGTCTAATGCTTACCAAAATGGCAGCAAAACAAAGTTTACGATCCCTATGGACTCTGTGTAAATATCGAGGGTATAATCTTTACATATAATAAAACTGTACCAGGGTCATTTTTGTACATGAAATATTTTTCGAAAATTTTGTTGTTAGTACAGATAAAAATAATATAGAATACAAAACACATATTTTTGGAATTTTTTTCTATCTGTGTTCGCATCACGTAAAAACTACTGGATGGATTTGAACAAAATTTTGTGAGGAGGTCTTTTAGAACCTTATTCGAATATTAAAAATAATCTTATTTTTCTATTAAATTTATTCTAGACACACGCCACCACACCGAGCAGTCAATGAAAAGAGTCAGGTAATAGATTGATCCAAATATCTTTGTATTCTTCTTTTAAAAAACGAGATGAGAAGTTCCTTAGGTCATTGTAGCAAAACACCATGAATTAAGGCCGAAAACTTGATGTAATAATATAACTAAGGTAAAAATAGTAGAAATAAAGTTGATAGTTGATAATAAAGAAATAAAAGTTTAATATTATTTTTAAATTCTCCGTATAAATAAATTTCATTTTCCTTTATTTTTAGTACTTAAGATAACTTGTGTTAATTTTTAAAAATTTATTTAAGTATTATAAGTAAATATTATCTAAGAGAAATGACTTACTTTTCCACAAGAAATGTCTTAATTTTGCAACACATTGTATTTTTATACATCACTATTTGTGTCTCTGTTGGAAGTATTCGATGTTGTTAAAGATGATACTACAAACTTTGTATGATAAAAAGTGTAGTTTGCAAACAAAAATTTAGTTAATGGTTAAAATAAGCTGTGCTCATAAAAAATATATTAACATAATCGCTATGCCTGACGTGGCAATAATAGATATTTTTCTATGTATATTTCAATGTTTGCAAGAATCACTATACTAGAACCAAATACGAGCCTGTATATGTGTGTTAGTAAAAAGTTTCAACTACACACACACACACACTACATTGTAGTTTTTATATAGGAACACATATATTATACGTTGCTATAAAAACAGTTAATACTCGCAATATCATATCATGCAATATGTATGATGTATATAATATAACTAAAAGCTTTAAGTATACTGTTTTACTTTAATAAATCTTATTTTTATGGTAACAACAACTGAAATATTTTTAATGTATATAAAGCACTTTTATGATTTTGTCATAGAATTAAATTGACAGTGTTTCTTAATTTTGCGGAGAACCTCTAAATTAATGCTGTAGTTTTCGCCTGAAATGGAGTGTTTAATTAGTAAACCCGTTTGCAGAAACAAGTCTTTATTTAAAAAAAAAGAAATATCACTTTTGTTAATTAAATTTACGTTAAATCGTGCTCTAATCCTAATCTGAATTATAAAATTCACCGATATTGATCATTTAGGGGGAGAACACGTCTAGAAAGCTATTTTATTATATTAGTTTTCTATACTGCACTTTAAATATTCTTTGATTTTCTTTAATTCAGCCAGAATTTAGGGGGTGATCCCTGCTTGCTCATGTAATGTAATGTCTCAGAGCTAGGAAATTAGATTTATGGATAAAGTGATTAATGTTTGTAAATATTCGTTTCTAATGTTTTTACACTGAAAGGGAGAGAAAAGAATTCTACTGGGAGTTTATTCCACAAACAAAAAAAAAAAAATATTAAGGTAAAAAGCGAATTTCCCTTGTAATGGGTAGTTGGATCAACAGGCCAACCGATCACAAAAGGATTGGCTCTTAATAAAGAATATATAAACGGTGCTTTTACCCTCAATAATCAATATCGGTGTTTTAAATAATTAATTGGGGTAATAGAAAATAGCACGAAAAAAATTGTTCTTTTCGAAAATTAATAATTATAATAAAAAATTCCCCTTGTTTAATTTAATTTAATAATTGCAAAATGCCCGTGCACATAAATAAATTATCAAAGTATTTTGTGATATTTTATTTTTAATCATCTTTTAACTCTATAAAAGAGCCGAAAAAAGGTCAGCCGTATACAGTGGATAAAATAAAAATAAAATCATAGTTAATTATTGTTGGTTTTGCGTAAACTTTGATTTTTGGCTTTACTTTATTGTTTAGACGAAAATTATTAGTTTATTTAAAATGTTTGTGAGAAGTTTCCTGAAGAGCAAGGTAAGCGATAGCGAAATGGACATCGAAACGTGCTTTCACCCTCAATAATAATCAATATCTGTGATTTATATAATTAATCGGGATAGTAGAAAATAGCAGGAAAATTTATTTCTTTTTAAAAATTTAATAATATAATAAGAAATTCCCGTTACTTATTTAATGCAAGAGATAACGGTTTTCAGGAACAAGTTCCCTGAATTCTTCAGAACACATTTCGTTGCAGTAATCATAAAAGAGAGCTGTCACCGATGAGTTTTATTGCTCTTTCCTGTACCTAGTCAAGTAACTCCAAAATAGTTCTTGAAATACCGGTCAGTACATGAGAATTGTATTTTATTTTAGTTTTGATAAAAAGATTTGAAATATTCCATGCACTTAAAACATATAATGGTTTTACTAATAATATAATTTAACTATGCTTGTATGTATAATTTATTGGACTTAAAGTTTATCGACTGCTTTTGTCAACGTTTTCGTAGCCACATACATAATAGTCAACATCAATGCCTTCAAAAGATAACTGTTTTATCAAAAATTTAGTTCAAAATTTTGTTATTAATAAATCTCTTTATAATATATTCAGCTATTTTTTTAAACAAATTTAAAAATTGGATCTGTAGTAAATTAGTTTTTCTCACAACGATCTTAAGCCGTACATATAATTATAAATACATACTTTACAGCGTCTAATAAAAACTAAGGAAACCTAAAAGGTTTATAAAATCTTAATTAAAATTTTTTATAATTTTTAAAGGAAAAAGGTATGATACTTCCTACAGAATACATATATTTGAATTTTTTTTTTTCAGTGAAAACCAGCTATAAATAATGGCTTAATAAAAACAAAAAAATAAAATAAAAAAATGAAAAGAAAAATTTTAGAAAAATGTGAATTTTTAAGCTAAACTAATACAAGTGAAATTGTAATGTTATACCAAGTGATAGAGCCGACTAGCGGTACAATTTAATGAACTTTAATAAAAGAAGAGTCTAAAAAGTTACAGAAGCTGCCGATTAGCAGTTGCACGATATTTAAAATATTTTTAAGATAAATTTAACTAAAAAATATCGATTCGTATAAGGTTTTTTTTTTTTCTTCCTTTGTTTTCTGCTGCTAACGGAGAAAAAAATTAAAAAAGAAATTAAGGTAAGAGTACAAAAGTGAAATAGTAGTGTATTGTTCAACTGAAACAAAAAATATAAAAATTTGACAAAATTATAAAGTATACAAAAGTGGAAAATAAACGAATAATAAAAACAATACAAGTATTTTAGCGCTAATATTGTCGGTAATATTACTTATTTTTGTAGATTATCCTTAAAAAGTTTAATCGTATAAGGAAGCGTTATATATATGGATCTAAATAAGGTCTGAAAAGTTTGTTTTTCTTTGATGTATTTCGAGTAAAGTATTACTTCGATTTCTGTAAACTATAGAAGAATTGAAAACAGAATATTTGTTTATATTGCATTTAAAAGTTTTGAGAAAAATTGTATTTTTTTTAATACATACCTTTCATTAAAGGCGTATAAAAATATATAAAAAATTGATGAAAGAGGTGCACACATAAATTTCATACTTTCTTCTTAAATTTATAACATGATTCTATTTTCTAACCTATCTTTTTACCTTTGATACATATTTTTTTTTTTCATCCATCTTGCATTTTCTACATTTCTCACATCAGTGATTTGCCTGGTATTAAAATCTATTTTAGTAGGTTTATACAGAATATGTATTTTAATTATAAGACATGGAATATTTAAAATGAAGGACAAAATGTATAAATTTTTTGGAACCACTGGATAGTAGATTCGTAGTTAAAAAAATCTTTCAATGATAGAAAAGAATGCTTTCATCAGGTATGTAAAATATTCCACGAAAAAAAAGATGATCATACATGTAAATAAGAAATTCAAATTTAAATATGAAGCGTGTGACGAAATTATAAAAGTAAATACATTTTTAATTGTTTTATTATATTTTTGTCTGAATGTATGTATGACTATTTAAGTAATATATGTACTACGTTTTTCAATAAATTAAACTTATTTGAATTTTTTTACATTACTAGACAAAAACCAAAAAGTTATTATATGCGGTACTCGTGATAAAAAAGCTGTTCAAGTTAAGTCCTTAATGGTGATTAACTCGGTTCAACTACACAAAGCTCTAAATAATATCGGATTCATGTCTAAAAAACAAGGTGGGGCTTTAGTCCAAATATTGGATAGAAGTCTTAAGTTTTTACACAAGTAACCTAAATATTCGTAATTATAGTGCCTGATTACAATTCTCATTTACTCAGTTTTAATTTATACCTAAATACCGGTGGCATGCCATAGTGTCCAAGGACATAATATACATGGACTTTATGTTGCACTCAAAAGTGACATAATGTCCATGATTAAACGTTTTTAAACACTAAAAACAACAACGGCTTCGCTTGCTAAAGATTTCCTCCATAGCTAGCCTTCGGCCGGGCACAAGGATTTTCTCCAGCACCGGGTTCCTCAAGCCGCTTCACAAAATCGTTGCATCTTTCTTATATAGAATGCCATAAAATATAACTACAATAGCCATGGACGTTATGACTTTACGTTAAGGGACATTATGTCCTTGAACGTTATGATATGCCACTTAAATACCTTCAGTAATTGAATAAAATTTGATTAAACATCAGGGACCACGACACTGCTCAGAACCTCTACATACAAACTACTGTAATCAAGAAGTTCATAAAAATATTTACCAGCACGCAATGGTTTGAAAATGATTTATTTTGTACATAATTCGGTATCTTAAGAATTTCTAAAGGTATCTTAATAACATTTTACATAGGCAAAGTAAAGGTGTATCTGAGTAGTGATGCGAAAGGACGGGTAAAGGGGGGAGGCAGCGTCTTGGTAGGCCCTAAACTTGGTTACCTCGGATATATTATTTTTGGAAATATCAAAATATCTCTGAAAAATATGCGTACATGTGAAGGTTATTTTTTTTTTTGTTAAAGAAAAAATTGGTTAAAACTTTTTTTAATTTTGGCTTACTCTTTTTGCTTTGACTCTGTGCATTTTCATTAACATATCTGCAGTGTTTCTTGAGACATCGAATTATATTAAAAATAAGTCGTTTTTAAACCACTGTGCGGCATTCGTTTTTATTTTTACTAAAATATAATATTATATCTGCTATTAGGTTTGAAAATGATACGGGTTGACACATTTCTATGTACAAATCATAGATTTTGCTTCGCTTTTGTAGATAAACTAAATTAAATATTTTTTTATTTAACATGGCAATTTTAAACTTAAACTTTTGAAGTTTTTAACGGTACCAATAAAGGTATGACTAAAAAAGCATTATAATTTACTAGGAAAACCCATGACATTCAGTTATCTTTCTATAACCAAATATTAATTCCTTTAAATTTGTTTTATTTTAGAATTTTTCTTTTTAAATAATACAAGTTTAGTTATACAAATAAATGCTTAGACGTTCATATATACATACATTTATCCTCTAAATATTTTATTTTAATAAATCTTCGTTATATAAAAGAAAAAAAAAATAGAATGTTTTTTGTTTATTTATTTATTTATTTAAATGGGTTATAGCATAAAATTTTAAAATTTAAAGCTTTGTTTTATTTGCAATTTAAGCGATTGCGAAAGAAAATAATTGCAGAAAAAGAATTATTATTTGTTGTGTCAGAATTTAGTTAAAAATTCAACAAAGAATAATGCATAAAAATGGATAAAAAAAATATTTCTTATGTCTTAAAAATAAGATGATTTAAAGTGATTCTAAAAAGTTAAATGTATTTACATAGAGTGATTATTTTGTTGTTTGGAGAATCTTCAATATAGAATTTTGGAAAAGAAATTTTAGAACTTTACTAGTGAGTTTCGATTCTTAAACTCGTGAGAGAATTTTAGTTTTAAGAGTACAAAATAAAAGTTTGAAAAAGAAAATTTACTTTAATTGTGCTTGATTCCTTTAAATATAAATATTTCATGATATTCTCATGAATTTTTATTAACTAAACAAAAAAATGAAATGTATTACTGCGGGGAAAGCATATCCATATGGCCATTTCACTACTGCTCATATATAGCTCATCAGTGGATTCTACCCAAATTTTGTAAGCAAAACCTCAGAGTCTTATACTTAAAGCCAAATTGATTAAATGAGAACTTCATTGAATCAATAAGGCAAAAAAAACCCTAAAAATCCCAAAAAATTTTAATACAAAAACACAGTAACCATTGAGTAAATATTTTTATTTTTTTTTTTTCATTTTTCTACATCAGGGTTGCCATTGGAAACCATTCATATAAATTTGAAAGATTTAATGAAAAAATAAAAATAAAAATTGTAACCAATTTTTATAAATAAGCAACGTGCACACACAAATACTTTAATAAGAAAATTTATTATTTCGAATCTTTTTTATAATAATTTACTTTAATTGTGCTTGATTCCTTTAAATATAAATATTTCGTGATATTCCCATGAAATATTTATTATTATTTTTTTTTATTTTTTTTGTTTTAAAATTGGTAAAAATTTTTAAGTTTTAGTTTATATTCATTTCGAACACGTAAGTAAGGAGCAAACATCAATTTCTTCTCCAAAAAAATTATATAAGCATCTCAAGCCATGCTTACTATCTTAGCAAAAAATATTACGAGTTGTACCACTAAGTTTAACTTTTTAAAAAATCTAAAATTATATTCTGAAGTTGAATATTACCAATCAATTTATTTGTTTTTGTTACACTAGAAAACTAAAATGACTAGTGACGTCAACTTTTACATCAACCAAACATCAAGCTTTCATTCTAGTTTTTTGTAATTTATTTTAGCGAACGCAGTTAGTGGTAGGAAATAGATTTAAATATTTTTTTTAATGGAAAACTCTTGTAATATAAAAATGTATCCAACTTTGTCAAGATATAATTTGCATACACAAAACATTTTTTCATATGAAAAAGCACTGAAAAAATACCTAAAAACAATTTTTACATATGCTAACAATGTGAATGAAAACATAACCTCTAGCATTTATAAGAGACATGTGTATAACACAAAAATAGCTGTTAACATATAAAAAATAAAAAATAATAACAAGAACTTTACCTTAAGCATTGAAACAGACATTTGTCAACGTTGTTCTGTACGAGTTAAATGTAGAAAGACAATTTATTCCATCACTAAAAAAAGAATAAAAGAAAAATATACAATTAATTGCAATTGTTAAAATTCTGCTAGAACAAAAATAGAAAGTTCATATTTAGCAAATTAATTTAAAATAATTTTTCAATCTACAAAACAATTTTGCTTTGCTTATTTTTGAATTCTATGCTTAGTTTACTAAATGAAACACATGAACGATCGTTCCAGCATTTTGATTGTAAATGGAAAAAAGAAAGTGAAAATGAAAATAAAGACGAAAATGAAAAAATTAAATACCATGAAGTTACTAATTAAAATAAGAATAGCTGCGGTTTTTAAATCTTATTATCTAATTTTTTGAATACTCTGCGCTATTTGGCGCTTTAAAATATTAAAAAAGTAAGCACGTCTGACAAAAATAACTAAACGAATTATTCAAATGACCTAGCGTTACCGAAATTACGACCAAATTTCTCACTCTTAAGAGATTGTGTATCTATTTAAAGTAATTGCTTAAAAAGTCAAGTGAAGAGAAGTGGATAGGAAAGTTTTCTATATCCTGCAGGCACCCAAAAAATGCTGTAAATGAAGAATGACTAAATAATACTGTGTAAAATGGCTAATACTCTCTTTTGGAACTATTAAAACGACTGTATCCCGTAAGTATGAATTGATAGCAGTAGGCAATTACATGCAGGCAGGCTCTAAATGGTGTATGAAGAGCCTTTAAGCTTAATTTAGTACACACTAAGATCGTATCGCACATCGTTTTCAAATATTTAAGAATTTGCTAGAATTTGATAAAGGATTACGGACATATGTATATACTGGATGAAAGTGGCATTAAAGATCTGACTTAAAAGCAGATATTGGTTATTTATGAAGTCTCGATTAGAAGACAATTGCGTTGAGCGTAATCTGTAGTGCCATTCACTAGGCTTTTTAAACCACAATTGTTTCGTTTAAAAATGTTAACAACAAAATAAATCCTTTTGCTATTCACTAGCACTTTTAACGATATCTACTGGTGTTTAAAGCAAGCTGTTCCAGTCAGCTGTTATTTTTAGTAAAACAATTTGTGGTTTATTAACAGCAGTATTTTTTGTGTGGTTTTATCCTTTAATCGTTGAATAACATGACTTTAGAGCATTTAGTGTACGAATTATTTTATTAAATAAAACCCTTTTTAATGATTTTATTAAAAATAATAAAGTCGTTCTTCATTTATTTATTATTGAAAAAAAAAAAATTGTACACTGGCAGTGGATGACGTTAAAAAATGAAAAATTTAATAAAAAGATAAACCATTCAATGAAATTACAAAAAATAATAATAATTAAAATAATACAGTACAAAGCAAAAAATTTATCAGAAAAATAATTAAAATAAAAAAAAAACAATTAAAATAAAACACAAAAACCTAAAATTAAAAATTAAAAATACATACATATATGTATACATATTTATGAAAACTATTTTAAATTTATTAATCACATGGTTTTTGTTTTGCTTTTTTTATTTTTCCTTGTTATTTTCCCCTATTTTGACATTACGCTTGGAGAGTTACCAATTTGAATAGAGAAAAACACGAAACTGTTAGCCATGATTATAAATGAGTTAGTGCAAACAAAGTTAATCACCTTTTAAAGTGTTAAAAGTTAGTGAATCACACTACTGGTGAAGATGAACATGCCATAAGAACCCTTGTTATATTTCTATGAACTGGTTTTTTTTTGAAAGTGGCGTAAGTCCACTTTTGTAATTTCAATGATCTATATCCTTCTTTCTATAGTTACCATCAATTCAATAGAGTTCTGTTTTGACATAATATAAACAAAAACCAGCTCATATATTAGATGCAAAGTAGTCCGTAATTCTACCGCTGCATGGAATGATACTTACCTCTAAAAAAAGAATTTAATATTAATATGTATATCGCTTTAAAATAATTTGTTCGATATTTAACCCTGGAGTATGAATAGTCGATGATTCGACATGCACTGCACTGATTTATCTTATTTACGTAAAAAAAACTATCAAATTTTGTTTTTACGGTATCCTTAGGATAACATTTATCAGCTATGCATTTAACAAATGTGTTATTTATCCATACAATCAGTTTAATGCCAAACTAAAACCTAATGAAATGAAAACAAGTATGATCAGTTCAAGCCCTTACCAAAGACAAGTAACAAAATCAAAATTTGAGAAGAGCGAAAAAGAAACCTGAGCTGAGTACCAAGTTGAGCTTTGTTGCGCTGGCTCAAAATTTTTTTAATTGTTAATTTTTATGTTTAGATGCATGTTTTTTTAATTGTTGCTCTCTTTTGTTTTTTAATTATTTTTTCTCTAATTTTTCGTTCTTTTTTTTGTGATCTTAAAAAATAATTTAGAATAAAAGTTTTTTATTTAGACTTATAAGGTGCAAAATTGATTAAGTTTATTGATTGAAAAAGTGTATTTGGCTTTATGTTATACTTATTGGCACTTCAAAATACATCCTCTAATCGACGTTCATTCGTAACAACGTACCTAAAGTCTGGGTTTTTACTCTAGGGTTATAATTTCCTTAAATATGGGCTTTAAGAAGAAAAGAGAAAACATTTTTGTTATTTTAACTCAAAAATATCTAAACTTCCCGATATAATATTTATTAACTTAAAGTATAGTAGTATGTGGAAAACAAATAAATTTTAACTATAACATTAATTAAAGTTTGCTTTCTTATAGTTTTTGTTTTTGAAAATCTCTCTTGAGTTATGCGCAATTTATTATGGACATGACGCCATAAACGAAAAAGATAAAAAACAGTTACAACAACAATACCAATACTACCAGCATAATGTATGGATGTAGGAATGTATGTAAATCCTATAACAGCAAACGGATAAAAATATTACACTCGCTATTGAGATTTAGAACTTTTATACCAACATACATAAATATTTCAGTAACGAAAAGAATAACAAAGTTATTTAGTATTCATTTTTATGCTTTGATAACATTTTCTTTGTCAAGATTGTGTCAAAAATTATTTATTTTTATTCCACTGCTAGTGTAAAGCTATTTAAAATTATCTTTTATTTACATTACTTTACTTTCCTTTACTCTGCTATAATTTTCCATATTTTACTACAGTCGTTTGCACAATTATACTCTACCTCACTTCTCCTTACAATATACCACTCCATTTAAATGGAATAAAAATAACAAAAAAATAAAAAAATTATGTATCAAAAATCGGCGGTAACAAAATGTGAATAAAAAAAATCAAGAGTTCATCAAAATATGTAAGCTTTTAGAAAATCGTAAGCTTTCCAGAAAAGTGGGAATATATTAAATAAACAATTATTTTATAAAAAAAAATATATACATATATAATAATAAAAAACATAAAACGGCATACAATAAAGAAATTCATTAGTTAGACTTATATGTTCTTAAAAAGGATTTGTACGATATTGTTGCTAAGTCGACTTGATACACAAAATTTTTTATTTTTCTAAATTATTAAAAATATACAAAATTATTAAAAAAAAAATATTAATATGTCTTTTGAAGGTTTATATCTGAAATTATTCCACGTATGTACATATGTGACGTAAGCCACAAGTATGTAGAGACCAGTTAATCGCCGAATTTATAAATTAATTTTTTTTAACGTAATTTATTAATTTTTTCAATTATCTCGGTATTATAAATTTTATTTGAAAAAGTATTAAATAATAACAACTTTAAATGGCATAAGCATTTATGGTTGATATTAATGTGCATATCAAAAAAAGCAGTCAACAAATTAAACATACCCCTAAAAATGAAGATAAAAACACATAATAGTATAAATTTTGTTGGCATTTTTGTGGTTTTAATAAACAAACATTGTGTACATATAAATTTTTAGAATATTAAAGCCCGCTTGTATATAGAAATATAGATTTCTTATCACGCAAAAATGTGTGTTGCAAGTTATCCTTAACAAAAAATATTTATGAATTTATAAAATTCCACACACAAAGTATGTATATGAACAGTGGTGTACAATTTTATAGGTATTTCTAAAAGCTTATTGCTTTAACTGTTATAGCATGATTGCTGTATAAGAGTTCATATTATAAAATATAATGGTAATTAACATTTATTTTAGCTATAGATCATCCTAGCAGTTTTTAATTAAATCTGTGATTCATATGTAATAGAATCTTATATTTCCCTTTCACAGATTTCTTGGATCAAATACTGTCATGGATCGAGTAAATTTCAGGTAAAGATATCTCTATAAATAAAACTTTAATTTATCACCAAGATTTTCAGCGATTTATTTACTTAATTCCGAATTTAATATTTCTAATTGATAAGCACATGATTATTTTGTTGCATTAAATGATATTAAAGTTATCTTTAAATTAATCGAAATATATATCGATTATTCACAAAATAATGATTTTCCGAGGATTTTGTTTTTCTTATTTTGTTAACGTTCTTGTCTCATTGCTAAGATATTTATGTTGTGGCTGCCTGCTCAACTTTGATTTCAGTACAATTATTTCATAAATGTTTCGACTACGCCACATATTCTATATCCTTCATCATATATGCAAATCTAGTTTTTTGAAGTAACTCCGATAAAAAAAAACAAATATTGGGGTGACAGAGAATTAAAAAATAAGAAAAAAATTATTTTTTAATTTGTTCCCAATCAGGATTTGAACCATCGATCTTGTAAATGAATGAAAATTGGATTAATTTCGGCTACATATACATATGTACTAATTTTACATTTCGTCGGCTCTAAGTGGGTTAAACATTTTTTATAAATAATATTGGTGTTTAGTTATGGTATGCCCAAGTCTCAGTCTGGAAAAAAGGTTTGCTTCATTGCGGGAAGGCGTTGATGGGTAGATAATTCACTCGCTCTTGAGATTGAATACCTATAGCCGTGATTGTATATTCCCTAATCATAACGTTTAATTGAATGCATATGTTTCCATATTTCAGATTTGAGGACTTTAGTCTCCTATGTGTGGAACAGCATCACTTGCAGCTCTATCTGCTGTTTCATTACCTCTTATGCCCATAAGTCGCGTTTTATTTGGTGATTGTATTACGCACATAAGTCGCGTTTTATTTAGTGATTGTATTAAATAATTATGGATATCGGATATTATATATTCCGAGTTTCTTGTAGGTGAAATAGCAGATATTGTAGCTTGACTATCCGACCAAATTATGAACTTCCCTTAAGCTTAAGAGAATGTTCAACAGCTAATTTAATTGCAAAAGCTTTCGCTGTAAAAATGCTGCAACGTTTTTCTAGGAGTCCATTGTAAATTCTCGATTGTTTTTCATTAGTTATGGCAAACGACACATAAAAATCATAAAAATTTTAAAATAGCACTGAAGTTATATGAAAAAATTTCATTCACCCCTATCGTGAACAAAATGTGAAATTTTTGTTCCCATGAAATTTTCATTCCCCATGAAGGGAAAATTGCTATCGTGAATTTCATGCGAATGTTTGTTCCCGCTATCAATTCGTACTGAATACAAATTAGAAAGAAGAAAATATAAATAGGGAAAAAATATTCAAAATTTTTTAAAGTTAAGTGATTTGTGCTATTGTATTGTTGCAAGAGAAGATACTACAACACAGAACAATTTTATTTCAGAACGTGACGTGCAACACGTTTAAAAGTCCTTATAGTTACCCTAGACGCAAAAGGACCAAACAATGGACCAAAGTGGGCTGTGTCAATACGGCTGCCTGCCTAACCTACCCTAGACCTTGCTACTGAATCATTTCAATAAAATAAATTTTTATATCTGAGTTTTTTTATCTCCATTTTTTTTCATTTAAAAATGTTTTTAATAAAAAATCTTCATAAATTTATAACCACTAGATCTCTTTGTTTTGCATCTTGATGAGCATAATGTCAGTCTGCACTGCAGTAACTGATATCGAATCAAAAAAATGTGTTATTGATGTAAATTTTCTAATTAAAACATATAAAAACTGGCATAATGTATGCAGTTCCCCAACAAAATTTAAGTGAACAAATCTAAGGGAAAAGTGAAAAAATTTCGAGGGAAAAAATCAATCATGATAAGGGGAATTTTTGTTTACGTGAAAAATTGTTCACGTGAACTATTCACGATTGCAATTTGGGGAAAAGGGAAAAATTTCGAGGGAAAATATATTCATGATAGGGGTGATTATTTCTTATTTCATGCAGCGAATGTCTCTGTAAGTGTTGCCCAAAAATTTTATACCATCTAGAAATTTAAATTATAAACAAAGTTGATGTACTAGCTATAAACTAATGCCAGGATTGTTGTAAGACTATTTAAAAAATAATCACAACATGTAGGTAAAAGTTTTTTTATCACTGAACCGAAATATCTATATTCTGAACTCAAATTTTTCGAAACGAAGACAATTTTTATATTTTATTTTTTACCCACATCTGTATATTTTTGTATTAAAACATATATACCAGCGTGCAAACACTCTTACGAAAATAAACAGATAAGGAAAGAATCCTATATTTTGCACCAAATAAAAAGAAAGTGAGTTTAAGCTATTAAACGAAAACAAAGCCATAAATAGTTTTCCTCTGCCATTCAGATGTAAAAGAAAATGTACTTTTCTTCAAAAACAAGAGTAACTGGCTTAAATAATTTAAGTATTTTTTAATTTGGTAAAAAGAAAACAAAATGTTAAAAGAAAAATCTAGTTAAAAAAAAACACAAAAAAATATATAATTTATATTTATATTTACATATTTTAATATAATAAATTAAGTTTGAAGCATTTTATATATTTGCCTGATTTTTTTATTTTTTTCGAATTTAATTCTATTTGATTAATACAAATTTATGAGAGCTTAACAAAATGATATATTTACGTTTAGATTTGTAATTAAAGAGTCATTATTCCATTCATTAAACCATTTATAAATTTTTCTTTAATCAAACAATTAAAAAAATCATACACATAATAAATTATGATGATTTAAAAGTCATTTCTATAAAATTATCATAATTACGTAACAAGAGGAAAAAGATTTATAGTAAGTTTAAAATTATCATAAAAAGATCTATAAAATAAAGGCATAACACATGATAAAACACGATATGTTCCTCGTTATGAATAAGTCATTTTTCAAAATAAATAGAAAAATTTGCTTTACCTTCCAGGATATTTTTAGAAAGCTGAGCAAAGAACTTCACTAGTACAATTGTCACATGCAAATATATAAACACGTAGATACATATAACTGTAAGTCTGTCTGCATAAAATTGTACTTAACCTGTATATATGTATGTTGATTGCAAAAAATCTACTTTTACGTCTGAAATTCATATGTATGTACTATATACATATATTTATATATGCAAAAAAAAGATTGTTTTGATTTATTAGCTTGAAAAATTATTATACGCAGATGGATTATAAAGTTGAATAAACAGTTTGCTTGTAAAAGTCTGCTTTGTTTCTCTTTAAGTAATTAGTAATTGTTTTGTAAAACTCATACGCCACATGATACTGTGCGAACCATAGGCAGAGATCCCAGATTATTTTCAAGTCTAATACACAAATTAAAAATCTTTACCCCTAAAATACCTCAGAAGGTTATCGAGTATGCGAAATAAAACAATAAAATAATATAACCTCAAAATGTGTAGAAAAAAAACTTTTAGAAATAAAAGCAAGTAAATATTATTTAAGCTGAAACTCACACATTAACTTGAGTATAATTCAATTGTACTAATTTTAGTCTAATATATGGAAATTTGCTTTATTGGCATAAATATAAATATTTTCTTTATTCGTGCTTGATTCCTTCAAATATAAATATTTCATGATATTCTCATGAAATATTTATTATTTTAAACTAAACTACAAAATGAAATGTATTACTGCGGGGAAAGCATATCCATATGGCCATTTCACTACTACTCAAATAGCTCATCAGTGGATTTTACCCAAATTTTAAAGATTCCGAATAATACATTTTTCATTTTGATATAAATATTTTCGATAACTTGTAAATGAAATTTTTATTAGCAAAGTCATAGAATACGTGTTAAAAATCTTTTTCAACTTTTTGGCACATATTTTAAGACGTGGCATTAATTGCCCTAAGACCACAGATTGCTCGTAGGCAATGAAAGAAGAATTAATACAAATTCTGCAAAATCTGCAAATAGCCTGGATTCACCTGTATCTTGATATGTAGAAAAATTTTTTTTCAAAGTATTTGTAGCTTGAATTCAACCATTCATTTCAACTTTTGAGGGAACGCATTTTAACATATTTTGAACAACTATATTTTAATTTATTTAACAAGCACAATGTTTGTATTTTTTATTTTAATTTTTAAAAGGTCAAATAAATAAACTATATTGTTGAATAACTATATATGTTGAATAACCTTTTTAAGCATAAAAAGGACATTTTCTTTATTGTAAGTTACTATGCTGAAGAGACAGACTTATATTTAAAGACAAGTACGATGGATCAAACATTTATATATTATTTTAAAAAATTCTCATATTAAATAATCAAAATTAAATATTTGAAATAATAACCAAATTGCCATAATGTTAAAAATAATGCGAAATAAAAATCCTCGAATAATCCAAAAACAATCCTTAAAAAATCGGGATTATTCCATTAAGAATTTGTATCTCCATTTTGTGAATAAGGTTTTTAAAAGTTTTCATTTGCTTCTCTTATTAAAAAAAAATCTCTTGTTAGTGATTGTTTATATTTGCTCATTATTTAAATGTTTTTGTGTTTAATTATGTAAATAAACGAATGCATAATTAAATTAAAGCATATCAAATGAATTTATATTTAATTCAAGGTATGAATAAATAAAATAGAAAATGTACGTTTATGTGACAAAATTTTTGCGAAATTTAAATTTACTAGAAAAATTAATTTTTAAATTTAAATTAATATGCATAAATAAATAATAATCGAATATCACATTGACTACATGATGCATGCAATGCGTTGATGTACTGTAAAAAATATTCCTTTAATTCACAAAAGTGTCTGGGATTTTTATTTTTATACCCTTTACCATAAAAAGTGAAAAAAAGGTCATATCTTAGTTTGTCATTCCATTTGCAATCTCTATAATATTCATTTCTGACCCCATAAAGAATATATATTCTAAGCTATTACGTATAGCGAAGTGTATGGATTGTTTGTGTGTCGTTCTATATCTGTCCATGTTAGTGTTGAAATCAACTTTGCCACACATAGTTTCGAAAATATTGCTATTTAAAATGACCATGATCATGTCCTTCGAGAAAGTGGACAAAACACCACGCCTGCCTATAATTTTTCCATATCATTTGGAACAAATCTAGTTTAGTGAAGTAACTAAATATAAAAAAAATAAATATATGGGGCGATAGACCCATAGATTACACCGATAGATATTGTTTATAATATCAATATGGATATTATATAAAAGCTATTGAAGAAATCTTTAAGGATATACTACAAAATGCGTAACCCATTAAGAGCCGATAATATTTTTGTATTTAGCTATATATATGTGTAGTACCTAATTTTTTTCTAGTTTTCTAATTCTCTGTCACCCTAGTATTTGCTTTTCTGATTGAAGTTACTTCACTAAACTAAATTTACGTAGATGGTAAAGGGTATGTTGGAATCGATATAGCCGAATATAGTACTCTTACTTGTTTTAATTATTTATTTAGTTTAACTAAAGAATTTTCAATGGTAAAGTATGTGTGCAAGAGAACACGTTTTCTTACAGTTAATTGTACAAAAAAAATTATAACTATTTATTTAGGTATTTATAAACAAATGTCGTTTCTGTATTTTATGCCTGTATAAGCAAACATGTCTCCTGATCAAAAGACATTGTAGTATAACATTGTTAAACAACGTATAACTTAAGAACATATTGGCATGACCCTACCCAGCTTTGTGAGCCTAATTAGCAGTATTTTTCCACGTTATACGCACACAAATGTTAAAGCTAGAGTTGCCAGAGAATACGAATGTTTTTTTTCGAATCATGAGGATATTCTCGAAAGATTTTTGAAGCATGATCGCGCTAAAGAGCGATAGCCTATTTAATTCTTTGCAAGGAGGCTGGCGAACGTTTTTTTAAGCAACAGCAAAACAAAAGTTGTGCTCGAAAAGTTTATTTCGAAAAAGAATTTAAATTTCTATATTTTAAAATAAAATTTTATTGCTTACTTTTATGAAATGAAACATGAGTTACAAGTGTATAATCTTTAATTTTAAAGAGTAGTTTACATTTATTAAAACTTAACAGTATATTAATCTATTGCCTTAATTAAATAAATAAGCACTTTAAAATATAATTATCAATTAAAAGCTTTTTATCATTTTCGAATTTACTAAAAACTGCTTTTAAAATCATTAAAACTAAATTTTGAAGTAAAATTGATTTTGGCTTAAATTCATTTTTTAATTTCTAAAAACCTTTTTTTAGAAAGAAAAATTATTTTACAAATGTTTGCGAAAAAATTTACAAAAATAAGACACCAGCAGAATGAAATACTGGATCGCTACATCCTACATCAGCATCTTCCTTAGGTTGTGTACATTGTAAATATCATCTATTTAACCAACTAACTTGTAAATAAGAATACGAGGAGTATTCGTATCAATATTAATTTGGTTAGATGAAGTCCACACACGAAACAAAGTATTTTTTCACTATTCTCTTTGTAACTAGTTTTGAATATTTGGTTTGGTTTGGTTTGGTTGGCTTTGTACCAACCCTTGGTTGGTCACGAATGCAATTTTTTTATTTAATCATTTCTACTTGTTTCCTAACAATATAATAGATGCTGTTTAAGTATCATATTGATTTTTTTTTTAATTAACTAAATCCAAAACCAATTTCAATTCATTTTTAATATCCATAGTTCAACTCTTAAAAAAATTAAATTAACTCTAAATTTATATTTTTTAATAAAATTGTTACAAATTTTTAGCTTCTATGGAATTAATTTATTACCTAAACGTCTAATATATTTTATGTATGTTTATTTTTTATTTTTATGTATTTGTTTATGTTCAGACATCATCTGTTAAAAAAAATTTAACTACGTCAATCAATGTCTGTCTTCTTATTTGCAACAATGAATTTTTATAAACATTAAAACGTTTATGTAAGAATGTCATTGTGCAAATTTAACACTAACTGAGTTTTATTGCAAATGTATAACTGAAAGTGGTAACAATCTGCAAACATTTAAAAATGTTTATAAATACAACAGAAACATTTAACATTGAGATTTTTTGCAAAGCAGATTATAGGTTGATGTGTTCTAATTTTATTTTTAAGTGTTCGTATGTATCTTTTATATGAAAATTTATTACAATTGTTTTTTTTTGTTGTTGCTTTCATTGTTGTTTATTTTGTGTTTAATGGTATTTAAAAAACACGTCACATAAACTGCGCTACTAAATGGGCACAACATACAACTGAGCATTTAACAAATTTCATATAAATTGTGGTTATAAACTTAAAATTGTGTTAAAGTCTGCATCAGTTTATATGGTGACATTAAGATACGAATGTAGCCATAAAGTAATACGATTTATTTGATTTAATCAACCTCTTACAGAGATGTATAAACATACGCAAGAACGCTTAACATTTTTTTTCACTGTAGTTAAGTAAAAAATATTTAAATTTATGGCCGACTTATTGTCTTAAATGTTTTGCTTGATAACAAATAGTGTCTTGTATGTGGGATTTCTTTCTTTAAGTAAATATAACACTACAAAGTTTCAAATTCTTGTATATTAAAATAGGCAGGGGTTTTTTCAATACGTAATTCAATGAAGAAAGTAAGTAAGAGATATTCTATACTTTAATGTCTTCAAAATAAAATGGGCATTTTTATCACAGAGTGTTTTGTCGCAATAACCTTGCTTATTTTTTGGACAATTTAAAAAAAATTAAAGGAATTTTTAAACAGAAAACTAATATTTGCTGGTACTTAAAATTAAATTCTATAAAATTTCTATTTAGAAGACTTTAAACATATTAAAATAAGTAAGAGTACTATATTCGGCTATGCCGAATCTTATATACCCTTCAACATACTCGTACATGTAAATTTAGTTTAGTAAAATAATTCGAATCAAAAAACAAATATTGGGGTGATAGAGAAATTAATAAAAAAAAATTAAGTACTACATATATATAATTTTACATAAAACTGTCACTGGCTCTTAATGGGTTAAACATTTTTAAAAAATTTAAGTATTTCCTTAGGGATCTCTTCAAAAGCTTTCAAATGATACCCAAAAGAATTTCTTACAAAATTGGTGCACAATCGGACTTTTCTATGAAAAAATTTGAGGCCCGTAGAGTACTGTTTTAAAGCATTGCGGTGCCAGCTCCCTAAGTACTATAATCAGTTTACACTTAAAACATAAACTCCACTCTATTACTACGTGAATTTTAAAGTCTAATCGAAAGCTGATAATATGGTGCGTATATTTGTTACTATAACTATCTGTAAATTCTTACAACATTTTCAAGGATGTATGTCTCAATAATAATTATGCGATAAATAGCAGATTTACTCGTGATTTTAATTATGTTATCCCAATTAACGGCACTACAAAAATATATACATACATAAGTAAAATGGATTATTCAGACATCTCACATATTTCGACCGAAACGCTTTTAATTTTGTATTAAAAATTCCGATAGATTTTGTTTATTCCTTAAATGTGGCAATATTGGGCACACCAAAGTAAAGGAAAATGTTTTTCTAAGTCAGGACAATCATAAAAGTAAAATTAAAAACCGCAAATAACAAAATTGACTTGACTATTAAAACTATTATGGTTACCATAACCATAACATAAAAATATTTATACCGATTTTGAGTTGATTTTTCTGTTTTACTTGGAGACACTTACGTTAATTCTTTCAAGTAATATTAATATTTCAACTATTTGTGACACAGCCGTTCAGTAGTATTATTCATATTGTTACGAATAATAAAATCTGACAACCCCTGTAGTTGTTACCGCATGAGCGTGGTGAATAAAGTTAATTCAACAACCAACGGTATGTGTATAGAATAAAAACCACAATTTAGCTAACAAAAGCTGAGCAGCCTCAATGGCTGCGTTGGTAGAGGTGCGTACTACAAAACAGAGAGTCCTGAGTTCGATACCGCATGCGGGCATGCGTGCAACGAAAGAAATAATAATTGTTATAATGCAATTTAAATTAATAAATAGCAGTACAAACCTCCCGAGAGGCAAAAGGCAAATATTGTGTGAAGCCATGCAGATAAATTTAGTGGAGACGTCCAACTTAATATAAGAGCAACAGATAATTGTCAAGAAGCCCTTTATGATAAAAAAGTAAGAGCAATAATGGTTGCGCAGGGAAGTGTAACAGTATAACAACAGTGTATGGCAGACGTGTGTTGTGGCTACTGGATTAAAGGAGACGACTGGCTTGGATAAAAGGAGGAGTGGAGATGTCTGTGGATGGTTAAGGTTACTAAACAAGGCATCGAGTAGTTCATGTCTCGCCGTAGTAACACAGTAGTGTAGCGTGGATGGCTGCGTTTGTGGTGGTAACGCATGTTTAGTAAATACGAGACCAAGGGTTCACAAGACCAGTAGGATCGAGAAGTATAGCCAGAGAAAGCCATAAAGTTCGAAGACAGAATTTAGCCGCAGTGGTATTTTCAATCAGAAGAATCCGTACGTTTGCCTGCTAAAAAGGGTAAAACGTAACATTGGTGTCAGAAGTGGGATTGCAAAAATAAACCACAAATAAAGCTGTACACTAGTTGTGAACATTTGAAGAAGCGGACAAGCAGTTATCCTAAAAGATTAAAAATTGTGCCTATTCGGGACGAACAGGCTTGAGTGAGGGATAATGTTACGAATAATAAAATCTGACAACCCCTGTAGTTGTTACCGCATGAGCGTGGTGAATAAAGTTAATTCAACAACCAACGGTATGTGTATAGAATAAAAACCACAATTTAGCTAACAAAAGCTGAGCAGCCTCAATGGCTGCATTGGTAGAGGTGCGTACTACAAAACAGAGGGTCCTGAGTTCGATACCGCATGCGGGCATGCGTGCAACGAAAAAAATAATGATTGTTATAATGCAATTTAAATTAATAAATAGCAGTACAAACCTCCCGAGAGGCAACAGACAATTATTGTGTAAAGCCATGGCAGATAATTTAGTGGAGACGTCCTATTTAATATAAGAGCAACAGATAATTGTCAAGAAGCCCTTTATAATAAAAAGTAAGAGCACTAGCGGTTAGCGCGGGGATGTGTAACAGCATTACAACAGTGTATGGCAGACGTGTGTTGTGGCTACTGGATTAAAGGAGATGACTAGCTTGGATAAAGAAGCAGTGGAAGAGTTTGTGGATGGTTAAGGTTACTAAACAAGGCATCGAGTAGTTCATGTCTCGCCGGAGTAACATAGTAGTGTAGCGTGGATGGCTGCGTTTATGGTGATAACGCATGTTTAGTAAATACGAGACCAAGGGTTCACAAGACCGGTAGGATCGAGAAGTATAGCCAGAGAAAGCCATAAAGTTCGAAGATAGAATTTAGCCACAGTGGTATTTGCAATCAAAAGAATCCGTACGTTTGCCTGTCTTAAAAAAGGGTAAAACGTAACAATATATTTTATAAATTAACAGGAAACTAGTTACAAAAATACTCACACATAAATTCATTTTTTTTTTTTGCATAAATTGTGGCAGCAACGAATAACTGTGTATTGCAAAATTTTTTTTGCAAATTCTTGTAAAGCACAATACATATTTTTGTACTTAAATTGTTTTATGGCTTTCTCTTCAATTGTATGTGAGCAACTACAAAATATTTATAAAAACACTGATGATATTTTTTGGTTAATTCTACATTTTTCATGACATTCTGTTTTGCAAATGCCTGGTTTTTAGAGCTTAGTTATAAACACTTAATATATCATTCAACAATTGTATGCTGCTAGTTAAATCGACATAATTCAAAGCAAAACAAAGTCATAATTTACTATCGTAAAAACAACATTTGCCTGTCAGACTTATGCCATCATCGTCAGTTGTATGTTTATCATATGTACAGTTTATCAACCAAAATTTAGTGTGTATTTTTTTTTTTTGCTCTTATACACTTTTACATTCGTATTTGCCTCTGGATATTTATTCCTTATCTTTGTTAAATAATATATAGTTCACATAGATACACAGTAAGAAATTGCAAAATTTTCTTAGAGCAAGATATTTTAGCAAATAGAAAATTCTTCCCAACAAATATCCAAAACATTCAGAAGAAATGATTTCTCTATATTCCTTGATAACCTTTTATAAAAGTTCGTGACCGGATACATGAGAAATTGTCCAACATCCGTTAGAATAAAATTTTACTTTGTTTTTATATTATTTTCAATGTAGATTCCTTTATAAGGCAAATATATTCATAAATTTTGCAACAAAATATAATCCTATACACGAATATGTATCAATGTGACAAATGTGTCATTTATAGCCACACCAAAGTAACTAAAGTATCCTTTCATCAGAATCATAAATTTTATTTTTACGAGTTATTATTGACAAAAAAGCTGGATAAAAAAACAGTAAAGAAAAATATCACATAAAATACATGTGCTCATATTAACAGTCATGTCACCGCTCTATACGTTCATAAACTTTTAGGCATAAAAATATAACTATAGATTTTATAGCAGGGTGAAATTAATCCTTTTAACTTTCAGAAAAAAGGAGGAGCTTAAATTTATGACAGATTTATTTTTTATATAATTTTATTTAGCACAGCTTAGACAGTAAAACTAAAGGAATTGTAGAAGCTGATAGTTTAGTACTAAGTGGTGATGTTCGAACGTTTGGAACAGATTTTAGATTTTAGTCAAATAAATGCCAAAAAAAGTAATTATTATGTAATTATTATGTATACATGTATCCCAACTTAGTAGCAGATTTTATTTTTCCTAAAACTGAATTGATTGTGATGTGCATGATATCAGGTTTTCCATGAAACAAATTAAATACTTCAAGATACATTTTCTGTTCATTTAATCACTCTAAAGGATGCTTTGATTGCCAAATTGAATAACTCCATAAAACAAAGTTATACAAAAGGATTTTATGCAGTTTTTATAATTATTTCGAAATATTAGTATCTATTTTCATAAAAAATTATTTAAAAATAAATTATAGAAAAACTTAGACATTAATTTTAAATAAATACTTTATTTATTTTACCCTTCAAATACAGTCTATTATGGATTTTGATGCAAACCTACTAAATAAACAGCTACCGCTCACTTAGCTCTTCAGGAAACTTCTCAGAAACAATTTAAATAAACTAAAGATTTTTGTCCAAACAATAAAGTAAAGACAAAAATCAAAGTTTAAGCAAAAACAACAATAATCAACTATGATTTTATTTTTCTTTATTCACTGTATACGGCTGACATTTTTTCGGCGCTCTTATATAGCTTAAAAATGTTGAAAAATAAAATAAAAACAACAAGTAAAATGTCACAATACAAAAAGATATTTTATTTTTGCTATATGCACGGGCACTTGCAATTTAATAATTAAGACTAAATTACAGGGATATTAAGTACTTTCCCGAATTAATTATAAAAATCACCAATAATGACTTTTGAAGGTAAAAGCATGTCTCGATGGCTATTTGGCTACCGCTACAGGATTTTAACTAGATCTGCTATATAAAAAGAAATCTAATTTTTTAATTTACTTTTGGATAAGTCGACCTAAAAGGGTATAACTCTCCGTTTTTAATTACAACTAAAACAGTGTGTTAATATAGAGAACGGGGTACATTTATGCATCAGGTTATCATAGTAATTGAAAGTGACATAGGTATGAATCAATATTTTTATTGAGTTGGATATTAAGATATTTTTAAGATAAGATTTTACATTGTTTTTTTTTACGATAAAAGTGTTTTATAATCTCGCACATTAGATCTATTTTAGAGTATGCTGCAGTTACATATTTAGAATTGATATTGCTTACGTCAATCATCTAGCATTAGAAGGATACAGCGAGTATTCTTAACTTTTGCTTTGTCTCTATAAGATTTGTTAAGCCCTACATTATACAGAGGTGCAGAGGTTTATTGTACGGCTTGCAAACGTTAATATGTAATTTGTTTACAATATAATAAATAGTAAAATTGACTGCTTTGATTTACTATTACTGGTTCTTTTTAATGTTCCACCTATAATTATGCGTCATCAGCATATTTTAAATGTTTCATTCCACAACACACATGATGCCTAAAATAGCACACTTACTCCTGTGCTTTTAATTATTTAAACTTAACCCTACGCAAGGCTTTAAGTTTCGCATAACAATTATTGAATTTTAAAAGCAGTTTTTTTTTTATTTTAACCTGAGGTTATTTTCATACGCTTTGCATAATTCCAAGTATAATATTTGTGCCCACAAAGAAAATTTGCTTAAGTCGACTTAAGCAAGAAAATTTTATTAAAAAAAAAATAACAAATTTCTTCAATAGTATAGTTATATGAACTTTAAACGTTAGTTAATAGATAGAGGAAAAAATATAATAAGCTTCGTCTAAATGGAAATTTGCAGAAAATTATTTTTAGAAGCGTTAAAGTGTAAGCAGTTTTTCCTAATCGTCACAGACATATGTTTTATAATATTTAATATCTATTTAATTTAAGCATAGTTTAAATAGCAATAAATTATATGAATAAATAAATAAAAAAATAGCTACTGAACTGAGATTCACCCCTATCGTAAACAATTTTTCACTAGAAATATTTTCCCTTCTCCCTAAATTGCAATCGTGGATAATTTTTCCTTATTGTGAAATGTAAATCATGTCTTGAACGACTTTTTAAAAGTTATTTTTCCCCTTTTTTGTATTAGTCGTTCACTTTGTTTTCTTTAGGGAACAGGATAAAAATGTAAGTAATTTTCTTTTTCTTTAATATTTAGATTATTGGAAGTTAATTTTTAGATCCAAATCGATAAATAAAGTGCAAAGCGACATCCTTCTCTGTAGGGTGCGAAATAACCGACCCATTACATTGGTTTTGTTATAAAGCTTTCGAAAGATGTAGTAGTCGAATTCTGGAATTTTCTTGTAGTGGAATTGAATAGTACTGGTCCTCCTATAAAAGAAGTATTTGATTGGAAAAAGTTTGTTTTACTTTAAATATTGTACATCTTCATACATACATATATATATAATTGTGGTATTAGCCATGGCTAGACCAAAAGAGGTAAGTCCGGTTAACAGCTGCCGGTAATTTAAAAAGCCAACGAGGAACAGGAGGTGAACCATACCTAACTAAAAGTTTGTCAGTTAGAGAGTAGTGTATTTATGAACTCAAAGGAATACAAGAGTCATAAATATATCTTATGTATTTATTGGAGGATTGCAGCAAGACAATGGCAGCAATCCTTTACATTTTTATTTATATAAAAACTGTAACAATTTTCGAAAAAAGCTATCCCTATTTATATTGTTACGGTTTACCCTTTTTAGCAGGCAAACGTATGGATTCTTTTTGATTGCAAATACCACTGTGGCTTATTATTCTATATTCAAACTTTATGGCTTTCTCTGGCTATACTTCTCGATCCTACCGGTCTTGTGAACCCTTGGTCTCGTATTTACTAAACATGCGTTATCACCACAAACGCAGCCATCCACGCTACACTACTGTGTTACTCCGGCGAGACATGAACTACTCGATGCCTTGTTTAGTAACCTTAACCATCCACAGACATCTCCACTACTCCTTTTATCCAAGCCAGTCTCCTCCTTTAATCCAATAGCCACAACACACGTCTGCCATACACTGTTGTTATGCTGCTACACTTCCCCGCGCAACCATTATTGTTCTTACTTTTTATTATAAAGGGATTCTTGACAATTATCTGTTGCTCTTATATTAAGTTGGACGTCTCCACTAAATTATCTGCCATGGGTTCACACAATAATTGCCTTTTGCCTCTCGGGAGGTTTGTACTGCTGTTTATTAATTTTAATTGCTTATAACAATTATTATTTTTTTTCGTTGCACGCATGCTCGCATGCGGTATTGAACTCGGACCCCCTGGTTTGTAGTACGCACCTCTACCAACGCAGCCATTGAGGCTGCTCAGCTTTTGTTAGCTAACTTGTGGTTTTGTTATTCTATAAACACACCATTAGTTGAATTAACTTATTCTCCACGCTCATACAGAAACAACTGCATGTTTTCTTTTTTCTAATTTGCAATCATTACTAATTGATAACGGGTACAAATGTTCTCATGAAATTCCAATAGCAATTTTTCCTTCATGGGAAATAAAAATTTCATGGAAACAAAAATTTCAGATTTTGTTCACGATAGGGGTGATTATTTGATAAGTAAATTTACATACAAAATCTGTCTGCTTTCAAAACGTAAACGACAGTTATTTGTATTTTTAAAAACTTTTAAAAACTTAAATTATTAGACGGACACCTTTAATGAGCATTAAAATTGAGCCTAATGGTGTTATAATTTAAATTTTTACAACAGTGTTTGTAGTAAGCATAAATTTAATATAAAAATCAGTAGGATTTATAATTTAACTTTAATGTTGAGGTATTAATGGTAAAAGAAAACGTGAGAAATTAAAAAATTCATATAAAAAATCATGAAACACATCCAAACTCGTTAGCATCTGACGAACGAGGTTGTTGCGGACTACTAAGGCGCGAGTGATATCTTTTCACGGCCGAACTCAAAGAGATGAGTTTTAAACGTTCGGGCAGAATAGTAATGATTACTTCCTTTAGCTATACAGTTAAGTTGTTGCTTAGGTAGCAACTGTTAAACTAATTTACAAAGTAATTTCTTAACTTTCCTACAAAATGCATTTTGCCATCATTACTTTTTAACGATTAATTTATAATTTTCTCTAAACGGAACCACAACCATCATTTTTGTGTTAAGATTTCCTATGTAAAATATTCACAACTCACTTCCTACCATTTATGATCTTTATTTTGCTTATTTTAACAAAATCCCATTGTCTTACACCAAATCTAAGAAGCTGTAATAGTAAGCAAGCGAAGTATTGTCGCTTTTTTACACTGAAGGCTACAAAAAAAACTAGAAATGTTCTCATTCATTTAAGTAATATTTTTTATTTAAATTCTATTTTTTATTTAAATAATTTTTGACTAATCGTATTTATTTGACTACAAATGGCTTAAATTTATAATCACAGCTAAAAACAAAGCAATATAAAAAGAAATATAAAAGAAGTTCGCATTGCTTTTGCATATGTATTCGTTTTAGATTTTTCCTTCTTTTCAATTTATTGTAAAATTAGTTTCCAACAAATAAATAAATAAAATAATATAAAATTATTGGGAACTGTAAATTTTGTTAATATATAAATTAAACTAATGTGGGATCAACCCCACTATTTTATTTTTATTAAAATTATTTGGTATTTAATTCAAGCTTGCTCGACTATGTGAGCTGGTGAGCTGTACTACAACTGAACTTTTTTAAATTAAATTTTTCTTACAAACCAATATGTGTAAGAAATTAAATTCAAAACCTTTGCTTAACCAGCAAAATCGACACACAAAATTTCGCCAATAAAATTAAAACAATTCAACACGATCCAATCGTACTGACAAAAATGTGTTAAAATCCAGAATTGTAAATTACTTAAATCTTTATGTTGTGTGAAAATAGAACTTTGAATGGATTAAATATTTAACCTAATTGAGGGACATTGAAATCAGTTCAATTTATAAGTATATATATTTTGTATGTTTGTTACATTCCTCTTCTATTTAACTATTCTATTTTTTTTTTCGTTTACTTTTTACTTGATTTTTTTACTATTCTCAAAGTAAATTGTTCGCAACATTGTATGAAATGACTTGTAGTGGTGTGGTTAATAAAACAATGATTTATAGCTTCTTATAGAAAAAATTGAGTTTTCTGATTGATAGCTTGTTGGAAAGGTTTATGTTTGCAATCTTTTTGGCAATAGTCCGATATTAATACTAGTGCAGGCCATTTGCTAATTTTTAAAGCAATTAAAATTCAAACAGAGAAGTATCTGAAATAAATATTGGTAAAATAAAACTCGGCTCTTAAGAACTCTTTTTAAGGTTTTTTGTGGCTTTTGTAGTTGTGCCTACTTTTGTCCTCCATAAACTGCAAAAGATAACCTAATAAAATAAAATAATCATCATCATCATTAACGATTTAAATTATTCTCCCATTTAATTAATCAAACTCATACGCCTTGGGTATTATTTACATACTATTTTCGTGAAAACTACATTAAAGCTTTAATTCTATTGAAAACAAATACGCATGTTAAAAAACTAAAGAAATATGTTGAAAAATATCATTAGTTTTTTTTTATTGTTTAAATAATTATATATCTTTGATTATGCTATCTTTTAGAATAGCAAAACATGTGAAATAAAATGAAAAAAAAAAATTTCAAAATAAATATTTTTTTTATGTTTAAACGCTAAAAGGGTCGAAAATTGAATTTCCAATAATCCAAAAATAATACAAAAACTATAAAAATCCTCCCACAAAACATGTCAAAATAATAAAATCATTTTCCCTAAAAGTTTGAACTTTTTACAATAATAAAACTTTTTATAAACTTTGTTTTAAAAGTTTTCCAAAAGAAAAACTCTTCTTAATTGTAATACTATTTGATCTTTTTAAAAAGGAAACCCAAATCAACAAAAAAAAAATGTTTTTTGAAAAATACACACGTGTCTTAAAACATCCCATTTGTTGTGTTTTTTTTTTTTTGTCCATTGTCCCAAGCAATTTATCTTTTAACTGTCGAATATTGACATGTGGTATTGTAAAAGAATTAATGGTACTGCTAAATAAAGTAAGATATTTTGGCCGTGATATATTATTCTCATGTTTTGAATTATAGGAATTTTCAGTAAATTTTTTATGGTTTCAAACACAGTGGAAAAAAAAAACTTATTAGAAAATGTGACTTAAATTTATGTTTTATATTTTTTTCATGTATTAAGTTTATTGATAATTTTTAAACCAAAGGCAAATATGTATTAACTAAATTATATTTTATACCTTAGTTTTACATATTGATAAATATAATATTTTTTACTCTTCCCAATAAAATAAACAGTAAAATCTAGGTGCCAACAAAATGAAATCCAATTTCTACTTCGCTACAACTTTCGTCACAATTCTTTATATCTATTACAAAAAAGTTATCAATTGAAAATTTACTTAAATTAAATATAACCACGAGAATATTTAATTAAATTAATTAATTAAAAAAATAGAAATATTAAATAATTTTCGATTATTTTTGTTTTTTGCTTAAACTTTGACTTTTTTCTTTACTTTATTGATTGAACAAAAATCTTTAGTTTATTTAAATGTTTGTGAGGAGTTTCCTGAAGAGCTAAGTAAGCAGTAGCGAAATGGCCATCGACACGTAATTTCACCGTCAATAAACAATATCGGAAATTTTACATATTTATACAATTCTTTAGAATAAATAGGATATGAGAACGTTAATTCTTTCATTTTGTATTTTTGATTAAAATTATTATTTATTAATTTTGCATTATTTAATTTAAATGAGAATTATTATTAAGAATCATTTATTTTTAACTTATTTCTTATTTAGGGTTATTAACTGCAAATAAATTCTTAGCTTTTAGGGGAATAATAACAATACACACAAAACAATACAGTAAACAGATTATTTAAAAAAACGCCTATTAATTAAGTTTTATCTTAAAAAAATTTATAAATAACTAGCTTACATTCTAGATCGGTGTTATCAATTCCAATAAACCAAGTTAAAATAAAACCTTGTACCTGTACTGTAGCTAATTATAACCTTCTTTATACTTCTATTGTTTCTTCTTTCACTATCTCTTTAAATCTTGCTAGGAATTTCGGACTAAGGTCTCAAATACTCAATAGGGCTATAAAGTAAGATTTTTAGTTTTAGCGTACGAAAAATTTTAATTCATTCCATGAATATATAAAATCCAAGCAGAAGTAACACATGCGAGTATATTTCTATCGGGCCATTTTTAAAGGAAAAAACTGTGTTCGCATACTTGAAGAATATTAAAAACTGTAAAAACAATCAAAAGGGATAGAAAAATCTTGAGAATTGCGTAAAATACTTTTTTTTAGCTCCAAAAGTCTGGTCGTTAGCTATTGTTAAAGTATCTTGCAGACATGAAATCGTAAAAACGGAAGTAAATTGCACTACTGGATACTGTACATAAAGATAATCGAATACGATTACTACGGTTTTTAGTTAAAAAACAAAAAATTAAATTGGATAGTTCAAAATGACATAATTTTACTTTCACGATACGAGAAAAGAAAGGCTAATTTTTGTATTCATCACAACAGAGAGGGTGGAGTCGTGATCTGGGAGTACTTTAACGCATAACGGCACAATCAACTTAGAATTAAAAAGTGCAAAAATGACTCTGATACGATTCTTGAACAATATTATACTTCTGCACCTAATGCCAATAAATTTGCACCTAAATCGGATTTTACACGGTAGATTGGTTCAAGAAAAAACATTGATCGTGTGTAAAAATAGGTGATTGGTTCCTTGGCTCTAAAACCTATTAAAATTAGGAAAAAACAAGAATTTTTTAAAAACGAGTATTCATATTTATTTTAAGAAATCACATGTACACAAGCATGGTAAACCTAGTGTATGAAAAATAAAAAATAATTATGTAGTTCTAGATTATATTATTGAACTAGTTAGGCCTACAATTGCAAAGTAATTAAAACCAATTATTATTAATTAATTAGCTATGTTGTTAACTTATCCAATTTTTAAGAAAAAAATATAAAAAAAATTAAAAATTCCTTATTAAACATTGCATTGATAATTAAAAAAATGTTAACAGCTAAATATAATAAATACGTTATAATTTTAAAGTTGTCCTTTTCGAAATCGTGTTAAATCAAAACCGTGTAAAAACAGGATGAGGTGTATTTTTAACCAAATTTTTTTTTCTGCTTTATTGTCCAGCACATGCTCACGACCAAAATATAATTGAAAACTTTTAATGATAGTTTTCCCTTGGGGTTTATGAAAAAGTAAGGCAGTTCAATGATAAAGAATGACTAACCTAAACCATAAAGGACTCATAGGATGCAAATTCTTTGGATTATTTTAAGTCACATTTAAGTTGAATTTATATCAATTAAATTATCTAAAAACAATCATCAATATACATACGTAATATAAAATGGTTCTTATCAAGGCGAATTTATAATAGGTGGCAGCGCCACTAAAACAATACTACAATAAAAAGAAAACCAGGCACTTAAGTGTATGGTAAACTTCAAAACACAAGTAATTACAGCACTTTTTTCTTTCCCTTTTTAGTATAGTTTTTAAATAGATTTTTATTAAAAAAATTACTTTTGTAATTAAAAATTAGATATACACTTTTGATGCAACAACAATGCCACCTGGTCAAATTAATTCGCCCTGGTTCTTATCATTATGCTATAAAGTAATTATAATAAATAATGGAAATGAAAATTTATTAATCTTTTAAAATTTAATCAATTTACTTTATTCGTGCTTGAGAATATCATGAAATACTTATTATTTTAAACTAAACTACAAAATGAAATGTATTACTGCGGGGAAAGCATATTCATAAGGCCATTTCACTACTGCTCAAATAGCTCATCAATGGATTTTACCCAAATTTTGTATAGAAACCCAGAAAGTGTTATATCAAAAGCCAAATTAATTAAATGAGAACTCTATTGAATCAATAAGACAGAAGACAATAACAACTCAAAAATGTTCTACACAAAAACACAGCAAGCTGTCGATAAAAAAAGATGGAAATATGTGACCTACTAAAAATAAAAATTTGGATTGCTCTTATCATTTTTATTATATAAATATGTAACTCTAGTACGACATAACGAAAAAATATATAATTTCAGGTGATAATGACACTATGAATAGTTTTTAATTTACTTACTTCAAACAATCAGGCATGTCACAAGTTCCGATCGGAATGGTTTTAATTCCGTGTTAACAATTCCGATCGAATTTGTTTTACCTAATTCAGATTCCGATCGATTTTGCTTATTTTTAAAAAATGCTTAATCTCCACCTTTTTATTTAAATGGGGCAATATGCGTACACTTACCTAAACAACAAGGCTTATGTAAATAAGGACACGTAATGAAAGTAAATTTGAAACCCGCAAATAACAAAATTTCAAAGGAACTAAATTTTAATTTGAAATTTAAAAGTGGTTTGATTTCAAAGAAATTTTTCGTTTTTCATTTTTTGAAGAACCAATTTACGGAATTGAAACCACTTTTGATCGGAATTGCGTTCTGTGACATGCCTGAATATATGCACTTGATAATATTTCTACTGTATATTTTTTAATTAAAAAAAAAAAAAACTATGGTTATAAGCTTTTATTAATCGTTTTTATAAAAACACTGCTTAATGATGCCTTTTTTCAACTATTAAAAACTTTGTCAATTAAATGGATTTAAAACCAAAATATAAAAAAGCATTTCTTTGATAATATTACCTTTGTAACACTCTCAAAGCAAAGTCCTCAATTCTTTTTCAATTTAAATAAAAAATAAATTAAGGGGCACTTTACTAAAAGTATTATTTGTATTTTATTTCCATCCACAAAATTCTTTGTATTTTTTCATTTTCTTAAATTGGCTTTAATTTAGAGCATTTGCCAGTCCAATGAAGCGTTAAGTACATCATAAATTTTATGTTTACAGTATAAAAAAAAAGAAAAAAAAGTACATGCAAGAAAATATCGTATTTTTTATATTATGCTTTGCAGTTTCGCCTCATATACTTATATTCATTTATACACATGTACAATGTAAATGTTTTTGTATATATACTCGTATATTGGCATATAAAAATACATATGTAAAGAATAAAGACTATAAACTTATGGTAAATTTATACTTAGGCATTTAGCCAACGTAACAATAAAGAGACCTATTAGTTGTGGAGAAGAAGAAAAACGAAATAAAAATATTTACAAAATTATATAATATAACTCCATGTGCCAGTGTATGGTGTGTAAGCATTTATTTAAGAGTTAAACCATTGTTAAGCAGAATATATGTTCGTATTAAAAAGAAATATATTAAAAGGTTTATATTCAACACTATGGGGTAATGAGAATATCTAAGGTTGTATATTTTCACTTTAGTATGGCATACATGTTTTTTACAGTACATATAAGAAACACAGAATGTTAAATTTTGAAAAGTTGTTTACAAACTTTTCGAAATTTTATATATGTAAATCTGATCCCTAAAAGATTATTAAGAGTAAATTAAAAAAAATACATCTTTTAAAGACCTTAACTTATAAATGATGCTATTTTTTCTTAATATTAAATCTTATAGAATGAAGAGTCTGAAAAATTATAATATATAATTTAAAGTATATTTTTGCTAGTTCGTAACTCTTTTAACGATACTTTAACAAATAGTTCGGATATTTCCTTAATTTTGAAAAAACTCAAACAAGGAAAGTTTCCAGGACTTGATAGTATCAATAACAGATGTTTGAAAGCCCGCTCTAGAAAAGAAGTCAAATATTTAACTATTAATATTATTAACGCATGTTTAAAACTGTGTTGTTTCCCAAATAAGTTGTTAAGACTCCAACGGCATTCTTGTTTAAAATCATCACAAACCACTTATAATCCTTCTTCATACCAATCAATTATTCTTCTTTCTTCCATTAGCAAAATCCTTGTAAAAATTGTTAAATTATCAAATGTTATCGACTCCCACAATATTATTCCTCCCCATCAATTTAGGTACCATATTAATTATAATACAGGCTCTTCTAGGAATAAAAAACTTAGTGAAATCTAATTTTAAAAATCAGAAATCGACAAGATTGTTATTGCTGGTTGTCAAAGTAGCCTTCGATTCAGTGTCGCATTATGGACTTGTCTTTAAACTTTCATATAAATTTAATTAATATCATTCAACCTTTTTTTTCTTTTCTTACTTTTAATATGGCTTTCATAGTTCCGTACGTTATAATTTCACTGCTGTGTGCCACCAAGGGCTCATGCCTCTCGCCATTACTGTACAATAAATACACATATGACCTGCCAGAGCTGGATTATTGTACATTTTCAGTCATGATATATGTTACAAATATGTTACAAATAAAATAAATATATTAATTCGTCAATTGCACGCAGAAAAAAAACATGGTTGTGATATGGTCACAATAACCATATTATGTTCTTTGTAACAATGTATGGTTGCGGATAACCAATTATAGTTGTCTTCAACAAAACTTTAGTCACGATAAACATTTTTTGTTAACTTTTAACGATTATATGGTTACTGTGCACCAAAAATGCAACATGGTTGGTTTTATTTTAAAAAAATTCCAACCACAACCAAAGCTTTATAACTTATTAAAAATAATATAAAATATTTAACCATAATATATTATAATTAATCAAAGTATGGTTAAAAGCAACAGAATAATGTTTGCGCTAAAAAATATTTTGTTCTAATACTTGACAGTTTAGTAATTTTTCTGGTAGCTAAAATTTGAAATTGTTTTAATTGTTGAAGAAAGTGAAAAAAATAAAAGTTTATATACAAAATAAATAATCAAAAATGAAAACAAAAAAGGGAACTACAACATTTAAAAAAAGTTGAAGTAAATATGCATCTATGTATGTATGTATACTTAATTTAATGTTTAAATTTGAACATAATTAATGAATTTAATTGAAATTAAAATTTATACTTTGGACAACAATATGGTTGCAAATGTAACAATACTATGTTTTGTTAGCAACCATATAACGCAACCATAGTATGTTGCTCTTAGATTATGGTTACCTCAACCATATTTTTTCTTTGCGTGTGTATGCTTTTAAAAATAGAAATTCAAGGCTAAAGGATAATATCAGAAACAAAAAGATTATACTGAAAATGATTTGTTATGCGGTCATGTTTTACGCAGCAAAACTCCAAATTAAACAGAATAAATTATGGAAGATGATTTTCAATCTTTCTTGGCATCTTTCTAGTCATGATATTGAAAATATAGAGTTAGTGGAAGTCAAATTAGATGAACATAGCTTTTATCTCTGTTGTTGAAACTCAGATTATGAGCAAATCAACAGTTTAGCACCAGCCTAAGTAATAATAAGTTGTAGAATAAGTTATATTTAAGAATTTTCCAAAAGGTTTTTGTTAAACTTTTTCCTCCAGTTTGTATATTTGTATGTATTAATGAAATTATATATTTTATTAATTACAATAATTAATTAATTAATTTCAATGAGATCTTAGCGCTAAAATCTTATTAGCCAGACTGCCGATTAAAACGTCTTGGTTATAAAAATATACAACTATTTATTTTGTTATGTAGAAATGTAAGCAAAAATAAAGTCACTATTGATTATTGGTATTTTGTTTAAGCTTTGATGCTTGTGTTTATTAATTTTTTGTCCACTTCTCAGTTGGTTAAAAAAATTTTTAAATATAATAGGTTCCCTTATGAGTTGAGTTGAGCAATCAACGAAATGGCCATAGGAACTAGCTTTACCACTAATAATCAATATTTGATTTTATTTAAAATAATTGGGTTATTGAAAGTGAACTAATATTTATTTTTTATTTATAATATCACTAAGAAAGAAAATTACTCTTAATTTATGTGTTTAAAGAAAAGAGCAAAATTTAGACACTAGAAAAACTAAAAATGCATTTTCTAGACTACTACAACAATCATTTGCATTTTGAAATAAATAGAAAAAAATTGTCGGCTCTTTTATAGAGTTGAAAGAGGATGAAAAATAAAATATCACAAAATACTACGATAATTTATTTATATGCACGGGCACTTTGCAAATATTAAATTAAATTAAACAACGGAAATTTTTTATTATAAGAGTATTAATTAATTTTCGAAAAAAGTACTTTTTTCGTGCTATTTTCTATTATCCCGATTAATTATTTAAATTACCAATATTTATTATTGAGGATCAAAGCACGTCTCGATGACCATTTCCGCTTACTTAACTCTTCAGTTAATTTAAATAATTAATCGGAACAATAGAAAATAGCACGGAAAAAAAACATTCTATTTTGAAAATTAAATAACACAATAAAAAATTATCATTGTTCAGTTTAATAGAAAAAAATTATTATCAATTAAATTTAATTTTTCTCTGCTTTCTTAATCCTAGTAACATAGATACAGTCTCTTTCTTGATTGTTATACTGCTTTGGTTTTATTAATGCAAAGTTTGGTCTCTGTTCTCACTTTTTTGCTATTTGGATATTAGATCCAACTTACACGCTGAAATATTTCACGAAATAAGTTGCATGCATGACATTTAAAACAAGCGGTATAAGTAATACACCATGGCTTGAGTTATAAGGTTTTTTTTTACATATATTTCGTTGTTCAAAAACTACAAAAACAAATAGAAGCTCTTCAATTGCATTCTCAAAAAAAATTTTAGCCGAATGCATCAAAAATATCATCGCTGTTTGACAGTCAAATTCGAAAACCTAAAAATTATGCTTAAGAAAATTTTTTTTTTTTTATCAAAATAATTCATGTAATGATTTTTTAGATGTTCATAAAATTTATTAGACAATATTATTTCTTTATTAATTAATTATATGTAGGAGTAAAATATTGTTTCGACTAGAATTTTATCACTTAATCGATGATGATGATTAACAAGAAAAGTCAACATGGACTTATTTTGAAGTTAAGGTACAAATTTTTAATGATTTTACGATGTACATACGAGGCGGATCTATGCCACCAAGTCCAAATTTACACTATGCAATTTTTTGAGGCATTTTTTTCTTAATTTTCTATTTAGGTTACAGCGTTATGCGTTATCTAAAAGTAAACATTAGCAACAGTAATATCCCCTCAAAAGTCAAGTAATACCATATTGCTTACTCCTTCTGCTTCACAAACAAACAAAAATGTCATGCAAGTTTAATGAAAAATTTCATAGTGTAAATTCCGTAAAGGTTACTGAAAAGTGAATTATTGCATAGAAATATTTAAATGATTTTCTCTTACTTCTTTCTCCTTGAACATTGACCTGACTATTACGACTTCAGAACTGTTGCAAATTTTCGACGGCAAAATTTCCTTAAAAACATACTTAATCGGCTTTTCGCATACAAATAATGTAATAAACAGACTTAAGAAACATGAACATTCTACATAATTTCAAAGCAATACTTTATTTCTTTATCTTCAAAATGCCTTTACTTATACCTTTAGTAATATAACGCATATATTTTCCGATTATAAAACCTTTAAATGCTTTGGTTTTTTATATTTATAAAACAAAACTTTTGCAGCTTAAAATGTTTTGCTAAACAGGATAAATTGTATTTTATAGGAGAATTGGTGTTATGTGTACACAATGGTATTAGTTTTAAACTTAAGTACTCAAAACTTTTTTGTCTCTCTGTTTCTGCTGTTTGTTCTTTTTACAAGATAACTTAAACAATATAATTTATATTTATTAAATGAATTAATATATTTTTTTTAAGTTAAAATAAAAACACAGTTGGGTGAACAAAAGCAAAATGGTATTAAAAAGGAGAATCTATTTAATACATATATATGGCACTGACTTTCATAAACCTTGGCGGTACGTGGTGACTGATATTATTTATAAAAAAAAGTAGTTCAAAATTTACTTATGTAAATCTGGAACATGGTTTAAAACTTTTATATTTATATTTATTAAAAATATAAAGGAATTTTTAATAGCTGTTTTCAAATAAATTCTGCACCAATTTGTTCAATTAATGTACGTTTTCAAAGCTTGATTATGACTATTAGAATCATTTTAAAGATGACAGATGTTTTTGATGATTTCAGAAAGCTTTTGCATCTACTATACACGTTTCCTGCTATGTTATTTATGAGAAGGTATTATTCTTAGGAAACGTATACCTTTTTCGGCGCACTGTAACGATTTAAATAATCTTGTATTAATACGTATTTTTTTTCTCTTTGGGAGAAGGTACATGTATTAAAATTAAGACGAAAATATTTTATATTCAAAAATAAGCTTGGCGTAAAAATTAAGTTCAGTATGTACCGATAATGGAACACGTAGCGAACACGTATGAACGTATTTAATACCTAAACTTGTGGCAACTACGTCTAATAATATAATGTCCGTTTATGCAGGGTCATAACGTCCATGGATATTGAAGGTATTTCTAATGTTTTCCATGTAAGAAATATGTAACCTTTTTACATATTGGCTTTGAGAAAATCTTTAGGAAGCGAAGCCGGTGTTGGTTATACCATAGAGGAGAAAATTATTGCACCCGACCGACGGCCAGCCATGCAGGAAAACTGTTATAAGCGAAGTTGTTGTTGTTGTTTCAAGTTCATACATTATGATAATTTCATAAGTGACACTATGTCCATACTAAAGATGAAACAATGTCTTGCGATGTTTTTCAAAGCGACAAAATGTCTATGCAAATTATGTCACTTTTGAGTTCGACATAAAGTCCATGGATATTATGTCCTTGGACACTATGATATGCCACCCAACTAAATAGTATTTGCGGCAGGTTTTACTTTTGTGATTTGTTTAAAAGAAAAATCTAAATAAATTTTGCGCAAGGAAGCTTATGGTGGTAATGCTCCGAAGTTTAATTCATGCAGAAAATTTCAAAAATTAAAGGAAGAGTGTAGAGAAACTGGCTTTAGGGGAATTAGATGCAACAATAGAGAAAGGTGTCATTTATTTGCAAGACAAGCTTAAAGAGTCATTGAAGGTTACGAAACAACGATTACAAATTATGGGTAATGCACAAGCTTGACAGAGCTAAATTGAGGACAGAATATAACAATTTTAAATTTTACATAATGAATATAAAAGTAAAGTATAACAACGTTGACGTTTTGCAATCGAGTTTGATTTAAATTTAAGCTGATATTACGGAATATGTATTTTAAATAATTTAAGCTCTTAAATATTGACATCACTTTTGTCACATAATGTCTTCAAGGGACTTTAAATAAATTATGTCAAATAATTTATATATATTAAAATCATTATATATACTTATATTTATAATCTCTACATATGCGGTGGTGGTGCATATCGGGCGATGTTGTTGCACAAAATAGACATCACTTATAGAATATCATTTTTCAAAGTTGATTGAAAAAAAATTCCCCTATACTGTATTTAAAAAAACATATATAGTAATCGCATTAATAAAAAAGTTATAAACCATTTAAAGCCCATTATACACCACCCTGTACTTACATGTGAAAAATCAAAGAATTTCTGTGCGCCTCTATTCATTAAATCTTAATTTAGTCTTAACAAGAAGTACTTATATTTTAAACTGCATACAGCAACTTTATACCATAGGAATCCTTGAGTTTTTTTTTTTTTTTTTTGTAAGTATTGATCGCAAGCATTAAAACGTATTGCACACACATGCAAAATTCAAATTTTCTTCAAAAGCTGAAAAAATATTAAATTTCTTTTCTGTTTCTCACTCTTTTTTAATAATATTCTTTTCGACATCGTTTTTATTTATGTTTTCGTGTCTCTTCATCATCGCTATCAACTCAAGTGAGTCCCTCATCTCACATCCAAACACCCACACAGACGCTTTGTATTTTTTCAAATATTTGATATTGTGCCTGTTGTTAAAGCTGATTTTTGCAACTGACATATTTTTCCTTGCGCTCTTTGTGTTTGTTTTTTCTTCAATTAAGGACTTCTACAAGTACAATTATTTTTCCTTTGATTATACTGGTGTTGAATTTTAATGCAGCTGCATGCGTGTCGCAATATATACACATTCGTTAGAAAAAGTGTTGCCAATTTCGCAATTTTTCCATTTGTTTAGACATTGCAAATTTAATTTAGTCAAGTAACTATTTTAATTTCATATAAAATATTTAATGCGACAAGAACTGTGTTGTAGTATTCATGTTACAGCAAGAACTAAAATATATTAGTATATTCTCCGGAGAGTGTTAAAGGGTACTTAATTATTGGAAGGCTCGATTTTAGAGAAGTTTCAGAAATGTTCTAAAACGTTTTCCTCTTTCAAGGTCAAACTCGTAGAAAGAGATTTGAATTGCTAAAATTGTAATGTATTTTATAAATTATGTAATATTTGCTTTAAGAAATAGGAGGTGTAGTTTTTTGTTAATATTCACCCTTATTCTAGTTGTCGACGTTGTCACATAATAACGTTGATATGTGTCGATGCATTCGATTTGTTCTTCTTTTTATCGTAATTGACACTAATCGATTACTGCTTAAAGATTTTTTGTATTCTATAATAAATGTGACGACGATATTGTATTGACGTGACTCTGTTTTTTCTCGAACGCTTTTTACATAATGACTGGAAGTGATTTAAACCAAACATAACGTTGAAAATGTAAAAAAGTGAAGGCAGAAGAATCCATCTCTTGTACTGGGTTTTCGCAGAGGCACTGCTCCATGCAATTTTAAAGAAAAATGGGAAGATATAGGAAAAATTCTAAGTTTTCTTGGTCCGCCTAGAAGATTAGCAGATGGATGGTGAAGGTAACAAAATTAAAAATCGAGTAGGGATTTATAAAAAAGTTTATAAAAATTACTTCTAAGGTATGGACAAATTTAATATTCAAAAAAATGTTTGGAAATAAAGCGGAGTTTAAAGCCACTGGTAGCGGAATGTTTAAACAATTTTCACTTAGTCCGCTGGAAGAAGCTGTGGCAAACGTTCTTGAAGGAAATGGTCATGCAACAATCAAACTGATTTACTGCAGAAGCACAGCCAAGAACAGACAAAACATATGTACATACTTGCGATCGGGCAAATTAAAAATATTTCAATTCTGCCTAAAAAGTTTTCTTTCCAACACAAGTTTATATTTTCTCGAGCTTTAATCATCAATTAAATCGAAATTTTCTTCACCTATAGAAAACATTTTACCATAAAAGTGTCAAGCACAAATAAAATTTAACAAAAAACTTAGGGATGTGCATTTTGATATCATTAAAATCGATAAACCTACGACGCTGTCGCAGAAATGTTATAGAATACAAAATTTTTATTTAGTTGACGCCGTCATTGATACAAAGTATATTGATTCTAAAATAAACAGGCTAGGACGGATTGAATAAATAAATAAATCTGTTAACATAAGTCATGATTAATATGACCGATTTTATTTAAACACTTTAGTTTTCAAATCGATTAACTCGATTAAAAAAAAATTATTTAAGAAAATATATTATTCGTTGTCTGCTAACCAGCGACTTGATTGATGCTCGATTTTGCACAAATTGATTCTGTTTAACTTTCGTACTACGGACGACATATGGATTTTCAGAGGATGTAAAGCTATGAAACAGATTAGGAGTCAAGTCTGTAGAATAGCTAATTTAGGACCGTGTAGTCTCTTGTTTACATAAAAGACTGAGGGCACCAAAATTTTTTAGTAACTTTTTTGGGTTATATGAACCAGGGTACGAAAGTAAACAAATATAATCTTTTGTTTTTGTCTTGTTCCTTGTAGTGAGAATCTTAAAACCAAAAAAGTATCAAAAGAATTATTCCAAAATTCTGTAGACAGTGAAAAATTTTCCATTTACAAAAATAAAATGTACAAAAAACTGTTTTAGTACTATTATCCTGGTAAAATTAGGTGCTTCCACAATTTTATCTCTATTTTGTCTACGAAATTACCAATTTTTACAAAAAAAAATATTCTGCATTTAAACGACAGACAGAGAAAAATTCTAAAAAAATTCGATTACTATCTACACCAACATCAAATTATTCATGAACAGAAATTACCCCGTTACATTTTAATTGTATATATGGATGTACGATTATTATTGTTCCGATTGTCCCTTTGTCGCTTAAAAAGTGTTTGATTAGGTTTTGCTTATATACAAAACGATAAAAAAAATGTCTGAAGTTTGTATTTTTGTATGAATAACATGTTTATTCTCATACAATGATTTGAACTTAACGATACATGTTCACAAGTAGTGCATTGATGAAGGAAATGATATAAAGCATTTTGAAGAAGTAAAATTTATATAAAAAGTAACTCCTTGAAGGGGATTTTCTGTTCTATTATATAACTAATGGTAATTATGTTATGTGCAATAAAAAATCTTACGTAAATTAATGTTATATTAAACTAAGATACCATTAAAAGCTTTCAAAGAACTCAGAAAGAGATAGCTAATTTAAAAGTATGTATAATAAAAAACTAAAGTATTATTGAACAGCATGAATTAATTAATTCAACTTAAACAGGTTATGGAGGACACAGCATGATAAAATGGCAGATAAAATGTTCAACGTTATATTAAAGCAATTGTAAAAATGTTTTTACTCAAAACCAAACAGAAAAAAATTTACCCAGTATCTCAATGAATTTTGAAAGCCTTGATGATAGATATATTTAAAAGAAGCACGACGCAGACTCTTACACATTTAATTATTATTAACTTCTCTTGATGATATAAATTTTTATTTTAGAAATTTTGTCTGTAAACTTCTTAAAAAAGGTAATAAAAATTTATTTTTTTTTTAATTTCAATAAAAGTTTAATACCTGAAAATTGCCATCACTTTGACTAATATACAAACAACTTGCAAAAAAAAAAACAATCGATAATAAAACGCACTCTATAAAAATATAAAAAAAGGAGGAAGATAAAAAACTCTGTTCTAGGTGAAAATTAAACATCCAAGTTTGTTAATAGCAAACGTGGATATAACTTTAGGTAGCAATTTTTGTTTCTTGGTGGAACATTTTTTTCTTCTTTACACAGACATGAAATAAAAATGGCTATAAATAAATTAACGCTTAAAAATTTATGTACGTTTATTTATTTCATACAGTTTTCGAGCTTTAGCAATTTCGTTTTAATAACTTTTTAAACACGTGAGGCAACGAAATGTTGAAAAAGATTTTAAATTAGACTTCATTTACGATCGCTTTGTAGTTGTGTAAATGGACAATATGTGTATTTTTGTTTCTGAAATTTTTTTAACATCTGTTTTTGGAAAATGAAAATCTTTTTAGAGCAACTTAGACAAAAAATCACATAGAAGAAAAAACTGCACAAAGGAAACATAATATTATAGCACGAAAGTCAGCAGACTAAAATAGTTCTGGCGAAAAACCGTCTTTAAAACAGATTTCATCTGTCTGTCCTTAATGGTACAATAGTATGGCCACATACATCAAATTACGTTTACTTTTGGGACACCTTTATAGTACATCTCCAAACTATGGCACACTTACCACTACAACTCCTTATTATTTTCAACCGTCTGTCATAATACATCAACAGTTGGCATAATACATCAAATTACGGCAAGTATTGGGACACTCTTTAATTTCCAAATTCAAGTTTCATACCTGTTTGGAAGTATTAAAGCTGGAATCCCACAAGGAAGCGTGCTGGGCCCCAGTCTTATATAAAAATTTCACGTCAGCTTCTGCAATGGTGCAAAGGCAATTAAATCTGAAAAATGGTTACAAAAATGGAATATAAAGATTTCACATTAAGTAAAGGTGATTGTCCAACACTTACGCTGAATGGAATTACTATCCCAAAAACAAATAAAGTAAAATACCCAGGTCTCCACACTTAAACATTTAAACGAGAAAAATATATTTGCTTTTGGGACCAAGATCAGAACTATGTTTAAATAACAAGGCCTTATTCTGTAATTCTCCTAAGCTAAATTTCTTAAATTTTGAACTTATCCATGTTTATTTTCTGTAAATAATCGGTATCTGTAAGTCTATTTCAATAAATAAAAGGGTGTTAAGTATATGGTTATATGTTCCAATGTCGTATTTGTAGCAAAAGCTTGCTTTGTTAAAATTAAATAATTTTAGAGATGGCGATTTAGCTGCAGAACTATGTTTAAATAACAAGATCATCCTATACAAGAGAATTTTGAAGCCAGTTTGGACTTACATATGCTCTTCAACTCTGACGAACAGCAAGCAATTCTTTTGTCGAAATACTCCAAAGATATCAATAAAAAAAACTCTAAGATTATTAGGAAATGCTTCTTGGTTTATAAGTAAAAGCTTTTTACACAATGACCTAGAAATATCCACAATAAGGGAAGACATTAAAGACTTCAGTGAGAGGTATCTTAATAGACTAAGAAACCACTCCAATTTGTTAGGTATTTTGCTTCTAGACGATAGTGAGGAGATTTGAAGTATTAAGAGACTACACGTTCTTGATGCACCGTTAAGAAGATAGTTCAATTAACACGTTAATATATTTACAAAATTTTTAATAATTATTTTAATCAAAATTAATTTACAATTTACAAAGTTCACTGGAACTTAATAGAATAAGTTATTATTAATTAGTTATAAATTTTTGGTTCTTTTTAATTAATTTCTAAACATTTTTAGAAAGAAAAATTATTTACAAATGTATGCGGACGTTTTCCAAAGAAAACAAGAAAAAAAGCCGAAAATAAAGTAAAATTTCATTAATTTATAAAATCGATGATTCGAACGCTAGGCACCGCGTATTTTACATTCATACTTAACTCATAAAAGTCAATATGATAATGAAACAGTGTCTATAATGTTGTGAGCAAACAAGTATGAATAATTAAAAAATAAATAGTTGCATTCGTGGCTATCAAATTGCTAGCACAAAAAAGCAACAACAAATGTACAAGACGAGTTACAAAGAGAACGACAAAGAAAAAGCTTTAAGTTGTGTGTGAACTTCGTCTCACCAAATTAACATTAAGATTAGTTGGTTAAATAGATGATGTTTACGATGTACATAACATAAGGTAGATAGATGCAAAGAATGCTGATGAAGGATGTGGCGGTCCAGAAAATGCTGCATTTCATTCTGCTAGCGTCTAATTTTACTTGTTTTCTTTGGAAAATGTCAGCATACATTTGTAAATAATTTTTCTTTCTAAAAATGTTTAGAAATTAATTAAAAAGAACCAAAAAGCCGAAAATAAAGTAAAATTTCATTAATTTATAAAATCGATGGTTCGAATCTTGGTCAGGGAAAAATTAAAAATTAATTATAAATATTACTTAATATTTTTCTTGCAAAATAGATTGCAACACAAAGGAAATAAAAAAAGTTTCATACTTGCTGTTGTTGTAGAGTCAGTAAACAGGTTCGTTGAACATTTCAATCGCTGTCCCTAACGATTCAACAGTTTGGCCATATACATTAAATTGCATTAACTATTGTAATACCCTTTAATTTATAATGTAAAATATTTATACTTCTTATTATAATCAGCAAAGTAGTCGATATTCTGTCTAGTTTTCAAGTGTTTGTTTATTGCGGATAAAAAGATACGGCAATGTAGGTAAAATTACATTAATTTTGGGAACACCCTTTATTTTCTAATTTCATATTTTACAATTGTTGTTATAGCAGACTTATGAACACAGATTCTTTGCAAATTTTAAGCGTCTGTCTACAACCGTTCTAAAGTATGGCCATATAGATAAAATAAAATGAACAATTGGTGCACCCTCTAATTTATAATTTTGAATATATATATATACTCTTTACTATAACGATCATAGCAATCACCTTTCTGTCCCATTTAAAAGCATATAGGTCAACCTACGTCGCTGTTTTTAAACGGGAACTGCTTTTTAAACGTGAACTGTCTTTGAAACGGGAACAGTCTGTAAAAATCACTTTTCAAATAAAAAAAAAAAATTAAAATAGATCCAGAATTGACTGAGTCATGCAGGCACAAACATAAAAAAGCAGTATTCAGTGGAATTGATAATCAACTTCATTTTTTCAGGTTAAGTCGGTTAAAAAGCAATTAGTTTTTTATTTTACTCGTAAAAATAAACTTTGAAAAACAATAGTGACCCGAAAAATCATGTGCTTGAAAACGCTACATGATACGGCAAAGTACTTACAATTTTACATTTATTATCTTCTTCTATTAATAGATTACCATTTAAAAATTACGCAGCTAAAGTTTTTTTATTTGTTTGTATAAAAAGTGGGTAAACATCTCCAATCGAAAGTAGAAGTAACAAACCACGTCATACCTCGTTTCTGAAAATATTATAAACTTTTTCAAAATGACTCCAGCTCAACCCGTTTAATAAAATGACCATAATAGTGTTACGGTTTTCCCTTTATTCTTACTTTATGGCTTTCTTTGGCTACACTTCTCGATCTTACCGGTCTTGTGAACCCTTGGTCTCGTATTTACTAAACATGCGTTATTACTACAAACGCAGCCATCCACGTTACACTACTGTGTTGGTCTACCGAAACATGAACTAGTCGATGCCTTGCTTAGTAACCTTAACCATCCACAAAAATCTCTACTACTCCTTTTATCCAAGCCATTCATCCTTTTTGATCTAATAGCCACAACACACTCTTGTTACGGTGTTACACTTCCCTGCGCTAACCGCTACCGTTCTTACATTTTATTGAAAAGGCCTTCTTGACAATTAATTGTAGCTCTTATATTAATTGGACGTCTCCACTAAATTATCTGCCATGGCTTCACACAATAATTGTCTTTTGCCTCTCGGGAGGTTTGTACTGCTGTTTATTAAATTTATTTGCATTATAACAATTTTTAATTTCTATTGTACGCATGTCCGACGGCGAGGATCGAACCCACAATCTTCTGTTTTGCAGTACGCACCTCTACCAACGCAACCATCAAGGTTGCTCAGCTTTTGTTAACTAATTGTGGTTTTTATTCTATGCACATACCATTAATTGAATTAACCTATTCACCACGCTCATGAGGATAACAACAACAGGGGTTGCCAGATTGTATATTCGTAACAATATATTCAAGTGAAATATTTTTCGCTCATGTTATAGAAACTACAACTAGTTGCGGCAACTGTATTTATAACGCTCGATACACAAATAAAACTTTCAGTATACAGATGTAATGTATTTTTTTTCTTGCATTATGGAAATTTAAAACCTCCTTAACTTTGTCTGACTAATTCTCCCTTCACTACCTCGCCCATGATTAAAAAATTCAATTTGTAAAACTCATTACAAGTTTAGGTAAATTTAGTTTGAATAAGTTCTTATTATATTCAAAGTGTAGTGTAATTGAGCTTAATTAATAAATTTGTTCCATAAAAGTTGAAAACAAATTACGAGGAAATAACATAAACAAAATATTACTCAAAAATTAGAACATTCTTCGCCTTTCTGTTCTGAGAAAAAAATTATACATATTTTATGATATAAACTCTCTTTCTCTTTCTCTTGTAATCAGCATAAAAAATATAATCTAATATTTATGCAACAAAACTGAAAGCTGAAACCTTGAAATACTTTCGTATTGAAACCTCATTCTGCTAGTGAATTGCAGGGTAAAAGTAAAAAAAATATATGTTTTGAAAAAAATTACATCAAACCGTACGCAAAATAAAGGTATTTACAAAATAGAAAAAAAATATTCTTTGAGGGCAGAAGTCAACAACAACTTTAGGTTATTTCATAAATGCTAAAGTGTATTCATTTGAAAAAGAGAAATGTTTTCAAATACATGGGGTAAAACACTTTAGATAAAAAAGTGTATGGATAAATATATTTCATACAACAAGAACGCCTTCAAGTTAATACCGACATCGATGCTTTCGTTGGAATTTTGTGGGTGCGATACAAATTAAAGTTTGCTTCTCTTTTTTTTTTTTTTTTTTTTTTTTGTTTAGTTTGTGGTATCATTTTTTTCTCCTATATTATACAATGTTGATGATTGGCATCATTTTGTAGCCTTCATATTGGCACAAGTTTCTAAAAATACTGTCAAATTTATTTTGAATTTGTGTTTCTGAAGGGAATAAGAATTATTTTTGTTTTTTGTTAAGCAAAATATTTTTTATTGACTTAAAAAATTTTAAACTTTTATATGTTTGGCATTTGGAAAATAGGAAATTTTTGCTTAATCTTTGCATTATAAAAGCAAATTTAAAATTAAAAAGCAACATGAACATTATTAAAATTTATTCAATATTCTAAATTATTTTCGACCTTTTTTTATTATTATTCATAAAAATCTATTTTGTTTCTTTTAAGAGTTCGTAATCTAATAACATTATCGAATTTTTTACACTCATTCTAAAACCGTTAAAAAAAAACGTGGAAAAAGTAAAACGATTAATGATTTCTTATAATAAATACGAAATAGACGTAAAAAGAGTTTAGAATTCCATACGGAATTCTGACTGCTAAAGAAAAATTTTAAACAAACTTAAAATATAAAGGGGTTGCCTATTTTGGTGAACTTTTAACGTATGCCGCTTTAGTTTTTCTTTGTTATTGGATGTGTTCTTAAAAAGTGTAAAATTAAATCGAGAAATTTGAAAATGACAACGCAAAACATTGTGTCTAACTCCTTCTTAGAATTTTGCTCTTCTTCAGGTTCTGTTATTGTTGTTTTATCTGTTAATAGTAGAGGGTCTCATCCAATAACAGAAATTTTTGTAAAACAGCACACGCAATAATAACAGCTATTTTAGTTTCATTATTTAGTTGTAAGCCTTTTCCAAAAATTTAAAATATCTCTCAATTGTACTCGTACGATTATGAGAATCACCTGAAGTATAATATTGTTGAAATTGACCAACTTGCATAAGGACTTTTATCCTTAATCCTTTAACATTTGCTTAGCTTTGCACACTGCTTGAACTTAAAGGGAAAAATAACCTTTTATATGCTCCGATAACTTTTGGAAATTTTGCGATTTTAAAGAAATCAGATGCTTTTTGCTGGGTCGCGTGTTGTCAAAAGGGAATTTAGTATACGCCCATTACAAAGCATTTAAAAATAGCGATGTTTCCTTAACTATTTCAACTGTATAGAGACATTTAAACCAAAAAAGTCACCCACTGTAAGAAGAAAACTTCCGCTAGCATAAAACATAAGCGCTGCAAGTAACTTAGTCTAAGGTGTCAAGAAATATTGCCTTCAATAATATTTTTTAATTATTACATAAATTATTAACTTTTAATTTTTTACTGAGTTGTTTTCCCAGAAATCAAGAAAAAAATTAAAACAAACGCAACGCACAGCGTATTAACATTCATATTTAACTCATAACAGTCGGTATGATGCTGGAATCACATCTGTAGTATTGTGAGCAAACAGCTATGAAGGATTAAAAATAAAACTTTCATTTCGTGGCCATGCCGAAGGTTGGTACCAAACAAAAACAAATGTAAAAGACGAGTTACAAAGAGAATGACAAAGAAAGGCTTTAAGTTGTGTGTGAACTTCGTCTCACCAAATTAACATTAAGATTAGTTGGTTAAATAGATGATGTTTACGATGTACATAACATAAGGTAGATAGATGCAAAGAATGCTGATGAAGGATGTGGCGGTCCAGAAAATGCTGCATTTCATTCTGCTAGCGTCTAATTTTTCTTGTTTTCTTTGGAAAACGTCCGCATACATTTGTAAATAATTTATTAATATTGACATATTTGTACGAAGCTTTCTAAAAGATATTCAGATGTATTCTTTGATATTCGAAATCTTTGCACAAACTCATTTGCTCTGAAGTATTTAACATAGTTCACTTGTTCACGAAATTACTTATATGCGCTACTTTTCGGGTGAGTATTTTCAAAAATATCGTCAACGCCGTTAAGGTACACGAAACGTTGTCTGCTTTCCATTTTGTTTTTTTTTTTTTTTGTTTTTTTATTTTTTTCAAATTTAATCACAATCAATCAATTTATGTTTTCTTTATAAATCGAAAATACGGAAACTTTTCGATTAGAAAATATGGCAACTTCAAACTCTTTAACCTAACTTTAAAATTTAAAGGCAACATGGTCCTTAGCTTATCGATGACTTGTACCATATAATATGGAAATATTAATTATCCGTCTGAAAAAATTCTAACTTTAATTGCAGGTAAGTTATAATAGCAGCCCTAAAGCTTCCATTTTAATAAAATTTGGCATTACTTGTATTCCACCAAATTACTCATAAATAGAATATTCTTTACCCATATTCAACCTTATTTTCTTTATGTCCACACATACGTTTTGTTGTAAATATAATACAATTCTTTTTTTTTGTGTATTAAGTTCATCTCTTTCTTTTTTATCACTTTTTAATATAGGCAATAAATAATAAATTATATTCAATTATGACAAACTATAATTAATTAATTAATTTAAAAAAGAGCATAATAAAATACATTGTTCTTTTTGTAATGTTTTTGAAGGCTAATAAATTATATATAAATGTAACAGTAGGATGGTCCCAAAATATAATATTAAAAATATTTGCAAAGAAATTACAATTTAAAAGCCTTAGATTGATTTTCTCGTGTTGTGTAAATATTAATTGTAGCCACGTCAAAAAATCTCGAAGGAAATAAAATCTATTTATTTTTTTTTTTTTTTTATTTCACATATTCATAGCTTTTGTGCGGAGGTATACATAAAATTGATGCCAGTGTGATGTGACATTATAACTCAGTCAAACCGCATTCGATTAAATTCGTTTCATCAAAATTTTGCAGGAATTCGGTCGACATGTTGGTGAGCTATGACTAAAACGGGCATTTACTGCTGCACGGGTTTTAAACATATTAAAAATAGAGATAGATATTTATTTTGAAGTTCCCAGAGCGTATGGTTATGTAAAAAATAAGGAAAAGGAGGGGTTAGTTAGAGGATAAATGTGCGAAATCGATATTGACAAAAAAAAAACAATATTTACATTTTTTATTAATCGAATAAAAATCTTGCTTGGGGGAGTGGTCGTGGTCCGATTACTCACATTGGGACAGCGACACGCCTCTAAAATAGCTGGTATAGTATAAAAAGAATAAAATTTAAAATTCGGACTTTAATATTTGTGCTCTTGCAAACAAGTTGTGGTTCACCCAAATTTTGCTTAATCCTACTACCTTTTCACAAAAAGTTTAGAATGAAATTTCAAAAATCTATTATTTATTTTCAAAACTGTATACGAGAACTCTTAATCATTTATAATTTGAATTCCTTCATATTTTAGAAATGCTTTCAAGCAGCCATGTTATTTTTTTAAACTTTAATAGTTCTTTACATAATTAATGCAATAAATAAACATGCACATTACATTATGTATTTACTTATGTCAATATTCATACATAAATAATAATGTGTTTATTATTGCAGTATTTTTTTCAATACAATATTTAATGCATTTATCAAATGCTTGTTGTTTTATTTACCTTTTGACACCTATTGATGGTGCATAAATGAACAATAAAAAATAAAATACTCCCGCATACATTGTGCAAACACATTTATCATTCATTTAATGATTGTTTTATATACATTTACTTTCTGCCTCCGCAAATTTTTCACCACATCATATTTAATTTACACCTTTTGTCAAGAAACATTAAAATATATTTACACAATAAATCAATTGACTGACAGACGAATTGGCATTTCTCTTTAATAAATGTACAACTTATGAAAAAATGAAAAAATAAGTTTTCTTTAGCTGGCACAAAAATAATATTTTAAAATATTAAAATATTTTATTGCTAACATTTTTAAGGCAAAATATTTTTATTGATTTTGTATGAGTTATTTTTACTATTAAAAATTTTCAATTGCTTTTAGATTTCATAATCTTATTTATACTCAGGCGTTATTTAAAAAAAAGTGTATTTTTTGCAAGTGATAAAATACAACGAGTGTACATAGATTTTGTAAGAAACTAGTTTTTTATATATTCCAAAAGACTAAGTTTTGCCAATTAGATTTTAAAGATATTGACATATCTACATTTCAAATATCTTTAAAATCGGACTTTGCTTGGATCGGTTCAGCTATTACACAGCTGCGCTTTTTTCTACTCCCGACTGCTCTCTCTTCAATTCACAGTACTTACAGAATATTCTACCTTCTTTATAATATCTATGTTTTAAATTTTATAAAAATCAGTACAGCCTTAAATGGCCGTTTTTCCCCTTTTTCTGTGATCTAGCTCTGAGCTTTTGAAACAGATTGTACTTAATATTTGAAGTCCTTTCTTTGTTTCGAGTTTCATTTAAATCGATAAGCCAAGACTTTGGTAAAAGTTATTCAGACGCATAATATTGACCCCGTTTGCTCCACAGCTTGATAATATAAATAACATATTGCAGAAACATACAAGCAAAGTTACAAAAAGATTTATAATATATATTGGAAATATTAAGTTTATATCGATTAATTCAATAATTTTGCAAAAAAAAAAAAAAAAAACTGACCTCAAAACAGATTTCAGCTATTCGTCTGCAATAGTCCAAAAGTCGGACCGCACTGATCAACTCAACTTTTATTGTCAAATTAAAAAAAAAATTGTACTAGTTGCAATAGCGGACTTAGCAATACAGCTAGTAAATTTCGAATCTCTGTTTAAAGCTGTCAACTATTGTTACACCCGTGAATATATAAATTTTCAATATTTACACTTCTTTATATACCAGATAAAGTAGTGGAAATTCTGTCTAATTTTCATGTTTTATATACAAGAGTTTAAGAGATAGCTCATATATTTTAAATAACATCAATTGTGGGAACACCATTTAATTTCTAAATCAAATTGTATAATTTTTGTTATAGCAGACTAAACAGTACTGGTGCCTACTAAATTTTAGGTGTATGTCTATAACTGTTCAAAAATTAGACTACATACAATAAATTACATCAAATGTTGGGACACTCTTTTATTTTTCAAATTTAAACCTTATACTTGTTTTTTTAAGAGGCCTAAGCAATACAAGTTCTTTTTAAAGTTTAACGTCTGCTCAAAGGTATTGTCATGTACCTCAAATTAAATTAACTATTGGGAACTCTTTAGTTTATAATTTTTAATATTTTCATTTGTTATTATAACGATTATAATAATGAACATTCTGTCCAATTTTTAAGCTTTTATCTATAACAGTTTACAGATAAGCCTATGTAGGTCAATTTACGTCACCTATTTAGATCGTTAACTACAACAATAAACTTGAATATTAGTCATTTTTTGATGAACCTTTCTATTACTAGGCAGAACACATATCTCAGATTGGAAAGTCCTATTATCTTTATATATTTCCTTACCGAGAAACAAAGTATATTTTTATTTCTATGAAATATTAAAAAACTTGTCTAAATAAATTCTCTTGTAAACCTTGCGTACATTTAACCATTTCGTTAAACAATCATAATATCCATTTATTATTATCACATTCATTATTTTGACCAGAAACAGCAGCGTTTAAATCATTTTGCGCTAAGGCTGGCAGTCCAAAAATTTTTAACCAACAAACCAAGAGGACCAATATTAAAACTTATATGCAGAAGACATGTTTTCTAATTTTATGGATATTATAAGCGGTTTTAACTTTTATCTGCATATAATTTTAGTTATAAAAAAAAACGAATTTTTATTATTATTTCCAATTTCATTGCTTTCCTGAAAATTCAAAAAAAAATAGGGAAATTGTTCTTGCTGGTGAATATCTATACTACTTATATATGTGTATGGTTATAATATAACTTATCTTTTATATGTCTAATATGCTTATGTATCTACATAGAAATGCGTATTCATTTGTAGTATGATTTCACCAGTCAGATTCAAATGGTTGTACAATTATTTACGCCAGAAAGGCGCCTGGGTTCGTTAGAAAATGGATAACTGTTTTATGGTTTTTCTTTTTTTTATTGCAGCTCTAATTTTTTTAAATTTATTCTCTCATTTTTTCTATTCTATTGTGGTTAACCGCTCTTTAACAATTTAAAATAACATGTGCCAGTGTTTACAAAGATTTTTCCTTTTTTAATTTTTTTAACCTTTTTAAATAGAGAATATTTGTCTACATTAATTTTATTTTTAAACGTTACATTATATTTAGAATAATTTATTTGGTGAGTCTGATTTATTGCCATTTTAAAACATAATGTTTTTGTTAATTAAAAAGGGTTGAAACAAAGCCAAAAATAATGGTCAAAAAATTAAAGTTCTTTAAAATGTTTACATACTTAATTGTTATGTTACACAATGTCATTAATTAGTTTTCAGCAATTTCGTACTAATACTGATTTAACTTCCGATGCGTCCAAAACACGTAAATTTAGACAAACAATGCTAAAGGAAAACTTAATAATTTCTCCGTATTTTTAAAACTTTGTTTAATGCTTTTTCAACACGTCTTATATTGCTAATACAAGCACTTTTTTAATTATTTAATGTTGCATTAATTTATTGTTTTATTTACTTTATTTGTATAGGAATTTGAAACTACTTTTTTACCTAATTTTTCCACTTCTGAAGTTTTATTGTTAAGAATTAAAGAGATTTCGATTTAATTATATCTTTAGCAAACAGCGTTGCCTTAAAGCCCCTAAAGTTTTTAGAAAAAAATAAATAAATACAAATTAATCATGATCTCTAAAACAGATTTAACATTTATAAGCTACATTTTTATCTTACTCAACAAATATATATAAAAATACAAGCCAAACATTTGATTAATTAAATTAAAAATGTCTTTCCAATTTATTAGCAGAAGCGCTACAATGGCAATACCGTTTATTTTAAAATTGTTTTAAAAGAGTTAATGAAAAATTATAAAAATATCCCAGCAAAAAATTTTTGAAAAGGTAATCGAGTGTGGAATTAAGCATTATTGGCGGAAGTACTTCCCAATTAGATTGCCTACTTAATGATTTTAACAAGGCATGAGACATTTATAATCAATTACTGTATATCGATTACATTAATTATTGTTGGAAGTAATGAGTACCATTAGTACGGTAGTCTCTTTAAACATAAAGAACTAGTTCCATTACTACTTTCTTTTTTGGAAACTAATGTAATAAAATATGGCAATCACAAAAGTAAGTCATTATATGGCAAGTACTTTTTAAGGTAATGTCCAATTTTTTGCTGGGATGTATTACTTTCAGTCATTTATTTCTCGCTACGAAGTTTCAAAATTTGTATAGGTACTAAAATAATTTTGTCTACTAAGGCTTGGATAATATGCGTTATTTTTGCTATCATAATATAAATCTGAATAGAAAAATCTGTGAGACTATTTATATAATCTTAACATTTTGAAAAGCTTCTAGTTAAAATTTTTTGCTTTGATGAGCAAACATTTTCACATACGACCAACGTATTTTATCTATGTATGTGTACTTGAGTTCTCATGTGTCGAGACGTGTTTGCTATATACGCAGAGAAAAAACTTAGCTGTAGTATGGTTCCAATACCAATATTATCTTCTTTGTAACAATGTAAAGTTGCGGAGAATACATTATAGTTGCTTTCAACAAAACATCAGTTACGACAAGCATATTTTTGTTAATATTTAACTACTATGTGGTTACTGTGCACAATAACGAAAATGTATAATTTTTGCTATAAAAAATTCGAACCACAATCAAAGTTTTATCACTTATTATAAATAGTATAATAGTAGTTTAGTAATTTTTTTTATTAGCTTTAAGATGCAAATGTTTTTTACCGTTAAAGAATATGAAAAAATAAAAATGTATGTAGGGTAAACGTCCCTAAGGTCGGCATGCATCAGTAGTCAGCATTTTTTTATTTATAATCTAAGTAATTAAAAAACACGGTGATTATATGCATAAATATAATTTATATGTAAATGTTTCTTTGACCTTTTTAAATAATTTTTCTTTTCTAATTTATTAAGCACTAGGTCAGTTTTATAAATAATAAAAATTTTTTATTTATATTTTCAATATTTCGCCACAAGTCACTCAGTTTCCTCTATTTACTATTTAAATTAGACTGAGATGAGTATTTCTATCTATTGTTGACCTCTTTCGGTGACCACTACTACATGAGTTGAAACATGTAGCAGGTGCCTGTTTTTTAAATAATTATTTAGTAATAAAGCTAAGTTTAACAATTAAGTAAACATGGTAATTAAATAAATTTATTTACCATGGTGGTTTTTAGTAGAAGAAATATATTTAAACTATGATTGTAAAGTGCTATTTTTCATAAAAAAATATTTTTGTGCTCATTTTATTGGCTGCCGACATAAGGAACAAAACCTGCTTTGTTTTTCTATGGTCGGCATTGTGTAAAGTGTTTTCTCATATTAAACTCAAATTCTACAATATTATTTTTTGCTACCTCTCTTGGCATTAGTTATAAAGAAAATAAGTTAAAAATGAGTTTACCAGTACTCGGCACACGTTTAATTGAGTATTTTAGGACCTGCCAACTATGAAATAAAGTGTTCTGAAATCGGCAGGAAGTTGTGTTTATATGAACATTTTTTAATGACATTTCTGGATCAAAAAATATCAGCATTGAAGTATCCTTTAAGCCTTCAATTTGCTCAAGTCCCATACCAGCTGTGTACCTACTCATGTAGATCTAAACTAAACGACTTTTGTCTCATTAATTAACAGCACGTTAATGTAAAATTACTTCTTTAAATCTTTTCTGTTTATTTTTTTACACGAAGGAATTTAAATAGCTCTTATTTTAAATTAAAAAAGTAGAATTTTTGAACGGGTTTTTCTTTCTCTTATAAAAAATACCATGCCGACAATAGGTGTCCCAGATTTAGGGAAATGTATGCCGACTATAGGCACAAATGGTATATTTGAGAAATCACTTAAATTACTCTAACTTCATACAAATATATATTAAAAAACAGTTAATTGAGCGTAAAACCAAGTAATTTTTGGACAGTAATAAATAGTTGATACACCAATACATGGTTTACACTCATAACAGCACCAGTTCAAACACAAAAGTTAAACTGCCCACTACTGGTACATTTACCCTACAAAATAAATAATAAAAAAATATTATACAAAATATGAAATAGATATAATACTTTATATAATTGTTGTACGTACAATTGTGAAACCATTTACATGCAGACAAGCGTAAGAGGTTTGCAAGTTAAGAATAATGAAAAAATGTGTGCAATAAAATAAAATAAAATAAATAAATAATAAATATATTTCAATTAAAGCTTTCTTAATAGACACCAATTGCTGTTATGTAACAAAATATATAACTGTAGATGCCAGATTAACGTGTTTAAAGTTTTGGATAAATGTGGAGATCGTCCCGAAATACCAGTACATATGGTATGGTATCTTCAATAAGAGAATGTAACGTTTACTTTAAAAATGGATGTTTGCATAGGAATGTATGAAGATAAGTTGCCATTATTTGGGCTTATAAACTATATTTCTTATATAAATGATTCTTTTAGCTTTGATGCATAGCCTTTTAATTATTACTCACAAGTAGGAAACAAATATATTATTTTTTTGTAAATTTTTGTTTGTAAATAATCTTTTTGACAAAACAGTAAATAATAAGTCTATTATATAAGGGAATTTTTGCATTCAATTATATAACACAACATTTTCAACCACATAAAGATATTTTAATTTAACCATTTAATGTTTATATTTAAACATATTTATGTTTATACTTTACCATGTTATTCTTAAGCTAGACAAAAATATGGTTGCAAGACCAGCTTTATTATTATTAAATGTAAAAATATTATGTTTTACTAACAACTATATATACAACTATACTATATTGCTCTTAGATTATTGTTACTTTAGCCATGTTATTTATTTCTTTCGTGCAGCTCCACTACATAATCGGGAAAGGGAGGGGTAGTGTGTTTGACATCCCAAACCTAAAATCTTTATTTTGTCGATTCGAATATAACTTTAACTTTTAGTCTTATATAATATATCCATAAAATTTACTCCTTCCATGAGGTATTATAAAGTTAAGAGTAGTTCATTCCACGTGTTTTTTTTAACAGATCATATTTTACGGATAATAATTTTATTATTGCTGGCACTATGTGCAATTTATAAAAAATGAAAGAAAAAAATCACATTTTTTTGTATAAGAATTTATACTTTGCCTAAATATTTTACACATTTTGAACAAACATGTTTTCATTTAATTAATTTTAATTTTTTTATTTTCTTTTTGTTGCGTAAAAAAAGATTTTTCTTATTATACTGAATGTAATATAAAAAGATTAATACAACTTGCACATTCTTCCGAAACCATAAAATGTTACAAATTTAAAATAACGAAAAACAAACTTAAATTCTTTTCACCTTCCAACCAGAGTATGAGCCTGTACATAAGTACCCCTACGTTACTTTGTTATTTTGCTAAAGGTTAGTTCGTTCTAAATTAAAGCAAAGAATAAGAATAAGAATGTTTCAGAATGTACAAAAGTCTTTTGTGTTGTGTTAAATATGGTAACAACTTTTGACATGAAGAATTTTTTTTGGAATTTCTTTTAAAGATACAACATTTAATGTAAGAAATAACACTTACTTACAGAAAATAGTTTGCAGAACAAAATTGACTTACTGCTTTAATTAAAGTTTAGAAAGAGGAAAATTTAAAAAAATGTAAATATTTCATTAAAAGCAATTTCGTTCATACCAAAATATTTATATGAAACATATTTACACAAAACTATATATAATTTAATATGGAAAAAATTTATCTAAGTTTGAAGTTAATACTTCTCTTATGAAGGAATGAAGGAATAATGTAAAAAGTGAAACTAAGTGAAATTCTCTTAGATACATAACAAGGAATACACTGGTATGTTAAGTAACCCGGCACGACAAGTGATATCAAAACTACACTAATGGAGAAGCAGGAGAAGTACAATAATTGGAAACATTTTGTTTTAAATTTATAACTTTAGAAAAATTTCTTAGTAGATATATATAAAGTAACATATTTACAGTCGTATGCATAACAAAAACTTAGAATGAGTTTAGCATAACTGGAGAAACTGATACGGCTGCCATTGTGTTTCAATTCACAATTTTGCATGACGTTATCATTGTTGGTACTAAATTATTTGGAATGAAATTTTTTTGGTAATATAAAAAAATATTGAAATTTGTTTTTTTTTCGGCAACACTGATTAATACAGACGTCAAATTTACACAAAATGTTCATCAATTTCTTATTCCCTTCATCATAAAAAGTGGAAACAGGTATATCGAAGTTTGTCATTCCATTTGTAATTTCTACAATACGAGTATTCGTTTTCGATCCCGTAAAGTATATATATTCTAAGTTTTTATGCATAGCGAAGTCGATTGAGCGATGTTCAAATACGGCAATCGGTCAGACGTAGCGTCAAAGGAGGTGCTATTGGAAATCAGCAAGATCGGTCTATATTCTTCGAGGCCTCTAATTTTTTCATATCATTTGGAGCAATGAAGTAACTCCAATCAAAGTACCAAATATATGGGGCGATAGACAATTAAAAACAAAATCATGTGCAAAAAATCGTGTTTGCCCATATGTTCCGAGTTATGGGCCTCTGAATTTTATATAGAAAAGTACGATTGCGCACCGTATCTTTCAAGATATCAATATGGGTATCATTTAAAAGCTTTTGAGGATATCTTTAACGAGACACTAAAATTTTTAAAAAATGCTTAGCCCCTTAAGAGCCGATGACATTTTTATGCAAAATTATATATGTATGTAGTACTTTTTTTCTAATTTTTTAATTCCCTCTCAACCCAATATTTATTTTTTTCGGTCGGAGTTACGTCACTAAATTACATTTATATATATGGTGAAGGGCATATAAGATTTGGTATAGCCGAATAAAGCACACTTACCTGTTCATTTTACCTCTAAGAAAGTCATGAGGGTAAAATGTCCGATGCTGTTCTCGGCGGGGTGTCATTTAACTAATTTTATTTAAATTTAAATTAAGAAAAAAAAATGAATACAGAACTATGTATATTAAATAACTATATTAAATATATCAAAAATATTCCACAATGTTCAAGCTATTGAAGAGAAAGTGTTCCTTAATAATTAACCGACTTCAAAAAAAGAAGGAGGTTAAAAATTCGTTTCAGTGTTGATTTTTTATTTTTGTGCCCAAAGAAGTCGGTCATTTTTTAACCGGTTTTGAAAATTTTTTCTTTATTTGAAAAGTAATGCTTATAGATTCGTCACGTTCGTGACGTTAAAAATTAAAGGGTGTCGCCATACAACACTTGTTATTACGTGTATTATGAGGTGTAAAGGGCATCAAAAAAATGCGTATTACTATAACTTCCAGTAGCACAAACTAAAAATATATCCAATAAGTGAGCTAAAATGAAAATGTATGTTCAAATATAATTATTAAATGGTTAAATTAAAATATAATAATATAGCTGAAAATGTTATGATATATAATTAAATTATAATATAGTCTCGTAAGTGCAAAATATAAAAAACTGATTATTGTTTTATTTATTAACGATTTGTCATAAAAATTATTTAAAAACATAAATTCATAAAAAATCAATTATTTGCTTAAAATAATAAATAAACGATTTCACAATTATGCTTCAAACACAAAAGTAAAGATTTATATGCTTACAATACATACATATTTACTTCAACTTTTTTTTAATGTTTTGGTTCCCTTTTTATTTGTTTTCATATTTTGATTATTATTTTTAATTATTTATTTTTTTTTATCAATTTCTTTAACAAAAAAAAAAAAACAATTTCAAATTTTAGCTACCAGAAAAATTACTAAGCTGTCTAGTACTAGAACAAAGTATTTTTAAGCGTAAACATTATTCTGTTGCTTTTAACCATACTTTGATTAATAATAATAATATATTATGGTTAAATATTTTATATTATTTTTAATAAGTTATAAAACTTTAGTTGTGGTTGAAATTTTTTTAAGTTAAAACCAACCATGTTGCATTTTTTGTGCACAGCAACCATATAATCGCTAAAAGTTAACAAAAAATGTTTATCGTGACTAAAGTTTTGGTAAAAACAACTATAATTGGTTCTCCGCAACTATACATTGTTACAAAGAACATAATATGGTTATTGTGACCATATAACAACCATGTTTTTTTTTCTGTGTGTATATACATTGTGTAAAAAAATATATTTAAAGAGTAATTTTTAAATTTGTCTTCAATTATCTTGCTGGCTGCTTAAGGAATATATTCTTTTGAAAGGGATAATTACCATATTTGTACTAATACTTTTTTTACTCAATCATTAAAACTTTATGGTCAAAGAATGTTTTAAAGGGATTTTAAATTTTTTACTTTTATTATTATATTTAAATGTTATTATTGGTAATGAAAACTGTGTTAAAAAATGTGTAAATGACAGTGAAACCAATAACAACTGTTGTTTGCTTACGTAACATAATACGATATTTTTCTCGTTCCTAGATTTTCATTAAACATGAAATTCCCTCTTTTTTGTCACATTTAATTACATAAAAACCATTTCTCTAAGTTATTTAAGACAATTTTGGTATAATTCAAACGTTGTTGTAATTTAAGCTAACAAACAGCAGGGAATAGAAATAAGGGACTTAAGTATTCTTAATGAAAATTGATTGTGTCCTTAAACCTGAATAATTCTAATTTCATTTTTGTTGCCTTAGTCAACTTACTAAGTAAGTTTTAGCCAACTTACTTTTTTTTCCTTTATTTTCTTTTCTTCTTCTTGTTTTTGTTCCGCGTTACATCGGTAATTCGATCATAATTAATATACATATTTACTGTATAAGGGTAATGGTATAAGTGTAAAGTCACATAATCCAAAGCATATCAAGCTGGTTCACGTTTACAGAATTTATATTAATTTTAAAAAAGCCATTTTATCATTTTCGTAAATAACAGCGTACATATTAGAATTGTTCAAGAGAGCATTTAGACATTGGCCCATAATCATAGTCATTAATTAAATAAACTTTACGAGTCTTAAATTACAGTTTTCTTTAAAATGCTTTTTGGTGTACTATACTCGTAGACACATAAAAATATAATTTATAGTAAAGTCAGTTTTAAATTTAAAACGATCTGAGAGTAGAAATACAACCTTACGGTTGCGGCGACAGATTCCGCATGTCAGAGAAAAACCAAATAAAATGAGTTGCGGCGACGGATGCGGATTTTATTGTAATTTTTATTATTGGTTTACTAATTTTTTTATCGAAATATATTTAAATTTTTTTTTTTTTAATGTAAATAAGCAATAAATTGAAAAACTTCAAAATTATTGTTGATTTTTAATGACTTTTTACATTTTCTATCTCTTCTTTTTTCGTAGTCATTCACAAAAAAATATTAACAAATAGTATTTTTTGTTAGAAAAACAATAAAACTGTGGCAACGTACAATAAGAGAAAAAATTAAAATTTGAGAGCTTGAGAGAAAACGCACTCAAATTAAAATAGATTCTAATTTCATGCGGATTCGTTGAACGTTTTTTATTGTCAAAACTCCATATAAAAAAACAACCGCATCCGCAACCGTGAGGTTGTATTTCTACTCTGAAGCTGTTTTTAACTGACTTAGTCGAAATAATTCTATGAGAAAACTTACATTTCAAGTTAATCTGTTGAAATCATTTCATTTCACAATCGTATTTCACAATCATAATTTTCACATGAACAAAAGTGCACAAATTTACTTAACTTTCGTTTTTTCAAATTAACAAATTTACTTTTTTACAATTATTTTTCGTTTTCAACAAAAAATACTAGCAGCCAATCAGAGATGGATAAGAGTAGAAATATAAACTTACGGCTGCGGCGACGAATTCCGCATGTTCCGCATATTGTACTTCTACTCTACTACTTATGGGCAAACAAACATTTCCTTAATTTAATGTGTCACCCAGTTAAAGCCGGTCCGACTTGAAATACACTTTATTTATAACTATAGTATAAAAATAGTTAATAACAAGTTTTAAAATGGTAAAGTAGAAAGTAGTTTCTAAAAGAAACCAATTTTAGGGTGTGACTATGATGATGGGACATTCTTTTTAAAATAATAGACATGATTTAGCAATTTCTCGAATTTTTTTTTTTTTTTTTTTTTTGGGTAGGCAAGCAGACCTAGGCCAATATAATATTACATGAAATTATCAGGCCATAATTCCATAGGAATGAGGTCCTATGGGAAAATGAATTATAGCAAATAAATCACAATTTTACAAAATCCCTCAGAGACCTTAGTTTTATAATAGGACAGCATTTTTTAGGATGCGAAAAAAAATATGCAAAAATGTAAATGAAATGGTAATCGTTATTAAGCCGGTGACTAAAAGAAACAGAAACAAATACAATTAGTAATGAGGGCGAAAAAAGCTTTGGTCCATCTCACCAAATTAATATTGATTGATGCTAAAGATTCCTCGTATTCTAATTAATAAATTTAATTCTTTTAATTAAAAGATTTTTACAACGTGCTTAACATTATTTCCTTAACCCTAATACGTTGTAGGTTTTTCTAAATATGAATATTAAAAATAAAGAAAAATCGATTTTTTGTGCCTCCTTTCGACTTTCATTTGACTGAATGTTGTGTTTGTTATATTTGTTTTAATTTGAAACCTGATTTTAAAGAATAGTCCAGTTTTAAAAACAATTTATTATCCTAAAAATAAAAATAAAATTTATCACTATAGCTCTTAATGGTAAAAAGTAATAAAAAAAAATTAAAAATTGTAGGGTGTCCTCAAAGGTGACGAAATTGAACCATTATAGACATATGCTTGCAAATTGGACAAAGAACCTTGAAACTTAAAAAGAACCTGTATTGCTAACTCCACTATAACAACAAATATAAGATACTATTTTGGAAATAAGAGGAAGTGCCAATAGTTGATGTAATTTTATTTATGGGCCAAACTTTTAAATAGTTATAGACAGAATTTGAAAATTAAAGGGTATCCCTCTACTTGATTTTATTTATTTATATTGCCAATCTTTTGAGCAGTTGTAGACATACTGTTGAAATTAAGGAGCTGTAGGTTGAAGTCGTCTATAACAAGTATACATTTTGAATATGAAAGTAAAATAAGATAATCCCAATATAAATGTAATTTTATGTATGTGTCCATAGTTCTGATCTGTTGTAGACAGACAGGTAAAATATTTTTTGAAGCCGATTTTCTTTTGCAAGAATAATTATGTCATGTCTACTTTGTAGGCAGTGATTGTAATACAAGGAAAACGTTAGTCTTCATAAAAAACGGATCAAGTTTTAGTAAAATTTAATCAAAGTATACAAAAATTTTAACCGTTGCGATAAAAACTAAAGCTAAGGCCTGCAAAAGAATAAAGAGTTTCTTGCAAATAATTTAAGAATATAAGGTGAGGTTTATAAATTGGAATGTAATTTTCTGCAATGAATGAATTATATAAGTATTTTTTTTTACTTTTTTCATTATATCGTTTTCCCTTAGACAATTAAGCTTTGTATATTGTAGTTTTTTATTTAATTTCGAAAACTTAAAACTAAGTTTATTTATTTGAAAAGATTGAGTGTTAATTGCTTTGAATTTAAATTAGTATTTGTATTTTTTTAACGATTAAAAAATTAATTAGAATGATCATGATCCGTCATAGCCATCTGCATAAAGAAAACCAAACGAATATTTGGTAACCTAAGACAAGTCCGGAACTTTACCCAAATATTCAAGCAAACAAAGAGTCGATCTTCAATTCTAATATAATAAATTTTTGTGAACTTGGCCTACAATGGCTAGTCAAGTATGTTCTCGTCCACGTCAAGAATAAAATAGAAAATTCAATAACCAACTTTAAAAAGTAACAAAGCAAAATTTTATTGTCACAATAAATTAAAAAAACTGACTTGTGTAAAACTACATTAAAATAAGGCCGCCTTCTTTTGAAATCCCCAAAAAAACTAAAAAGAGGCAGACCCGCCCGTACCTGAGGAACATAAGAAAGATTTGTATGGAGATAAATTGAATAATAATTATTTAGATACCTATTAAAAAAATTAAAATAAGTTTTAATTTGTACTTAATTACAAATTATTTGGAAAACAACATTTTTTTCGTTGAGTCACTTCACATTATGATCAGATTTTTAATTACAATAAACTTAAAATAATTGTTTATATAATAAAATTAAATAAAATACATTTTTATTTACACTTCGTGATTTACATTTTAATTAAAATCAAATATTCAAACACATTTAATTCATTTCATAATTCTAATTATTTTCATATCAAAAATATTGGTTTTAAATCATACTTTAGGTTAAAAAATTTAGACTTAGTAAAAAATGGTTAATAAATAAAAAGTAGCCAATAGAAATCAATCCGAAGAAACTACCTCAAATAATAACATAAATAGGCTTGTGTATAGACGAATATTTTTTTTTTTTTTGTGGAATTAGGAAAAGTTCGTTAAGAGATGCTTATTATGAAAAAATTAAAGAAAATGTGTGGGCAATGATATTACATATGTAAAATATGACGAATAATAAGCATTAAAAATCTTCCTCAAGAAATTCTTTTTGTTTTGTTTTTAAGATTTTGTACTACAAAAACAATTTAATTTTGTATTTAACTTTTTTCAAATTTATACTTTGCTCTTTGCGTATTATTTGAATATCTTAACTATGTGGATAATATTTGACGTCATATTCCTTTTACCACAGTTATTTGTAGGTGTTTTACGCGTGCCTGTTTTAAATGTTTTATAAATTATGGAAAAATATTTAGTTAAAATTCTTAAAGGTGTGAATAAATTTATAACCGTTTTTTATAGTTCTTTATCCTTAAAAAATATAAAGATAGATTTTAAGTGTATTTTATGACAAATTTGTACAAAAAAATTGTCATAAAAAACATTTTACAGTTATTTAATTTTTTATGAATATGCCAGTTATAATTATTAAAAAATCTGTACCATACTGTAGTTAAATATTTATTCGATAAGTTTTTGTAAAAAAACGACTATTCAAAGATCGTTATAAAACACTTAAAAATTTGTTTGTGTTTGTTAAGAATTAATTGTTAAGAGAGCAATCAATTTCCTTAAAAAATAAATTACAATTATCTTTTAATTAAATAAAAATAAGGAACATTACATAACAATTACAAGTTTGTATTATTGTATCATGAAATATTTATGGAACATACAATTATGAATTATAACATATTCACCCTTGTAACACTCATTTAAAAACCTAAATAAAAAGTTTTCATGAGTACAAAAATAAAAACAAACGAATTGATGTCAAAAATTTAATGCTGGGAATTAAAGATAAGTTTAAAAATAAACAAAAAAAAAACAATTCCTAGAAGAGTTTGGCATATGACAGTATACATGTATCTTTCACACAAGGGATAAAAAAAATTCGTAGCTCATAATAAAAAAAGCCAGTTTTTTTCTTAAATTACTTTTGGACATTAAATTTCAGAGAAGTCATTGAGTCACGTTAATACTTCACTTTTATATATTTCTGTATCAATTAATTGAAATTAACCAATTAAATAAATTAATTATAAATTAATTAGTATTAAATATTTGTATTTGTGTATTTATATCTGTATTTGTTGTCATAATATTATTAATAATTTCATTGTTTTATTGTTTCCTACTTTGCTTCCAGTGAAATCCCTTTTTAATTAATTAGTTCGTGGAATTCCCCATATATTTTGTTTTTGTTAACATCATTATATTTACAGATAATCATAAAACACGAGTAAACCACAGTTTAAAATAATAGTGTTTTTGTTTGTGTTTTTATCGTATTAAAATTTTGCTTCCAGTTTTAATTAGTTGTAATTATTAAAAAAAATCATATTATATTATTATTTGCATTAAAAATGTTTTTAGCATTACAGAGGCCAGAGAAAAAAATAAATTGTTTTACAATGTCAAATAGGTAATAACTGAGCCGGAGGTATTTAAAAAAATTTATAAAAGTTTTTATGATCCCAGCAATGTATTCATCTTAACATCATGTTCATAAATTCGATTTTATTTAAACAACCAAACCTTCTATGGACTTGAAAGAATGCTATTGTGTTATTTAATTACAAAACAAAAATAATTATTGCTTTCGACAACACCTGGCATTATTATGATATTATTTCTTTAATAATATTTTTTTAATATAAAACTATTGATCAGAATATTAATTTTTATATTCAACAAATAAATACAATACAACTCCTATATTTAAATTTTAATCAGCTTAAATTAATGACAATATAATGGTTTAATTAAAACTAAATTATATTTATAGTTAATGGTTTTTTATATTTATATATAAAGCTTAAAATGAGAAAATTATTTATTAAAAAAAAAAAAAATACCATAGAAACGCCCACCCTTCAATCAACTAAAAACAATAATGTATTTCATACATCCACTAGTACATTCAACATAAATTTAATAAATATATTCATTTATTTTTTACTCTGCTGACACTGTTATAATCCCTTTGGTAAATCCTATTTTAGTTTAATTGACAACTAACATTAACAACAAGTAAGTAAATAGACCATAAAGTGGGCTTAATCAAATAACAGCTGATACATAGGAAGGAAATAAAAAAGAGTAATTACGTTTAAAAATGGAAGGAGATAGATAAATATTAAATAAATAAAGAATTCAAAACTAAGTGAAATATGCAAAAAAAATACACTGCGCTGAATGACTATAAGTGCAGGCAGTTTTTAGTAAAACAAATCTTTACACAACCAATAATTTTAGAGAGTGTCATTATTGATTTCTTACTATTAAATTAAGTTACTTTTCAGTGTGCTAGTAAACTAAATGTTTAACAACTACACTTATAGTTAAAAAAAACTAACAACGTGTTTGGCGAAATGTAAGAAACAATAAAGTCACTCTTGATTATTGACATTTCGTTAACCTTTGATGCTTGTGCTTTGGATTTTTTGTCCATTTTTCAGTTGGTAACAAAAATTTTTTAAATATAATAATCAGCTAAAAAGATATTAGACACGTGCCTTGAATAAATTAATATTAACCCTCTGTATCGTAGTGTAGACTGTAGTCTACATACCGTTCGAGTGACTCAATAATAATATAAATAATATTATCCCAATTTAATAATTAAATCAACGATATTGATTACTGAAGGTAAAAGCACGTCTCGATGGCTATTTCGTTACCGCTTACTAAGCTCTTCAGGAAACTTCTCACAAAAATTTTAAATAAACTAAATAAAAAAGTACAGACAAAAATCAAAGTTTAAACAAACCCAACAATAACGAGCAATGTTTGATGAATTTATTTTTCTTTCTTCACTGCATATGGCTGACTTTTCTTCAGCTCTTTTAAACAGTTGAAATATGAGGAAAAATAAAAAATCCCAAAAGACTACGATAATTAAATTCTACGGAAATAATAGTTCTAGCATGATCGTGCACTGCATCTCGCGGTTAATATACACTGAGCTAACGAATTTTATTCCAAAATCCAATTTGGTCGTACTACTAATTGTAAAGTGGCATTTGATTTTTGACTTTCGATAGTTTCGAAAAGTGCCGGTTGGCAGCGATTTCAACATATGATAAAAAAAAGTTTGTTTTTGTATTCGATGTTATAACTTGATAAATTAAACTTTTTTATGAAAACTTATTTTTTAACATTTGTTACGTTTTGATGTAATTTATTTGGTAAATAAAGTATGTTACCCGTGGGCTACATCAGAGAAAAAGGGTAAAATATTGGCATTAAGTTAATTGGATTTGTTTTGCATATCTGTTGACATATCTATTCATAAGCTACGTTCTAGAGCTAGTAAAAAGTTTCTAAGCAAAAACTAGTGGCTGTTCTAAGTGTCCATTAGGGCAGTGTCTATTTAATGACAGGTAGATTACCATCATTTTAAAACAAAATTTTACGCTATAGGTTCTAATGTAATGACTCTTCGTATATTATATGTACTTTTGGTATCATATATTTACTTCGATAATATTAAAGCAAATCTAGTATTTATCATTATTTGTAAAAATTATAGCATTTTGCGACAGGAAGCTGCACATGCAATATGATAAGAAGTGTAAATAAAAGTATCTAAGAACTATGTATCACAATTATCTTTTAGAAACCTTACACATACAGAGAAATTTTTTCGAAAGAATCTAATATCTCTGCAAAGAATATTTTCAAAAGATAGTTTCTTAAAAATCCTCCTTATTTTATTTTTATATAATTATTATTTTTATTTTTATATAAAAATTTTGGTTGTTCTCATACAAAATAATAAATCACACAGTGTACAGAGCTTTAATAAAAGAAATACTAATAATTATGGGGAAGGTATCTAAATCTATGTCTTTATACTTAGGAATGATTTTCTCCAATATATATCTCTTTGTGAAAATGACCAGCATGCTCATCAAAATTGTATTAAGTTAACTTTTCAAAAATTAGACCAATTGATTTACACTAAGAATTAAGAAAATAATAATAAATCTGACGCAATGACGCGCCAAGTCTACATACGTATGCTATTAATACAGTCAAAGCACCAAGCCAATATTGTGGTGTAAATATAATAATGCAACGTAGTATATGCTCCTTAAATAAATTAAATAAACAAAATAACAAATACGTGTTTCACGTACTGTCAGTGCAAAAATTGATTTGTAGTCATAAATGTTAACGCAAAACTCAAGAAGTGTTTGTGACAAATCTCAACACGTTAAGCTTTTGATACAATATTAAGACAAAAAAATATGTAGATATGTACACATAGACGGTTTCACAAAACTCGATGAAATAATTTTTTTTCCTCGATTAAGCACGAATATTATTCAGAGTATTTCGGCATGCAATTTTGAAATATTTGTTAGATTTTGTGGTGTTATTTCAATAATATAAAATAAAAGGTCAAAGGAAATTTATAATTTATATTTCTGCTTGTCACAAGATAACTTATCCCAAAATTTTTTTGTTTTGCTGTTAGATATTTATTTGAACTTGTTTTAATATGTTGCATTACAACTTTCAGCGAAATTAGTCTGAACGGAAAGCAGAAAATGTGTTCAAAAAGTCAAGACAAAACCAATACGAAGCCGTACTAAATATATACAGGCATGTCACAGATTCCGATCGGAATGGTTTGAATTAACAACTCCATATTAACAACTCCGATCGATTTTGTTTTACCTTGTTCAGATTCCGATCGACTTAGCTTATTTCTAAAAAATGCTAAATCTTCACCGTTTTATTTAACCGAGGCCATATTGCGAGCACCAAAGTATATAACAAGGTTAATCTAAATAAGGATATATAATAAAAGTAAATTTGAAAACCCAAAATAACAAAATTTTGAAGAAACTAATTCTGCTTTGAAATTCAAAAGTGGTTTCATTCCGAAAAAATTTTTCGGTTTTCGTTTTGTGAAAAATTAATTTGCGGAATTGAAATCACTTTCGATCGGAATTACGTTCTGTAACATGCCTAATAATTTTAATTCAAAACATAAAATTTGTTTAGCATATACGACGTTCTGTATAGTTAAATTTTTTTCTTTAAAATCCAGCTTCACAGATGACGTGTTTTCTAAGTGGATACACATTTTTAAACCTACGCAGGGACACTCTTTCATTTACAATTTTGAATATTAATATATTTTACTATAACGGTCATAGCAATCGGCATTATGTCCACTTTGCAAGCATTTGTCTACATGGTTAAAAAGATAGGCCCATATAGGTCAATTTACATCAGTTATGGGAACACCCTTTAATTTCCAAAATCATATTATATAGTTGTTGGTATAGCGGGCATAACAATACAGATCTCTTGTAAATTTCTACTGTATGTCGATAACGGTTCAACAATTTGGCGACAAACATCAAATTACATTAGCTACTGGGACACCTTTTAATTTTAAAATCCAATTTTTGTACTTGTTTTTAAAGCGGTGCTAGCAATACAGTTTCGTTTTAAATTATAATTGTCTGTCTTCAACTGTATTAAAATATAGCCATATACATCAAATTAAATTAACTATTAGGGCACCCTTAATATCGCTAAAACTGATATTTGTTTTTAAGTCTATTATATTTTTACTAAGAAAATATCTGGTGGTAACAAATAAATTTAATTAACTTTGCATGATTTAGGACACCTTTCTATATTATTTACATTTTTTTTTTTCAAACCAGATTATATATTCTTACAACAACCAACATTTATATACATAAGTACAATCATCCTGCTTGTATAATGAATTAATAATAGCAAAAAATTGCAAAAGTTTTTGTTTATCAACAAAACAAAAAGTCAATCATTTAACTTAATTTGTTAATGGTCTGCTTTTTAACATAAAATATTAATAAGGCTTTTTAGTACAGCTATTAGTTATATTTATATTTCATATTTCTATACAAGACTTTTGGCCTTAGTAAACAAAAAATATTCTATAATTAATTTATTTTTATAACTTATTTATCATCATTTTCCATTTTGTCTATTTAAAATATTTGTGGCGTTAATAGAATCTACTTTGTAATTAAATATTATTTGAGTTAAAACTCATTTCCGTTTTATTCATATGCAGTATATCCTGTCTCTATTAAGGACACAAGTATTTAATTGACAAACAACATAATAACAGAAAATGTTAAAAAAAAACTAAATGAATTTTATTGTTAAAATATATAAATCTAATTAAAAATGTGTCAGCATAAATATGCAAAAAATAGAAATGTGTTGTAAAATCCGAACTTGTAATAAACAAGGAGATTTTACTATATTCATATTAAGGCATATCACAGTCTAAAAATATAGAATTTTTTTTTTGAAAACGAAATATAAGTTTCTAGACAATTTAAGATACTTCTACTACATAATATTGTAATAGAATTCCATAACAAATATGGAGGAAGATATTAAACTAAATTCCAACAATTTAAATGAAATATCAACTTATAACTTTTGGCACGTAGAAAATGTCACAAAATTGTAAAATCAATTAGCAGCGTATCTTGCTATTTTTAATTAAGGGAAATTTGTAATTTAAAAAATCTCTAAAAATGTCTAAGATTATTATTTTTTTTTAGTATAAAAAGTTTTCCACAAATTTCGTCAAAAAATATAAATAAATAAAAAAACAACCTGTGGATTATTATAGTTTGTACCAAAGTATATCTATATAAAGTACATGCGAGTCTATAACAAATACAACATTAGAGCAACAACAGGCATTTTGTTTGTGTAAAATCATGTATTATGTCAAAAACAGTTCAGTGACGGCAGTTTTCCAACTAAAAAAATGTATTTAAATTTTACTTAATTATTATAAAAAAAGTAAGAGAATGACCTTTTAACGACTATATCAATGTAAATTTAATCAAGAATTTAATAAAAGAATGTTCAATACAACTTAAGTTGGAAATGTGTAGTTTAAATATTTCGTTTACCATCTCTGATAGAACATAATAAAAATAAAAAGAAATACGTAAAAATAAGAGAAATTTATAGCAAAATAAAAATAAACGTAAACAAATTTTGACACAAAACATGATAAACACACACACCAATAAAACACCAAACTAACTATGACCTCCTGCAGGTACTTGTAATGCATATACTTTGGTTTGTACTTAGAAGGGTTGTCATTTAATTTTTATCGATTAGATTGAATAAGCAATTGTTAGATTTTGTATTTAATGGTTTAGTGCTTTACCAATTTTGCCAGAAACTAAAAAAAACTACTAAGCTTTGCATTTTAAGAAGTTCAAAATATGTATAACAACCCAAAAAAAAAATTTCAGAAGCAATAATGATTTTGTTTTAAAACTTGATTTGTGATTTTTAAACAAATATGTGATAGAAGTCTTAAAAAGCCTATTTTTTCTCCTATTATGGATCTTAGTACTGGCGATAAATTTTCATCATTTTATAAGTCTATGGAAATAATGACACATTAAGACACTTTGAGCTTTGCAAAAACTTTGTACATTTAATAATATTTTTATATTAAGAGATTTCGGCAAATTTTATCAAAATCTGAACAAGATATTTCTAGCCAAAAATCTTTTCATTCATAAAAAGCAATAAAGATGAACAATATTTTAAAAATCTATTGGCAGCATTTATTTGTTCATCAGGGTGGGTGGATGAAATTAATTCCATTACCATCTCTTTTTTCTTTTTTTTTTTGTTATTTATAAAGTCTTCTTATTTACTATCACGGTTACATCCCGAGGTTTGCTTGCCCTTTAAGGTAAACAATTGTATTTGGGTGTAATTTTTTTAAAACCGAAACACCACCACTTATTTTTGGGAAATTCTTCTTCGATTTTTTTATGAATAATAAAAAATTTTCAAATATATACAATGGAACAATAAATATATAGAACTTTCTCTTGCACAAAAAAATTAAAAATAATGCGATTGGAAGCCAATTGTGACTTTTAGTTCAAAATTTTTGTTTGATAGTATTTGCTCAAAAAGCTGAATGTTTTTGATTTTCACCCCTTATCTTTTGTTATCTCGGAATTTCACTCCTAATAAATATTTCTGTACTCGTAACGCCGTTTTCAACACAATTTTTTGTTGACAGTAAAAAATACAATAAGTTAAGAACTTGAACGTAGTCGTATCTAAAGGTATATAGAAAGATTTTTTAAGCTTCTGTAAAAAATTGTGATTTTGTTGAAAAATGGATTCTGTTTTGTTACAGTTTTTGTTTTTATTATAGTATTACGATTGTTATTAATATTTGAAAATCGAAATAGTTATAATATTTCAAATTTAGTACATATTTCTTTACGAAATCGATATAATTTACATGTTTTAACCCTTTTTGGTACATGCCAATTTTCCTAACTTTAACTAAAAATTTTCCTCACCTTGAAAAATCGCAATTTTAAAGCTTTGTAATTTCGGCAAAAAAAAATAATATTTTTATTTTATCAAAATTTTTTCGGGTTTTATACAACACTGTTGATAGTACTAGAAATGTAATAACGTGTCTTCTGTTAAGAATCAATTTGTTTTATAAACTCACTACAAATGTTTACTCCAAAAACGATAAAAGAAAAATATTCTGCAAGTCCTCAAGATAAACTAAAACTAATATGAAACGCTACATTTGTGAATGTACAAATAGTGTACCAAAAGCTTAACCCGCATGATTAATTGGAGATATGTGAACAACTAAAAAGCCTTTGCTCCAAATTTCTTATCCCTTCCTTATCATTGCCGTGCCCGTTCATTATTGTCGAAAATCGGTAACTAATTTCCACTTATTCATTTTACATCCGGCATTTTCAACTCATGAAGCTGACTTCATGAGTAACCAAAGAAGAAATTATTAGTTTATAAAAGGAATAGCTGTACAATGAAAGGTTACAGGTATATCAGAGGTATTTCTAGGAAATTATAATTTTGTATAAAATAATATTTTATTATTATTAATTAATTATTATGTTTTTCTGAAAAGACAAAATACATCTTTACTAATACTAAAGTAAAATACTGATACTAAAGTAGCACGTTTGTCTAAAACAGTTCAAAACTATGGCAACGGTGTTTTATTTTTAACTAATATTAAACGCAATTTATGAAATGAGCGTAAATAAAACATAAATCAATTAAGTAATTGCAATTAATTGCAATTAATTTCTAGCTTCATTTAGTCATACAATTTATTAACTGTTTCAGACTTTTTTCCTTCCACTATTACCAGCTTGCTACTCCCCAATACGCCCTTATATTTAAAAGATTTTTCTTTAAATGTATAGAAATTATTGTTGAAACATATTTACCTTTTAGTGCAAAAAAGTTTCGTTGGTGATTTTTAAGCGAATTTATTTGAACAAAATGTATTTTATTTGTAACAACTTGACATATTTGTTTGTTTAATCCTTTTAAAATCGTAGTTGTAGGCGAGTAAAGAACTTATTGTTGATTTACAATATTTTTATTTTCACTATTACTTCTATATTTTGGATAAGAAAATGTGTACCGAAAAGTAGTTTTTATTTTAGCTAATGGCACGGCCTATATTATCGTCTATTTAAACTTTTAATTTAAATTGTTTTATTCTCTATTCTTAATATTTTATTCTGCACTTGTGTTTGTTTTATATGCTTATGCTTTGTTGCGGCTTTGTCGACGTTGACAGGTGCTTTTTTTTTTAAATTTGCTTTAATTTTTTTTAGGGGATTGGTTGAGGTTTTGTTTTTAAAACATTTTTATGTTTATTTTAACATTTTTGAGACTAAAATTTGTTTCATTTTTAATAAGTGATATTGTATATTTAAGAATTTTACCACTAAACATGAACATGTTTTAATTAAAAATTTATTTTTTAATTTTTTTACTTCTTTGAAATTAGTATAATAATTCTTTTTCTAAAATAATTTTTTTAAATATTTTAGTATGCAGATTTCGAAGCACAAATCGTTCACTTTATTTCCTTTACACTATAGTGTGCTTATTATAATTTCCAATAGACATAGGTTTTTATTTTTTAAATAATTTTCCATTAATTGATCATGTCAATCACAATCTTTTGCAGTTAGATTATGGCCGTCAACATATTTTGAATGCACTCACAAAAATATATAAATCAAAAAAGTGCTTTTCGAAAATCTTTTTAAAATTTACTTTAACATAAAAAACCACACACGTTGTAGGAAAACTAAAAACCATATCCAATTTCAAAAGTAGAAAAGATTATAAAGTAGGAATACTCATGCCACCATAACATGCAACATCAGTTGTACAGAAATATATTTATTTTTAACCATACAATTTAACACCAGCTGTAAGTGGTAAGAATGGTAAATGCTGGATAATTTGATGTGACATATGACAACTGCTGACTTCAAAATAGCTTTATTTATTTTTAAATATTAACATGCACAGGGCAACACAAATCGTATAAAGGAAATTCCTTTTTAAAATTTTTTTTTTTTTTTATATTACAAGGCGTTTTTTTTAATTTTACAAATTTAACTTTTTTTAATTTTCATTAACACCTTGATAAGATATTTTTATTAAATTTTATTTGCCATTTGTTTAACAATTTTTATTAAAATTTTCTTGACTGTTGCAGCACACGACACAACATCGTGGTGTTGTGTATGAAAGACGTTAATAGACTAGATTTCAAATCCTGCCGCACATACAACTGATTTTTTTTTTCGCTAAACACAATAACCCCAAACAAAATATAAAGGAAACTTCTAAATGCTTAAAAGAAAATGTACTAAAAGTATATATAAAATAAAGCATATGATTTTGCTACAAACCCATAACTAAAAGAGCTTAAAACTGTTATACTTAAATTATTTTCCGGGTTTTAATAGGTATCTGTCTCTTCATCTCTACATTATGCTGCAAAAATCTATCACAATTCTCTTTTATTGTTCTAAAAGCATATCACTTTTACAAATTTTTTTACTCATTTTAGTATTGGTTGTTGGTTTTCATTTAATTTCTCTCTATCACTCTCTCTCTCTCTATCGACATCATAACCTCTTTGTATCATTACTTGTTCTCTCTCACAGTATAGATTAAATTCACCACCATTGTGTACATTTTCAAGGTTGTTATGTTGTAGTTTTGTTTTTATATTAAACACACCCAATTGGGTGTTTTCTCTATGCTCTAGTTGAGTTTTAGGTTCTTCTTTTAATAAAAGGTCACATGGACTCTATTCAGCTAAAAGTTTGGAGTTGTGGGTGCTTGTTGTTTTTTCACATCATTTAAACGAAGATTATAAGAGAATATTCTTAATAAGGGTGAATTATTTTTTCTTTTTTTATATATTAAAGGTTTTATTTTGTGTTCCTAGTATTTTTTGTTTGTTATTTAAAAACATGTAAATATTTTTTGAATTTTGCTTTTAATAAAAATATTATTCACATGCGAGAGGTCATAGTAATCACATGGAAGCTTAACTGACTATGCAAATTATTTTTTTTTTTTTTTTTGTTAAAGAATTTATTCAAAATGACGTAAAAACTTAAGGACAGAAAATAAGTACACGATTTCTATGAGATAGATGAAATTTTCTGATATGTTTCATTACTTACAACTTACTTGTTCTGATATTAAAATAGGCAATGACTGCTTTAGCGTATATCAACAACGTGTAAACTACAACTTCGAAAACGTCCACTTTCCATTTGCTTGACTGCGTATAGAAACGAACAAACTTATACTAAAAAATAACAGCTTATGAAAACGATGATAAAGAGCATTCATTACCACAAAAAATCCTTTTGAATAATTACCTAAATATTAAAATCTTAAACTAACTTTTTATTGGTGTTTTTTCGTGTCTTATTAATTTTTTTAGATACTTTTTTAAAATTACTCTTCCCAAATATGTTCATATAAAAAATTTAAATATTAATATTATACATTATAATGTTATTGTTAATATTATATAATATAACGACAACCAAATTTCTGACATTATTGTTGCGTATTTTTCGCACAACTCTCACACAACTATGATAAACAATTAACAAATTTCCAAAGAAGAAGAATTAAATAAAAACCCAGTTAGCATTATTGATCATATTCGAGTCTTTTTTGACTCCTCGACACGATTAAAATAATCGATTATGCGCTCGTTTTAGAGTCGAAAATGATTGTTTTGTCGGTAGAAAATGGTACCCTAGCCGCGACTCTTCTGAACGAGTCCCTTATGACTTTCGTTTTCGACTCATTTTCGATACTATTTTCAATCGTACTTGTAATCAAGTACGATACTTTTTCGAGTCAACTTTTAATCATATTACTAGCCGTATGCGAGTCTTTTTCGAACCATATTATACGAACATTTCTAATATATTTTCTCAAAATGAAAAATTGCAAACAACGGTTTGCTTATTTTTTATAACACGCCGTATTGACGAGCCATTGATTTGTTCAAACATTAAACAATTTTATGTCCGCACATTAAAATGGCTATTGTAGACCATCGTTGTCGATGTCATGTCGGCTTCAAACAGCGAGAAAACGAGGCAGTTTTCTCCACGCAGACAAACATGAACAAATGTTTGTAACCTATTCTGCTGACGTTTTGTTCATGTGCAAACCAATTAGTTGCTCGTCAAGGCGTAGTGTTACATTCGTCAGCATGTAATTCATAATTTTCTTAAAATTCAAATCTAAAAAAATGAATTTAAAAAAATTTGAAAAAATGTATTTTACATTTGTGTCTCTATTTTTTTTACGAAGTGACATATGTATGTATTTTTACGAAAATTAAAAAATAAAAATAAAATATGTATTTGAATCATTTTTTCATCGTTAGGCTGCATTAAATATGTCTCCAAAATAATTCTAAAAACAGTCGAATTTCAAGCATTTGCTTTTTGTACTTTTTGTTTTTTTAGAAAGTCGCTTTCTATGCGTTTGTCGGAGTTATATTCGAGTCTCCTTTTAAACGCACAACTGATTAATCAGTTTTAAGTCATCTTGGGAAGTCTTAAAAGACTCACTTTGGTGATTTTTGTAAAAACAATCTTCCAAATGCTAACTGGGAAAAATAAAAAAAAAATGTTTTTTGTGTAGATTTTGTATAATTCCATGTTTTATGTTGTTGTAATGTTTTATTAAATAGGTTATATTTTTATCTACCCTGGAGCTGCAGTGATCATTTTGAGAGTTTATTTTTTTCTCCTTTAAACTATTTCTAATTTTGAAACGGAGAAAATTACCCATAAATAAATAAATGAATTCCATATCACGAGATGGCTTTACGAATCGAATTAAAAGCAAATAAAATTAAAAATTAAAGGATGTCTTTTAAACTCTTATAGACACATGTCCAAATTTACTCAAAGATTGCAGGAAAACTTACGATAATAAAATATTAGTTCTTCTTCCAAATAAAGCCATCAAATTATTATTTTAGATTATTTAACTAACAGCTAGGGAGTTAAATTTTTAAAATTTACGATGAAACCAAAAAAAAAATATATGTAATAATTTTTAAGCAAATATTAATAAATAATAGACTATTTATTTTTATTAGTAGTGGTTAACCATTAACTTCTATTATACTAAAAGAAGCCAATGTGTTAAGAACACAATTAGAAATCCGAATTTAAATACTTAATTATGTTCAAAAATTATAACACTTACAAAAAGTGTTGTATTTATACTAAGAGCGTTATATGATACCACATAGTAGTATAATCTCTCACCAAAATTCTATGTTAACGCATGACCAACACACACAATAAGAGTAGAGATTTTTGATAATATTTTGAAATTTACCACTTAATAAAAATGTTTTGTTTGCTGTTTGTTTTGTTATTGCGGTAAATCAAGATTGAAGTTTAGTAAATATACATGTGTATACAAAAGGATTTGTTAATATATTTAATATTATAAGCAAAAAAACGTCTAAAAATTTTTTGAAAAAACAATTTATTTTTTAAATACCTTAATAACAACTTCGATCAGCGGTGTCCGATTATAATAATGTAATTTTATTGCTGTGACCAATAAGTTTACATTAAGAAAAACGTTTAAAACAAAATAAATTAAAAAAAAAACATTATCGTTAATAATGTTTTTCAAAAATAGTTACTACTAGTATATAAAATTGAAGCATAAGCTCTACATAAAAATAAATAACAGTTTTAAATAATTTAAATGAGAAAGCAAAATTTTTTTAGTTGAAAATTAATAGGAAATAGTATAATACAAATACTTTAACAAGAAAATTTATTATTTGGATTCTTTTTTATATTATATTAAAGGAATCAAGCACAATCAAAGTAAATTACTATAGAAAAGTAGTATCTTGAAATATAAAAATTGAAGTAAAAAGGAAAAAATATGTTTCTCAAAAATGATTTAAAAATAATTCTATAGAAACTTAATTATGCTAAGCTGCTAGAAGATAACTAAATAATAGTGCAGGAGAACCTCATATAGTACGGTTGATTGGTACCACCATTTTGCCGTACTATTTGGAATGGGACTAATCAAGTAACTCAGGCTATGTGCGCCTTGAGGGGGTTAAAGGACATGTGAAAAAATGATAATATGTGACATAAGTCGAGGTGACTATATCTATGCATAAATAAAACTTTAAGGCGGTCATTTCTGCACTTGAAATTTTTTTTAAAATTTCGATGTTAGTGAAGTAATCGATATGGAATTATTGTCTGTCTGTCTATCTGTGTTCGCATCACGCAAAAACTACTGGTTGGATTTAAACAACATTTTGTCAGGAGGTTCCTAAGAACCTTGGTTCCAAAAAGAATAATTTTTTTTTCGTAAAAATAATTAAATTCTTAGAGAAAATACAGGAATGAGTGTTAAAGCACCCACTTTTACCGGTATAATGGTACCAAAACAGTTGTCTGCACATTTTTTTTTTTTTTTTGTAAATGGAAAATTTAAATTTTTTGAAATAAATGTTTAAAAAACATTTTTCTAAATTTGAATTTTAAGAAAATTATAATTGACACGCATATGTTTAAGATATTAAAAAAAAATTATTTTGAAAAATAAATTTAATTTCTTTAAAAAAATTTTTAAATTTTTGTAAATTTTGAAAATTTATATAAAACCGTGCTGATCGGATCATCACTAGGAACGTATTAAGCCTGATACTGTAATTTTTCTTTTCCGGTTATCTGCCTTCTCCTCATCTTTTTCTACTTTAAAAAACCACTTAATTTGAAAACTTAAATTTAGTAAACGACGACGAAATTTTAATTTTTCCTCCGTCGTCGTATTGTTTTGTTATCTAGTTTTGATTTGTTTTAGATGAAGTTTGTTTTGTTCCTGTTAGTTTCGTTTTTAAGGTGTAGGCAAACTTAACAAAGATAATAAAATAATAAGAATAAAAGATAATAAAAATTAAGAAATAATAAAAAAACCTTTTCAACTTGATAGCTTTATCTTTCAAAATTTTAATTTTCCAAAATTTTAATTTTCTATAACATGGATTCTGGCTTGATGAATTATTAAACCAAACTTCTTTAATCTGCCTGACTGTGAGACATATTTATATTTTTCAGTTTCGTAAACCGATTTTGGAATTGTTATTAGAATGAAACTCTGCAAGATAAAATAAAGCAAAGAAAAGAAAACGTCACACAGTTTATGTTGCATCACAGTTTTAAGTTATTAACCCAAAAAAAAAAAACTCGTCAATCCAACAGACAACGAAAGTGATTACAAAGATTAAAAAGACGTCGATTGAACAGGGGTCTTGTAGAAACATTCAGCTTTCAACAATCGTACATTATTTTCTAAAGCCAAAGTATGGTAATTTTAATGACTAAATCGTTATAAAGAAAAATTTTAAAATTTGTCATGCTAAAGAAAGTAAGTAAATATATAGCATAAATTTTGGCACACCCATTTTTCCATTTTAAATACGAAACTCAATAACTACGTCTGCTTTGCTTCAAATATTTTCATAATATTTTTTATATTTGAGAGTATTAAATGCAAAATGTCTTAAATTCCTGTTTCCAAATAAATCTTTTTGGCTTAAACCGATAGGGAGCTTCTATTCCTTTATTGTATGTTTTTTGAAATATCTCGTTTAGTGACCTTCAATAATTGAACCCTCGATAAACAAATTTAAAATGATTTGGATTAAGTCTTTACAAAATCGCACCTGTACGAATGATTTGATATTTTTGATGATATTCTCAGTCTTTTTGGAATTTTTATCTCACTTACTTCTCCTTATTTATGAAAAGTAAATATTTTAAAATTTTACTTAACGAAGTATGGTTTTATTATTTGCATTTTCATTCTTTTTATTTTACAATTTTTCTATTTATTAAAAACTTTTGGTTTTTTTCTCATCCCCTTCCTCATCCCCTGCTCATTTCAACGTTTTGCTTTCTTACCCCATCATAAACAGTTCTATTTAGCTAAAGTTATTTTGTTTGTTGTTGTTGATTATGAAAGCTACGGTTGGGTTATTTGATGTTAAACTGTAGTTTTGGTGTGTTTTCATTAACGTCATCGAGCTCATCAACAGAAACATCAATATTGAAATACATAACAAAAACAAGAAGAATAAAAACATAAAGACATATACATACTTAGATACATGCATACAAGTATACTTATTATTCGTTCTGTTTGCTGCTCATATTGTAAATATGTATGTATGAGCATATAAATTTCACAACTCAGTAGCATCGTAAAGAACTACAACTGATGTTAGAATAAAATCAACATAAGGAACAATAAGCGAATAAACAAATATTCAAAAATTTTGTATGGTGGAGGGTAATCACTGTTGATTTGTAAAAAAAAAAATATGTATCGATTTCTTTTGATTGGTAACAGTAAGCTGATTCGCATTGCGTACCTTGGAGTATGTGATTGTGCATCGTGATGGTTGTTTAAGGGATTTTTCTGTATTAGGATTATTTAAAATATTTTATTTTATTAAGTATGAGTTTATTTTCCCATAATGCCTTAGCTCGCATATAAAGCAGCCTTTAAAAAGTTTTGTAAATTTATTGATAACAACATTTTGCTACATTGTATTTCCTAATTATTCACCCCCAATAAAACGCGGCTAGCCAAGAATTTGTTGTGCGGCATAATTTTCATGACTTTATTAGATGTGTATGAGATTAAAAAAAGAAGAAAATAAGGGAAAGCCCATCCTTTACTTTGATAATTGTGTAGGGTGAAATCTCTGTTTTGAAACTTTTAACTGACTTCAAAAAAAGGAGGAGGTTATACAATTCGGCCGAATGTTGCTATTTTTATGTTTGTGCCTGCAAAACTCAGTCATTTCTAATCTGATTTTGAAAATTTTTAGTAATATGATAGATTATGCTTACAGATTGGTCACGTTTTAAAAACAGTTCATAATCTTGAAAATTAAAGGGTGTCCCCATACAACATACATGTTTTTTAGAAACTGTAGAGGGCACTTCTGTAAAATTAAAAATGACGGCTTATTACTATAGCTCCCAATAACAAAAAGTTATAAAATAAAATCTAAAAATTAAAGTGTGTCCCATAATTGATGTGTGTAAATTTACTTATATGGGCCTATCTTTTGAACCGTTATATAAAAACGCTTGCAAATGGGACAGAATGTTGATTGCAATGGTCATTATAGTAACAAGTATTAATATTAAAAATTATAAATTAAAGGGTGCCCAAATAGTCAATTTAAATTTTTGTTTATGGCCATATTTTTAAGCAGTTGTAGACAGACGTTTAATATTTGCAACGACCTTGTATTGCTGAGTCTGCTATAACAACAAGTATTAAATTTGGATTTGGAAGTTAAAGGGTGTCTCAATAGTTGATGTAATTTCATGTATATAGCCGAACTTTTCAACCGTTGTAGACAGAACGGTGAAACTTAAAAAGGACCTGTATTTCTAATCTCGCTTTATCAACGAGTTTATAATTTGAACTTAGAAATTAAAGGGTGTCCCATAATGAACAGGATGTCGATTGCTATGGCTGTTATAGTAACAAGTATTATTATTTGAAATTATAAATAAAACGGGTGCCCCAATAGTTCATTTTATTTGATGTTGTAGACAGACGATTGAAATTTACAAACTCCGCTATAACAACAAGTATTAAATTTGATTTTGCAATAAACGGGTGTCCCAATAGTTGACGTAATTTGGTGTATATGGCCGAACTCTTGAACCGTTATAGACATACAGCTGAAATTTACAAGGGACCTGTTTTTCTAAGTCCACCATAGCAAGAAGCTTATAATTTGAATTGAGAAACTAAAGGGTGTTCCCAAAATTACTGTCGAATATTTACGCACAAAAGGCAACAACAAATGTACAAGACGTGTTACAAAGAGAACGACAAAGAAATGCTTTAAGTTGTCTGTAAACTTCGTCTCACCAAATTAACATTAAGATTAGTTTATTAAATAGATGATGTTTACGACGTCCATAAAATAAGGTAGATAGATGCAAAGAATACTGATGAAGGATGTGGCGGTCCAGAAAATGCTGCATTTCATTCTTCTAGCGTCTAATTATTCTTTTAAAATCATAAAGATAATAATTCATAGAGTATAACATTATAAGTATATTTACTTAATTGATACTTTCAATATCGAAAATGCAATTCCAGAAGCAAACTCTTCCATACAGAGAGTCTCAATGTAAATTAGACAGAATATGTTAAAATCTGAAAATTTTACATGGCGTCTTTCCAAACCAAGGTTTTTGATTCCATAATCATAAAAACGATAATAACAATATATATTTTTTTATTTACGAAGTAATTAATGCAAGGCTTTTAAATCATAAATAAAATAAATCTATAATTTAGTCTAAATTATACGTGTGCTTATAAGGACAGCTATCTTTCTTATACAAGTTTTAAAGATTGGCAGTCTAAAGGTATGAACAGATTAATCAAATATTTGACCAAATAAGCGCAAACATTAATTAATCAACATATATATTCAAACCTTTTTGAAACGTATCATTATGAATGACGATTTAAAATATAATAAATGTAATACCTTACCTTTTATTTTGAGTAGGATGTTATATTTCTTAATAAGTAAAATAGTGGAACCGTTTTTTTTTTGTCAATTATTTGACTTACCTGACCGTATCTTAATAAACAAAAACGTCATTTTAATTTTAGATCAACAGTTTCTTCCCTCATATTTTTTTCTGATAGGAACATACATATATAAGAGTGAAAAAGAGAGACATTTAAGGGATCTTGTATGATCAATATTATTGTAAATATTATTGCACTGAAAAACTATTGCACCTCTTAAGAGTGGTATTTGTTTTCAAATTGATATTTACTTAGTTTATTTATGTAATTAATTGGAAGATAAGTACAAAAATTTCTAAATAAATAATTAAAACAATCATATATGGATATTTTAAATAACCAAAAGTAAAATAATTTTCAAATAACAATTTCTAATTATACATAAAACAGTTGAGACATTTTAATCAAACCGCCCTATTACCAGCGTCATACTGAATTTAAAAAGAAATAAACTTGGAATATAATTTGAATACAGCATGTTATATTTTGTATTCTTTATAAATAAGATCATATAAATAAAAATATACTTTTTGGTTAATATTTAAACAGCCTATTTCGTTTTCGTTTTCATGCAAAATTATTTCTATTTATTTGCATATATTCAAGTATATTCAAATGATATTTATATCTACAAACTATCAACAAAATGTCAATGCATAATAAAGATTTTATCCCGACAAATGAAAAATCCTTTTTGTTTACCAATTAACACGAACTCAAAATAATATATTCGTTCTGTTATCAGACATGCAAAATACCGTGGTAGCAAAGTATTTTCAAACGTACCTTGTCGAAGTTGTATGAACAATGAAAACAAAATAATAATAATCTTATAGGTTTAAAAAAAATATATCCAAATACAAACACACAAAATCAAAAAAAAAAAAAAACTAAAAGAAAAAAAATATGTATATGATGTTGTGATTTTTATAAAGTGCTTCAGGGTTTCCATAATAAGTGTACAAAAATTTCCATTTCACAAGAAAAGATGAAAAAAAGTTAAGAGTTCTTAAAAAAAAGCAAACAAAAGCAAATCATATCTTTCCAATGATAAAGGACAAACTTAAAAACAGTTTTCTTTTATCTATGTTAGGTTCAATATGCAAATTTTCTTAAGGGCTTTTGTGTTTAAATTCTTAAAAATAAAAACAATTTCAACGTGTACGAGTACAAGAAAAAATTATGAAAACCTTTTTAAGTTTTAAAAATTAAATTCATTTCATTACAATATTTTTTTTTTATATTTCATTGCAGTATATCTAGTAACGGAATTATTTTTAAATCAAGTTCAAGCTTTTTTTCTATATTATGTTTAAAACGTGACAATTTCATAGAACACTGAATTCTTTCAATAAATCGTACCATAATGAAATATACCTTCTGACCCTTTATAAAGTTCGTTAACCTGCTTGTTTCGTTTTTCCTAAGCGTGCGACAAGCATAGACGTGCTTTGTTGACAAAGAATTCGAAAATTGTTCATTCAATTTTCTTACGAAATCTTTAGGCTTTTTAGCATTTTTTTTCATTTTTTACAGTAAAAGTCCTAGCAAATAGATAAAAGGAGCTCTTTATTCATTAAATTTGTATTTTAGTTGAGATTATATATGATGAAAAACTTTTAGTTTAATTTACACAAAAGCAGCATAAGATAATTTAAGCAAACTAAAATAATTATGCTAATACATTTAATTATATGTGGCAATAATATAATGTATTGAAGAAAACTTTTGTTCAAATTTGACAAATGTCATATCTTTATTTTTATGAACGTGTAACACAAAACACAATATCTTTAAGCAATATACGAAACTGATCCCACTCTGTGTACGGAAATAGATGATTGTGTTTTGTGTTACATGTTCATAAAAAAATTTCAATGAAGACCTACAGTTTTCAATTTTTAGCTTTTTATTTAAAAGAATAGAAATTAAAAAAAAAAAACACAACCCAGTTAGCATTTGGAAGATTGTTTTTACAAAAATCACCAAAGTGAGTCTTTAAGACTACCGAAGATGACTTAAAATTGATTAATCAATTGTGCGTTTAACGAAAGACTCGAATATATTTCTCACAAACATAAAAAAGTGAATTGTTAAAAAACAAAAACTACAAAAAAAAAATGCTTGATGTTCGACTGTTTTTAGAATTTTTTAGAAAAATGTTGAACGCAGAAATGATTAAAATATTTTAGTTTTATTGTAAAATTTTCATAAAAATAGGTCTGTTTTTTTACTCTACTTTGGGATCCCGAGGAATCCCAATTTGCACGATTGCTTTCTAACTTCAAAATTGGATAAATGAGAGTGGTTTTGAGAGAATAAAGTTCTTCTTCTTCTTGCACGAAACTTTTTCTTCGTACAAGTTATTTAAACTTGTGCAACAGCCTTAAAACACAAACAAAATACAAAATAAATTATTATTTCTCTTTGTTGATTTATTGAATTATTTTTTTTTTATTAAAACAGTCAAAATACTTTTAGTTTTTATTTTGTGTTTAAAATTTAGATTTTGTGTTCCCGTACTATTATATAATTTTGTCTCTTTATGAGAGACAACAATGCTTGCGCTCATTTTCAAGAACTTTACCCAAAAAGTAAAGAAACAGAGCTAATATGTCAATTGGTAAAGAAAATAGAGATACATATCGCTGGTCTCATGTAGAAAGGCCTTAACTCGAATTTTTACGAAATTGAAATTTTTCGTGATTCCAATACATTTCACACAGATACACCTTATCACAAAGTTTGATTGCAATAGTATCAAAAATAACGGTTTTCTAAGCATTTGCATTATTAATATTACAGTGTGATAAATACAGTTTCTGCTTGTTTTTACCTTTTCCTGTAAAGTTACATATATACGAGTTAGGGCCTTTCTACATGAGACCAGCGATATGTAAAATAAATTTTTTTAAATGATTTTTTTCCAAATTAAGAAAAATGAATTTTAAGAAAACTAGAAATAACACGCTATCGAATGTAATAAAAAACAAGAAAATGATATTTGCCATGTTTGGCTTTGAAAAAAACAATAAAAAATGCCCGTATAATATTAAAAAAAACGACTCGTGTACGCTTAGTAATATGATTAAAAAATGACTCGAAAAAGTTTCGTATTTGATTAAAAGTACGATTGAAAACAGTTTCGAAAATTAGTCAAAAACGCGTGTGATAAGAGACTCGTTCAGAAAAGACGTGACTAGGTTACCATTTTCTCCCGACAGAACAATCATTCTCGACTCTAAAACGAGCGCATAAACGATTATATTTATCGTGTAGAAGAGTCAAAAAAGACCCGAATATAATTAATAATTCCAATCAAATTTTAACTGGGAATAAATTAAAATAAAATTTTAAATTGTACAAATATGACTTAAGCGATGCACACCGTTGCATTTTTTAGTGTGGTTAGCTAAACACAAAAAACAGAAAAAAAAAATAAAATTTTTTTGTTGAGTTTATATTATAACAGGAAGAGAAAATGTAAATATGTATGTAAAATTTGAATTTAAAAAAAAAATTACGAATTTAACATAAATATGCAACTGTGGCAAATAAGTTACTAAGTTTATATAAGTACAATGTAGTCACCTAAAATTTGTTAATGGGTTACCTAAGTAGCTTAAGCTTTTCGTTGGGTTTTTGACATAAGCTAAAGCTAGCTATGGCATATCATAGTTAGACCTTTACGTTGTTAATATTCATTTTTGTAAACGCATTTTAAAATTTTGTTTCTTTAATTTAATGAAATGAGCAACTGATTCTCTGTGTTTAATTTATAGACAAATATTTTATTTGTTAATATACACATATTTTAAAGATATTTTAGAAAAAGTGCGAAAACTTCGTTTTCTTAACACACTGGAACCCATCTTTGGGGTAAATATCAAATTAATTAATATTGGTCTTTTTACAAGTTCATTTTTATTTTAATTTCTAAAAAATTTTAAGACAGAAAAATTATGTACAAATGAAACAGCTTAAATGAAACATTAGCAGAATGTATTGCTAAGTTTTCTGCATCGTTCGTCTGTCATCAGCATTCTCCGCATTTATCTACCTTAGATTGTGTGCATTGTTTATATCATCTATTAAACAACTAATATTAATAAGAGTATCTATAACCAATTCAAAGCACTTCTTCGCTGTTCTCTCTGTGAGTCATTTTGTATATTTGGTTTTTTTTTTGCTTTGTACCAACCTTTGGTCACGAAATGCAGTTTTTATTTTGTAACTGAATGCACCTGATTCCTAACAACATTATAGATGATGTTTCAGTATCATTTGATTAATATGAGATTAACATAAATGCGCTGTGCCCTGATATTTCGTTCATTTATTTGATTCAATTCGTTTGAATCATTTATATTTTTATTTAAAAGGTCCCTGCAAAAATAGTTTTTGTTAATACTAACAATAAATTAAGAAGATTCCATTTATTATACCGAGAGCATGATTACAATCATTACCATAGAATGCCGACTGAATACCGGTCTTAATTCTATCATGTAATTTAGCTTATAAGGTTTTGTAAAAAATACTTGCCTACTTTTTTTAGTAACCCTTTAACGGGCTATTATGTTGCAAAAAGAGCACCAATAGCTACAATCGCATCAACTTTTGACATTTTAGATGGAAGGCCCCTTTTATAATTCCTTAATAAACTAAATATAGAGAACAGCTACCACTTTCGAAAAGGTCTACGAGCAAGTGGAAGTATAAGAGAAAGGAGAATATACATATATATAGAAAACCTTATACAGGAGAATGTTTATCTACCTTTGGAATTCGAAAAAATAAATTTCTTAAATTTAAAGTATACAAAATACTAATTTAGTTTTTAGTTGGTACAAATATATATTTCATTAAAAGAGAAGAAATTAAAAAATATTTAAATAAATAAAGCCACATAATGGAAATGCAATCTTAAAATAACTAAAGTCTGCAATTGAAGAAAAAACTATTGGATCAATAATAAATTAAATCATTTAAATACTTGTCCACATTTTCTGCAGGAACTTTTACACTTACGGACGCAGCACCGTACTCACAGATTGTGATAAAAATTCACGTCAGTACCTGCCATGATGGCCTAACCTGACGGTGGTCTTATCACTGATTAAAATACAATGCGTCGACTAGCGGGCTTTATTGGCTTAGCCAACAAAGCTGCAAATCATGGCTGCCCCTTGCTTGAGGGATTGGAGACCATCCAACCCCGTCTGTTAAGTGCTCAAAAGCACACTTCGGTACAACTATAGAATTAAGACACAGCCACCCTGTGTACCCTGTAGGAAACTCACCAATGGACTGTTTTCCCGTAACACCAGTCAATGTAGGCACTGCGCGGTTCTACGATAAGTATTTCATTGTCTATCCAGATTTCGGTGCCTGCACACAAGGCGACTGGAAGAACTCCGTCAGAGCCTGGGTTAGATATGCTCCAATTTTTAGTACCCCCGGAGGGAAAATCATAACATATATATTTCTGTCGTTCGAATTATTTCGGCATCAACACAAACTAAGAAAAATAGAACGGTGAAATCGAACAAGCTTACGTGGCAGTAAAAATAACCAAAACGAGACGTTTATTAGGTGACCCGTAAATGCAGCCCGCGTGCGTTTAGTTGTAGCTCTTGCAGTATCTTTCGTTGCTTTATTATATTTGAACCGTATGTTTTAAAGTCCCAGTTTACTAAGCTTAGGAAAGAAAAAGTCGTTAATTATGGCTATGTTGCTCTCTTTGAATTGGTACAATGACAACTCGTCGCTGGTATAATGACTAATCGCGAATTTTCGGTACCGCAGAAGCGATAATTCTGCTGAATCATGTATTCACAGAGATAGAAATTAGCTTAATCGCTCGTGTTGATTTTCGATGAAAAGTTGTCTTCAAAATAATTCTTAACTCTTTTGAATTTTTGAGAAATATAACGATTCGTTTCTTATTAAAGTGTTTTATATTTAGAGTATAAAATTTATACTAACTTTACAAAAATTTTAGTATAAGAGAATAAAATATATAACTTAATTGCTCTGTATATTTTGTATTAAACAGTCATTAATTATGCAATTAAAATGTATAATTTCTCATAAAATTTCCTGATATAACGTCAAACTATTATAAACAAAAAATAAGATCTAAAAATGTCATTAAATATTAATAAAATGGCACTTTTGTTCATACACTTTAACACTTGCAATCATTTCTTAACAAAAACAAAACAAAAAATCAAGAAAAAATATAATTTCATCTGGTATCATTTATGAAAATCCTTTTATCCATTAGATATTCATATAAAATCCCGCTGACATACGCAACAACAAACAAAAAAATAAAAAAAAAATAAAAGAAATAAACAAACATGCATAAATACTTAAACAAATATTTTATACACAGCAGCATATATAAACAAAAATATTTCTTTGACATGTTCATACATACGGTTTGTTATATAACGTATGCATGAAAGTAGAGCAATTGATATGCTGAACACAGGATAATCGCTATTAAGCTCAAGTAAAATACAAACACGTACATGCATACGAACACACATACTTTGGCAACAGTGACGGAAAGTAGCAAAAAGAAAAACTTTTATAGTTTTAATGCGTGGTATATGAAAAAAATACCTCTTGTTTTTTAATACCACATACAAAGCAAACGCTTATAAAGACAAACGCAAAACAACAATAAGTAGAAAAAAGGAGACACACAATGGTCCTCTACACACAAAAGAAAGAAATACGAGCTTTGCTTAAGATTTAATAGTGAAGCTGTTCTATGTATTCAAAAACTATTTAAAGTTTTAATGTAATTCCATAATCGCCACTATTAACTTAATTATTGAATCTTTATAACTTTCTTTTAACCTTCGCTTTTATGAACATGTTTTTGTATGTGAACTCATGGTATCTACCTGGGTAGATAAGGAATTTGTACATTAAATTTGTGTACGACTTTTTATGTATGTGCAGTTTTTTTTTTATCGAAATGTCTAATATTATAATAACAATTAGTGCGGCATTTATATGGTATATATAGTATTGAGCTCAATAGTGAAATCGAATCCGAAAGTGATCAAACTGATAATAAAGAAGCGGTTTTTAACACAAATAATAACTCTTTTGGTAGCAAAGATGGAAGCAAATGATATAAGAACACTAATACTTTTATTCGTCAACGAGCCCACAATATTATTCATGACTCATCTGGAATGGGGCCTACATCAATTACAAAAAACTTATTACCAGTGGGTACATTTCTTTTTTTGCATTATGAGCTCTCCGCAAAGAGACCAAAGACTGTCAATAAAGAAAGCTGAAGACTTCTTTAATCATCGGAATGCCACACTCCTTACAAACACCCTCTGACATGATCTAAATTTACAGGCATATAGTTCACAACCTTCCTAGGAATTTTGCTTCTGATGGGCTCCCAAAAATCATCAAAGGGAAAGTTAAATGAGCTTTAAAAGCAGAATGCTTTTCCCCTTTATCGTTTGACAATGTCTATCAATCGTTTTCAATACCTTTTACGTTTTATTTGTTTCGAAAATCATATGACAAGATTTGCTCGCTAGTCTGCAGATAAAGCAGCTCCAATAAAAGATAAATTTGAAACGATAAACTCAAATTTAAGAACTCACCTTATGAATGTAATACTGTTGAGGAGCAGCTAAATTGTTATCGGCTTGCGATTCACAAAATACGTATCCCCTAAATTGAATAAATATACATCGGAAAAAAGGCTAATTGTAGAGACGTAAATGCGTCGTGAAGGATTTAGTTGCTCCTTACAAAAATTCTGCACGAAAAGTGACGGCAGATAATTTTTTTTACTTCGCTATCGTTCGTTGCTTGAAGAACTTATAAAATAGAAAATGATTATTTTCGGAAATATAAAGAACAACAAACGATATAAGTATACTCGAACAAAAGCCTCTAAAAATCCAAAACTAACTTAAAGTTTGGCTGCTAAATGTGATACCACGACTCTAAAAGGAGAAGAGCTACTATGCAGGAATGCTTCAAATAAATTGCCAAAACTGCTACAAGGACTCAAGCTCTCAAAAATTCAACTTACGAGAAAAAATTTGCTAATTAAGTATCAAAACAATATAAGTTTTCATAAAATTTAATGTATCTACCAGGGTATATACTTATAAGCCCGTATACACAAAAACACAAAATATAAAAAAAATTCCACAATTTTACTATAAAATAATTTTGTAATTTTCTTAGAAGTAGGCAAATTTTGATAACTGAGCGAAAGCAATTTGGCGTCTGATGAAAAATGTGCAAATTATTAAAGACTTAAAATCAAAATATCTACCTTGGTAGATACCATAAAAGCAAAGGTTAAGAATAAATATCCGCCATCACAACGTAGCGATAATTTATGCTTAAGATACGTCCTTTATTTAAGAAAAATCCTGTAAATACTTCGGACTGATTTAAATCAATTTAAGTGGGATACCAGAATTTCCGCTTAAAAACTAAAATTAAATTACCTCTGAAATTGTTTTTAAAATATGTAGAAGATTTAAATATTGACTGAAAGAATTTCAAACATAATAAAAATATGGAGGTTAAATTTAAATGAGTGTTTACTATTTTCGGCCTCATATCTTTTGGTTACCTGGCGCCTTCTTGAATATATTTTATAAATTTGACTTCTAAAGTATTGTTACAATAATTAAATATAAAAAAGGAATCCGCTAACAGAAAGTTCGACTATAACTAGTCTTCTGTGCACCTCAACCAGGCTGGCAGAACAGCAACAAGGTTTCCTGGGGGACCGGAGTCTTGCTAGTATCAGGAACCCAAACAATATTAGTTGTTCAGATCACTGGGTAGATGACATATAGACTCCAATTTCTTGGGATACAACTGTACTGTCCCGCCATAGTCCGGTAATGAGGGTTGCCAGACGATTTTTATAAGAAATCGGCAAATTTGCAACAAAAACAGTCGGCTTTATCGGGAATTTGATTTATAAAAATCGCCACTTTAAATGCAGTTAAAAATCTTTTAAATCCTGGATACAGAAAAGTAAAATAAAAGTCGATTATTGTTGTTTTTGCTGGAGCTTTGATTTTTTTCTTTACTTGATTGTTAAGGCAAAAATCTTTAATTCATTTTAAATATTTGTGAGAAGTTTCCTGATGAGGTAAATAAAAGGTAGTTAAATGGTCATCGAGACGTGATTTCACCTTCCATCATAAATACCGGAAAAGTAAAACAATAAATTTAAAAAAATCATTTTATTAAAAAAAAAATAACAAAACAGAACAGAACAAGTCAGTATCACAAGGTTAATTTTTCTGAAAACTCATCCATTGGACTCGGAGACAAATTTACCAGGGGTACTTATCACACCTCTTCTTATTGAATCTATTGTTGGAATAAACGCTGCTGCGACATTCGTTATACGAATAATATTTTTTCTTTCGCAGCACTATTTAATCAATTGATATTAATGGTCAGGATTAAAGAAGTAAATCTAAGTTTTATTTTCATCGATTTCTATCGATTTAATGTCAAGGTCATTAAGTAGAAAGGTATGACTGGATACCAAAAATTTGTGATCTATAATTTCAATCTTTTCTTTTTAACGATTATAAACACGAAATTTCAGTTTTCTTATCTTAAAATAATTTCGGAAATGAACCATTTTCAACTGACAATAGTTCATTTAATTTTATGTATATGGCCATACTATGGAACAGTTGTATACAGACGCATAAAAATTGCAACGAAATTGTGTTGCTAACTCTACTATAACAAGAAGTATAAAATTTAGATTTGGAAATTAAAGGGTGTCCCAATAGAGATTGTAATTTGATCCATATGGCCAAACTGTTATACCTTTGCAGACAGACAGTTGAAACTTACAAGGCCGTTATAACAAGAAGTTTATAATTTGAACTTAGAAATTAAAGGGTGTTCCCAAAATTAATGTAAGTTGACCTGTATGGCTGTATCTTTTGAACCGTTATGTACAAAAACTTGAAAATTAGACAGCATATCCACTACTTTGTTTGGTAGAAAAAGAACTATAAATATTTTAAATTATAAACTAAATGGTGTTACAAAAGTTGAGGTAATTTAAAATATATGGCCAAAGTGTTGATGGTTGTAATTTACAAAGAACCTGATTGCACAGTCTACCACAACAGCAAGTAATAAAATTGAATTCTGAAGTTAAAGAGTACCCCTATAGTTGCAGTTATTTGCTGCATGTTGCTAAACTGTTGAACAGTTGTAGACGGTTAAAATTAACAAGGAACTGTAGTGCTAAGTCTGCTAGAATAAGTAGTTAAAGTATTTTGATGATATGGCGGTATTTTTAACCCGTCATAGACAGAGAGATGAAATCTCTTTTGAAGTCGGGTTTTTTTCGCTATGCTAACAATATCTTATTAAATTCGATACTCCCGAAAAAGGACGGAGCATTTATACTGCGTACAAGGAAACTTTTCTACTACATCTTCCCAGCATATTTTGTAAGATGGAAATGCCTACGAGATGAAAGAGATTTTTTTTTGCAATATAGATCTTAAGCCATATACTGGACTAAATATCAAGTTTCGCTGGTCAGAATATAGATAAATCAACATTGAAATAGATTTTGCGGTGGTGGATGTCTACATGATGAATAATGCAGGAAAGGTTGTTCAGCATTTCACAACATGCATATCGAGAAATTCTTGTTATGAAAGCCCATTTCGTTCTAAAAGTAAACAGAATAATTATTATGAACTGTTTCAATGAAAATGAAAGAATTCATTGCGAAACCCAGACCTTACCCATACATAAATGTAATGCATTTGCTCTATCAATATGCAGAGTTTCAGCCAAATTCCTGATTGTGTTTTTAAAATTTCGAGTTTTGAGTTTTTCTTAAACCTTTCGATGAAAATATGAATCGGTAGAACTAAATAGTGACTTTAAGTGTGCAAAAATATTTTTGCGAAGGTATGTGAATATTTAAGCAAATAAAAAATTATATTTTCAAGGCTCTCAAAAATCCTGTTCCGACCAACAAAAAATAAATATTATCAATATAATCAAATATTTGTTAAATAAAATTCAAGAGCTCATATTATTGTTGTTCGTCAGACAAATAAACATGTCTTCATGATTTTAAAGCACTTCGAAGATATCGTGAAAATATAGGAAAATAATATGCGTACGAAATCAAGAACCTAATGTTAACAGTAGCGAATTTATTCATCTATATAAAAAATCAGTTTCAAATTTATCCTATATGAATTAATTCGCCAATGCTATTACCAGTATATTTATTACAGCCCACAGTGTCTTAAATGCATATTTAAGTTTTCGTTTTCTACAAAAAAAAATGCTTAAATAAGTTGCCCAAAATATTTTTCCTACCTCAGTAAAAAAATGGAAAGGAAATGAAGTGAAAGGGAAAGAAAAATTTGTTGACTTTTTTGTTCATGTTTTCAAAAAGTTGAAAAGCCACGCACAAGAAAATGCTTTACCTGTGATGTCAACTCATTTGTCTTAGCTGTATGCGTGCTATATGCATAAATTAATTTGAATAAAAGTTTGTTTGCTGTTATGTAACTTCAAAGAAGTTGTTTAGTTTGGTTTTTTGTTTTCTTTCTTTTTGCAAGAAAGAAAAGAAAGAATATACAAGTGTTACACTCTTGCTAAACATTTAAGCATGCATAGCAATTACTTGTGTTGTGGCATATTTTTGTTAGAAAAAAAACAGAAAAACTCCTTTAAAAATAAGAAAAAATAAATCTAAACACTCTTCAACATAAGATGGAAATATACTTCAGTACTTTATCACGCTTAAGAACATGCAAATACTTTTAGTGCTTCATATGTTGCCACAAACAGTCACACGAGTAAAAATTCATAAAGACAGACACGCTAATATAAATAACACTTAAAGCAAAATATGTTGTTCCTGTTTATTTTACGGTATTCATTTAAGAAGCTAAAGAAATTTGCTAGTAGTTTTCTATTATCCTTTTATTGGATACAAAATGAGACTTGCTTTATGTATGAAGGTTTTTAAAATAAATATTTTTATTACAATTCTTATTACTCCAACTCCAAGCTTATATAAACCATACATGGAAATAATTAATTGGATGGACAAATTAACTGATGATTTCATTAGCATTGAATGATAAATAATGCTTATTATTTTTTAGCATTATCATTATTTTTACCGATAGTACTGCTTTTAAATGAAAAGATTTCATTGATTATTAGTTAAAGCACAAAATTATTACCATTAACTACTGATTAAATGGCTTCAAATCATTATCACTAATGGATGTATTTTGTTGTATATTTACACTAAATATGATGTATAAAGTATAGTAGATAATTTTTTTTAAATGGCATTTTAATCACAAAAATTTTGTGAAATGTATCTATATTTCAACTTTTGCTGTAAAGACATTCGCCGCAGCAAGATACACGAACACAAAACAGCAAACGACGGTAGCAAGATTTGTGGCCTTGTACGCAGCTACATTATTATTTTGAAGGCAGCAGCTACGTAATAAAAATATAATTTTATTGTATTTCAGTGATGTCACTTTAACAATTTTTCTTCCACTCTAATTTATATTTAAAAATATTTTCACTATTATGTAAGAGGCTATTAAAAGATTAAAATATTACTTTTTAAGGTCACGTCAATTATTCGTTTGGATTGTCTTTAATATTGAAAATACTAAAAGTAAAAATACTTAAAAGTATTTCTCAGAAGCAATAATAAGTACAGTAATATGTGTCAGTGTAAATAACATGTAATTGCTTGTCCACAAATATCAAAAATACTAAAAATGATATCTATTAAAACAAATCGTGTTATTTAATTACAGGTGTCCGTATGACAATTGGAATAATTATAAGTACTTCTACTAGCAGTACTAAAAACAAAAGTAAATTTTTAACTAAATGTCATCCACACAAAAAGGAATTGAAGTGCTATATACATCTTAGTACATTCCTTTGAAATTTTTACAATTATTCTTCGTATACTTTCACCATGACAATTTTAGTATTTTAATTCTAAAAAATTTCGTTTATAGAATACTAGTAGTGCCCACTCACTACTTTGTCGGTGTGGCATTTCTAATTTTTTTTAAATTCAAATTGTGAAAAATATGTTTTACGAGGGCTGGTCTATATATTTCTGGCCTAATAGTGAAAATGCGATTACTTATAATCAAAAATGGTTTTATTGTTTTTCAAAGTATTCCCAGCATGATTTATACACTTTTGTATGCGCTCAAACCAGTTGTCAAAGCACTTTTTCCACTCCGATTGAGACACCTCTAAAACATGGTTTTTTAACACTTCAACAGCTTCTTCTGGTGACTGAAATCGTTGACCACGCATTTTTTTCTTGATAAGCGGAAACAAGAAGAAGTCATTAGGTGCCAACTCAGGGCTGTACGGCGGATGACCCATTAATTCGACGTTTTGGCCGGTCAAAAACGCTCTGGTTTGAGCCAATGTGTGAGAGCTCGCATTGTCATGGTGAACAATGATTCGTCTTCTCTTGTTGGTTTTTCGAATTTCTCCGATGACTTCAGGCAAACAAATTGTAGTGTACCACTCAGAAGTGACCGTCCTACGTTGCTCAAGCGGTACAGTAGCCACATTACCAGTTTTGCCGAAGAAACAGGCGACCATTTGCTTCGAAGTGCTTCTTCCACGAACAACTTCTGTTGGATTTTGCTCGTCTTTGAAGAACCACACGGTCGATTGTTGTTTCGTTTCGGGGTCATACGCATAGATCCATCATTCGTCACCTGTGACGATCTTATAAACGTCTTTTGAAGCACCGCAATCGTATTTTTGCAACATTTCTTTGCACCAATCGGCACGAGCCTTTTTTTGAGCGACTTTCAAATTGTGCGGGATCCAACGAGAACAAACCTTTTTTACGGCCAGGCGCTCATGCAGTATCGAATGTATGCTGGCGGAAGAAATGTCCAAGGATGTCTCTATCTCTCGGTATGTCGCATGTCGATTTTACATTATGAGTTCACGCACGGCATCAATGTTCTCTGGCACAACAGCCGTTTTTGTACTACCTTCACGGAATTCGTCTATGAGCGAGCTTCGGCCACGATTAAATTCATTATACCAATTTTTCACAGTGCTATAGGATGGTGCTTCATCGCCATACAAAGATTTAAGTTCATCAATGCACTCTTGTCGTGATAATCCACGTCGAAAGTTGTGAAAAATGATGGCACGAAAATGTTCACGAGTTAATTCCATTTTTTTCTATATTAATTTTTTCAAGTCACTGTAAACAACACAAATAATGGTCGTACGTCAAAACGTTTTGAGTACGATTATGCTTAAAAATGATAAACTTTCCGATGGAAATGTCAGATTGCACTTGGCAGCACTCAGTGTTGCCAGGCCAGAAATATATATGTAGCAGCCCTCGTAAGTATTTATTGCAAAGTAGTAAAAAGGGCTTAAGTTTTTCTATATACAAAACTTAAATGTGCGACAACTGTTTAAGTACAATTATACCGGTAAATTTGAGTGATTTTACATTTGTTTCTCTATTTATTTATGAAAAAAATATTCCATATTTGAATATTTTATGTACAGAAATGATCCTGTTACAGTTTTATTATAGATCTTTAAATAAATAATTTTTATTTAAATTTTTTATTGTTCTTTTCTTTTTTCATTATAAGAGCTTTTAAGCACTAATTATTTTAATTTTTTTGTAGTACTGAATTCACTTTACTGTTTATTATGGCCAGTAAAAATAGAAATTACTTTAATTTGACTGCAGAGTAAAATTCAGCCTAGACAACAACCTGCCGCCTTATTGCCTTGCTGTCGTCTAAATAATCATCCTCATATAAACACATGTATTCTTTTATTGACATTTTGCTGTCGGTAGCTGCTGTTTCGAATGTGTTTAATGCTTTTCTCAGGAAAAATGAGATGCTAGGGAAAAATATTTGTGTTTTCGTGTAAGTTATAAAATCTGCTACCTGGGTTGGTAGGAGACTTTAGATCTCAGAAATTAAGTTTTACACCTATCTCATTTAAAATTAATAAATTTAACAATTTTCATAGTTTTTCTAGGTAATTTAGTTTTTAGTTTCTGCGACTATAAAACAATTTTATTCAAATTTTATTACCATTGGTAAAAAAAATTATAATTAAAATAAAATCATTAGCATTAAATGATAATTAAATTTCTTTCATTATCATTTTTTCAAACAATACAAATGAAATTTCAATGGTAATGAAAAAACCCCAAGTATGATCTACACATGTCACAAAATCGTAACTGGATCTTTTTTATACATAAAATATGTTCTGAGAATTTGAAATGGTACTAAAACAGTTGTCAGCACTTTTTATTTTTGTAGATGGAAAACTGTTTACACTGTTTACAGAACTCTTTAGTAAATATTTAAAAACACATTTTTAGAAATTTGAATTTAAAGATTAACGATTAATTTTAACGAAATCCTGGGTACGTCTTGTTTTCAATAAACTTATGAATACCCAGCAAAAAATGTTTGAGAAGGTAATCGAGTGTGGAATTGGGCATTTTTAGCAGAAGTACTTCCTAAGTAGATTGCCAACTTAATGATTTTAACAAGGCATGAGACTTTTATAATCAATTACTGAGAATCGATTACATTAATAATTGTAGGAAATAATGACTACCATTAGTACTGTAGCCTCTTTTAACAAAAAGAACTAGTTCCATTAATACTTCCTTTTTTGGAAACTAATATAATGTGTTTTGTAAGCAAGTAAAAAGATATGGCAACCACAAAAGTAAGTCATTATATGGCAAGTATTTTTAAGGTAATATCTAATTTTTTGCTGGGTACTAACTGGGAAAGATTTCGTTTTCTTATTTAATAAAATTTTTTTATTGCATTTTTCCTAATTTTAGAAGGAGTTTGAGAAGCTTGGGTTGGATCGTATTACAAAAACATTTTTTTAAATTGTAAGAATTCAAAGCAGATTCTATTGCATCTTCAGTAAAAGGGCGTCGATTTTAAACTGACTTTTGAAAGTTTTATAGATAAATCGAAAATTATTAAAAAACTAATATATTTAATTAAAAAGTTTTGCTTTCCCTTATGTATTCCCTAGTTTTCAGGTTTTCTTCCAAGATTGCTGACGGTTCTTTACAATTCGTTGCAACCAAGCATAACATAATTGTTTGTTTACTTAAAGATGTCCCTCATATGTTGTTTTTCATTTTCAGTAGCCAAGAAGAATTTTTAGGTCTATTCAACCTACTTCAATGTTATGTAGGATGACACATCCTCTAACAATTTATAATTTCTTGAAAGCTTTTTATTTCAATAAACCAACATACAAACGTATATAATTTACACTTGCTTCAAACTATAGTCATATACCTAACCAACCATGTATGCGACTAACTATACACCATGTACTTGTATAGGTGGATGTGTAAATGTAAGACTAAAGAAAAGACCAAACCTCAGCTTGAAGTTCAAGAGTTCTTCACAGCGTCTTTTTTTTTATTAAAAACTCCTGCTACTGTCATTATTGTTGTTGGTTTTGTTACTACTATTTCTAACCAATCTTAATGGTAGTCTATGCTCACTTCTATACACCTATACCACCACTCAACACTTATATTTGTACAGTTGTATAAGTTTGATTGTGTATGGCGACGTTTTAAGGGATTTCCGTTTTCAGTTAGTTGTGGTTGTGGCATGTTGTTCTGATATTCTTGCACTTCATGTTAAAAACGTGCCTCAGGTTGATTTTCTATGAAAGCATGCAAAACATGTAAATATCAAACCAAAAGTTGTTGTACATCTATTGCAGCTCAAAAAGAAGCTAAATTGCATGTGTACACATGCAAAACAAACTCGCACAAACATCTTTTACTAATGCGTATATGTGTGCATATATGGATGTATGTATTTATGTATATTAAACGTTTGTATTCGAAAAGATTTTTACAGTCACTGCAATTGTTTGTGGCAGCAAGCAACCACTGTTAAAAAAGTGTAAAATGTGCTGACATTAGTGTTTTGTTTGCCGGCACATTTACACAAACACCAGTGATGCTACAATCCAGAAATTTTTTAAAGAATTAATGACAGTTTGTTTTAAACGAAAACAAAGAGGATATGAGGGCAGCAAAGAGGAGATAAATATTAATATAGAGCATTTTTTTTATTTAAGATAAAATAAAATTAGTGAACTCTAAAAATTTTTCTTTCTATAAATGATTTTATTCTAGATTAAGCAAAGCCAGAAGTTTATAATTTTATAGTTTTAATGAGTTAAAAGTATTTACTTTGAAATCATGAAATAACAGTTCCTTTTTCTTATTTCAGATTTGTTTTAATTTAAGGTGAATCGATTATAACTAAATGGGTTTAATATGGATGAAATTTGAGCTTTATGTCAAAAGTTTGCTTCGGAAGAGCCATATAATCTTGACCATAACTTCAAATATTGAAACACTGATATCCCTTTTTATTTAAATTAAACAGTAAAATTATTTAGGTTTGTGATGAAAAGCGTTTTTGGCGCAAAAATGATATGAAAACGATAAAAGGTGTGATGTTTCTTTACAATCATATCGCTCCTTTATTGCAACATAGTCATATCTCAAAAAATCAAAAATTTGTAGATACTTAAGCAAAACTGCTCTGTTAGACCTTCTGTAAATGTTGAAAAAAAATCAGTTTTATATTCCAAGCTGAACCGAAGTTATAGCGATTGCAATTGCAGCAATTAGATCATAGGACTTATGTCTTGAAAACTTAAATCGCATTTTGCCAAGTTCAAGTTTTTTTGAGATATAACTATATTGCAATAAAGGAGCGATATGATCATATCAATTACAAATTCCACAGAAAAAACCTTGTGATGAAAATTGATAAAATCAGTTTTAAATTGCTTTCAAATCAACATTGTTTTATCTATTCTTTTCAGCTAAAAAATATCTAAATATTAATACAAAGTATGCAAAACTAATTGGGATATAGCTTAAGTATTCACAAGAGGTGGTAAGACTGATATTGAAAATCTATGGAAGAATTTAGTTACTGAACTGCATAGCTTGGGCCTCCCATACACAATATAGCTGTTTGCAGAAAGGAGCAATTTAAGAAAATTATTCTATTTAAAATGTGAATATATTTCATTTTTAATTTTCGTGGGTCAATTGATAGAAATATGGGTGCCGTCCATGGATTTTCCGTGAAAATTTTCTAGATTGTCTTTGATCTTCTTGACTAGATTTTATTTAAATAAGTATGCGACACATTTTTATTTCTAATATAACCAACATTCTTTTTTTTTGCATTCGAAATTGTGGTACGATACATTGAAATATTTGCATCATAACCTATAGTTCTTTAGAAACTACATATTGCAAAAAAAAAACTAACTGTAATACCAGTGGAATTTATGTATTATATTTACGGTATGCAGTTTTGTCTTAAAAAATTTTAAAGCCTTTTTGATTTATCATAAAACATTAAATACTAAATTTGCGAAAAAATAATTTACTAAAAAAAATTAATTTAAAAGAAAAATAATCTCATATGTTGGGTGGCAATTCCAACGGATAAGAGTTATCTCGACCAATAAAAATACTGTCACTATATTTTAAACAAAGACGGAATATGAAACTGACCAAATTTGTAAGACTTAAATCTTTTTTAACATTTTTTTATAATTTTTAATTTTTTTCCTGACCAGGAAAAATGAAATGTAACTTTACTTTATTTTCGGCTTTTGGTTCTTTTTAATTAATTTTCTAAACATTTTTAGAAAGAAAAATTATTTACAAATGTATGCGGACGTTTTCCAAAGAAAACAAGAAAAAATTAGACGCTAGCAGAATGAAATAATTTTTTTTTAAACATTAAAATATTTAATTTAACTCGATTTGCATAAGAGGCACCAAGGTTCCTGATACCTATTAAATTATATAGATATAGAAAAATAAATTTGTTAAAATCGACAGCTTGGATAGTCTTGCTTAAAATTGTGGTGAAAATTCCTTTTTAAAATTTTCATATTAAATAATTGAATAAAAAATATCATCCTGTCTCTAATCGCTTTTTATTGAATAGCAAAAAGTCAAAGCAACTTAATTTATAACTTAAATATCTGTTGTACAATTGTGGGAATAATTTTTAACTGACCCTTTTCTCTGCAAATGTTGAGCCTCACTTAGATGTTTTAAGTGATTAACAAGTTAAAGAGGGCAGTGGCTTTGTTATAGAGAAAGATAGATGGGCTCATGTTTTCTTAAAATCCTAAGATTTAGTATTCGATTCAACTGTCTGTAAAAATCAGAAACCCGTCGTGATATTACTGGTTTCAATTTTGAGGAAGTTAATGGAACATTTTGCGAGATGTTGGGAAGAAAAGTTAATCAAAATTCTTCTAAAAGTGAGTTTTGAAAAACGAAAATTAATCAATATAATCTGTTTTTATATTTTTGATTATTACGAATATTTTCGGCTTAAGGACATTTTCAGTTTAATTTCTAAAAATTTTTAAATTTATTATATCTTCCGAATGTTTTCCAAAGAAAGCATACTTATATTTATAATCAATTAATACAAATTTGATTAAATGAATTCGACACAAAACTCAACGCATTTTGTTCTTACTTATGTGCCAACCATCGCACAGTGGCGTGAAACACAAAAGATGGAATAAAAGTCTGGAACTTGTAAACTATTTGCGATTTATAGAGGAGGACATAAGCTTTTCGTCTACTGCTTTTGGATTCACTCTGTTTTGGTACAGATTACTACCACGAATATTTGAATACTAGCAATGAAATAAAGCTTATGTAAACCTATTTACGCTAAAACTTAAAATGTTTATGCATTTGGTAAAGTAAAATCTACTATTACGAGGGCTGCTCTATATATTTCTGGCCTAATAGTGAAAACGCGAATGTTTATAATCAAAAATGGTTTTTTTGTTTTTCAAAGTATTCTCCAGCATGATTTATACACTTTTGCGTGTGCTCAAACCAGTTGTCGAAGCACTTTTTCCACTCCGATTGAGACACCTCTAAAACATGGTTTTTGAACACTTCAACAGCTTCTTCTGGCGACGAAAATCGTTGACCACGCATTTTTTTCTTGATGTGTCGAAAGAAGAAGAAGTCATTAGGTGCCAAGTCAGGGCAGTACGGCGGATGACCCATTAATTTGACGTTTTGGCCGGTCAAAAACGCTCTAGTTTGAGCAGATGTGTGAGAGCTCGCATTGTCATGGTGAACAATGATTCGTCTTCTCCTGTTGGTTTTTCGAATTTCTCCGATGACTTCAGGCAAACAAATTGTAGTGTACCACTTAGAAGTGACCGTCCTATGTTTCTCAAGCGGAACAGATGCCACATGACCAGTTTTGCGGAAGAAACAGGCGACCATGTGCTTCGAAGCGCTTCTTCCAGGAACAACTTTCGTTGGATTTTGCTCGTCTTTGAAGACCCACACGGTCGATTGTTGTTTCGTTTCGGGCTCGTACGCTTAGATCCATGATTCGTCACCTGTGATGATCTTATAAACGTCTTTTGAAGCACCGCAATCGTATTTTTGCAACATTTCTTTGCGCCAATCGACACGATCCTTTTTTTGAGCGACTTTCAAATTGTGCGGGATCCAACGAGAACAAACCTTTTTTACGGCCAGGTGTTCATGCAGTATCGAATGTATGCTGGTGGAAGAAATGTCCAAGGATGTCTCTATCTCTCGGTATGTCGCATGTCGATCTTGCATTATGAGTTCACGCACGGCATCAATGTTTTCTGGCACAACAGCCGTTTTTGGACGACCTTCACGGAATTTGTCTTTGAGCGAGCTTCGGCCACGAATAAATTCATTATACATATTTTTCACAGTGCTATAGGATGGTGATTCATCGCCATACAAACATAAGTTCATAAGTTCATCAATGCACTCTATTCGTGATAATCCACGTCGAAAGTTGTGAAAAATTATGGCACGAAAATGTTCACGAGTTAATTCCATTTTTTTCTATATTAATTTTTTCAAGTCACTGTAAACAACACAAATAATGGTCGTACGTCAAAACGTTTTGAGTACGATTGTGCTTAAAAATGACAAACTTTCCAATGGAAATGTCAGATTGTACTTGGCAGCACTCAGTGTTGCCAGGCCAGAAATATATATAGCACCCCTCGTATTGAAGGCAGTCGCGAATCTAAAAATGTTTTAAATCACTATATAATTTTTTTTTTATTAATATTCTTGAATGGTGGGAAAAGCTTAGAAATAGCTATTTTTTACACACTATCAAAAAAAAATAAATAAAAACTAAAAAAATTAATTAAAATGGTATTATATCATATGTATTCCTTTTTAATACATTATTGTTAAATGGAATTTTAGAGTCTCCTTGTAGTTTGGGTTTCTTTACTTTGACTGATCTTAAAAGTTGCAATTGCTAAACAAAAGTATGAGTAACTTCAGAGATAGGATCAGATCAACTAAGGGGAAATTTTTTCTCCTTGGGCCAATTTTTTTATTTCTAATTGTTAACAGTATATAACCATTGACTTAGGTAAAAAAGTAAAAAAAATAAAAAATCGTATTAAAGTCGGTTAAAATATCTCATCTTTCGCGTATGAGTAATATGACAACTATTAAAATACTTTATCAATCATACGCCTTAACAGTTGGATTTTTTTTTACTTTATTTAATTTTGGTTGCGCTTTTGAAAGTTATAGTCTTTCTACAGCTTCAAATTTATATAAAAATAAAATTGTTAATTATTACTGAATTATTTAACTCCTTTACCGCTTACGTTTACATCTTTATTTGCATTTTCCTGAAATGTATTTATTAAACAATAAAATACAATAAACAATAAAAATAACATTTCTGGCCAATAATTGGTTATTAATCAATTGATATTCAATTTATTTTATTAATTTATCACAGAAAATAAAAAAATAAAATAAATAAATAAATATGGCCATAAGTAAACTTTTATCTGTTTTAAACTTTTTGAATTTGCTTTTTAACTCGCTGGTTTCCGCTTTTTTGGTTTGTTTTATATGATTTTAAATGATAAATGCAGTCTAGACGCCAACGTTGCAACCTTTTATATTTGAACAAACATGTTAAACGTTTTATAAATTTTCGATGTTCAACAGCCGTCTATCTACCTTCATACATTAATGCATTGCATGCTTTTTTTTATTAATATGCATATATTCGTTCGTATGTATATTTATTTTGTGTTCTTATTGACTGTTTTACTTTTTGTTGTCAACTTTTTTGCAGCTGTTGCCGAATTCAATTCAATTCAATATAGTTTGTTTTTTTTTGCGTGTATGTGTGTGATTGCCTTTGTAAAGAGAGCTTTTTATTCAAACAATAAAAAACTAAAAAAAAGGAAAAATATAACGAAAAATTCTATTTGACAATAGTTATATTGAACCTTGTGTTTTAATTTATTTGCCATTGACATGTGAAACTTTTAACACACTGGTGTTCATGCTGTCTAAAATTTTTAATTTTTTTTTTTAATTTACAGGAGCGTTACGTTATCTTAAGAAAAATTATTAATATACGGAAAACATGTTTTAACCTACTATAATTTTTTTTTTTGTTTTAAGATTAAAATTTATTAAATTTTTAATTGATTCAATTTTCAATTTGAAAATTGTATGTTTTTTTTAGTCAAATTTATGATTGATGAAAATAATTATTTCATCGTATTTCGTAAAGAGAAATAAAGTTTTTAATGAGTGCAATTTTTTTTCTGTGTGGAACTTATATATTAAAATGCCTGTATTGATAAGATGCTTCGTAAATATGGCATTTGAAGCAGAATAAAGTAAAGTTCTTAATTCATGTACGTTTTACTTTTAAAAAGTTATTGCTACGACACTGTTTAAATACATGATAGTAAAATCTAGCAAATAATTTACCAATTTATGCTCTCTAGTTTGCAACACACATTCTAAAAAATAAAAGAAAAACAATCTATTCAATTTATTGTTAACACACATTTGCAGTAGAGAACAGTATGAAAGAAATGATTATGTTTTTTTCTAATAAAGGAAGTATCCTTAAAACCTGCTGTTGCATGTTTGCTTGTTTTTGCATTCATGCATATACAAATACTTAAGTACGTATGCAGGATCTTATACATTAACTTAACCGTAGCAAATACTTACATACATACGGAAGTTTATATGTTTGTTTTTTGTATATTTTTAAATAGTATAGGAGAATATATTTCTCTTGCCATGGTGATTTGAAAAGGTAATCGTTGTAATAGAGCCAGTTATATCTATTGCTTGAACATTAACAACAACAACAACAACTATTATTACAACAATAAAAACATGAAGCCATTAGAAAAAGATATAGTATGAAAACTTTTAATGTATTGATATGAATATTGCTTCTTGTAGGAATATTTTTTAAAATTCTTTTCTATGCAACAGCAATACCAATCTAAAATAACCAATTTTGTAAAAAATATGTACATTATTTTTATTAAGGTAACAAATTGAATGTCTTAGAAGTCATATGTTGATTGCATTTTTATTGTTTAATATGATTAAATATAATAAATAAATTCAGAATTCAATGATGAAATAATAAGAATTAAATATGAGAAATCTTATGAATTAGACATATTGTTTAATCTCCAAATAACTTTCGTGTTAAATTTATTTTAAAGTATAAAACAAGGCAGAATTCTTAAAAAATTAAAAGACATACAGTTTAAAAAAACTAGCTTATTAATTTTTGTTTCAAAATTATTACTAAATATTTATATAACTGTTTAACCCACACTCTACCTTCTATTTAAAAAGACTTTTCGTTTATACGGTTGTGATCAGTTAATTTTATTTTATCAGTAATATATTTGTGCTGCTTAACGTTACGATGATGAAGTTTACTTTATATAAAAGTTTACTTAAAGCCGGAAAATTTTAATTATAACTGCTTGATATATTGTTATAATTTTTATTTTATTGTTATTTTTATATTGTAGCCGTCCAAGGACCCGCTTGTAAGCTGGTGTATGTCAGGCTTAATTATTTTGTTTATAAATAAAACCACAGCGAAAAATGCTATGGTGTTCTATATTTTAGAGATTCAGTCACCCTTCTTTTTTACAAAAAACTTATCAACTGTATATACTAAATTATTAAAAAATAAAATGCTAACTTAATGCAGCCAGCATTATTAAGTGCAATAAACTTATGACCTATTTAGTTTGCTAAAAGTAGTTATGCTGACTCAAATGGGACAATTTCTTTACTCGTCAGCAATAATGCTTTTAACAAACTAGAACTACTGATGACCCATTTTAATTAAACTACAATTTAAGAGGGTTGCTCACAACAAAATATTCATAATTACAAATTAAATTAAATTGCTACATAACGAAAAGTGTTTTCATATTAAAATTTTTGTTTTTCAATGAGAGTGAAATGAATACAACATTAAAAATACAATAATCGGGACCCATAACGATTATAATACTAAATGTTTTACGATGGGAAAATCATTAACGTATGACTATTTTGCTACTGTTCGTATCGCTCTTTAATGAAATCCATCCAAATTTTCTAAAAAATTTAAAATTCTTTAATCTCGAACTAAACTGATAGAATAAGAATTATATTTAATCAAGAGAACCGAAAAGGCAAAAGTACCAAAAGAATGATTATTAAATTATTTTAAAAATATTATGCCAATTATCACGAACAAATTATAAAAATCACTGATATTAATTGTCCAGAGTGAAAGCACCTCTTGATGGCCATTTCGCTACCGCTTACTTAACCCTTCAGGAAACTTCTCCCAAATATTTTATAGAAACAAAAGATTTTTGTCTTAACAATAAAGTAAAGACAAAATCAAAGTTTAATCAAAACAACAATAATTAACACAAATTTTATTTTTCTTTATCCACTGTCTTTTATACAGTTAAAGGATGATTAAAAATAAAATTAAAATGAAAAAACAAAATCTCATAAAACACCACGATAATTTATTTATGTTTTATACGGGGGTTGCTCTATATATTTCTGGACTAATAGTGAAAATGCGAATATTTATAATCAAAAATGGTTTTATTGTTTTTCAAAATATTCTCCAGCATGATTTATACACTTTTGCATGCGCTCAAACCAGTTGTCGAAGCACTTTTTCCACTCCGATTGAGACACCCCTAAAACATGGTTTTTGAACTCTCCAACAGCTTCTTCTGGCGACGAAAATCGTTGACCACGCATTTTTTTCTTGATGTGCGGAAACAAGAAGAAGTCACCGCACCGCACCGCATCGCAATCGTATTTTTGCAACATTTCTTTGCACCAATCGACACGAGCCTTTTTTTGAGCGGCTTTCAAATTGTGCGGGATCCAACGAGAACAAACCTTTTTTTACGGCCAGGTGTTCATGCAGTATCGAATGTATGCTGGTGGAAGAAATCTCCAAGGATGTCTCTATCTCTCGGTATGCCGCATGTCGATCTTGCATTATGAGTTCAGGCACGGCATCAATGTTCTCTGGCACAACAGCCGTTTTTGGACGACCTTCACGGAATTCGTCTTTGAGCGAGCTTCGGCCACGATTAAGTTCATTATACCAATTTTTCACAGTGCTATAGGATGGTGCTTCATCGCCGTACAAAGATTTAAGTTCATCAATGCACTCTTATCGTGATAATCAACGTCGAAAGTTGTAAAAAATGATGGCACGAAAATGTTCACGAGTTAATTCCGTTTTTTCTATATTAATTTTTTCAAGTCACTGATAACAACACAAATAATGGTCGTACTTCAAAACGTTTTCAGTACGATTATGCTTAAAAATGACAAACTTTCCAATGGAAATGTCAGATTGCACTTGGACGCATTCAGTGTTGCCAGGCCAGAAATATATGTAGCAGCCCTCATACAAGGGCACTTGCAAATTAATTAATTCGAGAGAATATTAATTATTTAAATTATCTTTAAAAATATCATGCTAATTAATCCGAATATTAAAAATGATTAATTTTTGATTTTTATTTGTTGCTCAGAAAAAAGGCTTTTTACTTTAATTTTATGATTTAAAGCAAAAGAAGTTGATTTTAGTTTTACTGTTTTACTATAAGTTCACCTCAATCTACTGAAGCTCATAAATAAACAAATAAGGTTTCACCTACTTTTTATGATAAATATGAAATACATAATTACTTCATGAGCAACACAATTACCTGAATGCCATACAAACTATAATGTAAATGGTAGAACTACAATTTTTGGAGTTTTACTTTTTTACTTAAAACATAACAATCAGTATTTCGATTTGAATATTTTCTCTAAGTACTGAATGATTTTGAAAATTCGGAACTTTTAAATTAACTTAGTCCCGATTTACAGTATGCAATTTTTTGAGGCATTTGTTATTTAATTCAATTTTCTATTAAAACTACAGCGTTATACGTTATCTAAAAGTAAAATTAGCAACAGTAGCATTCCCTAAAAGCTCAAGCAATACTATATTGCTTACTCCTGCTGCTTTAAAAACAAACAAAAAAGTCATGCTAGCTTCATGAAAAATTGCATAGTGTAAATGTTGTATTATTGTATATCTAACCTATATCAAGAGAGTATTTCTTCAAAAAATAACAAGAGTACGAGTCCAAGAAATGGGCATGTAGTCACAACTTGGCAGTAAGGCACACAGTGTCTGCAATAATGTGAAGGAATGTGAGCAAAAATCGCTAGTATTGAAATAAGTTCCTAAAACTATGCAACGTTACTTTTGTATACATGACGTCATCAGTAGAAGTGTACAAGGTCGCATGCTTACTGAGTTTTTTTACACACATGAAGAAGTGTTTATTTAAAAAATAATAAGAGGGCTGTAGCAGACTCCTCAGTTTTAGCCGAGCTACACTTTTCTGCTACGCTTTTCTTTTCACTACATCTTAAATATTATTCCACAATATAATGCCCAATTTCTACTTTTCTTAAGCTCTCAACAGTCACATTGTACTTATTACAGTGGCCAACACTTTACTGCACACATGCCGGCATTTCCAAATCTTACGTGAGCCTCAGAACAATTTTAATTACTTTTACAGTTTAAGTAACATTTAATATAGGCGTCCCATAAATGGTACTTTCACACATGTAGCTGCAATATTAATTATTAACATTTTTATAATAATCATATGTTCATGTGTATGCATACAGGGTAAATGAACATGAATACATTGTACCAAATGTTAAAATATGCATGACTTTATAAATTAATCACACCTTTAAAAAAATTAAAAATACCTGGAGCTCAATTTAAATAAAACAATAAAAAAGAAGTTTAATAAAAGAAGGCAAATCAAAAAAAAAGGCTAAAAAAACATGAATTCGTATATTTTTATAAAGTGTAGACACCGGCTCATATTATCTGGTAACTAATTAATTAAAAACGCATCATGAATAATAAGTAAACAAACATAAATAACAAAAGAACAAAGCAGGGAGTTTTTTTTCTACTCTATTTACAGTTAAGGAAAGCAAAAAAAAAAATATAATGATAACAAAACAATAAACCAACGAGCCAAAGAATCGACAGACTCTCAAGCATGCAAGCAGACAGACAGTCATCTAGTCAGCCAACGAACCACAATCTCATTGAAAGCTTTCTCTCAACAACCGACAAAAAAAGTGTTGACTGCTTATTAAAATGTAAACGTAAACATACAATCAACTACTACAACAGTAATGAACAGCAGATATATGTAAGCAATTTCTTATGTACAAATATGGATACAATTTTTCATGCAATTTTACTTTTATATGTTACAACATTATGTTTGTTTATTTTAAAAATTAAAGAAAAGAGGTGAATACAACAACAACAACAACAACAACAAACGGACGTTTTTAATTATCAAGTTTAAAAAAAATGCTTACTTTGCATATAAATATACTATAATGCATGTATTTGCATGCATGGCTGTGTGATGCTCACAATCATTGCATAGAAGCTTCGATATTAACACTTCCAGTTAAACACATATACTCACGTATAACATGTATGCAACATAGAAAAACCAACATAGAAAAACCAATAAAACAACAGCAAAGTAATATAGAAGTGTTAAAGCATAAGAGTAAGATACATATCAGGTATGGACAGTTCTAAAATAGAAATTTTTTAGAACAAAGTAAATACTTATAAAGAAAGTTTACTGTTTATGTAAGTTTTGGAAATTTAGTGAAAATAAAGAAATAAATTATTTTTTAATTAATAAAAATTATTAATCAATAATCTAGATTAAGTATATGTGTCGAAAGATTATAGAGGAAGTTTTATATTACCAAAAGAACTTTCAATTAAAAAAGGCTTGAACTTTAATCGAAAAAAACGCTTTTTTATTCGCAAGCTAATTTTGTTTTACTGACATTTAAAATTAACTTTGGACATATGACCACCGCGACAGTTCTTGATGAAGCGCAAACTACTTTTTCAAGCCTTGCTTACAGTATTTTACGAGTAACATGAACAGTGTTGGTTTACCAGCATAAGCCAGTGTATCACATGGTCTTAAAAGTAGTAATCGTGAGGTGTTAAATCGAACAATCTTGGAGATCAATGTTCTTTAATGTCGCACCAGCACTCAGGGCATAACCACTACTCAAGCAATGCTTTTTGTCAGAATAAGAAAATTAGGCGAGAAGAAGAAGGGTGGATGGAGTAGTGTTTGTGGACATTCGATTTGAATCTTCCTACATTGTAAGTATTAGGAAAGACCTCTGCAGAAAAATGATTTCACATACGACTTGTTCGGCTAAAAATCAAATTCTCTCTGTACGGTTCACTGGCTAATCGACCACAAATAGATGAGGTCTTAATGAAGAGCATGTTGTACGCAAACACATGCGGATATCGCGCACGAGTTCCCCACACTTATTAGAACACATTCCGTAGTGGTGTCGATAATCCTGGGAAACGCAACCCACGTTGCGTCGATGTTTAAGAACGTCAATAGAGTTGGAGGCACTACTGTCACTTCTGAATCTCTTCAACCTCTTCTGTACGTGGTCGATTAATTTTAAAACAGACTTTAAAGCACCGGTTATTACATGAGAGTAGTATTCCATTCTTGGCCGGATGTAGGTGATATAAATAGTTAGAAGATCAGATGGAGTGAAGTACCTTTTAAAAAAACCAAGGCACTTGAAAATACTAAATTTTCATGCCAAGAACATCCAGAGCTTGTAACTCCTTAATACTTTTAGCACTCATACTTGCATATAAGCACCACTTTCGGTCGAATATCTATGCCTAAGCACACGACGTTGAGTCTTACAAGCATTGAAATCGACTCTTTTCGCCAGGATTCAATCAGATATTGTTATGAGATCCTCATTGAATCATTCATATTCAGTCGCTTGGCCCCCACCTCTAAAAGGCTTGGCCGTTTGCCGAATGAATATGAATGGCACATACTGCTATCATGTGCAAAAAAGTAAATAGGGTTTAACGTCTGTTAAAGAAGGTCAATTAGAAAAATAAGTTGTATTCGCAGTACGGCGCGAAGCATTATCAGTTTTAATTCGAATCTCGCCCCGATCAATACCATCCATACTTTTATGGTGCGGTAATAAACTCCTTAGACCTTAGATTTTTATGGACGTGTGAGATCTTCAAAATTTCACTTCGTAATTTTTAGTAATTAGCCTCGCGTATTGATGTTGGTTTTTGAAGTAAATCTTTCAAATTTTTATCAAACTTTGTTTAAATGTCAATATAATCATGATTATCCTGATTGGAATTGTCCACGTAAGTTATATGGGGTTTAAAAAAAATATCTGATACTTCAAAATAATATTAAGTTATTTAAGAGTAAAGATGCGCATACCGGTCTTTACTTGGATCGCAGAAAATTATTTACCAATTAAGAAGATATATAAAGGCACATTAATTTACTAGGTAGTGGCTGACTTTCTTGTTTATGTTTTCAGATGATATATTTTGTTTACACTTATTATTTTTTTAATACAAAAATTTTTTTCTAACAATGTATGTTATGGAAATATATTTAAAATTTTCGCAAAACAATAAAGTTTCACACAATTACTGAAACTGGATTTTATTTAAAAATTGTAGTTATCTCCTCCTCATGATTTTTTTTTTTTTGCTTATTTTATATGTAAAAACCAAAAATATGTGTACGTACATTTTGTTAGCTGTTTTTGTTTTTCAGTTTGGTACAAAATATGTTTATGCACATATTTTGTTTTTACATATGAAATAAGCAAACAAAATCACGAGGAGGCGAGTTAAGAAAGCTCCTTTAGCTTACATATATGCTCGATATACACGTAAGAGGCTACCCTGCCTTAATTAATCATGGGGCCATCAAATCCATTTTTGGTTATGTAGCCAAAATTCGGGGACATAAAAGCCCGTTTACCTTTTTTAATCGGTGATTTGCACTCCGAGGAATTTTACAATAATTTTAAAATTTTGTATTAAAATTGAAAATGTTCGAAAGTGCTGGTTATAATTGTTATTTTATTTGCATTTGGTATAGGTTGTCTTTAAAATGATTTAAACAAATTTACTAGCAATGAAGTAAATTTAAGTTACATAAACAAAAAAAAAGAATACCACCTTTTTGCGAAAAGTCCTTAAAAAACGGTATTTTTACATTTTCTCAATTCAGAGGCTTGTTACTTTTAAACGAAAAGTGCTATCAGAACAAAACTTTAAACGTTTTTATTCTAAAATTTATTAGGAATATAGCAAACGTCTTAAAGTAATAATATGATAATTAATAAGCATACTACGCCAAAAGTACTAAGTTAAGGTCGCCTAGAACAAAAAAAAAATATATAGAAGCCTATTTTTCCCTGACACACATTTTTATAGATATTTTTAAGTTCTCATTAAATTTAAAATATCTTAACACTTAAGTTAAAAATGAACTTTTTATGACATTTAACAAAAATTATATGCCCGAGGTACCCAAATTTGGTTCCCTACCTGGAAGTCCCCCTTAACCCTAGGGATCTGGCTATACGCAGATTCACTGATAAATACCTCTGCCCTGCCTGTGTCAAATTTCATTGAGATATATTAAGTGGTCAATAAGATACCGAATTAAAAAAAATCGTTTCAAACCACTGTGCATCAGCTGATTTGACATCTGAAAATATATTTTACAAAAACAAAATACATGTTGTTTACTTATTGTTGTAGTTGTTTTAGAACAGATATTACCTGTAAAATTAGTGTGCCTTTAGATGTACAATACTACCGAAGTTGCCATCCCCGATGCATTCAATGTACCAAGAGAACAACACAGACTAAATTTCTTTTTTATTTTGCTGATATAGAGGGTGCTTCAAAATTTACTCTATGTGAAATTATATTCAGAAAATAATAGTTTATTTCTTACAAGATTTTTTTATGTATTATATCTTAATAGAAGTTCCTTCTGAAAATATATAAATTGAAAAGCGTTAATATCACGTCGTCAATTTAGGAAGGAAAAATCTTTTTATATAAATTTTAATTAACGGAAATTTCTTACCAAAATGTGCCACCTTGTAGTTTATAGAGTACTTATTCTACAAATGTGCTGATTAAAATGATTTTTAAAACTAAAGTGGTTCACTTAAACTATTTATCAAAAGTTTAACGAGGGGTTCTCCTTTAATGTTTAATATCTCATTTTCTGTAAACTAGCAGCTGTCGAATTTTTGTTTATTGTTTTTTGTTTTTTTTTTTTTGTTTTTGATTTTTCTTGTAATTTCCAATTTAAAATTTATTAACAATTTGTGGACACACGTTATAATAACAATTCCAAAAAGGAAAGTTTAAAAGCATTTCTATTCACTACAGATTTTCAACTTTTCACCAGTTTTGTTGTTTATTGTTGCAATATGTTTTGTCTGTATACAAGTGCTTGTCTGAATAAAATTGTAAACGCATAAGAGAATGTTAGAATGAAGCAGGAAAAAGTGAAACTTCTAATGAATTCTACACAAAAGATTGTAACAACACATTTCAGCAAATTAATTTCAACACAAGTTGTGCAAAACAACATTATTGTATTGACAGAAATGCTGATGTGGCAACGAACAGGCATAAGAAGATAAAGCAAAATGTAAAACAATGCATTTGCTTTTGTTATCTCTTTCAAACAGACCTATTGCTTAATACATATTTGCTATTTGTTTTGTTTTCAATAAACAATTAACTTCATTTAATCTATTGGGCAAATTATTAATTAATTTGATTGAAAGATATTTTTGATCTGATTATTTAACATATTATTAGATGTTTTTAAATGAAACAAATACCGATCCTATGGGTTTTTAGGAAGAATTGATTATTTTCGTTGATTGATTGAAATCGTTTAACAAATTTTAATTATAATTAATAATAGTTAACACTATTTATTTTATATATATATATATATATATATATATATATATATATATATATATATATATATATATATATATATATATATATATATATATATATATATATATACAGTTCCAGAAACGACCTTTCTAGGATTAAAATACGTACTAAAAATTAAGAACAAAGTAAGATTAGATATAATTTGGTTTTTAAAACTTTAGATTTATATTTGCAAAAAAGTTAGAACAAAAATTTTCAAAAAATCAGACATCAGGTTCAAACGTACTTGCCATATAATGGCTTACTCTTCTGATGGCCATATTTTGTTACTTAAATAAGACATTACATTAGTTCCCAAAAAATTAAGTAGTAATGAATGAAACTAGTTCTTTATGTTAAAAAATAATACCTTAAAATACATACTAATGGTTCTCATTAATTCCTACAATAATTAATGTAATTAATTCTCAGTAACTTATTATAAGAGACTCATGCCTTGTTAAAATCATTAGGTTTGTATTATAGTCGGCAGGTCCTTCTGCCAAAAATGTTTAATTCCACACTACATTATCTTTTCTAAAATTTTTTGCTGGGCAGTATTATTACACATTATGGCTTAATGTTGGCTCTTCTATAATTATGATAAAAGATTGGCATGCTATTAGTGTTTTCTATGATAGTTGTTTTGTCGAGAGATAAAAAAGCCCCGGATGACACTAAACCATTTTGCTATGCCGTCCTAATACAATTTTCACTTCTGTAATATGGTGTCCTTATTAAATTATTATACTCTTTGCATATAATACATTTCAATATGTATTTTTTCTAATTAAAATTATCTATTATTATATTAGATATTTTGTATAATTTTTTATTTAATATACATACATTTTACAAAAATTACTTTGTTGAGATATATACACGGTATTTTACTCTGCTAAACATCTTCTTCCGATATCTTAAAATTTGATTTATATTTTATAAGAAAGAAATCTAATGAGAATTGTTGTGATTGTCAAAAAATAGAACTTTATATTACATTTTGTTGTTTTCCTTGCAAACCATATAAATCAAAGAGGAAACTCTACTAACTTATTTCACGAAGTTTTTACGCTCATAAAAAGTACAAAAAACAATCATTCGTCATTTGAAAACATTCGCAAATGAGGGTTTTTTCTACTTAACTGTTTCAGCTTAAAGAGTTCTTAATTTATTTTAGAAAAAAACTCTTCTTTAATAACTTTATTCTCTCTAAAAGAGCTTTTATATTAATAGCTCTGAAGCTGCAAATATTTAAATGTCATATAGTAGTCATGGCGTGGGCCATTTTCTGGCAAAGATTTTTTATATGGATTTTTTATAGAGTCTTTTTTCGTAGTCTTCATTTAATGGTTGGCTAAGTTATGGACAGCAAAACAACCTTGATATAATAAAAAATCATGGTGTTTAGAAAAATTTCCAAAACTGAATTTGTATTATGAGATGTCAAATTGCTTTTCGCATTAATTGACATATAAATGATATTTGCTATTATACTTTCTCACTTTTTTACAATACTTAGGTGTCTGACAAGTGTTAATACTTAGTATTATAGTATGAGACGGGCCTTAATATCATTTTACAAAAATGATTATTTCACATTTTCAATTTGTTGGCCAATCGAACATCTATGGAAAATTCAAGTCAGTTGTTTTCAAATCTCATTTTTTGGGCACACAGAGAAAAAACGTCATTGAGATTAACACATTCTATTACATTTAAATTATATTGCTGTATACAATATTTTTTTGTTTTTTTTTTTTTCTTTAAATTTACTTTATTCATGCTTGATTCCTTCAAATATAAATATTTCATAATATTCTCGTGAAATATTTTTTATTTAAATTGAATATATTACTGCGGGGAAAGCATATCCATATGGCCATTTCACTACTGCTCAAATAGCTCATCAGTGGATTTTACCCAAATTTTTGTATAGAATGTCTTATATCAAAAGCCAAATTGATAAAATGAGAACTTCATTGAATCAATAAGACAAAAAGACAACAACAACTCAAAAATGTTTTATACAAAAACGCAGCAAACATTCAGTATCTACTTTTCTTCCATAAAAATCAATAACATTATCATTCTAAGAAAGAATAGTTTATAATATAAAGTCATATTATGACTCATTATAATCATAATGCAGTCCAAGAATACAGTTTATGGATGAAGCTAATCATTATTATTATTATTGATAATTATTCAATCGATGACTAAGTAAGTATTTACATAATAAATATAGTGAATACTGAAAACAAATATAGAGTTGTTAGACAAAACAATAAAACATAATTTAATAGAAAATTATAAAAGCTTCTAAGTTTTTGTAAGATAATAATTTTGTGTCTTCTATGACAAATTGCAAAAACAACTTTTTGTTTGAAAGTAGCTTTGAAATAAATAACAAACCATGTTTAACTTAAAACATAATTTTAGAATGGTCATAATAATAATATTGCATTCCTTCCGACAATGTATAACTGCACTGTAAAAATTATATTTATTTTAAAACTAAAATATATAAATATAAAATATAATACTATCAAAAAACAAACAATTTATATTCATTTTACCAAGTAGGAGTCTGTATTCGGCAATACCGAAACTTATATATCATTCACCATATATTAGAATCTAGTTAAGTTTACAATCAAAAAGACAAATATTGGGGAGACAGAGAAAAAAATTAAGTGATATATACATTATTACATAAAAATGTCATTGGCTTTTAATGGCTTACGCATTTTTAAAAATTTTTACTGTTTCCTAAAAGATCTATTCAAAAGCTTTCAAATGATACCCATATCGATATCTAAAAAAATGTGGTGCAAAATCGTACTTTTCTTTGAAAAGTTCAGAAGCCCGTAGCTAGGAAAATATGGGTGATCGCTAATGTTTTCACTTGATGATTTTTTTTTTTTAAATTCTCTATCGCTCCATGTATTGTTTTTTTTTTGGATTTAATTTGTTGCTCCAAATGATATGGAAAAATAAAGGCAGCAGTGGTGTTTTGCCCGCTGCCTCAAAGTGCATGGGCCGATCATGTTGATTTTTAATAGCAAAATTTTCTAAATCTTTGTCTGATCGATTGGTGTTTTTAAATGTTCTCTCGCTCATCTAGTTCCTTGCCAAACAGAAAATATATAAAAAACTCAAAAGGTGTTCTAATTTCTTGCCGTATCATATATTATTGTTCTCGTGACCATAGTGCAATCATGTGTTCTCTCTAAGAGCATCATCCGCTTTCTATTACATAAGCGATCACGTTATGGAAAAATAAATTTCAAATAATGGCGCATATTTCAAAACAACATACTTTCATTACAGTTCTAACTGAGATAATATTCCAACTTTTTCTGCAACATTTTGCTCAGCCAGCGAAAGCAACAGTACGAATCCACATAACTCGTGTGTATCAACTATAATTTAATAATCAAATAATTTCGACACCTATCCACTTTTTCTATTAACTAAAGATGTTTCGAAATTGCATTCATTTAAAAAAAACTTATTCATTAGCTCGGTGTTCAGTGGGGAATTTTGCACGATAGTAATTTCGGACCCATGCTACCATACAAACATGATTATGGTAAAGTTTGTAAAAACTATATTTTTAATGTAATACGCCATTTACACTATGCAATTTTTTATGAAACTAGTATGAAATTTTTGTTTGATTGTGAAGCAGGAGGAGTAAGCAATATGGTATTGCTTCAGTTTTGAGGGGATGTTACTGTTGCTAATGTTTACTTTTAGATAATATATAACGCTGTAACTTTGATAGAAAATTTAGAAAAAAATGACTCAAAAAATTGCATAGTGTAAATCTGGACTAAGATTATAATAAATATTTGTTTAGGGCAAAATGTTAGATACAAAAGTTTTAAAAAATTATCTAATAAAAATAACAAATACTAAGAAATTTATGCCAAAAAAAATAGTTTAGATTGGACAGTACATTTCCAAGACCTTAAAAAGAAAATGTTGCTGCCAAGTTTTATTATGACTCCACAATTTCTACTGCATTTTAAATCTTTTATCTATGTTTCTATTCATTTAAAAATCACAAAGTGTTACATCCGCCAAATGTAAGAAGACGTAATGGAGAAGAAAGCATTGTTCATTTTGTCTTAGTGCAATATTACTATTGTGTTACAACTGCTTCTTCGACGACTAACTGGCTGAGTATTCTATGCTGGTACAGCCTGAAGCCATCAAATGTTTGTAATGCAACTGCAGGTTGTTTTCTTAACGGGGCTGCTATTATTTTGTTTCTTGCTCTCCCTTCACTTTGTACTTCGAGTGTTGTTGACTTTCATTACAACAGTGTGCTTATTTGTCTTGTTTTTTAACGCTAAAAAAGCGTCCCTTTATTATCAACGACATTTACATTTTGCGGATTTCCTTTCCTTTTATTTTATTCCTTTTTTTTTTGTTACTATTTTTCTCTTTTTTGTTTGGTTTTAGAATTATTACTTATTTTACTGACAACAACTATGATACTTCTTCTCTTTTTTGTTTCAAGTTTCATTATATTATTGTTGTAAATTTTGCTTTTATTTTGATGTTCATTAGCGCAAGACTTATAAATATTAAATAAAACATAACAATAAACTTTGTAAAATTTATGTAGAAATTTTGAAAAAAAAACTAATAATAATCAGTATAAATAATGTGAAAAATAAACAATAAATGTGTCAAAACAATAGAATGAGATACAAGTCTTGAGTTCTTAAATTCAATTTAATTATATCAAAACAAAATTAAATAGCTATTGTCACAGTCGTAATTAAGTTTAAAAATAAGTAAAAAGTATTTTACTAAAATATACATTTTTGATAAACTTAATTCAATAAAAAAAAATTTTTTTAATTAATTTAATTATGATGACGAGATAGAGGAAAAGAAAGTGTAGCTGTTAATGGAAAATAGAGATTTTATAATAGTTATAATTTAAGAAATTATTAAAAATTATTTAAATTCATTATTAAGTTAATTTACGTTAATTGTGCTTGATTTCTGCTTCAAAAATAAACATTTTATGATATTCTTCTTCAATGTTTATTGCAACGAACTAAAAATATGAAATGTATTTCTGCGGGGAAAGCATATAATAATGTCGTTAAAATATTTTTCTAGTAATGCGTGACCCTTCGAAAACATTTTTCGTTAGCATTCCTGAACCTGCGTGACTATTTTTATCGAGAGAATTATAAACAAAAATTTTGTTAAGGGTCCTTAAAGGAAGACGACCAAAAATTTAATAAAAAGAAACAAAGTCCAAAAATTTATGAATTCCTTTGGCTGTAATTAATTTTAACCACATAAATGATCGATTGTCCTGTAAAATGCTATAAACTTATGCGAAAACTTAAGCATAGTGCTGTGTTCATCATTTCATGCGAAACGTTGTCAAAAGTCCCTATAAAAAAATTACTGCAAAATAAATAAGAAACAATGTTGCTGTAGTAGTACTCTGTTTATTTGTTAAACAGTCGGAAAATGTTTCTCTCAGCATGATTTAATACTAAACTGTTTCTGGCAACATTTTTTTTTTAACTGGGAAATAAAGTATGCAGTACTTTTTGCATACGGAATTTCTGACAACTATTTTTTCAGACCCATTGTTTTGATTTATTTTTTTTAGTTCAAAAAACTTAAAAAAATGGAAAAAAGTGAAAACATTTTAAAAGAAAAAGGCAAAGTAAATTTAATGGCACAGAAAAGCATTTGCTCATTTCCACAAATTCTACTTACATCTGTAGCAAAACCTTCGATTATCGCTTCTTTCCTTGAGGTAAGAACTTTTTTTACACCATGTGTCTTCAAAAAGTTTCTTGTAGTAAATGCAATTTGCATTAATTGCTGTGCGCTGCAGCACTAGCTGTTAGTATTATGTAAGTATTTATTTTTATTTAAATCTTATCTGCAAATCTTGTGACTAATATTTTTTCAGACATACAACACTAAAACATATATCTTCTGTTTACACTGTTAAAACAATGTGGCATACTCGAAGGCAATAAAAATGGAAATTATCTTGTAAACCTCTGTATTGCCAGCACTAACAAATTGTCAAATATTTCCAGCGAAATAATGCATGTTGCACAACACTTTAGGCAAAATTAAATAGAGTACTAGGCTTTAGAAAAAACTAACAAGGAATATAAAAGTATAGATAAGATTATTATTTTATGATCAAATTAAAAAAAAAAAGACTAAATCTAACACTGCTACACTTGATCAAATGTATACTTTTGACTTTTTACGGCTCTTTTATACAAGAAGTAATTAAGATAAACGTTTTTACCTAGCACGGGGCCCTTACCAGACGGTGGTGTTACCACTATTATGTCGCAATTTCTAGAACATGGCTTACAGGACCATGAAACTACCCCTTGCTATAGGGTTGGGGTCTAGTCAAATTCCGTCTGTTGAGAGCGCAACAGTACACTTACATCTGTTCCGCAGAAGACCTGCAGATAAAGACTTTTATTTAACCACAACCACCACGTGTACACAGGCTACAGAGAGAGGCGGCTCTCTCTATGTGTTCCCCTAGTTCCAGTTTATTGAAGGATACTAGTGCATCTTTCGACAGCACCATACTGTATATCCAGATTTGGTTCCCTATTTACACCGAGCACACTTCGTCTGTACCTACGTTAGCTAAGCCAGACTCTTAGTGCCCAGAGGGGCTCTTTTATACAGTTAAAAGATGATGAAACGTAAAATTACAACAAATAAAACATTAAAAAGCGCTACGATAATTTATTTATGCTTTATACAAGATAATTTTGTAAAGATATAAAAATTTTTTGATTTAAATCCAAAAAAATTTTTGTTTGCTTATTTTCTTTATACATTGTCGCTTAAAAAAGAAGATGTTGTACTTTTCCCTATGATTTAATCTCCATGCTGAAAGATTTGTATTCTTATATAAAAGAACAAAAAATATTTTTAGCACCACTTATACCATGTTTTTAGTTATATATTTAAAAATATTTGTTATTATTACTATTCAATCACTTTTGGTCCTACGAGCCGGATAAACCAGTGAGCTGTGGGTCCGATTTTCAGTCCTTGCAAAATTAACGTTTATTATTTTTAAAAGCATAATAAACATAAACATACAAATCAAAATGATTTTTAACACATTTTAATCAGGCTGGTATTATTATAATTAAATTGTTTATTTATTTTTAAATTTATGCCAAATAATATTTTAATTTTTTAATAAAATTTTCATTTTAAAATAAATTCCCTGGAACGGTTTGTGTTATTTTTCCAGCAATTTTTCTGAGTAATATAAGTAAGAACTCTTATCACATATGCCATCAAAAATTTTAGAATTTCATGTAACAACATATCAGACTTAAGTCAAACAAGTTACACACAGATAAATAATAGAAGAAGTCAAATCCTTTATGACTCTTTATTTATTTATTTTATTTTAATAAATTATTAGTTTGTTTAACTAAAATCTTGCACTTTATATCGAGTTTATTTATTTAATTTAAGAATTTCATTAGTATTTTATTGCTATTTAAAATATGCAACTTTTTTATTTCATTGGACCTTAAGGTGTTTTAATAAGAATTTTGCAAAAATACAAAAAATTTAAACCTTCAATTTTAAACATAATTTTTTAAGTTTTAAAAACAATTTGTGGTAACCGTGAATTATTTACTGCAAATCTACTGTTCAACAAAAGAGAAGAAGCAAACACTTAGACCAACATTTGATAGTTACTGATAAGTAATCGAAAGTAATATAACCATAAGTCTATGACTGTTGAAAGAAATAAAAAGAAAAATGTAATAATCATTAACCTTTTAGAACTTTTTATAAGATACAAACAAACGAAATGTTTTTCGTTTTATTCTTTAGCAAAAAAAAAAAACAACGGTTCACTTTTACAGATACATGACCATGGACACATATTATTGACGATATAGTTTCTTTCTTTAACTATATCAACATGAAAATAAACTAAAAAAAATGTTTGAGTATTTTTTTTTTCTTGAACTTGTATATTTTATTTATTTATTTTTATTTTTCTTGGTTTTTGAAAAACTTTCTTAACATTGAATTTATTGTAGAAACATAAATAAAACTTCAATGAACAGTTCAAATCAACACAATACTCTTAGTTATACTTCTATATACATACTTATACTTCATACATATAAAACATAGTAAGTCTTTACTTGAGTTGTACTTGCGGAGTGTTGGTGTCTCAAGCATTAGTGAGGTTGATGATGAAATAAATTTCGAGAGCGATTGAGAAATTATTATCATGCAGGAGTTTTTAAAAGAACGCAATTCTTTTATTCTAGTCACCGTGACCGGGCGTGATTGAAAGAATTTTATAACTTCTCTATATGAACGTGATGCTAAATATATGCCCGATCACATGTTTAGTATATTGAAAAAAAATATTACACGTAAACCTACTTATATTTACACTACTACTAGTACCTACATATACATTCATAAACACGTACGTATATACATAAACTCATGCACTTGTATGAGTATATATAAAATGATTGAGCTTCCTTTCAGGCAAAAATATCTAAAATGTTTTTCATTTTCATCAATTCATAGATGTGGCCAAAATTCTATTCTCATAAATATTTTATAAGATAAAATCCTGTATGTGAATACATATGTTTATCGTACCCAAACTAATACAAGCAAATTACAGGGTTACAAAAATTTTATTAGAATTATTAATAAGATTTTCAACTGTAGCTTTGTTATTCAGAAGACTCTATTTTGGATTTAACTGGATAGAAAGGTAGATCTCCTGATATGTCCATACGATGTGGATATAAAATCTATAAGCATTGAAATTGACTTGATATTTATTTTATAATGGACATTGGATAATAATGTTTCAAAGTAAATTTTTCATAATTTTTACATTTTGCTTTCCCAAGAAAATATCCTGATTTAAAGAAGCCATATGTACTACCAATAGCTTTTGCTTTCTTCCGCCATACCCAAAAGAAACAAAATTTTGTCAGTAGGGTAACAGAAATTTATACACGTAAACACCTCAGGCTACTTGTGATTGCTAATCATTAAAAGTGAAACAAGCGAAATGTTTTAATTGTACCTTACATATTATTAGTTTACCATAATAATTCTCGGGTAAGGTTTGCACCAAACAAAGAACAAGCATATTTACCAGCTTTGTCATCTCTTCTCTTTAATTTTAAAGAAACAAATTGGATAGGATGTTGCAATCAATATCGCTGCTAGACATTTTTAGTACCCTGCTGGAAATTTGGAACAATTACTTTTAAAGTACCGATGAAAAGTAGGTATATCATGTAACTCAGGGATGGGCAACCTTTTTGTAATGCGGGCCAAAATTGAAAACAACCCAACTTAAGCGGGCCATTAACATGGGTTTTTGAGATAAATAAAAATTATGTTTCAGAAAACTGTGAAGAAAAGTTTTAAAATTTGAACAAAATTAAATATTTTTGATAATATATTTATAATACTTTTTATTACTGCACTAAAACATAACAAAAAATTAATAATAAGTTGTATAATTATATTAATGAGGCACTTGCCTCATTGTGGAAAAGGTGCTTATGCCTGGTTCAATTTTATTAGTAGCAACTATTAAGCTACTTTCTAGATTCTGGTCTGAAATGTTTTCTTAGTTTTCACTGCTTAAGGGCCGGCCACCATATAAATTTTAAATATGTTCGAGGGCCGCAGTTAATGTGCGCGTGGGCCGCAGTTGGCCAGCGGGCCGCGGTTTGCTCACCCCCGATGTAACTGGTTTAAAAATATAAAATAAAAAGAGACGATCTAACGTCCGATCTAAAATGTTGAATTTCAAATTTGTAAATTTAATCTTAAACCTGTTAAAAAGTACCAAAATAGTGTTAGATGTCCTCTCCTTTCGCAATTCTATGTTAAGGAGAAACTTTTTATATTAAGTGGCCCGTTTAATATCAGTTCTCTAACCTCTGGAGAACATACTTAATGTTTTTTAACAAATTTTGAATTAAGTAAAATTCTTTTTAATCAACACTAAATTTGTTACCCTGATTTTTCGTATACTTTACTCAAAATTATATACAAACATTTGAGATTGTATTTTTATAGAATTTATAACGCTGACAAGACAATGCGTTTGTGGTAAATTTTATTTGAACATAAAATAATTTTTTCAAAAGACACTTAAATTGTTACCAAACTTTGCTTAGATTGTTTTATAAAAACTTCAAGCAATTTTAAATGTTGATTAAATGTACACTTTGTGTGTTGATTGGAACATATGTATTTGAACTAGAGAAGCTTAATTTTATTGTTTTTAGAAAACGCCACTCAACAAAAAACGTAATTAGTTAAATACTGCTAAGTTTTATAAAGAAATTAATAACAATTTTTGATACTTAAACTATATAATAACAAATAAGGGTGACGTTTTTGTTTTTATATAGAAAATGCCGAAACTTCCCAAGCCTGGGGCATACAGCAGCTGAGTCAATATAAGAACATTATTGTTCTATATAAGGCTTTTGTCGCATTATAACACCCACGCTGTTTCCTTTCCGACACTCTGATAAGTCTAAAATTAAGTGTCAAATAAAGGATTTCGAAAAAAAAATTCTTCAAAACGGAGAAATCACAAAAGAGATATAAAAGTTGTTATTCACAATGTAAAATTATTGTGTCACAGTTGTAAGACGTTATATATTCAACCGCCGTTTGAAGGCTTTAAATCAGAAGAGAGCTTCATTACTGTCAGGTTTATCCGGCGAAATAAATATATGTCCTTTTTCAAAAGAAATTTTATAGTTTTAGAAAAGTTAACGTGAGAAATAGAAAAATTAAGAAAAATATTTTGACTAGTTGATGTAAATCCTGAAACTATTAAGGTCCTAAAAGTAATAAAGAACCCCCTAGTTCTATAAAGTCGTATAACATTTTTTTTATTTTTATACAACTTCTTTAATGGCCAAGAAAGAAAATAAATGTTTTCATTCCGACCCAATACATTCTGACTTCTTATTCATAGCGAAGTCGATTAAATGATGTCCTTCTGTCAGTCCGTGTTAGTGTTAGTTAAACTCGGCAAACTTGATTTTACAAATAAAATAAATATGTCAGTGTCAAAAGAGGTGCTATTGAAAATCAGCATGATCGGTCTATGTTCTTCGAGGCAGCAGTCAAAACACCATGTCTACCTCTAATTTGTTCAAGCAATGCGAAACAATAAAGTAACTCAAAATAAAAAAATGGATATATAGGGCGATGGAGATTTAAAAAATAAGAAAAAAACATCAAGTGAAAAAATTGGCGCTTGCCCATATTTTTCGAGTTACGGGGCTTTGAAGTTTTTAAATTTCTTTTTAAATAACAATACGGGTATCATTTTAAAGCTTGTGAAGAGTTCTTAAAGGAAATATAAAAAATTGTTAAAAATGCTTAATCCATTAAGAGCCGATATCATTTTTATGTAAAATTATATGTTTGCAGTACATGAATTTTTTTATTTTTAATTCTCTGTCACCCCAAAATTTGCTTCCTTGATTGATTGGAGTTACTTTACTTAACTAAATTGCCATAGATAGTGAAGGGTATATCAGATTTGTCATAGCCGAATAAAACACTCTTACTTGTTCATTTATTAATTTATTTATGTTTAGCTGTGGACTGAAAAATATTTTCCAACAATTTATTTTAATAAATACTATAAAAATGTATATACCGTGGTCAATGTAAAAATGTGAATTAAAGGTTTCTTAAGAAAATTCCATCTTATTTTTTTTTTAATAAATTAAAATTTTTAGTCACGCCATTTACATTCTCTCTTCCAAGAATTACAATATGTTTGTAAGCTGGCTTATATTTTTGCACACTTTCATTTTATTTGCAAATTCTCTTTGTTCTGACCAAAACAATTTTTTTTTTTACAATAAAAAATTTTAATGAAAAGTCCGACATACATATGTATAAATAATATATTGAAAATAAACAATTATTTCTTTGTTTATAAAAAGTTAGGCTTTTGTTAAATGTAAGGGGTATTCAAACATTGGCTCTAAGTTTATGTTAAATAAAAACGCACATTTAAATTTTCTTGTCTCTTTTTTCTAAATTCCTCATGTTTGTTTAATTACAAACGTGAATGAGTTTCGTGGGTTTAGCATTTTGTTACCTTCTTTAATGGATTGATGATTGTGGCCTTGTTGGCGTTAGAATTATTACTAAAACAAAATTGAATGAAGGCAATGACTAGAAATATAAGATTTATTATGTGCGGCCTGCTGCACACTCAACACCTTTTTTGAAACATTATATTGTCCAAATAAACACCACACAAGTTATGCAAAAAAAAAAGACACATCACTAGCCAACTCTACTGCTTGGAGAAACAAATTTTCAAAAACCTAATATTAACTAGTACTCGCTGCAAAGGCGACACATTTTTTTTTTTCAAAAATCACACATAAACTCTCTTGACTCTTAATGCTGCAACTTAAACATTAATAGAATGCACAGAAAAAGTAATCATTCTATTTTTATATCCTTCAAAACGAAGAAAGGAAACATGGTATTACAAAGTTTTTCATTCCGTTTGTAATTTCTACAATATCAATTTCCGCCCCATAAAGTATATATATATATTTTAAGTTCTTATGCATAGCGAATTCGACTGAACAATATCCGTCTGTTCGTTCGCGTTAGTGTTAAAATCAAGTTTTCCAAGGCACTAGATCAGCTAGTGATAGTATAAATACGCTAAACGAAAGAGGTGCTATTCGAAATCAGCAATATCAGTCTGTGTCCTCTAAAGCAGCGGGAAAACACCACGCCTTATTCTAATTTTTCAATACCATTTGCATTTAAAAGATATGAAAAAATATCAAGTGAAAAAAATGGCGGTCGCCCATATTATCCAAGTTACGGGGCTCTGTAATTTTAAAGTTTTTTTTTATATCAATATGGGTATCATTTAAAAACTTTTGAAGAGATTTTTAAGGAAATACTAATTTTTTTTTAAAACGCTTAACTCATTAAGAGCCGAAGACATTTTTATGTAAAATTATGTATAAGTAGGGCCTTATTTTTTTCTAATTCTTAAATTCTCTGCCGCCCGAATATTTAATATATATTATAAATATTAAATATATTAGAGTTTCTTCTCTAAACTAGATTTACATAAATGGTGAAGATTATAAAAGATTCGGCATAGCCGAATATAGCACATCTTCTTACTTCTTTGTTTATATTGCCAAAACCTTACTGTGCATCTAAATAAAATAAAAATTTTGACACACTCTTTAAAAGAAGCAATATGTGTGTGGAACTACTTGTACAGATTGGAAATAATTGTACAGATTAAAGCAAACAACGTTTATTTGTCATTCAATGTAGAGCTCCACTACCACAATGGCCTAAGTCATCAATAAAATGTTTAAAAAATAATAATAATAAATACTTGTAACTAAAACTATGAATAATAAATATTCGTTCAATAAAAGTGGGAATGATACAAAAAAAAAAAAACACACACACACACAAATAAAAACGACATTTTGACTTTGATTTTGTTTATACAATGTTTTTATTTTCTGTGTTTAGTTGTAAATACATAAAATATTTACAAGTATTATTAGAAAAATTTACACTTCATAAAAGTGCAATAAAATACATGTATTGGTTATTCTTCGTAAGCAATTTTCTGTCTATCCTTTTTCTATTATTAATATTGTTTTATATATTTATGAAAAGCTATTTATTATTTTAAATATACATACGAGGGCTGCTCTATATATTTCTGGCCTAATAGTGAAAATGCGAATATTTATAATCAAAAATAGTTTCATTGTTTTTTCAAAGTAGTCTCCAGCATGATTTATACACTTTTGCATGCGCTCAAACAAGTTGTCGAAGCACTTTTTCCACTCCGATTGAGACACCTCCAAAACATGGTTTTTGAACACTTCAACAGCTTCTTCTGGCGACGAAAATCGTTGACCACGCGTTTTTTTCTTGGTGTACTGAAACAAGAAGAAGTCATTAGCAGCCAAGTCAGGGCTGTACGGCGAATGACCCATTAATTCGACGTTTTGGCCGGTCAAAAACGCTCTGGTTTGAGCCGATGTGTGAGAGCTCGCATTGTCATGGTGAACAATGATTCGTCTTCTCTTGTTGGTTTTTTGAATTTCTCCGATGACTTCAGGCAAACAAATTGTAGTGTACCACTCAGCAGTGACTGTCCTACGTTGCTCAAGCGGTACAGTCACCACATGACCAGTTTTGCCGAAGAAACAGGCGACCATTTGCTTCGAAGTGCTTCTTCTACGAACAACTTTCGTTGGATTTTGCTCGTCTTTGAAGACCCACACGGTCGATTGTTGTTTCGTTTCGGGCTCATACGCATAGATCCATGATTCGTCACCTGTGACGATCTTATAAACGTCTTTTGAAGCACCGCAATCGTATTTTTACAACATTTCTTTGCACCAATCGACACGAGCCTTTTTTTGAGCGACTTTCAAATTGTGCGGGATCCAACGAGAACAAACGTTTTTTACGGCCAGGTGTTCATGCAGTATCGAATGTATGCTGGCGGAAGAAATGTCCAAGGATGTTTCTATCTCTCGGTATGTCGCATGTCGATCTTGCATTATGAGTTCACGCACGGCATTAATGTTCTCTGGCACAACAGCCGTTTTTGGACCACCTTCACGGAATTCGTCTTTGAGCGAGCTTCGGCCACGATTAAATTCATTTTACCAATAGGATGGTGCTTCATCGCCATACAAAGATTTAAGTTCATCAATACACTCTTGTCGTGATAATCCACGTCGAAAGTTGTGAAAAATGATGGCACGAAAATGTTCACGAGTTAATTCCATTTTTTCTATATTAATTTTTTCAAGTCACTGTAAACAACACAAATAATGGTCGTTCGTCAAAACGTTTTGAGTACGATTATGCTTAAAAATGACAAACTTTCCAATGGAAATGTCAGATTGCACTTGGCAGCACTCAGTGTTGCCAGGCCAGAAATATTATAGCAGCCCTCGTACATAATTGTATATTTACATCCAAAAAAAAGCTTTGTTTAAAAGCCTTTGCAATAATTAAATATTTATAAACTACAATTTTAGGTTAATTAATAAATATCAATAAAAAAATAACAAACTGACTTTTTTAAGTATATATCTAAAAAGAAATTAAAATAAAAAAATGTTTTCAATAGAGAACCCTGCATCCTCTAAAATGTCAACAAAATTGAAACTGGCTTAAATATTAAGTTTTACTATTTCATAATGACAAACTTAATTAAAAACTTGTTTTAAGAAAAAAAAAATTTGATCATTACATTAAAATGGAAATTGGATTTGCTTGGTGTTATTTCTTTGAATTATTTAAGTTTTTCACAACAAAACTATGACCTCTTAACTATAAAATGAATTCATTTAAAATTTAGTGACACTAGAAATTATGCAATTCGGAGAAGAATAATATTAAACAATAATTATGGGGTAAAGGTTGTCAAAAAATTCATTCGCTTTGATGAAGCAAAAAGCGACGGTGATAAATAATCAACCGTAAAACCGCTGCTATTGACGATGTTTGGCAAATTTTGGAGGTCACATTGGACAAGCAAATATTCTTCTATAGAGGCCGCACATAGTTTAAACAATACATCTAGGCCAACCATGTAGGGAATAGGAGTATGGTGGCTGTGGAAATCGAAATCATCTTATCGCTTCAAAAGAATGATTTGCTTTGGAATGTTCCCTGGTCCCTGGTAAATTGTTATTGTGTCTCCCATTATTCCCATCGTAATTGTGTCTCCCACTACTCACTTATACGTTCTTTTAATTCCCAAAGAAATTTAATTTACCAATTGAAATTTCTAAATAATCGCATTATTCATTTTTTTTATAATTTTTTTAAAAACACTTAACTCCTTTCATTGGCAATATTAACTTTAACAATTTTATTAACTTCCAAATAGTTTTCATATTTTTTTTTTATATCCAAAGAAATTCCTATCAATTTGCTTAATATCAATTTTGCCAATTGTGTTAATTTACAAAGAATTTTAATATTTTTATTGTTATTATTAAAATTTGTCCAATTGTTATTTTCAAATAATTGTAACATTTTGCTTATAATGCATTTCAGAAAAATCAACAAAATAAATAACTCCTGACAAATTTCTAGAGAATTGATTTGCGTAGTTATGTTTTAAACAATTATTATTATTATTATTATTATTTTTTTTGTTGTAACAACGAAAATGCAGCAATAAAAAAATGCTATTATTTAAGCAAAGAGTGAATAAAGAAAAGACACATTATTACAACACCAGTAGTTTTATTTTTTTTTTTTTATCTTCCGAATTTCTTGGTTAAGTAAATGTAAATTAAATAAAATAATTTTTCCTGAAATGTCGTGCACCTCCAGTTTATAGCTTGTTGTGTGGTTTCTGCGAAGGAGACGGATGACCGTTCTCACACGTTCCGAGAAAAATAAAGTGGCTATTTGGCTGTCTACAATGAACTACACTTACAATGTAAATACAACTAAAAAAAGAAGACAAGAAGTATTTTAGATAAAAATGATAATAAATCCGGCATGCATGTAGCGGATCAGATACTCGGCATATATTCTTGCTAACGATTTACTTTCTGTTGTCCCAAATAAAATGTTCACTTATCAATTTATTAAAATATATTTAATTGATTGATGTTTCAAATATTTATCTAATTATTGATTCTCTATTATATTTCCTAATTTAACTGCACTAGGTGGGTGGAACATTCACTTCTGCACATTTACGAACTTGCAAAAAAAAAAAATTGTTTGTATTTCAGTTAACACATTAAAAGTGTTGGCATTTTCATTAATAATTTTGTTAACCGCGCTTATTTTGGGAAAATGAGAATCCTGTGTGAATTTTTAAAAATTAAACTTTATTTATGGTAAAATATTTGATGCATTATTGAGGTATAAATGTATATACGTATGCCTGTATGTACGTAAAGTATTGAAAAATTAATCTATACACATAATAAAAGTGTTACAGGCTAATTTCTATACATGAAATATTAATTGAAAATTTTGATGTTGGTGTAGATAGTAATCGCTATAGAAAACAAAACACCTATTATTTGAGTTTTTGTCTATCTGTCTGCCTGTCCGTCTGCAGCGATTTAAGTATATAAGAATTTTAATAAGGTAAAAAGTTCGTAGAAAAACATTTTAATTTGTGTTAACCTATACCTATGTGTAACCCTGTAACTAATTGATGAAATTACGCAATGAATTGCTTTGTCTTTTTATGTATATTTTTAAAAAATATATTAAATAAAAAAGTAAGAGTGCTGTATTATATATACTCTTCACCATATATGTAAACCTAGTTGGGTGAAGTAACTTCAAGCAAAAAAAAAAATATTGAGGCGACAGAGAAATAAAAAATAAAAAAAAAATTATTACTTTTTTTCTATTTAACCAACTAATCTTGATGTTAATTTGGTGAGACGAAGTCCACACACAACTTAAAGCAGTTCATTGTCGTTCTCTTTGTAACTCATCTTGTTCATTTGTAATTGTCTTTGTGCAAGCCTTTGGATAGCCACGAAATGCAACTTTTTTAATTTTTATTTTAATTTTAATTATTCATAGTTGTTTGCTCATAACATTATATACGTTGTTTCAGTATCATATTGACTGTTATAAGTTAAGTATGAATGTAAATACGCGGTGCCCAGCGTTTGTTTTAATTTTTAATTTTTTCCCTACCAGGATTCGAACCATCGATTTTATAAATGAAAGAATGCTGATGAAGGATGTGGCGGTCCAGAAAATGCTGCATTTCATTCTGCTAGCGTCTAATTTTTCTTGTTTTCTTTGGATAACGTCCACATACATTTATAAATAATTTTTCTTTCTAAAAATGTTTAGAAATTAAATTAAAAAGAACCAAAAAGCCGAAAATAAGTCAATTTTCATTCATTTAAAAAAGTAATTACTATATAAAATTTTACATAAGAATGTCATCGGCTCCTAATGAATTAAGCGATTTTTAAAAGATATTAGTATTTCCCAAAAGATCTTTTCACAAGCTTTTAATTTATACCCATATTAATATCTAAAAAATATCGGGCGCAATCGTGCTTTTCTACAAAATTTTTAGGCAACCATCACTCGAAAAATATGGGCGTGCGCCAATTCTATCACTTGATCATTTATTCTTATTTTTGAATTTTATATCGCCCCATATATTTGGTTTTTTGATTGGAGTCTCTTCACTTAACCAGATTTGCTCCAACTAAGATGGAAAAATTAGAGGCGGGAGTGGTGTTTTGGCCGCTGTCCCAACGAACATGGACCGATCCTACTTATTTTCAATAGAACAATTTTCATAACTATGTCTGATCGATTGGCGTATGTAAATTTTGTCTAGCTGATCTAGAGCCTTGACAAAATTGATTTCGATATCGCTCAATCGATTTCGCTATGCATAAGAACTCAGAATAATAATACTTTATGGCGTCGGACCTTGATATTGTAAAAATTACAGGCGGAATGACGAACTTAGATATACCTGTCTTAAACTGCAATAACGAACAATTTAACCAGTTACAACGAGAGTTGAGATAACCCTCATACAGCCAACTGTGGTTAATTTAAAGTTTTTAAAATTTTTTTTCTTTGCCATCGAAAAATTTCTTTCGTTTAATTTGTAACATAAAAAATTTTTTTAAAGAAAAGCGCTCTATAACAAAGAACAAAAATAAAATAAAATTTGTAAAATTTTGCACAAACGAAATATAATTAAAAAAAAACACAATACAATTGAAAAAAAATGAAATTTTTATTTAAGAATCTACATAAAATTTTTCGCAGTAATAGCCAAACAAATTGTTAACCATAATTTTTCTACTGCAATGAATCACAAACAAAATAATAATAATAAAAATATTCCTACATATTTCCATAAACAATTTTAATTATCGTACTGCTGTAATAGCAGCACAACGAAAGAATAAAAAGTATAAACAGAATAAAAGTAAAGCAATGAAACAATAAAAAAAAACAAAATTATGAATTTTTATAAACGACGATGGGATGTTGCAATCAAATATTTCAACAATCAGCAGCATAACAGTCAAATGTAAATAATTGAAAAACTTTAACCTCAAATAACATTTAATGGTAAATCAAAAATAAATTTTAACTGAACATAAATAAAGAAAATATTTTTGGGCACCACTATTTTGAATATTCTCGTGTTTTTGGCAACCAACATAAAAAGTTACAATACTGACAATGGTGATGATGCTGGCTGCTAATGTTGTTGATGCAAATCTTTGCAACATAAACACTTACAATAGACAAAGTACATCAAAAACGATAACAATAACTACAATAACAATTAGCACAATATGCAAAAATCCAAATAGAACAAAAATAATAAAAAGCATATTTATATGTAAGCAAATTTTATGCTGAAGTTTAAACTTGTATTTTACTTTTTTTTAATGAATAAAATTTTCAAACTGCAGTTGAGAAATGGAAATATTGGCAATGGTTAAAAGATTTATTTAAAATTTTCAAAACTACAAGAATTAAAGTACTTCTACTAGCGGTTTTGGTTTAAGCATTTTTTTTTATTCACCATAAAAGGCAGTAATTACTTAGATGGACTAATTAATTGACGCTTTCATTAGCATTGAATGATAAATAATGCTAATGATTTTTTTATAATTATTATTATTTTTACTAATGGAAATGATTTTCAATTAAAAGGTTTCATTGATAATAAGTTTAAAAAAAATCATTACCATTAAATAATGCTTAAATCGTTTAAAGTCATTATCATTAATGATGTATTCCTTGACATATCCTAAAGTATAGTAGAGCATTATTTGAAAATGGCATTTTGATCTCTTAAATTTGAGAAAATATACATGTTTTAAACTTTTTCAGAAAATATAAAACACCATGACAACTTATTTTTGTTTTCGTGTAAGTAGCAAGATCTGCTAGCTGGGGTGTTAAATGACTTTGGATCTCAGACATCAGCTTTTACACCTATCTCACTTAAAAATGATAATTAAACAAAAATATAGATCTATCAAGAATGTTGAATTAACGCAACATTTTTAAGTTTCTGCGATCATGAATTTGTGTCTCATAAAAACATTCATATTTGATTCAATTGCAATCGTAGTGAAAAGATTTCATTAAAATTTCATTGCCACTACATTAAATGGTCGTTAAATTTTTTCCATTGTCATTATTTCAAACAATGCCAATGAAATTTTAATAGTAATGAAAAAATCCCAAGTTTATTAATCACTGCATTCAGATGGAAAAATATAAAATACAACTCTATTCTTTCATTTCATAAATATGGTAGAACGCCTTACATATTTGGAATCCAATTGGCCATTATTTTCCCTTTGGCAGAGATCTATAAATCATCAACTCGTTACGAGTGCATTTCAAGTAGATATTTCAAGACCGTTTACAAAAGGTGGCATATTTTCATTAGTATATATATTCTGACTTCTTATGCATAGCGAAGCCTATCGAGCGTTCGTGTAAGTGTTGAAATAAAATTTACCGAGGCTTTAGATTAGTTAGAAAAACAAAATACGCCAATCGATCAGACATAGCGTCCAAAACGGTGATAAAAAAAATCAGCATGATCGGTACATGTCCTTCGAGGCAGCGGGAATAACACAACATCTACCTCTATTTTTTTCATATCATTTGGAATAACTCTAGTCAAAAAAATAAATATATGTGGAAATACAAAATTAAAAAATAAGAAAAAAATCTAGTAAAAAATGGGCACTCGTCCATATTTTCCAAGTTAAGGGGCTCTGAAATTTTCAAATTTTTAAAATATCAATATGGTTATCATTTTAAAGGTTTTGAAAAGATCTTTAAGAATATACAAAAAATTTTTTCAAAATTGAGAGCCAATGGCATTTTTAAATAAAAATATATATATGCAGTACCATTTTTTTTATTTTTTAATTCTCTGTCACTTCACTGAACTAGACTTACATAGATGGTAGAGGGTATATAAGATTCGGCATAGCTTATAGCACTTTTACTTGTTTTTAAAATTAGATGTTGACTTAGTCTTTTGCAACCTTGAAAAGATTTTATAATATTTATTTAATATTGAGCCAAATAATTGTTTGATTTTTAAAAACCACATTGTTATGACACTTCAAACAGACTCTTTTAATTCTTTAATTCTTATTTCATAGATGCTACAGCAGTTCTAGAATAACTTAACCCATGATGTTCAAAAACAAATTGTGTAATAGGTCTCTTGCTTATAAAAGCATGTAAAGCTCCTTAAATTTATCGTCTTTGGTAGGTCCTTTCTAATTTGCAGTAACATCTTAAATATAGAAAAAATAATTATAAAAAAATTTTCGCGGTTCATAAAGGAAACATATATACTTCCAATTCTAGCCATTTAAGGACAGAATGTAAATTCAATCATAATTTATAATAAGATAAAAAAATTGTCAATACTTACCTAAAGTTTATATAAAGTTATATATCGAAAGCAACTTTAGCATTAGAAATGATTTTTATATAAAACAAACAAAAGAACATTAAGATATTCCATTTACAATTCGTTTGTCTTTTTATCTCTTTAATGTCACAATTCTCTTGTGGGATTCATTTAAAAAAAAATTAAAAATCCCTACAGATCCTTTGGCTTAATGGTCTTTTTGTCAGTTTATCTCCAAATGATATGCATCGCACTTCCAAATAGGCGAGAAAAAAAAACAAACAAAAAATGTATAAAGAGAAACAAAAGTTCAATGTACGCATAAGTATTAAAATATTTATTTGTTTATTTTTTTAAAAGAAATACACTATACATATTGCTTTAGTTGAAAAACAATAACAATATATTTTTAAATGATCACGAAGAAGAGTATGATGGCATAGTATGCAAAATATAAAATCAGTGGTGGATAGACAGAAGGGGCTACTTGTGTTTGAATGAAAACTAAAAGTTTAACAATTTTCTTTACAAGAAAATCTTTCAAAAAGAGATTAAAAAAAGAAGTATCTTGCATCAAAGAAAACAAAAAAAAATTAAGGACAACTTCTTATGGGAATTCTTATTTACAGTTTTTATGCTAAACATGCTTATTTAAACAATGTTTTAAGCCAGTAAAAGAGAGTAGTCAAAAAAAAAAAAAAACAGCCGATTTATATCTGCGGGCTTAAGGCAACAGCTACAAAGTTAAAACTTAAGCAGAAACATTTTTGGAATTAAAAACTAAAGAAGGGCTTCGATTTTAGTTTTTTTCCATGTCAACTAAAAATACTGACACTTTAGAACCCAAAATACGCTTTTGTTTGAATTTTTTAAAGTAAACATTTCATTTAATTTTTATTAAATTATAATTTAAACTGTTAATTTTATATAAGAATCGAAATTATTCTGGCTTTAGTTCATTTATTTTAATTTCTAAAAATCCTTAGAAAGAAATTTATTTTACAAATGTATGCGGACGTTTTCCAAAGAAAAAAAAATAAATAAACGCGAGCAGAATGCAATGCTGCTCTTTCTGGACCGCTACGTCCTTCATCAGCATTCTTCGCATCTATCTATCTTAGTTGTGTTATTGTAAACATCATCATTAATTTAAATTGTAAATTATGGGATAGTAGCTGACTTCCCTTTAAAAAATAGGAAAAAGGATTTACAGTTACTCAGGAAATAGTTTTGTAAGAGCCAGATCTTAACTATCATTAAGTCTAATAAATCTTAATATATGGCAGATATGCATATCCTACCTGCCTTGCTGGTAGGATATGCTAACCTCAGTTGTAATCTAGCTAACACTAAAGTCGAGGAGGCTAGCTAGAAGCAGAATCAAGCTCAAGATGACCTTAGCTATAAGAAATCTTAGAATTATTAGTCGAAAAGTGGAGGTTTTCATTCTAGGGTGATACGAGAGATTATGTGGTAAGTGTGATTAAGATTTAGGTGAGTAGCCTCCAAGATTGCCTAACCTGACGTGTGGTCTTACCTCTGTGTGATATACAATGCGTAGACTAGCGCCCTTCGGTGGGGTACCCAACAAAGTTTCAAATATAAGAACATGGCTTCCGGGACCATAAACTACCCCTGGCTTAATGGATTAGAGACCATTCAACCGCATCTGTTGCAAATGCAATAGCACACTTTGGTCAGCACAGCACCTTTCCTGAAGACACCGATCTCAATTACAGACACCACATGTACCCTGTACGGATCTCACTAATAAGCCGCCACAGAAATAGGCCGCTTTTCGTATGGGCTACCGGTTCCTGCGGCTTCTGTCTAACTACAAACAATTTTGAGTCCTTCAACAAGTACTAACTTGTCTATCCAGATTTAGTGCCTGCACACCAGGGTGCTAATACCCCCTAAGCACTTCATGAGCCTAGTTAGATTGGCTTCGATTTTTAGTGCCCCGGGGAAAGATAAGTTGGTAAGTCGAAACTGTAATATCCTTCATTAAAAAAATAAAGAAAAAGAGTTAAAAAAGACCCAAAAGGTAATGCTTTGCTTCAGTGCTAATATGTTATTATTACTATTATTTTATTGTACAATTACAACTAAAACAAGTAAGAGTGCAATATTCGGCTATCGCGAATCTTATATACCCTTCAACATATATGTAAATCTAGTTTAGTGAAGTATTTTTAATTAAAAAAGCAAATATTGGGGTGAGAGAGAAAATTAAAAAAATATAAAAAATGCATTTTTTAAAAAAATTTAGTTTCCGTAAGTATCTCTTCAAAAGCTTTTAAATGATACCCATATTAATATTAAAAAAAAAAAAATTGAAAATTTCAGAGCCCCGTAACTCGGAAAATATGAGCGAGCGCCAATTTTTTCACGTGTTGGTTTTTTATTTTTAATTCTCTATTGTCCGATATATTTATTCTTTTGATTGGAGTTATTCATTGTTCCAAATGATAGAAAATAATAAATAAAGGAAGGCTGATTCCAATAGCAGCTTTTTCGACACTATGTCTGATAGATTGGCGTATTTAATATTTCTCTAGCTGATCTAGTGCCTCGGCAACAGACGGATAGACAAACATCACTCAATCGACTATGCATAATAAACCGTCAAAATTTCTTAAAAATTGGTCTAGCCTTCTAGCTGTCTACAGACTTCAAACGAACACATTAATTTTTATATGCAGATTTGTGTCAGCAAGTAAGTTTCTTATAAGCATATTAAGGATGTACATATGGGATAACATATAGGTTAAGCAGATGATTTGCTTGTAGTCAATCAAAGAAATGTTAAGTTCTTAAACTCATATCAAGAAAGTGATTCACATACACACATAAAAAAAATTGTTGAAATTTGTAGACATTTCGCAAAAAGATAAAAAAATAGAATTAACCCTAAAATTAATATTTATTTATATTGAGTGTAATTTTCATTCAGATCATTAAAGAGAATGCGAAAAATTCAAGCAAACGAAAAGTATGTAACCAACTTTTGTAAGAAATTTTGTTACAAAATTATGTTGCATTATTCTCTTATTATTTCTGCCATATTTAAAACGCAAATAAATTTTTGTGCTTTATTAACTTCGTTATTTCAATGAATGTTTAGTTTTAAGTTTATCACGGGAAATGCTTTGCATTTCCGTTATATTATTTACAACAAAAAAGCCATGTTAGTTTGCAAATAACTTTATAAAATAACATGTGTTTAAACGTGTATACATAATTGTTCGTATACAAAACAAATAGTCCCCCCAATAATTCTCATTACTTCGGGCACTGCATTCATTTAACTGAAAATATTACAAAATATTAATAAAACTTTGAACTGAGCAAGTCTCTTGAAGTTTATGTAGACAACAAAAAAAAATATTAATAAAAAAAGGTATCCAGAGTACATTTGTATTAAAAAGTTAAAACAAAAAAAAAAAAAAATTAAATAAAAAATATTAAGGTGTACAGTATAGTGAATGTCCCATTTATAGCTATTGGCATGTAGCCACCAACATTTTGCATTTCATTTCCTTTATTACAAAACTTTTCATATTAATATTTTCTCTATATACATTTTTGCCGTCATTATTTTTTTTAACTATAGTTTCGGCTACCAGTGAACTGTGAGAGTGTGGCATAAAAAATTTTGTATACAATAATACTAAACAATAAAAATTCTTTTTATTATAACAGAAGTTTACAACAAACAAAAAATGTTACCATTATTTTTATTTTACCTTTTTTCGTAAATTTACATTATAAAAAATCTCCAAAATCATAGTCATTTCGAATTTATATTTAATATTTATTTGTTGGCGTATTAAAGAAAAGTGCAAACATTTATATCCATGTTTGTATGTATATGGGGATATTTATGTGCAATTTTTTTATTTGTTCTAATTTTTCTTGTATCCAAGTACCATCTGAAAGTTTAGGGAAATGAGTGAAAAAATATAATAAATATAAATATTTGTATTATTGAACATTTTTTCCTACTACACCGTTGCCAAATAAAATCTTCAATACAAAAATCTTAATAAAATTGGAGTTTTTTATAATTCGATATAAAACAATTTTTTTAAAGCTTTTTATATAAATTCATAATTCATAAATGAATTATAATTTTTAAGTTTTGACTTAAGTTCGTTTGTAATTGAGATTACTTGTAAAAGCAATGGAAAAATTTAGATACCAGCTGAATGTAATTTTAGGTTTGCTACAATCTTCGCCGGTACTTTTTGTATCTATCTGCAATTGTCAATTTTATTTTTTTAATATTGTATTGTGAAACATTTATTTCTTGGCAAAAGTCATTATTTATTATAAGTGTTGATTGGCTACAGATTATTGAAATTCACTGCCAAGAGCTGTCCTCCACTATTATAATTTTTTATTTGTAACCGTCTTTTTTTTAATTTGTTCCCACTGAATTAAATCATTTTTAAAACGGATTACGGCCATGTAACACACATAAATCATCTGTACTAAATACCAACCCATTAACAATTGTTATAAAGTTGGCCGCAATAACAGAAATTTATAAAAAAAAATGCTTAAAAATTAAAGGTGTGACGTAAATTCACTTTTGTGGCCGTATCTTATGAGCCGCTATAATTACTCGAAAAAAGGGACAAATATAAAATTTGAATATACCCCTTGAATCCTTACACAATGGTCGGAGTTGCATGGAGTTGGTGGTCAAGAATACTTCCAGCATAAGTATCAGAGCAAGCTTCGGTCGCGACTTTATAAATATTCCAGAACTATTTAATTTTAAAATGGAAGTAGTTGATTTCTCGTAACTACCACCTACCGTACCATTTCCACAACATTCACCCCACGTAATCAGAAAAAATGTTCTAAGCCTTTTTTAATACATGTATTCATTTAATTCACATGGTAACAACTATTTTATAAGAAAAAAATAAAAAATGCAATAATTTGTAATAAAAGGCCGGAGGAGGGTTGAAACTAAAATAAGGCCGAAATATTAACAAATTTTGAAACTGCTATAAAAAAATAAATATGCAATATTTTTTAACTCTCTTTTTCAATTAAAATATAAACTATTGATATATTAAAAAAATTTGTATTATAAATTTTATTTAACTTAATTGCCAGGGTTACCAGAAATTGTGGTATGGTTTTTGCAATAAAAAAATCGGCAACAGTTATTCAGCAAAAACTATGAACCGAATTCGATGATTTCATTTATTACTACACAAAGAAAAGAAGTTCGTTATAAGAACCGAATTTGTTGCCAATCGAATTTTGTTGGTTGTGTGTATTATCTTGAATTCGGTTGTAGTAACTGAATAAATATAGCAGTCACAACTTATTTAAAAAATGATTCTTGGGTGATTAATTATAAAATGTTATTGTGAATTAAACAAAAAAAAAATTTTTAATATTTACTATTATTTTAATAATAAATTATAGGAAAAAGATTATACATTATTAACTTCATGATTTGAACCATTGAATGCAGCTTTCTTCTTCCCTTACATCATGATTTCTACTTTTGCACATAGTTTCTTTAACTTGCTATCCCATACCGCACGTTTTGTTCTGCCAAATAAATTAAACATTATAAAAATATTTTCATATATAAATTCTTGCTGAGATAATTCTGAACTTACCATTAACTCATATTGGAGAACTTTTCACCACTTTTAATAAATCTTTTAACAATTTTAATTTTTTTGTAATGCGTACAAATTTTATTTATATTATGTCAAACATTTTTCGATTTCAGAATATACAATCGAGTTTTATGATTCTTACTTCCAAAATTTGGTTTTCAGTAGTAATGTACTGAATAATTTTAGTTGCATCTTCCATTTAATAGAATAGATTTTAGTAAAGACACAAATCGGTCATGTTAACTTTTCTAAGAGGTGTTACAACTAACATTTATAAGAAAATATCATTTGTTAGCTTTTAATATAAAAAATAAATCAAAACTATAAATTATTACTAATAAAAATCAAATTATTATATTAGTAATTAAATTTTTAACGATAGCAGTGCATGTTCAATAACATCTGGGTCATGAATTAAAACTTTGCGGACTGAAGGGAGAAGAGAGTAATACGATGCATAATACTAAGAAAGCAACGTGAACATGAAATAACAGAATAGCATTAATTAAATCTACGCTTTAGTGTATGGAAGATAACGTAAAGACGAGCAAAACTAAGCAGCTGATATTACCAATTTTGCAATCTTGGAATATTAAAAAATAACCTTAAAAAAATCCAATTGGTGATATCAGGGGGAAACACAACTTAAACTCTACCTCTAATTTAAATATGTGGACACTGGAAAAATATTAATTTTGAAGTTAACCCGTAACCAGCTAAACACATTCAAATTATTTAAAAACTTAGTAAATACCTCTTTATTCAATACTCATTTTGATTTATTCCAAAAAACTATTTATTATTTATTTTAATTAATTTAAGGTTGTACAATTTTTTTTTTCTTTTTTACACTTCTTTACCAACTGTTAACTTTTTCTTAATCTGAAGTTGGTTTCAAGGGTTACTGTTAGAATAAAACAAATACAACTATTAATTTTAAAACCTGGTTTTGTGAAGAAATAGTGATGCCACATTTGGAGACAAACTTTTGACTTTGATTCTTTTTACTTTTGGCCAATGAAAGCGACTAGTGTGCATTATACAGGCATGTTTTAAATTTCACACGAAGTTTTCACTTCTATATTTTTCAAGGCATCTTTTTTGTATAAAATAATTCTACAGCAACAATGCTTTAAAAAATTTGAAGTAAAAATTTCGAAATTTGAAACATTTTAAAATTACACAAAATATGTACTTCTAAGTTCACTGGAGCAGCGACTGTTCAATTACAAATTAAAGGGTAGCTCTGTCTATTAAATTTTTATTATAGAAAATTTAAGGTAAAAAAAAATTTTACATTTCGTGTTTTTTAACCAAAAAATTTTAAAAATTTTATAAATATAAAGAATTCTTTGAATGAAAAATTAAATTTATATATTATATATTATAAATTTTATTTTTCATTCAAAGAATTTTTTATATTTATAAAATTTTTGGTTTAAAAAAACAAGAAATGTAAAATTTTTTTATTTAATTATTAAAACAAAATTAACAAAGCGCATAAAATATATTTGTATATTTGCTATTAAAATTTTACCACTATTGCAGAAAAAATTTTTAGTTCATTGAAAGAAAGTTTTTTTTTAGTTATATTAAGTTTTAAAAAACAATAATTGGTATCGCCACTAAGAATCCTATAAAGCAGGACAAATGATATCTTTTGCTACATTTTTTCTTAAAATCGTTTGTATTATTTCCAAAGCTAAGCTAAATTTTTTTGCTCAAAGTGTTTCTATTAAAGTCATATATAGAAGTAGCAACAATTTAAAAATCAAGCACCCATTAGTGATATCTATTATACTAAACTAATTAAATATTCCCCCTTATTCAGGTTGTCGAAGTAGTCACATATCAACGTTGATATGTGTCAACGCATTCGATTTGTTATTCTACTTTTCGTTGCTGACACTTGTCGATTACTGCTCAAAGATTTTTTTTATTCTATAATAAATGTGACGACGATATTGTATTGATGTGACCCTGTTTTTTGTCGACGCCTTTTTGTATAACGACTGGAAGTGATTTAAACCAAACATAACATTGAAAATGTAAAAAGTGAAGGTAACAAAAGTAAATAAAATTGAAAAACTAGTAGAAGAATTGAAGAAGAATCTATCTCTTCCACTAAGTTTTCGCAGAGGGACTGCTCCATGCAATTTTAAAGAAAAATGAGGGAAATTGGAAAAATTCTAAATTTTCTTGGTCCGCTTAGAAGATTAGCAGATGGATGCCAAAGGTATGAAAATAAAGAATCGAATAGGGATTTTTGAAAAAGTTTGGAAAAATCACTTTTAACGTATGGCGAAATTTAAAATTTAAAGTGAAAAAAGATGTTTGGTAATAAAGCGGAGTGTAAAGCCACGGGCAGCTGAATGTTTAAACAACTTTCGCAGTCCGATAGAAGAAGCTGTGGCTAACCCTCTTGAAGAAAACGGCCATTCAACAATGAAACTGATTTACTGCAGAAACATTTTACCATAAAAGTATCAAACAAATACAATTTAACAAAAAACTTAGGGATGTGCATTTTTATTTCATAAAAATCGATAAACCGTCGACATCGTCACAGAATGAAATTTTTTTAATGAATTGACGCCGAAATTAATACGAAGTGATATTGATACTAAAACGAGGAGGACGACGATGCCGACTACTAGGGATGATTACTAAGGGTGATTATTTCTGGATATGGTCTAGAAGTTGACGGTCGCCTCAATTATCGTTACTGTTTATAAAATATTGGCAGCTTTTAAGCTGACATCCCCCATATCCAAAGTTAAAGTTTCTCCACGTTGAAAGTGATTAAATTATCAGTTTTTTATTATTATAAAAAATAGCTAGAAGTAAATAGTGTAATTTGTAATATATTTGGCGTCCTTTTACATTTGCCTTCCTATTGTAAAGCTGAAGTGTGTATTATACTTTAAAATATAGAAGTATTATTAAGCAAATGGAAAAACAACAGCAGCAATAAAAAAATTAAAATACAAAATGTGTTCAAATATTCAAATTATTGTAGTATTGGCAAACAAGAAATAAAAAAAAATATTTTAAGTTGTTATATGTATTTACATATATATTACGAAAACTAAAACATATAACACAGCCCTTAAAATATTTTCTGGAGTTTGAATGTACGTCTATTTTTATGCTGACTTTTGCCGACTTCCAACAAAAAATAAACAACAAAAAAGTAGAAAATGTTTTAAACATTTGTAAAACTTTATCTGCCATATTTTTTTTTAAAGTGTTGGAGCATTACAAAAATTATACTTTTCACAAATGCAATCGAAGGAAAACACAGTGAAGAGGAGTACTTTAAAAGCATTTAAGTGTAACAGGATTAGATTCCGCTTTTAGTTGCTTTATTTTAATTTTGTCTTTTTGGTTCTATACATTTATTTATTTATAAGTATATTTATTTACGTTGGGTTTTTTCTTGGAAGGAATCAGAAGATATTTAAGTTTTATTTTGTTTTGTTTTGAAATTTTTTTTGCTTTAAATGATAAAATTTTCTTTCTATAAACTATAAAACCTTTTAAATTTTCCTTACAAAGAAAGTGCTTTAATATGTTAAATCCTATGGAGCAATTGAAATATTTTTCATCTTTATAAACTAATCAGCTAAGGAAATCAAATTAACCAAAACTGTTTAAAATATTTAGGTTGTAAAGCTCCGTGTATTGTTTTATTACATTAGTGAAAAAATTACTATGAATACGTAAAATTCTTAAGCTTCAGTTATCTGTAAAAAAGAATAATAATAAAAAGAAGACATAAGAAATAAGACATAAGAAAGTTGAAGAAAAATGAAAAATTAAGTAGAATATAATAGTTAAAACTCTCTTTGTAAGAAGTAATTTACACAATGAAATATTTCACGAAGCTAGCAAGCAATTTTTGTTTGGCGGTGAAGCAAGAGTGGTAAGCAATGTCACTTGGCTTGAATTTTGTGTGTACAACACGTACAGATGATAAAATGTATTTTATTATAATGTTAGGTAAACTGGTTGGGCCTACTTATTAACTATTAATTCACCAATACTTACTCAGCTAAATTCTAGGCGATTGAATTAGTAAAGGATCGATCGAATCGAAAAATCAATTAAAAAAAATATTGTTTTAAGCACAATATTTGGGAAACTCCTTAGGCGTAGTATATAAAAGATTACTCAAAAATAAGATTATACAAGTGCCTTGAAAGTTCAAAAATCTCATGTGGATATCTATCCCAAATGAAACTTGATTAAGAAAATATTTCATGTTCCGTTTTTGATATTTTCCTGTTTTATACTTTTATAGAAAATCTTTTCATCTAAATTTCTAACAAAAGTTAAATTAGTAGGCTTACAAATAGAAAGTTGCTAGTTTTTTTTTTTGCTTTTTTTTTTTTTTTTAATTGACATCATTGTGAACTTAATTTATTGTTTCTCTTAAATTAACAAAAAAAATTTATTTATTTGAGCCTTTGAGATACTTAATAATTTTCAAATTGTATCCTCACTTCCCAGCAAAAAAATGGCTAATGCATTACCTAAAAAAGTACTTGCCATATAATGACGTACTCTTGTGGTTGCCATATTTTGTTACTCGCTTACAAAACACATTGCATTAGTTTCCAAAAAAGGAAGTACTAATGGAACTAGTTCTTTATGTTAAAAGAGACTACCGTACTAATGGTACTCATTATTTCCGAAAATAATTAATGTAATCGATTCTCAGTAATTGATTATAAAAGTCTCATACCTTGTTAAAATCATTAAGTTGGCAAAAATGCTTAATTCAACACTCGATTACTTTTTCAAAAATTTTTTGCTGCGTTCTTTAAGTTTTTTTTCTCATCTCATGTGTAAAGCGATGTTAGCTTTCTCACAAAAATTTTACCTAATTTTATTATTAACTTCAAACCAGTAACCATTCAAGAACTTTTGCAATTGTTTCTTCCTTTTTATCTTAATTTATTTCAGTATAATTTTTACGGTTTATTTTACATTACCAGTCAAGCATTTCAGACTAATGAGAGAGTAGTTGTAAAAATGCTTAAATAATTAGTAAAGTATAAAATCAAATCAAAGTGCAAATGAAAAAATCATTTTTCAAGCAGCATCCATCCAAATGCGGCAAGTGCTTTCAACCTGAAAAAGATAACCGCAATAATGATTTTAACATTTGTGCATGAGACTTTTTTTACGTATAAATTTACGACATAAAATAACTACGCGACTCTAAATGAAAGTTGAAAAATGTTAAATAAACTGAAAACTACAACGTCATTAGACACCTTAGATTTTAGTTGGTGTGACTTTAATATTATAAAAAAAAGATAAAAGTAAAACTAAATTTTACTAAAAGGTTAATAAAACTAAAGATAACATTTAATCATTGCTATAAAAATACTATTATAAAAACAATTGAAATGGATTAATTGTGTAAAATTCAATGAGACAAAAATCAAGTTCTAAGTTAATGTGCAGGAATTTAAAAATTTAAATACAGCACATCACAGCCCGTCCAACTGTTCGACACAAAGCTAGACAACAAGAATAGAACAGATGGACATATGAAAGTCATAGATTAATATTTATATGCAATTTTTGTACTTTGACTGACTAAGTAAATGACTGGCAAGATGATTGGGTTTTGCGAACTTTTTGCCGGTGCAGATTGTACACATCGTCAATGCAACATCAATTTCATTCGACTTTTTCTCATCCTTACACTCGATTGAGTGCACAATTTCATTAAGCATGCCCCAGAGGTTAAATGCTATTCACTAACAACATTCAGGCACTCACACACATACATACACACACAAACAAATATATCCCGACCTACTTATACATACAGCCTTAACATTTATATGTTTGTATGTAATTGTTATCAGTATTAGTAACTAACGTTGGTAGAGTCAAGTTAAACTGAAATGTTCTGTAATCATCAACCATGTTAGTGTTGAGACACACTACTCCTTCACTTTTTCTTTCATTTTTTATATTTTTTTTCTTTTTGTGTTTCTTTAACAAAAAACCACATTAAAATGGTCACAAAAAAGACATTACATCTAAAAGACTTTGCAAAAAAAAAAAAAAAAAGAACAGATATTGGGCAAAATTAAAATGAATGAAGTGAAGAATACAAAAAGAGAAGAAAAATAAGTTGCCACAAGAGAGTGACAACATTTTTGTCATTGAGTAAGAATAAAATAGACAGCGTTGCTTAAAAAAAACAAATCAAATATCTTAAAACCACAGGTTTGGCTTCATATAATTTTTGTAGTATTTCTTAAAGATTAAAAAAATATATAAGATATCAAATATGAAATATAGATCAAAGCTAAATTCATATATATTAAAATATATATGGTAGGGCAAGTTGTTCTAAGATATTCCTCTCTCTTAAAACCTACTGGGTGCAGAATATAAGAAGCAATACTGAGCAGCAGTTATCTTAAAAGTGCCTGAGACAAAAAAATAATGACTATCAAGCCAATTGCTGCTACCATTGAACTGTTGACCACAGGGAACCACAATCTTATATCCGCTTTGGGAAATAATCTGCTGTTTGTCCTTTGAACCAAGAAGAATTACATTTAATGCTGAATATTTTACTCTACCCATTTTGTCAAAAGTAAATTATTAATTATATATAATTAACTTAGCAAACAAATTTACAAAATAGGTTAATTTTGTAACCGACTTCAAAAACAGAAGGAGGTTATGAATCCGAATGAATTTTGCTTTTTTTTTAATTGTTCCTCTATAACACAGTCATTTCTGGATCGACTTTGAAAATTTCTTTTTTATCAGAAAGTTGAAAAATACAGATTGGTCCGTTTTAATAAAAGTTTATAACCTTTAAAATTAAAGGGTGTCTCCATACGTATTTTTGACGTGTATTATGAACCGTAAAGGGCACTTCCTTAAAATTTCAAAAAAAAAAAAAAACTGCGCTTTAGTACAGCTTCCAAGGGCAAAAAGTAATACACAAATAAATCTAAAACTTAAAAGGTTCCCCTATAGGTGACGTAAATTGACCTATATCGGTTCAATTGGACAGAATATAGACCTTTATAGTAACAAATGTTAATATTAAAATCATAAATTAATATAATTAGGCAGACGCTTGAAATTTACAAGAAACCTGTATAACTCTGCTATAAAAACAAGCGTAAGATTTCGATTTGGACATTAAAGGGTGTTCCCATAATTGAAATGTACGCCTACCTTTTGAACCGTTATAGATAAACGCTTCCAAATTGGACAGAATGTTGATTGTTATTATGACTATTATAGTAACATAAATAAATATTAAAATTACAGGGTGCCCCATTATTCATATAATTTGATGTATTTGGCCATACTTTGAAACAAAAAATATTTAACCCTCTAGTGCGCAAGAAAACCAAATTAAGTAAAATACTACTTAAACGAAAGGAAATGGTTTAAAAGCAAACTTTTGTTCTAGCAGTTTGTATAATTTTCATTTATATGGGCGCAGGAGGCGAAAAATCCTTTGATGCAAATTTGCATCATTGCGCATTTAGCTCAAAGTACTTACAATAAAAAAACAATACACACTATAACATTGTAATAAAAAAAGAGTGTAACTTATTTAAAACTCAAAACTATTTATAAACTTGTTGAACATAATAAATTTTAAGGTCAGAAAAACACACTGTTTCCCCTATGAACAACAAACGAATGAGCAGGCACTTCAAAATTGCACAACAATTCAATGCTGCTATAACGGTACTTCAAAAGCAGAGAAAACGACGTCTATTAAATGGAGACAACATATAACGAACATTTACATAAAACTGTTTTCAAATTTTGAAGCTACACGCAAAGAAAAAATATGGTTGAGGTAACCATAATCTAAGAGCAACATACTATGGTTGCGTTATATGGTTGCTAACAAAAGTAGTAACATAGTATTGTTACATTTGCAACCATATTGTTGTCCAAAGTAAAAATTTTAATTTCAATTAAATTCATTAATTATTTTCAAATTTAAACATTAAATGCTGTAAGCATACATACATACATAGATGCATATTTACTTCAACTTTTTTTAAATGTTGTAGTTCCCTTTTTTTTGTTTTCATTTTTGATTATTTATTTTGTATATAAAATTTTATTTTTTTTCACTTTCTTCAACAATAAAAAACAATTTCAAATTTTAGCTACCAGAAGAATGACTAAACTGTCAAGTATTAGAACAAAATATTTTTTAGCGCAAACATTATTCTGTTGCTTTTAAACATACTTTGATTAATTATAATATATTATGGTTAAATATTTTATATTATTTTTAATAAGTTATAAAGCTTTGGTTGTGGTTGCAATTTTTTTTAAAATAAAACCAACCATGTTGCATTTTTGGTGCACAGTAACCATATAATCGTTAAAAGTTAACAAAAAATGTTTATCGTGACTAAACTTTTGTTGAAAACAACTATAATTGGTTCTCCGCAACCATACATTGTTACAAAGAACATAATATGGTTATTGTGACCATAGCACAACCATGTTTTTTTTCTGCGTGTACAGAGAGATATTCGGTATGATTCAAATTTGCATCACGGCGCACTAGAGGGTTAAAATATACAGGAAACCTGCAAACTTGCTAACTGCGCTATAATACAAAATTGAAATTGGATTTAAAAAAAGGGTTTTCCAGTAGTTAATGTAATCTAATTTTTGTGGCCAAACTGTTAAATCGTTATTGATAATCGGTTGAAATTAAAGGGTGTTCCAAAAGTTACCGTTATTTGATATATATTATCAACTTGTTGAATAGTTGTAGACAGACTGTTGCAGTTAACAAAGATGTGTAGTGCTAAGTCTGCTATAAAAAGTATAAAGTTTGGGGACGAAATATAAGGGGGTTTCAATGGTTAATTTTGTTTCTGTTTTGAAGTCAGTATTTTTCGTAAGAATTATTTACTAGTAAAATACAAAGGTAGTTCATTTCGGTGTGGACCAAAATCCTAAAAAGGGAGATGTTTATGTTGTTGATATTTTACAGATCTTAAAATAATCTTACTCAGAGATTCTGCCAATAATTAATTCGTAAAATTTTTCTAAGAGATTCTCTATGCTCATTCAAGTGGTTGGTACTCGAAACTTATCCATTTAGTTACTAAAATTATGCTTTATTAAATCTATAGCCACCAAGGGTCCAACAATATGTGCGATCGTCATATCGTCAGTTAGAACAGTGTTTGTTCGGACATTAAACATTAATAACACGAATTGCAATCGATCATCAAAAATTACATTAAAATTGTAAAAAAAAAGTATGTTTTTTCAAGGTGATTGGAAGCTTGCCAACATTTCAAAGGGTTAAATAGCTTGATAAAGACTTAAAAGTTTCTTACTTACTACTTCATGGGATTCACTAATTTAAATTAAAGATTTTTCAGATAAAAATAGGTGAAAAAATCATTGAAATAAAATCGTCAAAATTGATCACCAACTACTCGTATTAGTAAAATTTTCCAACATATACGAAGTGTAAACTTAAAAAGACACAGTCACAGAAATGGCGATTTTTTTTATTTATAACAAAGCTAACCTCTTCATTATCAACTTTACTTAGAATAATAATGTTCTGAGAGATCAACTTGAATTTTTACATATTCCAAACCAATGTTCTGTGTTAGTTCAAACAGTTCAATTGAAGGTTTTATCCCTATTTCTCATAAACATAACGCTTTTGATTATCAAATAAAACCTTAAATAGTTTTTTTTTAAGTTTTTATTGTCATAAAATATTATCACGACAAGAGTGCATTGATGAACTTAAATCTTTGTATGGCGATGAAGCACCATCCTATAGCACTGTGAAAAATTGGTATAATGAATTTAATCGTGGCCGAAGCTCGCTCAAAGACGAATGTCGTGAAGGTCGTCCAAAAACGGCTGTTGTGCCAGAGAACATTGATGCCATGCGTGAACTCATAATGCAAGATCGACATGAGACATACCGAGAGATAGAGACACCCTTGGATATTTCTTCCACCAGCATACAATCGATACTGCATGAACATCTGGCCGCAAAAAAAGTTTTGTTCTCGTTGGATCCCGCACAATTCGAAAGTCGCTCAAAAAAAGGCTCGTGTCGATTGGTGCAAAGAAATGTTGCAAAAAGACGACGTTTATAAGATCGTCACGGGTGACGAATCGTGGATCTATGCGTATGAGCCCGAAACGAAACAACAATCGACCGGCAAAACTGGTTATGTGGCGACTGTTCCGCTTGAACAACGTAGGACGGTCACTTCTGAGTGGCACACTGCAATTTGTTTGCCTGAATTCATCGGAGAAATTCGAAAAACCAACAAGAGAAGACGAATCATTGTTCACCATGACAATGCGAGCTCTCACACATCGGCTCAAACCAGAGCGTTTTTGACCGACCATAACGTCGAATTAATGGGTCATCCGCCGTACAGCCCTGACTTGGCACCTTATGACTTCATCTTGTTTCCGCACATCAAGAAAAAAATGCGTGGTCAACGATTTTCGTCGCCAGAAGAAGCTGTTAAAGTGTTCAAAAACCATGTTTTAGAGGTGTCTCAATCGGAGTGGAAAAAGTGCTTCGACAACTGGTTTGAGCGCATGCAAAAGTGTATAAATCATGCTGGAGAATACTTTGAAAAACAATAAAACCATTTTTAATTATAAATATTCGCATTTTCACTATTAGGACAGAAATATATAGAGCAGCCCTGGTATAGAAAATTGTAAAGTTTAAAAAAAATTATTTAATTTTAGATTGCTTGGGATGCCAACAGTCTCGTGAAAGATTAATTGTATTGTGAGTGACGAGAAAGCATAAATTTGATGGACGAACCAAAAATTAAAAGGAAAAAAATGATTGTGGCTAAAATTATAATGCTAATAGTGAAATTAAATTACCGTGGATATTTAAAAGGTGTCACCGTCAAGCAATTTTTACCACTGCTTACTATCATCTGTTGTAGAAAATAAAATAAAACAAAAAAAAATTTTTGGACATTGAAGGTCATTAATTTTGCTCAAATTATTTTCTTTACTGTATTCTAAAATTACATCTTCTTTTCATTTTTAACCCTGTCTTTTCATGTTACTTACAATGTAAAATAATATTGCATGTATATTTGTTAAAATATATATATTTGTCATTGAACATATGAAATGAACCCAAACAAACAAGAACAGAACATTAAATATAACAGTTGTAGTATTTCATCGTTATGGTCTTATCTTCTACACACAATCAATTGAAATTTCTCTCTTGTGATTTTCTTTGCACTGAAATACTTCCTAAATGAACATATTTTTTTTTTGCCGTTGTGAGTTGTATGCATCAGCGTTTGTGGCAATGTTTCATGATGCAGCTGTTATTATTTCCAAGAAGTTGTGGCTGTCACTCAAGTAATTTTCAGTTAGTTTAAAAGAATACTATTGTTCATTTATTATATTTTTGCCTCTATGAAGGTTTACAAATGAATAAAACTGTTTCACTTAATGCAACAACATTTTTTTTAGTTTTTACTTTCTTTTTTTTTTTGCCGCAATAAGTTTTGTTTTCTTCAAATTTTAAGCTTCAAGAAAAATATATTATGCATTAAGTCGATGTGTTATATACTATGAGAAAAGAAAGGATATCAGAGTGGAAAGTATTTTTGGGATCACTGTATCATTCTTCAGCATTCATTGATTTCATTCAGATAAGAAAGTGTCTACTAAAAATTGTTTCTATTCATTTAATTCTTATTATTAACCCAGATCGGATATTTTATACATCACCATAGCATGTTAAAGTGTTGCATTGTAAGTTTAGAAATTTAATAACAATAACATCTACATGCCATCCCTCACTAGATAAACGTTTCATTGTTTGGTTACATATGAAAATAAACTTAATTTTTCTTGTTTGAATACGGGGTACCCGAGGGAAGGTAAGTGTACTATTTTTTTATAATTTTTGATTAAATGGAATGGTTCTTATATTGACGAATGTTTTATTTAATATCGGCAATTATGTATGGAATACAAAATCAGATAAATTTCCGCCTTTGTTAGCCTTACAAATGCGAGCCCTTTGAGCACATTTTTCTTTAAATTATCACACATTTTACGCGGTATTTCATTAATTACATCACAAATATTTTTTTATTTTCTCAAGCAATTCTAGTTAATTTGCATACATTTTGCTTTTAAGGTATTCGCACAAAAAGACCGTGGAGGCCAATCAACATCACCATTTCTTAAAATAACTTGTTGCGAAAAAGTCTTACAGCAATGCCATTTAATTCTGGCTGTATGTGATGTGGCACAGTCTTGTTAATACCACATATTAACTAATCAGGCACAAAACATGCAGTTTGGCGTTTAAAATCTTTCAATCATATCACGTTATCGCTCTTCATTCACATTTATCCTTACGCCTTTTTCATTTTCAAGAAAGTAAGCTCCAATAACACCAGACTATCGCTTTCAAACGATGCAAAGGTGACTGATGAATAATTTAAGAACTATTCTAACATATATATATCCAAGTGAAAATGTGCCTCGTCACTCATAATGAGTGAGTTTTTCACTAAATCGTGGTTGTCATGAGCGATCTGTAGCATCCTATTGGCATATATACGGCAACGTTAAGGGTCTTGTGTAGAAGCTGTTGTGTCAACTGAATCTTAAATAGAAGCAAATGCAAACCCTTGTACGATATCGTGGCCAAAGTTGTTATTTAACGACCAAGCGCCTGAGCACGGCGTCCAATTGAGGTTGATGCATTGTTCTAAATATTTTCTTGAGCAGCAGTAATGTTTTCAGTGAATTTAGAGCACGTAGTGGTCAATGCTTAGGCCGATCACCCGCAGACCGTCTTTCTTCGAAATCATTCTCTACACGATAAATAACGTGTTTTGTTGGCACGTTGCTTTTCCAAAAATTTCACCTCACTTTTTCATCGTCACAGTAATCGAGGATTGATTTTGATAAAATGTTTTAACGATTAAAACATGTTGATTTATCGAATTTCTTCCCACGTTCCTACCTCACGACTGCCAAATATGAACTGTCAAGACTAATGTTTACCAAAATTTCGTCACAACAAAGTAGTTTACATTCATGGCGGACACCCTGTATATGATGATTTCTCTATACAACTGCTAATAAAAAAAGGCCATAAATTTGTCTGGTAAAACTTGCGATTTGGACCCGTAAGGCATGAAATTTCAAAAATACATTGGGATGAAGAATCTCCATTAATGTTCATCGCGTGTTTAAAATAATTAATAAAATGGCTATATCTATCTCCTTTCACCACCTTTCTTCTCTCTCATCTATCCCTTTTCTAAAGAATGTAGTACGGTTGCGAACTAAGTAGGTATTTATTGATGCCTGAAGTGATACTTCTCTTTAAAAAAAAAAAAAAAAAAAAATATTTGGGAAAATATTCGTTATAATTTTCATACTAAAAACACAAACTTGAAGCAAGGAATATTTTCATAACTTCTTTTGAGAACATTACAGAACAAAAAAAAAATAGTTGTGATTAATTTCTATATACAACAATTGAAACGAACTTAAATCATTATTTTAAATTCATTAGCTGAAATGCTCATGAATACATTTTTTTGCTTTTGTTTCGCTTTATTAATATATTAAAATTATTCTTCTATCTATTCTGAAAAATAATTATTTTGTGTCATTGTGGTTGTAGTTAATTAATTAGTTAAAGAATTATCAACATTCATAAAAATAAATAATGTTTGTATGAATATATAAGTCGTAATTAATAGATTAACATTTCTGTTTTTTACTATTTACTGAAGCAGTGAAAAATTATATGATATAAATTGTGGTTTGAATTAAATGAACACAAGCGTACATAATTAACCGAACACTTGACTGCTGTCTGACAAGATATCACAGAGTTAACACACACACGTATGTAGTTTATCAAATGATTTTTGACTAAGTGGAAACTGATGTTGTACACATCATATTATATTTGAGATACACTATAAGATTTTAATATAAAGTCATGCATGGGTTCCATGTCGTTAGCTTAAAAAAAAAATCTTCTAATAAAAAAATCCTTACTACAGGTAGATACATCTTTATGAAATACACATAGTTTAATAGAAAAACAGATTTAGATATTTTTTGTTAGTTAAGTGGTTTTTAATTTAAGCTGTCGATATAATAAATGCCAATAAAGTTACGGGTATTGATGTCATGGTAACGTATTTGTGATATTGTTTATTATATAAATAATTAATCATACGAACATGGAACGTTGTTTTTACTAATGAAAATGAACTTTTAATGAAACTTTTTATTACTAATTTTAATTGAATAAAATATAATTGTTTTTATAGAAAATAAATTTATTATATCAGACCCTTTAAAAGAAAATAAAAAACCATATTTGAAAATTTAAATAATTTATCAATTTTAGGGCAGATAGTTGTAACACTTAATGTCTAAGACCTAAACCCTAACCCCCACTAGCAGTTTTACTACTAACAAGAAAAAAATATGTTCCTATAGTATTTGATTTTTTTTTTTTTAAGAATGTTAAAATATATAAATTTTACCAAAAACTTGTGATAAAAATCCTGTTTTAAGATATTGCTCTACTATATTTTAAGGCGTTCATTTCTTGTACGAAGAGATTCAATGACTTTTATTAATGGTAATGCTTTAAAACAATTTAATCATTAGTAAATAGTAATGACTTTAGTTCTAATTAATTATATATTAAACATTTTAATTAAAAAAACATTATCATTATTGATCATAAAAATTGGCATTATTTATCAATTAATGCTAATGAAGTTGGTATTAATTAGTCAATCTAATTACTCGCATGAATAATACGTTTTGGACTTAAATCATGAATTTTTTTTTCTTTCTTTTTATTTTTCTTTTCATTTAAATTTTTATTTATAATCTAGAGTTGAACTCTGGATATAATAAATTAATTAATATTGGTTTTCGGCTTGAGTTTATTGTTTTCTTATTTTATTTTAATTTCTTAAAATTCGTAGAAAGAAAATTATTTAAAAAACAAAAGTACAAGGCGAGTAACAAAAAGGACAATAAAGAAATGTTTTGAGATGCGTGTTGACTTCGTCTAGCCAAATTAGTATTGATTGAATTAGTTGGTTGAATAGATGATGTTTACAATGTACTTAACTTAAATTAGATAAATGCGAAGAATGTTGATGAATGATGTAGCGTTGCAGAAAATACAGCATTACATGCTGCTGGCGTCTAATGTGTTTTGTTTTCTTTGGAAAACGTCCGCATATATATATATATATTAAAATAAAAAAATAACCCAACCCGAAAATTAGTTGAAATTTTTTATTTCCTTTGAAAATTTTAATAAAACAATTTAAATATTTTCAGAGTTGTCCTAAAATCATTTTTTTAGTTTTTGAAATTAATTACAAATTTTTAATTTTTTCCTGACCAGGATTTGAACCATCGATTTTATAAATTAATGAAATTTGACTTTATTTTCGGCTTTTTGGTTCTTTTTAATTAATTTCTAAACATTTTTAGAAAGAAAAATTATTTACAAATGTATGCGAACGTTTTCCAAAGAAAACAAGAAAAACTAGACGCTAGCGGAATGAAATGCAGCATTTTCTGGACCGCCACATCCTTCATCAGAATTTTTGCATCTATCTACCTTATGTTATGTACGTCGTAAACATCGTCTATTTAACCAACTAATCTTAATGTTAATTTGACCAGGATTTGAACCATTGATTTATTTATTTTATATTTTTATTTGTAAAATAAAGTTTCTTTCTAAAAATGTTTAAAAATTAATTAAAAAGAATCAAAAAGCCGAAAATAAAGTCAAATTTTATTAATTACTAATTTTTAAATAAATGTTTATTTTTTATCCAGCTTAAGTTTACGTATATTTAAGTTTCAATATTTTAGGAAGAAAAATAATTTTATAATTATTTGAGATATTTTAATGTATTGCAGCATTTTCTTTATCTCTACATACATCGTCAGTATTCTTTATGTATATCTACCTTATGTTGTTATGTATGTTGTAGACATTATCTTTTTTGCCAACAATTTTAAGAATTCTTATACAGTGTGCTTTTTAGAATATTTGCTAGCGGAGGCCTTAAGAAAAATATTGTAAATACCTCTTTTTTTTCTTCTAAAATATAAATACTTATTAGATTCTAGCACATCTCTACATCCTTTACTGGCGGTAATACCGCGTTTGGACGCTCAAAAAACTCATCTCTTATTTTGCTGATAGGAGCTTTTCCTTAATAGCAATTAGAATTAGAAAGCATGTTTTATGGCAAGTTATTGTGTTTATTTCTGAACTCGGCCATAAATTCCTTTTGCTTGGGATTTAGTTATGATAGTTAGTGCTAGAAAAATAGTCATAGCCTAAAAGTTTATTTATTAAAATCGTTTTCATGCAACTTACATCTTTTTAGAGAAATTGTAGTACTTTTCAATTTAGTCGAACAAAGTTTTTTTAATAGACGAAAATTCGCAAAAAATGCAGACATTCAGTCGTATGCTACAAGCTCCAATATTGTGAATTATCATTAGTTAAGGCACGACATAAACCAAAAAAGCAAAGAAAAAATACTTTTACGATACGTGTTGTACGTACACAAATGTAATGATTCCACCGCTGTATAATTTTTATGAGACATTTTTCAATTACGATCAATACAAAAACCATCTCCTGTTTCTGTAAAATGGGATACTTACATTTTTTCTACCTTTAATTAAGTCTACTTTATTCTTAGAAAGCGCAGTGTTTATCCGTTAAAGACACATCATGTGTAATAAGGGAATGCTTATAAGTGTGAGGGCTTTTAATTATTTTTAGCGACAAGTTGTCATTTAACAACTTAATATAAACGATTTACAAAGAACCAAATGGTACGAAAAAACCATTAAAGAAATTTTCTGAACACTAATAAACAAGTTAGAGGTTTGTCAAAGGCTGCAATACTTTGTGTAAAAGATTGTAACCAAGCGTGTGTTAATTAGTTAAAATTTTCATATAAATAGTTATTCGCTGAATAAATAATATGACGATGAAAATACATATTTAAAATAGAAGTCGTAAAATGTAAGTGTTTATATACCTTTGTCTAATTGTATTTACAAACGAACAGTGCAGTTCAATGTACATATTTATAATTAACTTAAATAGTTTCTTTTATTTTATCGTCTTTCATGTTTGATATCAGTGTCTGAATTTCTCTTTTAAATGACTTTTGACAGGCTTTAATTGAACAGTAGTTTGCACTTAAAGGTTTTATATTAAAATGTTAACATGGAATATTAAATATATTTCGCATTAACAAATAAACTGTGAGAATTAAATGAATGTATGAATGTTGGTATGTATGTATTGACATTTTTTTTAACTAATTAATATTCTGAATGAGCATGTATATTTATTTGATAATGTCACCGAAAAAACATGCCTTTTATTTTGTTCTTTCTGCGGTAGTACATTCGTATAGTAGCAGTTACCGCACAGATTCAACAGTGAAGTCATTAGTAATTTCGGTTTAATATTGATTTAACATATTATTTAATTTTCTAAATTACAATATTTTCTTAGTCGTGAATTTACGCCACCTAAAGTGTTAATTAAAACTTTCCTTTGACAGAAATAAATTATAGTAAATAAAAAAATTTCAAAAATTACTGAAAGTGGCACGAGGATACATATATTCCACACGCAGTTTACATTGTAAGAACTAAAAACTAATTTAGGACGAATATTTGAGTTGAAGGTAATGAAATTTTATTTCGAAAGCAGTTTTGTACAATACTAGGAAACTTGAAAGTTTAAAAAATCTTTAAATCATTTTAGATGATAAAAACTTTGTAACACTTCAAAATATAAAGAGTTTAATAAAATTTTACTCTCTAACCCGATTTTAGTATGATCTCTGAATTACTATACAAGAACTATCAAGTAGGATAACACTGTCACCCTAAACGCCCTACTTTAATGTGCATAAGCTAGCTTGAATTAATATTAAAAACTCCTACGAAAAGGAAAAATTGCTTAGGTAACACATTTAAGAATTTTAGGTCACTACAATTTGCTTACATAAGCTTAGTTACTTATTTGCCACAGTTACACATTGATGTTTAAGTCCAGATTTACACTATGCAATTTTTTGAGGCATTTTTTCTCAACTTTCTATTAAGTAAACATTAGCAACAGTAACATCCCCTCAAAACTCAAGCAATACCATATTGCTTACTCCTTGTGCTTCACAAACAAACAAAATTTTTCATGCTAGTTTCATGAAAAATTTCATAGCCTAAATGCCGAATAACTCATACTTTTGCAAAAAAACAATTTCAATTTTTAATCTATTTTAATCAGGATTCGAACCATGAATATTATAAATGAATTAAAATTTAATTATTTTCGGCGCTGGTTCATTTTTTTAATTAATTTCTACACGTTATCCAAGGAAAACAAGAAAAACTAGAGGCTAACAATACATAATGCTGCACTTTCTGGACCGCTACGTCCTTCATCGGCATTCTTCACATCTACATATCTACCTTAGCTGTGGAATAGTAAACATTATCTATTTAACCAACTAATTTCATAAATAAGAATACGAGTAGTATTCGTATAAATATTTTTTTGGTTAGACGAAGTTTTCTTGTTTTCTATGGAAAATTTTCGCATACATGTGTAAATAATTTTTCTTTCCAAAAAATGTTTAGCAATTAAATTAAAAAAAAGATAAACTAAAGCCGAAAACAATTCAATTTTAAGTCATTCAAAAATAATTTCTTTATAAATAAAAAAAAATATTAAAACAAAAAGGCATTTAAAAAACATATTTTATATATTTAATGACATTCACATACAAATAACAAAATAAAACAAAATTTTTTGTGTATGTTCTGCGATAAAATCAATAAAAATTTTACAAGTTTATTTCTGTTTTTGTAATTGTGCCTAACCATAATAAAAAATGCAACGGTGTAGTACATCACTTAAATTATGTACAATTAAAAATTTAATTTAAGTTTCTTGTGTTTATTAAAAAATAAACAAAAAATAAATATTAGCTTTTATCCATTTTTTTTAACATTGTAGGTCTTCAATGCAATTTTTCTTTATGAATGTATAACACAAACACAATCAGCTCTCTTTGCTTTGCTCTTTTTATTTTGCTTAAATAAATGAAATTTAACGAAATTTGAAGAAAAGCTGGTAGGAACCAAATTACCCAAAGAAGGTTCTTTATAACCCCTCTTTTGATCATTCGTGACCACTCATCGACCTTTGTAAGTAGTCACGAAAGCCATGTGGCAATAGTTTTATTCGTAGAGCCATATAGGTGACTAAAGTGTGTGTAATAATACATTGGCATTTTATACATTTTTAAGCTTATAATTACTTTAAAACAATTTTAGCATTGATTTTGTGGTTATCTTTCAATTTCAATATATTTTTAAGCCATTAAATAAAACTAAATTAAAATAATTAGTTACCTTTAAATATTTGACCCGGAAAATATACAAATAATATTATAATTTCCCAAAGTTACCAAAAAATGTTAAATGAAAAAAAAAATGCTAATTGAATATATTTATTTATTTTTGTTCTGACACTGCATTGAAATAACCTTTTATCGTATAAGCAATAAAAATACTTGCATCTGCTAAAATGGTATTTTTGTATTTAACGTGACCACATGTTCTTTTTAATCAAAAATTTTTTAAGTAAAAAGTTTCTTATTAAATTTTAATTTAGCTCAAGTTCAAGTATATTTAATTTCTTAATTTAATAAAAAAGAAAATTTATTAAAAATATTTGTGATAATTTTGAGTTGTATGTGGACAACGTGTACCTAAATTATTATTGATTGATTATCAATATTCCCCGTACTTTTATTTATCACACATTAGTTATTTAAATAGATGAATAGATAACGTTGATAACACTGTTCTGCACGAAAATCCTCCTTTAAACCAAAATATGCTTTCTTACTGTTTTCAAATGGGCTGAATACGAATTTGTAGTCAGATTCTGTCTATCACGCACAGTTTCTTGAGAAATTACAGTTTTTTATCCAAAATTGTGAGTTTTTTGTAAATTGACAAATTTTTTTTGGCATCAAAACAAAGTGAAAAAAATTCAAAATCCGGATGATTTTGAGAATATTACAAGTGGTTGAAGAAATATGGCTACAAGTTATTTTTAATTTAATTAATTTACTTTATTCGTGCTTGATTCCTTCAAATATAAATATTTCATGATTTTCTCATGAAATATTTGTTATTTTAAACTAAACTACAAAATAAAATGTATTACTGCGGGGAAAGCATATCCATATGGCCATTTCACTACTGCCCCCGTTTCACCTTCAATACCCCAACTCTCCCCCTCCCACTCAGCCGCTCTCTTGACACTATTTTCTTCTAGGATTTTATCAGTACTCTCGAGGCTTTGGCTCCAAGTTTCTCCTCTTTTCTCCCCAAATCAGAGGTGATAGAATTTTTCTGAGTTCAGATTCGGACTTAGCACACCTGTAAACATAAGAAACAGGCACAATTATTCAAGGGAGAAGATAAACGTTTTTTTTTTTGCAGAACAGTGTAATCTAAGGAAGATGGATGCGAAGAATGCTGGTGACGAATGTAGGATTCAGAAGATATTGCATTACATTTTATTTGTTTTCAATTTTTACTATTTTTTTTAATTAACAGCAAAATTGGCAAAAAAAAAAGCTGCACACAAAAGAGATTCGTCACGATAACCGAATTGCGAAATTCGTTTAAAAGGAATGAATAATTTACTTAAAAATTAATTCGATAGTCGATAAAAATATATTTTCATATTTGTCTTTATATGGGATAAAATAAATAAGAAAACAAATAATACATTTCATGACTGTAACATAACTTTTGCCTCAGAAATAAGCATTTCCATTTCTTCACGCTTTCACACTTTACACTTTAGATTCCATTGTCTCCTACTTTACATTCCATACTTCGCGCTTTTCCACAGCAAAGTAAATATAACTTTTAAAATCATATTTATTTACAGCTGTCTTTAACTCATCTTTTAATATTATTAGAGAAATTTTCGCCACTTTCAATAAATCTTATTGCAAATTTTTTTATAAACTTTAATTTCAATACTATGTGTACGAATTTTATTTTTCTTATGTCAAACATTCCCAAGAACTAATGCAGTCGAGATTTTTGAATCTAACTCTCAATAAGTTGCATCTATCTCCTGATAACTAGATTTTAGATTTTAGTAAATACACAAATCGGCCTCTAAGATCAAATATAATTTGTCACTTCATAAATCAAAAAATATAGCAGGATTATTTTTTTTATAATAAAAATTAAATTCTGATGTTATTAGTTAACTTTCGAATATTGTAACTAATTTTTCAACAATCTTTTTTCTGTGAGAATAAAAAATCACGAATTTATCTAAAACTCTGAACTGCATGAATTGCAAGACCCTCGCTGTATTAGTAATTCCCAATTTATATTCAAATTTTTATCTCCACTATATTCTTTTTGAATTTAAAACACATCTCTATGATAAATTGCTTAATTCCGCAAGGTAAAGCTTATTGTTTTTATAAAATTTGTATGATATTTGCTAAAATTATTTTTCTTCGAAAAACTGCCTGGTTACGTTGTACACCAAGCACATTTTAATAAATAGAAACATAACATTAGTGCTTGAATGAATTTAAATGTAGATCCGATGTGGAATTTAGACAGAATTATTTTAGAACACTATTAGGAAAAAAAACTCAATGCAATTTTAGCACTTTAGTTTAAGTAACTATTGCACACACATACAAAAAAAAACATTTTCATAAACACGTGTACACCGCTGCCTCAACTGACGGTTGCCAATTTTTTATACATTTTGTAGATAAGAAGTTTAGTCCTTGATGCAAACTTTTTCAATTCTTTATCTGATATAGTAATTTCTAACAGGACAATAAAATTAACTAGAAATTTTCCTTTTTTGCTAAAGAAGAAAAATTGTTAATATTTAAATTAAACACTCGCAAAAGAAAATAAATTTTAACTCATACTCTTATAAAAATAAAAAGTAAAAATAACATCGTCATTAGTAGTGGTTTTACCTTATTAATTCTTGTGTAGAAGCAAAAAGCTTTCTTTTAACTCTCTACACTAGTTTTTTATTGTAACTGGTACGTAATAAATTACATAAAGAATTTGTAAAAATATCACACTGTATAAGAAGACGCATTATAAACCGCTTTAAGAATAAACATTCAAAATATTACGTTCTGACAATAAAGACGAGAAGGCAAGTGCTTAAATTGTCAAATTGCCATGTGAAAAAGTACTTTCTTAAGATTAGAAAGATATTAACAGATATCAGACACAAAAAACAAAAATGTAAATAAGTGTCTTTTATATGAATAAAACCAATTAAATGATTTAAATTAAAAATTAAAAAATTTGTAACTTAAGGATGCCTAATGACTTACTTGTGGATACTATTACCCAGCAAAAAATTAGACATTACCCGAAAAAGTACTTTCATATAATGACTTACTTTTGTGGTTGCCATATTTTGTTACTCGCTTACAAAATACATAATACTAGTGTCCAAAAAAGGAAGTATTAACAGAACTAGTTCTTTATGTTAAAAGAGACTACCGTACTAATGGTACTCATTATTTCCTACAATAATTAATGTAATCGAAACTCTGTTATTGATTATAAAAGTATCATGCCTTGTTAAAATCATTAAGTTTGCAATCTAGTTGGGAAGTACTTCTGCCAAAAATGCTTAATTCCACACTCGATTACTTTTTTAAAAATTTTTTGCTGGATATTACTATAAATAATATTATTATTTAAAATAACTTAAAATACACGGTTTTGATTGACGCACAAAGGGACTTCAAAAAATTATAAAAATCTCAGGAGTAATTAATGGCAGATCTTGAATAACTAATTCGTTATGGTCGAATTTTCTTTCCCCACTATAAACGTTGAGAGAAAACTGATCCCAAACATTTGCAATTAAGTATCTGAAATTTTTGGTTTGAAATAAATCCTTTAAAAAATCTTGTTGTAGAATCCATGCAACCAACCAAATTTTTATTATTAACATTAATAAGAGCTAAGAGTATGACAACCACCTGTGAGAAGTACATTTCGAATTCTTTAATGTATAAGAAACCAAAGACCACCAAGGGTATCTATCTACTATAAGTGACCAAGAGAGGGTATCTATTATAAGTGGAATCAAAAAGTAGCTCCTATTTTCCCTATCGTAAAATTGATAATTGTAACAATCAAGGCTAATACTTAAAACCACAAGACGCTAATCATTAGCACGCCCACTTGCTTTAATTGTCCATGTTATGTGATCTCCAGCAATGGACTTTTGCTTTATACTTAATTTAGAGGACTTAAGACGGCAATGGGTTAAATAAAGGTTTCAAAAATTGAACACAGAAGAACTTGCAAATCAATTTAATCTTTAAGGCCATAAAAAATGTATTTCGTTAAAAAAATATTCTAATTCTTTATTTTAGTTTACGAATGACCAAAATAATGAAAGACTATCTTTCCTTCTGGTACTCTGCACTATGGGGCATTAAAAATATGAGTAAGTTAATGAAGATGTCACAAAAGTGTATTCCACCGTAAATGGGCAAAGGTTTACTTTTATTTGGATAAAAATAATGATATAAAATTACCTTCAAGTTTTTTGAATATTTTTTTACCTGTTCAACAGTTCCTGAATTATTTAAAAAGTAGGGGCATAAAATTAAAATAATTTTTCCTTTGGAAAATTTTAAGCTATCAAAAAAAAATAAAAATCACTCTTTTTTTACAGTATTCCTAAAGATTACATACCTTCATCAAATAAGCCATGTGATACTATATGGTGGTCTGCGTGTGTCTGAGCACTTAACATCCAAACAAACGAAAAAACCATTCATATTTATTATTGAAGTAGGATTTGCCAGAATTGGAAAATAATTATCACGCTTTCAAGCCAAAACTGTATAGAATTGTATTTCGAGGCCATACTTTGGACACACAAAAAATTCTATGCCTTAAGAAAAGAAGAAAAGAAAAATAGAAATAAACGTTAGAATTTACAATGACACAGCAATTTAACATTTGTCTCTATTGTAAGTTCTTATCTCTTATGTATTTTAATACGACGATATAGTTTTCAATTTTTCCTTTTCAAACTGCATCTTTCATGAATGCCAATCATCAATGTTTAACATATTTAAACTTAGCCATGAATATGTGCTGTTTTCAATCTATTGGCAGTCTTTGTCAAATGTGTACAATTTTAAAATTATATGGCACAACTGTGCATGACTGTATGCAATGTTAGTCAAATTTCTAAAATTTGTATTACAATTTTTATCATGTGTTTCTTTTTTTCTTATTGAATTCAATTGTGTTTTAGTTTTCAATATATAATTTGTAAAATGTATCACAAATGAAAGAAGCAAGTGTTTTGGCTCTTCCTTTAGATATTAATGTTTTTATCAATAGTGAAGTGTTTTCTGTTAGGAACAGTTAAATTTGTAAAGTTTCCATTATGGGATCAGAGAATATAATTGTTTAAATTGCTTGGCGTTCATAGCCGCTTTGGCCTAAGAGTAAAAGTGTGTGTATGGTGAACAAGACATCATCAGCTTAAGCATTGTAAAAGCTTCGGAATGTTGGAAAAAAAATATATTAAAAAAATATTGTCTTTGGTTGGCTGACTTCTTTAAATCACACGTTTAGTAAATAAAAGTTCTTTTATTCGCATCACCGAAGCCACTACTCACATCTTTAAAATTAATTTGTTTCTATCGGAAATCCTTGTATTATAAAAGTGTTTACCATTTTTCAAATGCACTTGACAACTGTTAGAATGAATGATAATGTAAGTTATTTTATTCTAATGCATTTTTAAAAAAGTTCTTAAGTATTTGGGCGTTTCCCATTTCTTTCAATAAAACTTTGTGCAACAAATTATAAATGAAAATTTTAAGTTTGCCATCTCCTTTAAACATTCAAGTTATGAAAAATGTTTAAGTAATACAAATGTTATGACATTGTAACAGAATACATAATTTTAACTGAAAAGAAAGCATTATTACTTTTCGCAATTTTGATGGAAGTTATACCTATTATGAACATTATACTTCTTAGTAAAATACATATTATTTTTAATTTATTTTAATTTTTAAAATAGTACTTGAATTATTTGAGCATAATAACAAATGTATAATTTTAATTAGGTTTGGGTTCACGTTTAATTTTTTTTTTTTTTCATTTTAATGTGCTGTTTCTATATTACAGGCGATCAACTTGTCTGAAAAATTTATATGGAAATAACTCAAAAAATTGAGTGCTTTTTATATAAATTTTTTAGACGAGTTAATCGACTGTAATACAGAAACAGCACATAAGTTTTTAATAAACTCGAATGTAACCTGAATTAAAATTACTTGTTTATTGCAATACCAAAATTGTTGGATTAATAAATTCAAAAATTAAAAATGCAGCTTTTTTTGAAATGCTACATTTGTCATCAGCATTCTCTGGTCATCTACATTTTACACATCATCTATTTAATCGACTAGTTTTGTAAATAAGAAAATTTATTTGGCAAATTTAATTTTTATCAATTTTCATCTCGTTTTTATTTTCTTTTAAAAACATCGGTAAAAAATTTAAATCTTTTAATTTATAATTTAAAGTATTTATACTTCTTTTATATACCTTACAAAGTCGTGACTTTCTGTCTAATTTGCAAGTTTTTATATGTACAACGGTTTAAAAGATGTGGCCATATAGGTAAAATAACAGTAATTTTGGAAACATCCTTTAATTTCTTAATTTAAATTATAAACTTGTTGTTTCAGCGGACATAACAATACAGGTCCCTCGTAAGTCTTAGCTGTTTGTCTATATCAGTTTAAAGGTTTGACCATATATGTACTTTAAATTATAGTAACTATTGGGACACCCTTTTATTTTCATTTCCAAGTTTTATACTTGTTGTTATAGCGGAGTTAGAAATACAGGTTCTTTGTAAATTCCAAAGCGTATGTCAACAACTGTTCAAAAGTATGGCCAAATTTATCAAATTAAATGAGCTATTAAGGCAGCTTTTAATTTATTATTCTGAATACTAATTCTTGTTACTATAACGGTCATTGGCATTATGTCCAATTTCTAAGCATTTATCTACTACAGTTCAAAAGGTAGGCCCGTATTGCATTGTGCATATTGCGGTTCATAATACACGTAAAAAACATATACGTTATATAGAGACACCCATCAGTTTTTAAGAATATTGTTACGTTTTTCCCTTTTAAGACAAACGTACGGATTCTTTTGATTGCAAATACCACTGTGGCTAAATTCTCTCTTCTTATTTTATAACTTTCTCTGGCTATACTTCTCGATCCTACCGGTCATGTGAACCCTTGGTCTCGTATTTACTAAACATGCGTTATTGCAACAAACGCAGCCATCCACGTTACACTACTGTGTTACTCCGGCGATACATGAACCACTCGATGCCTTAACCATCTACAGACATCTCTACTACTCCTTTTATCCAAGCCAGTCATCTCCTTTAATCCAGTAGCCACGCAGCACACATCTGCCTTACACTATTGTTATGCTGTTACACTTCCGCGCGCTAACCGCTACCGTTCTTACTTTTTATTATAATGGCCTTCTTGATAAATATCTGTTGCTCTTATATTAAATTTGACGTCTCCACTAAATATTTGCCATGGCTTTGCACAATAATTAATTGCCTTTTGCCTCTCGGGAGGTTTTTACTGCTGTTAATTAGTTTTAATTGCATTATAACAATTATTATTTTTTTTTCGTTGCACGCATGTCCGAATGCGGTATCGAACTCAGGACCCTCTGTACACACTTCTACCAATGCAGCTATTGAGGCTGCTCAGCTTTTGTTAACTAACTTATGTTTTTTTTTTTTTTATTCTATAAACACATCATTAGTTGAATTATCTTATTCAACACGCTCATACGGAAACAAGTACAGGGGTTGCCAGATATTATTATTCGTAACAATATGATCTGTTTTTTAAACGGAACCAATCTGTAGGCACCACTCCTCAAATAAAAAAGAAATTTTCGAAATCGATCGAGAAATGACCGAGTTATGGATGCACAAAAAAAAGGAACAATCAGTCTAATTGATAACATTCTTTGTTCTTTGAAGTCGATTAAAATGCAGCTGTCAGTGAGAATGTTTGAAAACATAAACGACGACGTTTAAAATAACTTAATGGTAATACAAGTTGTTATTGTTAGTTTTGAGGCTTTTTGTTTTTTAGCATATTTTTACATATTTTAGATGGCCAACAAAGTTGGTCGAAATATTGTATTGTTAAACAAGAAAAGGTCTACAATACCAATTATATATTTTTTTAATTATCCTTGGTTTCAAACAATTATAGTTTGAAAAAATTTTTTATTACATTTTATTGTTTGTTTTTTGTCTGTTTCAATAAATAATTAATTTCCTGATGATGCTACACAACGGAGTAGCGAAATATTGAGAAAATATATAAAAATAAAAAAGACCTAGTGCTTAAAAATTAAATAAATATATTAATATATTAATTATAGTTTTCATCATTTCTGACATCTGAAATAAAATAAAAATTAAAAATAAATTAAATCTTAAGTTCAAATATTTATTTAAATTTATTTTATTTTCTAAAGCATTTTATTACTTTAAAAGAAGAAACATCATATTACTAATTGACATTCGAGAATTTCTCATTAGCCTCTCCGCTTTTATTCAGGGCTTAAAGTTTTTAGTTTATTTTATAGACATTTTCATATACTTAGAGCAATTTAGATATGTTTTTATCAATAATATCTTTAACAGTTTATTGCCATCTAACTACTATATTTCCATTAATATATACTTAAATTGTACGACTCTTGACTTTCCTCCAATAGTTGAAAGCTTAGAAAAATAAAATAATATTATTTACAACAATTAAATTACTCTAATGTTCACAGAGACGTACATAATTGAATAATTAAACTGATATCGTTTTGCTCATAAATTATGTATAATTACAAGAGACTTAAATGTCGAATAATGACATAAAAACAATTTCTTATTTTATTTGATTTGTGTGCAAAATGCTTTAGATACCTACGACAACAACATGGTAGATTTTTAATAGAAAGACAACAACAAGCACGCAGTTTCAGGGGAATTAAAAATAAAATTAGAATATTACCTAAAGGCCAAAACTAAATAAAAGAAAATAAAATTCGCATAAAGATAATGGAATTTTAAAATGTTCTTGTTTCAAGTTTTGACACAATCTAAAGACAGCTTGTCGCTGATTTTAAATAGCATTCTGTTGTAAAACTTAACTTGACAATTAAAATAAAAAGGAAAACAAAATCTTACTCCTTGTTATGTGAAACAAAATAAAGTAAAAGTTTAACAAAATAAAATTGTAGCAAAATTGATGACTGCAAAAGAAAAAAGAAATAGGAAGCACAACAACCAGCAACGTTATAGATACAAAATGGTATTCAGTATTGAAATGTATGTACGTGAACAAACAGCCCCTCCCTCGATCAGGCTCTTAATAAAATATTCAGCACAATGTCTGCGGTAACTAATCAGAGGGTGTAAGGTCGCACAATTAAATGTTTAATGATAAACTTATTTGCCTTTTAAAAAGATAATATGTATGTATTTATTTACAAGAATATATTTAAGGTGATAAAGTATAAAAATGTGTACAAATGTTTCGTTTACATTTTATTAACTGTCAATCAAAAAAAACTTTCAATTTTTGTCATTTATTTTCCAAATAAAGATTTTTTTCGTCCCATTGACAGAAAAGACAGGTATTTTCCATTTAATAAATTGACAAGGGCTACGAAATTGACATTTAACATTTTTTGATTAATGTTGGATTTTTAAATATTAAGCGTTAGGGCAAATTTTTGAATTGCCATTTATATTTAATGCTAGGAACACAACTGGGACGAATGACGAATTTTCGTCGTCAAAAATAAAGTACATTTGTGTATATGAAAATGCACACAATCATGACTTAGGACGAAATTCATCATACACGACGAACTTTGCAATAAAATTATTTTTATTTCTTAAGCCGGCGAACGACGAACAAATCAGTACAACGTGACCATGTTTGACTTTGGATTCAAAGTATTTTAATAAATAAAGTTATTTTACTTAAAAAATTTAGGTATTTTTATTTTGCAGCATTTATAATAAGTGTGCAGATTATAAGTTAGATATAAAAATAGTTTTTATTATTTTTTTATGGTCACCTTGGCAGCTTACAAAAAGTAAACAACTTCAAAAATTATCACAGCTGTGTCAAAGACTATAAATATATATATAAATTTTTATATATATAAATTTATTGTCTTTGGCTGTGTTTTTGGTCGTTATTGTGTTTCATACGACGAATTTTCACAACGAATTTTTGACGACGTATTTGTTGTGTTGGACGAAATTCATCATTTGTCCCAGTTGTGTTCCTAGAATAAGTTCTATTTAAAAAAAATATTCACTTTTTCAAGACACACTTAAATGAAACTTAAGTGACCAATCTTGTGCATTTCAAGTTCATTTTAGTAATACTGCTTCCGCATATGGATATGGCATTTTCTTGTTGTTGTTTCCCAAAACTAAGCATCAGTAAACAAACATTTCAAGCCATTAATAGAAGAAAATTTATTGTTTGTGGTAATTAAAATTATAAATTAATAAATAAAATGAGTTCAGATTGTGAAGACATGAGACATGAGACTTTTTTTATATGTTTCAAGAATTTTTAACTAAATTTGCATTTATTTGTGCTTACTAACAGCTATTTTTCATAAAGTATTGAAATTTTTTTTTATAATTCCTAACGCTGGTATATTTTTACCGTAGTTATATAAAAACGAACATAAGCGACTGAAACTGTATTTAAATAAAACTTAAATTAAAATGCAAATTAACTAAATGCTTATTTAAATATGAAGTTAAAAACTGGCCATTAGCAATTTACTCTAAACGAACAAATGTTGCTAACAAAATATTAGTGCAAGATAAATGATTTCTACGTTGCGTACCATTTTCATATGTCATGTGATTGCTACGAAATATATTATAAAAAAATGTTTATTAGTAATTATGATGAAAATTTATGTGAATTAAAACATAAAAATATTTAAGAGAGATTTTAGATACAAAGATTTTATTTAAATTACCTAACATATCAAAATGAAACATATTTTTATTGGCAAAGAAGTCTGAAAAAACAAACATTATCTCTTGTCACTCAATTTAACATTAATTTGGGAAATATTCATTTTTGAAATTAATATTAAAAAAAACACAAAAGAGAGAACGACAAATAAATGCTTGAGGTTGTGTGTGAAGATTCGTCTAACTAAAATAATATAATAATTAGTTGGTTAAATAGATGATGTTTACAACTTACACCACCTAACGTAGATAGATGGGAAGAATGCTGATAAAGGATGTGTTGCTCCACAAAATGCTGCATTTCATTCTGCTAGTGTCTAATTTTTTTTTTGTTTTCTTTGGAAAACGTCCTCATATATTTGTTAATAACTTTTCTTTCTGAAAAAATTTTAGAAAGTAATTTAAAAAAAAACTTAAGCCGAAAAAATAAATTGTGCTCATCAAAAAAAAAAAAGAACCGCCAAAATGTTGAAATTATTGCATCCCAACAAAAGCTTTAAAATTAATTTAATTTTGACTAAGAAAAATTTCTTTCCACCCATTAAAAGTTTTATTTGAATTGTTAATTGATTAAAATTTAATTGCGTTTTAATTGATTCAATTATTTGTTAATTAAGAAATTTGTTTCTGCCCTTTTAATTAAATATCTATCTAATTCAATAATTTAATTAATTAAAAAATGACTAGTGTCTTCTGTAATCAAATAAATAGTAGTGTCAAAGAAAAACTTAATTAAATTAAAAAAAAAAATTTATTAGGTGCAATGTCTCGTTCAATTTTTTTTTTAATCAAATAAATTTAATTTTACAAAATTTCTTCTTGCTAATCTTGTAGACCTTTCCTTCTTTTCTTAAATAGTTTTTAGTTAGATTAGCAGATTTTATTAACTTTTTTTGCACGCCATGTCTGTTAGCATAAATTAAATTATTTTAGTTTGATTAAATCGGACATACATTGGAATATAAATTTAACATGATTTAACTATTTTCATTATCAAGATTTTACAAATCTTTTTTGTTAATACAACCTATGAAATTTGGTTCAGTTTATATCTTAGATAATTAAAATGGATAAAATCAGTAGTTCTTGTGTTGCTGTCACATTAAAAACAAAAATATTTAAATAATTCGTCTTTATTTAACTCATTTATATCTAACTACCGTTATGCGAAACACATTGGAAGAAACGTTATATTTTTTTTTTTTTTTTGCTTGAAGATCGAATATTGTATTCTAATGTATGAAAATTGAAGTCCTTAATATTTTCGATTTCAGAAAACTCTACTAGTGCATGAATTGCCAACATCCTACTTTTTTAATGAAAAGGTAACAAGAAATTTTTCGAACAGAATTTTAATTCTAGTAGGAACATAACAGATTATTCATGTTATTTATCACAGTGATTTGGAAATTTATTTTTTAAACCAATCTTTGTTATAGGATTTTTTAACCGACTCCGAAAAAAAAATAAAAATGTTATCAATTCGACTGAACGTGTCTTTTTAATATTTGTGCCACCATAACTCAGTCATTTCTAGATCGATTTTAAAAATTAGTTTTTTATTTGAAAGGCAGCATCCTAAAATTAAAAAGAAGAAAAACTGGAAATTGCTCAGTCGACTTCGCTATGCATAGGAACTTAGAAAATATATATACTTTATGGAGACGTAAAAGGATATTGTATAAATTACAAACAGAATGACAAACTTAAACATGTCCTTTTCCACCTGTGGTGTAGGGTATAAAAAGTGCTGTATATTAGTCAGACAGATTCACAGCTAAGAGAGCAGGTTTACTCTAAAGCCTATGGAAATATACTTATTATTATCTATCAGTGTCCACGACTTCGTCCGCGTGTCATTTTTCATAAAAATCTAATTAAACTATTTATTCTAGAGCTTTTTAGACAGTGTAAAAATGTTTCATCTACAAAAATAATAAGTACACTGCTGTTTTAGTAACATAACACCGGTAAAATTGGGTGTTTTCACAATTGTACCTTTATTTTGTCACGAAATGACCTATTTCTATATTTCTAAATACTATTATATTGAAATCAAGGTTCTAAGGGACCTCCTTATAAAATTTTTTTTAAATCCATCCAGTAGTTTTTACCTGATGTGAACACAGACGGACAAAAATACCACAAATAGGTGTTTTGTATACTATACTGATTACTATCTACATCGACAACAATACACAGAAATTACCCTTTTACAGTTTTATTTATGTATAGATTTAACACGAAAAAATCGGCAAAAAATTTAAGACAGACAATCTGGAAAAGCATAAGACTTTAAGGCAAAAACAGAGAAGTTATAAATAATTCAGAAGTTACTTAACTGCTGAACATTTAATAATACTACATTGATTACTCCTCAAATAATATATAAATTTAAAACTTTATCCTTATTTAAACTTATTTAATATAAAGTGACTTTTAAACAAAACTTATTTTAGGTACTTACTGTACAAGATCATTACACATTTTAAGCTATTAACTTTTCAACAGCAATTGTTTCCTAATAAACTCATATATGCTCTTATAACTGAGATTTCAGTATTGCCACAACCAACACGCACTTGACTGAACAAGAAACCAAGAATGTTTTTCTTAACCATTATATGAAAATATGACAAAAAAGTATAAAATTGCTTAAGATTAAGAGAATACAACGACAATAACAAAACATCATTATAACCCTGAGCAAATTATTTGAGAAGAAAACTCCTCCTTTGAGAATATCGAAGTACATGTATTTGCAAGCAATTTTGTTGAACATCATAATGATCATTTGCGGCCACAAAATAACAAATGCTTTGCTAAAACATCTATACTTAATGACAACAACAGTGCAATCGAAAAGGCAAACATTTTAAAATAAAAACAAACAAAACTTAGTGTTCAAACTTTGGCCATATAAGAAGCCCTTGCATGTAAACATCAGCTCTTAGATACCAATTTAGCAAGACCAAACACAAAATTTTAAAGAAGAAAAAATTATTATTGCATAGAGTATCGAAATACATTTTATATGAGTAGTTTTTCTTGTCTAAACCATAAGACTATAAGTATTTTTTCGTTTTTTGTTTTACTTTAAACTTAAGTTTGTTTATATGGTAACTTAGATGGCGTTGCAATTTATGCAATTGTGACAACTGCCACAATAATATGAACATATATTCTATAATTTTCTACAAGTACGTTCTTATAAATTTTTTGTGAAGGTTTAAGTTATGGAGTTTTCAATGTTATTTTCTTGGTAATGATCATATAAATTTGTTATAATATTTTTCATAGTTTTGTAACTGTTTCTTTTTAGTTTTTTAGTTAAAAGTTTGATAAAAATTAAAAAAAGTAAATTAAGAGAATTTTTACAGAAGGCAAATCGGGAGACATAATTTAATGCATCAAAACTTTAAAGGCAACTGTATGTTTTGATTATACAATGCACAGTGGGGCAGAATCAAATTATTTTGGAAATAGCTCAGCCATATGTAAAAAGCTAGGGCGATTAAAACAAAATTTTACGTGAGGATAGCAGAGGAATATTTTAACTGAAGCCACTTTCCAGGGGTGGAGCTACGTGATCTCAAAATTGGGTACCTCGCACCTAAAAATCTTTCTAATATTTGGCATTTCTTAAGTTTTTACCTAATTTTGAAGAATTGTATATGTTACTAAAGTACTAGGTAAATACCTAGAAAATAGTACTTTTATCTGCATGATATGTTCTAAACTGACCGAATTATAAGCATTTTAAAATTGTTGTTTTTTCGATACTCTAGTCTATTTTTTTAAATTTGAAAAATTAAATTTTAATTAAAATTTATTTAAAATTTATTATCTGTTCTAACTTTAAAACTTCACTACTAATTGTACTTTTTAAACAAGTTTCGTGTAAAACAGATAATTCTTGCAGAAGACGGATGAAGGACATCCTACTTAATATCGAAATTTCGACTCTAGCCTATATGTTCTAAAATACCAAAGTTGGGATCGGATATAAAAGACTGCTGCAATAAAACTTTATATACTCCGAACTGTAACAAAAATGGGCAAAAGAGTAAAAAATTCCAATTCTGGTATTAATAAATTTTCTTTATCTAAATATTGCAAATCAATACTATTATAAAGTAATACATTCAAATTATATTATTTTTATTTTTTTTTTATTTTCCATAAAAGCGTTAGCGCTAAAAGTTAAGTACACTGTATGTAAATCAATTGCAATTTGGCAAAGTTTTAAAAATTTTAAATTTTTTTTTTCTACTTTTAAACATTCGAATCTTAGTAAAAAGAAATCATTGTCCTCCCCACATTAAACGTTTGCAAAATAAAAAATAATTTATTAAAAATGGGGTTGGAAAGTAAATTTTTTAAGAATATTAAAATAGTTAAACTACAAGATGTGGATTGTTTTGATAAAAATACATTTCCTTAATAAATGAGATATTCTTAAAAAATTTGTATTTTAAAAAGTAAACAAAATCGTATGCATCATCGACAAAATTGTATCAGTCGTCCTTGAACAGCAATAGCGTATCAAAACAAAAATTTTTCATTTTATAGAAAAAATCTGGTAATAATGCACTGTTATTATTCACTGTAGCTGTGCCCACTTATTTATAATTTTCTATTTGTATACCTTTAATATAAAATTAAAAATATTTTGTGGTACTGGAGAATTTTAGTTTTGAGGTAATACATTATTGTTAAACAAGTGCGAAGTGTCTTCATATTTAATCCAATTCAGGTAAACAACTATTAAATGAAACAAATTTATAAATTATAGGGTTTTTCATTCCCGTTATATTTTTTCTAAACTAAAATTGAATTAAGCGAAAATAATATTAATAATAAGTTCTTGCCTTCCTTAGAAGCAGCAAACTTTTCCTAAGAATAAAATATTATGCTTAAATTAAAAGTTTTAAAACTTTAGTTTTTTTCTTTTTAATTTTTGATAAAAAAATAGAGAGATTCTGTAGAGAGAAGTATTAGTTGAATATAGTTAATAATTGAGTTTGTTTTGCTATGATTCAATTTCTGTAAAGCGAAGTCTGCCAAATAAGTTGTGTAAAGTAAATATTAATGCGTATTATAATTACTGCGAAGTTATTGTTTTGCTTAGCGTAGTTTTTCCTTTTTCCTTTTTTTTTTGTTTTTTTATCCCTCCAACTTCATTTAGTTTAATCAACATTTAAAGTTTCTGTTGTGTTAGCTGTCTTATAGTTTGTGGAATTTTTATGAATCTAACGCATATAATACGAGTACAGTTAAAAAAGCTCCTTAAATGTTTCGTATTTATATTTGTGCTGTTAATCTATTATTTTTGAAATGCTCTGAATATTATTTATTAAATTTATGAACAAAGAACCAATTAAAATGTAAAAAAGAAATATTAGGTAATTAATTCTTCATGCAATCGCTTAAATTGAATGTAATACAATTTGAATCATAAATAGATTTTTATGTAAAGAGTTCAATGAGATATGGGCCTTTTCAAGATTATGGGAAAAAACTGGCAATTTTATATGCATTAACTAGCAGTGCCCACAACTTCGTCTACAAGTCATTTCCTATTTTCTTAAAATTCAAATTTAACTATTTATTCCAGAGTTCAGTTTTAAAAATATCAACAAAACTAAAGTAATGGTTAATTGTACCCCTATTTTGTCTACTGAATGGTCTATTTTTATTTAAACAAAAGTATTTTATATTGGAACCAAAGCTTGAAGCTACCTCTTCACAAAATTTTGGCTACATAATCCGATTTCAGTGTAACGAATATATTGTCAGCACTGCGAACGAAAATGTCAAAAACAGCCACTTGCTATTTTATTTTCGTATCAATAAGATCGTTACAAAAAAAAATTAAAAATGGAAAACAAAAGGTAAGTGTTAAAAATAATATAAATTCACTTTATTTAAAATTATAATTACTTTATTGCAGTGTAAAGAAATCAATAATGCAACAACTGCGAGCATAATTAGCCAGACGGGCTCCAGTGTTTGGTTCCACAAAACTTTCAGCGGAAGAAAAGTGGAAGAAGTTGTGCAACATCTTAAATTCACTTGGGCCTCCTTCATGCTTCATTGGCGAATGGAAAAAGGTAGTGTATTTGCTTGCAATTAATAAGCGTTCTTGACCTATTAGTTAGATTAGCTCGCGTTTAAGGAATACAGAAAAACATAAATTATGTTTAATAAATTTTACTTACAGTCTTGGGCGGATTTAATTAATTATAGACAGGACGTTATTAATGCCGTCAGCTGCAGCACCTAGTGGTCCAGTATTTGGTTGCGAGAAGTATAAAAAGGTAAGTATTACATTTATAAAAACAAAAATAACTGAAAGTTTAATTAGTGTAAGTATTAAAATATTGGTAAGTAAAATTAAGCCAAATATTAAATATTTGAAAGTATAAAAAATTGTAATTTAAGTATGTCCAACTTAGCTTGTATCTATTTCTAAATTTAATGATATAAAATACAAGTTTCATAAAAATATACTTATGTACATAACTATTTTAATTTAAGTATATCTAACTCAGCTTGGACAAGGATATTAAAATTAATATAATAAAAAATAATTTTTTTTTTAATAATAAAATTTTCATAAATTCAAAGCAATATTTTTTCTTATACCTTTTGCGCCCATTTCTTCTTCTAATATATCAAATTCTTCACTGGGGTCCTCTTCTTTCACTTGAATTGTTGATTCTTGACATTAAAAAAAATACATATTTTGTGAAGTGCACAGCATGCGTTTATTACTTGCGTTGCCTTCTTGCTAGTGTAATGAAGTCCTCGAGACCCTATGATGGAGCGAAACCTACTTTTCAGGACTCCAAAGCAACGCTCAACAACACTGCGTGCACTTCCATGTGTTTTGTTGTATTTCCTTTCTTCAGCGTTGCTTGGATTCATAAATGGCGTCATTAGGTAAGGTTTTCATTTGTAGCCAGCATCACCTACATAAAAAAAAGGAAATATTTAAGGGAGTCTGCGTAAATTTATAATATGACATTGTTATATATCTTACCAAGAATCCATGTACATATTTCTTTGCCCGTTTTCAAACTTTGTTTGAAGGTTTTGATCAACAACGCTTTGCTCTCATATAAAAGCGTCATGGTTTGCACCAGGATGCCTAGCGTACGTTTTGTAATCGCATATCTGAAAATACACAAACAATTTAATTTGATTTCATTTAAGTATACACAATACTTATATATTTTTTGTAACTTACCACCATAAAATTTATACTATAATACCCTTTTCTGTTGTACTATAGGTGTTTAATATTATCTCCCGCCGACTTAATTTTCACGTGCGTTCCATCGACGCAACCAATTACTCCAGTTAAGCCCTTCGATTCAAAAAATAACTGTTTATTCTCTTTCATCTTCAGGGCGAACCATTTTTATCTACTCCCCACATATGTGATTAAAAAAAAAATCGAAATACCGATGCAGTAGATGCGGAAGAGAGGATTTCATTTCTCACTGTCTACTGGTAGCTCCCAGTGGCTAGAAATCGTAAAAAGGTTGCAATTTTAACATCTGGACGTAAAGCGGTAGTTTTAAAAGACGGAGCAGTGTTTTTTTAAGGAATTTTTCCAAAAGGAATCGAAAAATTTCTTTCGGCACGCGGAAATTTGCTGTAAATCTTAAAATAAATACCTTGATAATTGTATCATACTTACTGGCTTGTGAGCAGCTCAAGAACGTTGTACTTATCCCGTAATTCCCTACGATTAAGTGGTACAATACTTCATCATCCATCTATGCTGACGAAGAAAATGTTAATACAAACACTTGCTTTTAAGAAGTAAGATAACACTCACGATTATAATTTCTAAATTGGAGTGGGTTAAAGAATAGAATAAAACTTTTAGTTTTCTTTTTTTATCTGTTTGTTTTTTTTTTAATGTTTAATACAAATAATTAATAACACAAAACCATTAGTGTATCTTTTATTTTTACTTGTAAGCAGCTGATCACTGCTATGCACAGTTGTGTTTCCTTTCAAATAATTACGTAATATTTTTTATACTTTTTAAGAAAATCGCTAATATTTACAGAAACTTACCATCTGGCACCACCTTGGTTTCTTAAGACGTAAGAAAGAAAAATTTATAAACGTAAGTGTAGACGAACGAAAGTGACTGACACACAGAAAGACTCGAAAGTGAGTGACTGTCTTTCTTTCGATTAAGTTTTCTTTTGTTATTGTGAAATTGGCTATAATTCTTTTAGTTTGGAAAAAAAATTGGCTTAAAATTTTCTCTTGTTTTTTTTTTCTTTTTGTTAATTTTGGCCGACCTTAACTTAGTATTTTTGGCGTAGAACGCTTATTAATTATCAGATTATTACTTTAATATATTCTTAATAGAATTTAAAATAAACAAGTTTTAAGTTTTGTTCTGATAGCGTTTTTCGTTAAAAAGTTACAAGCCTGAGAGAATTGAGAAAATGAAAAAAATACCGTTTTTTAAAGATGTTCCTTAAAAAGGTGGTATTCTTGTTGTGCTTATTTAATTTAAATTTACTTCAGTGTTAGCAATTTTTTTTATCATTTTAAAGACAACTTATAGCAAATGCAAAGAAAAGAAAAATAAGGTCACAAATTATAACTGTTCCCCCTACAGCTCTTTCCAAACATTGGAACAAAATTAAAATGTACAAAATTAAATGTAAATGTAAAATTCTTTGGAGCGCAAAGAAACCAATAAAAAAAGGTAAACGATCTTTTAAGTCCCCAATTTTTGGCTACATTTTTCAAAAAGGATTTGACAGCTCCGTTGTTATTATTTGTAAAAAAAAAAAAATTTTTGGAAATTTTTTCCCCGTTTCAAGAATTTATATGTTAAAACAAACAAATAATTTAAATTTAATTTCAACATTTGATTAAAAAGTCTTCTAGAAATACAACTTCAAAATTTTGGAATAGCTAGAAGTAGTTCGATGCGTTATGATTTTGTGGTAATTTTAATCCATATTTAATTTCTCAAAAAACCACCTTAATATGATTTTATCAGTTTTTGTTGTAAACGTCATTTTAAAAATGTGGCGTGAAAAAAATTATTACAATATTATTAATCTAGAAGTCATAATAAGCTTTTCTTTCATGCTACGTACATGTATATTAATCTAATATTTAAGCTATAGGAGCTTCGTAAACCTCGCCTCCTCATGTTTGTTTTTTTTTTTTTTTTTTTGCTCATTTTAAATTTATGTAAAAACCAAAGATGTGTATAAACACATTTTGTAAGCTGTTTAAGTTTTTCAGTTTGAAACAAAATATGTTCACACACATTTTTGGTTTTACATTTAAAATGAGCAAAAAAATCATGAGGGTATTTTTCAAAAATTCGAATATTGCCTAAATATTTTAAGCATTTATTCAAACTATTTATTTGTATTCTTAAACAATTCAAACATTCTGTTTTGTTGTTTATTGTTGTAGAGTTCTAAGATTTATTCTTTATCTTCAAAGTAATTTCTTGATGTTTTCAAATATGATGCTATTTCCATATACATAAAATTAAGTCAACTATTGGGGCACCCTTTTATTCATAATTTTTAAATTTGTCTGTTATTGTAACGGTCATACTAGTCGGAATTTTGTCCGAATTTCATGCGTTTGTCTATAACGGTTCAAAAGATAGGCCTAGATCAATTTACGTCACCTATGGGGACGCCATAATTTTTAGATTTATTTTTCTATTCTTTTTTTAAATTGGAACCCATAGTTATACTCCGATTTTTTTTATAGTTTTCGAGTGGTGCCCTACACAGTTAAAAAAACTCTATGTTGTGTGGGAACACCCTTTAATTTTCAAGATTTTGAACTGTTTTTAAAACGGCAAAAATCTGCAAGTACAATCTATCAAATTACAAAAAAAAACTTTTAACATCTGTTAAGACATGACTTAGATCTGCAGGCAGAAACATTAATAAAAAACAACATTCAGACGAATTGATAACCTCCTTCTTTTTTTGAAGTTGGCTAAAAATTAATTTATTGTACGAATAATAAAATCTGGCAATCTTTGTAGTTGTTTCCGTATGAGCGTGGTGAATAAGTTAATTCAACAACTAATGGTGTGTGTATAGAATAAAAACAACAATTAGCTAACAAAAGCTGAGCAACCTCAATGGCTGCGTTAGTAGAGGTGCGTGCTGCAAAACAGAGGGTCCTGAGTTCGATACCGCATGCGGACATGCGTGCAAAGAAAAAATAATAATTGTAATAATGCAAATAAAATTAATAAACAGCAGTACAAACCTCCCGAGAGGCAAGAGACACAATTATTGTGTATAGTCAATGCAAATATTTAGTGGAGACGTCAAACTTAATACAAGAGCAACAGATAATTGTCAAGAAGCCCTTTATAATAAAAAGTTAGAGCAATAGCGGCTAGCGTAGGAAAGTGTAACAGCATAACAACAGTGTATGGCAGACGTGAGTTGTGGCTATTGGATTAAAAGGGGTTTGAGTGGTTTGGATAAAAGGAGTAGTGAGATGTCTGTGGATGGTTAAGGTTACTAAACGAGGCATCGATTAGTTCATGTCTCGCCGGAGTAACACAGTAGTGTAGCGTGGATGGCTGCGTTTGTAGTAATAACGCATGTTTAATTAATACGAGAACAAGGGTTCACAAGACCGGTAGGATCAAGAAGTATAGCCAGCGAAAGCCATAAAGTAATGAGCCACAGTTGTATTTGCAATCAAAAGAATCCGTACGTTTGTTCGAAAAGGGAAAAACGTAACATTATATTAATTATGTTTGGCTGACCTAGGTTCAACCCTTGCGGCAGTCAAAAAATAAAAATGCTTTTTTCTGTTTAATGGTATAAATACCTAATCAGAATTAACATAAAAACATGCAGCCTCCTTTGTCGGCACTTCTTCATAGCATATTCGCCGGCGAAGTAAAATAATTAATAAAATGGCTATATCTATCTCCTTTCACCACCTGTCTTCTCTCTCATCTATCCCTTTCCTAAAGAATGTAGTACGATTAAGAACTAAGAAGGCATTAATGCCTAAGGTGTTACTTCTCTTAAAAAAACATATAAACATAAATATTTCACGATATTCTCATATTTATATTTGAAGGAATCAAGCATAATTAAAGTAAATTAACATAAAAAAATTCCGAATAATAAATTTTCATTTTGTTCATAATTATTGATGTATTTAATATATCAATTTTGAACATTACAATAGTCAGTGTGTTTCAATGTAAATATTTATTTGCATGTCTTACAGTGCTAGCTCTTAAAGGGCGTCAAAATTTTTTAAAAAATTTTAATATTTCTTTAGGGTTTTTGACTGGCGTTAAAATAGTCAGTTGTATTAGAAAATAATATTTTAAGTAATACAAATTTAATTATTATCCCGGCCTCGTTAAGGTTTTTACTTTTAAAATAATCCAGCCTGGTTTGAGTTATTTTCAGACTCAACGTAATTCTACATTATTTACAAATTGATTAATAAAATGGGGTTTATGACTAGCTGTTTTTATACCCTCCACCACAGGTGGAAAAAGGGTGTATCTAAGTTTGGCATATCTTTTGTTACTTCTACAATATTCATTTTCGACCCCAAAAAGTTTTTGGGTTGATATCAACTTTGCCAAGGCAACACATGAGCTAGAGAAAATTTAAAATGCCAATCAATCAGACATAGTTTTGAAAATTCTGCTATTGAAAATCAGCAAGATCGGTTCATGTCCTTTGAAGCACGGGGCAAAGCACCACTTTTATCTCTCATTTTTGGAACAAATCTAGCTTAGTGAAGTAATTCTAATACTTGCTGTTTTGTTTGGAGTCGCTTCACTAAACTAGATTTATATATATATGGTGAAAGGTATATAAGATTCGGCATAGCATAGCCGAATATACTACTCTTACTTTTTTATTTTATTGTTTAATAAAAAACAATTTCTCTCCCTCCTAATTATTAAATTTAAAAGAAGAAAATAATGTAAGGAAAATATTGCAGTCTTTTATTTTTTTACTAAAAATATTTGTTAAACTGGTAAGAGAAAGTTTTTCACTGTGCAGTTAGGGAAAATAATAATAATGCTGTGGTGGCTGTTTATTCAATGATTGATAATTATATTGCGTTCTAGTTTGCAAACTTCTTTTTTCTTTTGTAGCTGATGTATATTTTTCCTTGCAAAATTGTATTTTTTTTATTGTTATTCCTACTTTGTTTACTTAAATTTTGTACTACTTTATTGTTCTTCTATATTTGATTGTTAGCAAAAGTTTGCAAATACTGTGTGTCTACTCGAAGAGTTTCTCTTGCAGTTGTATCTTGATTTATCAATAATTTTAAGTTGACATTTCATCATGATTTTTAGACTTTTTGCATTTTGATTGGTATTTGTTATTTTAAGATTTTTTTATTTCTACAGAGTACAAGGATTTCAATAACTGCAGCTTAAAATTTATTTCAAATTTCATTGTTAAGTGTTTCAAAAGCTTTTTTAATTAAAATATCGGATTTTTTAAAATGCTTTCATTTTCATTTACAAATATTTTGTATATATATTATTTTGAATTAACTTGAATTAATTTTCAAATAAATTCACTAAAGCAAAGTCCCATTTTCCTTACTGAAAAAAGAGTCTGTTATTTATTAAATTTTTTATTTCCGCTTTTGATTAATTATCTAAAAATACACTTGCAGTCTGCAAAACTTCTAATTTTTGTACCATATCATTTATAATATTGGTATTGTCTCTGGAGGAAAAAGCTGGGTTAAAATGAAGCAAAAAGTATTCGTTTGATAATGATGTTTTCTATGATACAACTTCACACCTACAAATATAGTTTGAAATTAATATTAATCATAACTTCAAATATTAGAAAATATTGCAATAAAATAATGTTAACAGTTAGTTCTATAGAACGTTGTTTTGTTGATCTACAGTAGGCACACGAAAAAAGTTTCCTTTTGATAAATGAAAGTTAAGAAAATTTAATAAAAATTATTTGGGTTACTTTTAAAGTTGTAAAATAAAATTTATTTGAAGTTTTAAAATCTGGATAATTATCTCTAAGTAAAATCTCTTTAGAATTATAATTAAATTTTTTTCTGAACACACTTTTAGACCTAAATTTCTTGTATATTCGCTTTATCAAGAATCAGTATGATGCCATTTTTTAGTCATCAGAATAAACTGTTTAAAAAACTTTTAATTAGTGTTGAAAAGTTTTTCAATTAACAACACCTGCAAACTATTTATTTTGCAAAATATATAACAACAACAGCAACATCGAATTGTAGGAATAAAAACAGCATGAATTACAAGAATGCAGAGCAAATAATATTCAGGGGAGCGAAAAAGATGTACAAAACTACAAAAATAACAAACTATAAATGTATGAACCTGGAAAGGCTTTAACTGCTAAAGCATTAAAAATTGTTTGTAAAGTATGCAACATTGACTTTAATGTCAACAATGTTTTTATTTTATTTATTTTTTTTTTAACAATAGAAAACGTTTAATTGTGCTAAAAGGCATAAAATATTTCGAGGAAAGCTTAAAATTAAGTTAAAAATTCTTTAGCATAAAGCAAAAAATGATGTGAAGAAAATTAAAGTTCAAAGTTTTGCCAAGCAATATTAAAACATTTTAAGTATTACATATATTTTTAGGATATGAAAGTCGGTTTTACAGTTCTTTTAATTAATATGTATGCATGTTTGTACATATGTATCTATGTATGTATATTCTTTTAAATCCATTTTTTTATTTAACAAAATGTAATCCTTAAGGCTCTGAAATTTTAAATTTTTTTAAATAAGATTAACCCATTAAGAGCCGATGTCATTTTTATGTAAAATTATACAAAATACATTTTTTTATTTTTAGTTCTCTGTCAACCCAATAGTTGCGTTTTTGATTGGAGTTCCTTCACTAAACTAGATTTACATATATGGTGAAGCTTCAGCATAGCCAAATATAGCACTTCTACTTGCTTCTTTTAATTTTAGTAGACATTTTGATATCTAAAATATTTTTTTTTTTTTATTACTTAAAGGAGTATTTTACTATAAAACAAAAAAAAATCTACCATTTATCTCATTCAAAAACAAAATACTGCGTTAATAATAAAAAACTGGGGCAGGGTTTCATAGCTTTGCTAAAAAAGCATCTAGTGTAAAAGTTAGCAGTTAAGCTGTCTGCAAATATTGCGTTTTAAAGCTGATTATATACTTTATTGCAGCAAGTGATTGGAGAATAATAGAGCTTCAAATTGAAATGACACCAAATAGTGATTATGTGTGCCTGAAATGCGGCTTCATCGCAAAAAAAAAAAACAAATTCCCTTGTTAATTAAGTTATTGTGCGCGATGACAGCTTAATATATTTTGATAATCCAAAGAGTAAAGACTTTTAGGACAACCAGAATCGTTGAGACCAAATCCGAATCTCCATAAAGTAAAAATTGTGTCATATATTTGGTGGTATCTTTAATCTTTTATTATGAACAAAATTGTCCTGTTTAAAGCTAGAAACAAAAATCAAAAGAATGTGAATGCAGACAAAATTGATAATTTTCCATTTCGAGAATACTTCGCCTCATTGGCGATACTATTTACAAAAAAAAAAAAAAATGACAAGAGTGGGTTGGAAATTTTGCTTCACATAGACATTTCCTGATGTCATCACTACTTGCTTAGTTTCCAACATTTGGTTGAGTTCGATTCGAGGAATTTTCTAATTAAAAAAATTGGAGGGAATCGTTAGACAATACTTTACATAAAATTTAATAAATTTTTCTTCAAATAAACATTTATATCTTCTAAAAAAAATTAAAGCAACTAATACGTTGTGAACTAGTCCCCCAACGCTTTTACCCATTTGTTGTTAAAAACTAAAAATATCAAACAAAATTAAAATAATAATAAAAAAAAAGAGTTTTTTATTATTTCTCACATAAATAAATATGCTTTTATGAAAATAAAATTGCAAGAATTTTAAAACCATCAATTTGACTTGCCACAGAATATAATTTATCAAAATTTATCGAGGTAAAACGTTTATTATATTGCACCTTAAACTCTTTAAAAATAAATTATTTTGTTATTTCTTGTTTTCTCAATAGTTTTCGTAGGAGTGCATTGCACAATAAAACACAACCTTTCATTTCCCTGAACCTGTTTTATAGTCATAAAATATGAAAAATTATTAGATTTCCACTCCACTTAATATTGTGATCACATTTTAACAATTGTATTATATTCTGTATGTACAAGTGCTCATAGTTCAAGAACTGTATGACTATAAAGAAAATGAGAAAATATATGGGAAAAAACTTGAAAAAAAAAACAATATTAATTTTCTTTTTATATTAACTCTTAACTATATGAGCTGTAGAAGGACATCACTACGAAGAATATGTTGCATAATGCATATTGTTTTGTTTCTTTTTTTCTTTTCCTATAAATTGCTAAAAAAAAAAAAAAATTAAGAAAAATATAATAATGTTAAATAAATTATCTTTTTTTCCAGGCATAGAATATTGAAATATTATTATAAGTGTTCTGCTATAATAAAAAATTAAGAACTATCAAACATATGTACATAAATATTAAAAGTATTCTAGAAAACTAAAGAATAAGATATTTTGATGTAACCTCCCCCCTCCATCTCATTAAAGATTGTGTATTTTGCTTGTGGACATTTGATTTGAATCTTTGCTCATTGAAAGTGGCAGGAAAGACCTCTGCGTGGAATTTATTCCACATACGAACTGTTCGGCTAAAAAACGAATTCTCTCTGTAATGCGTAGTGCGATTCACTGGCCAATCGACCACAAAGGAATGCGCTCTTGATGCAGAACGCGTTGCGCGTACAAAATTACGGTTTTCAGGATTTCATAAGAGCACATTCCGTTGTAGTAACGATAAAACAGTGAAACACACCCCACATTGCCTCGATGCTCAAGTTAGTCAATAGAACTGGATACCCTACTGTCACCGAGGAGCTTCTTTGCTCTCTCCTGCACGCTGTCGAGTAACTCAAAAATAGACTTTGAAGCACCGGCCCTCACATGAGAGTTGTATTCCATTTTCGGTCTGATAAAGGTGATATAGATAGTAAGGAGGCCAGATGGAGTGAAGTATTTCTTACACCATTTCAAAAAATCTAGGCACTTGAATGCTTCTTTCGCGACATGAAAAATATGCTGGTTCCAACGAACATCACATTGAATTTTCATCCCAAGAACATCGAGCGCTTCTGATTCCTTAATATATACATCACCCAGATGAGGTAGCATATTCAGTCGTACGCCTGTGCAAAAGCACACAGCACTGGGTTTTATGAGCGTTAAATGGAACCCTATTCGCAAGGCCCCATTCGGAGATTACCAAAAGGTCGCGATTAAGGCTATCGTCCATGTGCTTTCGAACAGCCCCAATTTCCCGAAGGCTTAGTCTATTGCTAAAAGAAAATGAATGGCATATGCTACTGTTTTCTGCGAAAGAAAAGATAGAGTTGAAAGTCTGACGTAGAAGGTCATTGAGAAAAATAAGAAATAGGGTAGGGGAAGAACGGAACCTTGCAGTACCTCTGCATCTACCTTGAACTCGTTTGATGAGATCCCATCTATAACAACTCGTATAGTGCGATCCCTGAGAAAGCTCGATATGAGTCCAGCGAAACTGTTACCGACACCAAAAGCAATAAGTTTTGGCATGAGTGCACCATGCCACACCCTATCAAACGCCTTGGAAATATCTAGAGCCACCACCTTACTGAATGAATTGACACCACTTTTCCGAAAGGAAGGCCAGTAAGTCATCCGTAGAGCGTCGCCTACGAAAGCCGCACTGCCGGTCACTAAGTAAGCTGTTGGACTCCAGATATTTCACAAGATGAAAATTAAGCATACTCTCCATAACTACACTACAATTTTTCGATGAACTGTAAAAGAGACTTAAGTAACTGATTTATACCTTTGTTGTCTTATACCTGTTTGTCCACAAAAATTTTGAAAAATTAATTAACCGTCATTTTAAATTGCCTACGATGTACGGGAATAATCCCTAAATAACATGACTTGTATTTACAGGTAACTGCAAATATTTGTTATCATCGTCAAAATTTGATTCATAACAATTTCAGTATTCTATTTGTTTTATTATTACAGATGTATATCAAAAAATTATCACACGAGGTGTTATGTTACAAATATCCTATTTTTCTTAGATAGATTATTTATATAATAGCAAAAAGAAACTTTCGGGATAAAATCCAACTGTTATTTGGAGAAATGGTTAAATAAAAGTCAACGGCTCGAAAACCGTTCACATTACTTTTGCATTAAGACAAAAAAATTGCCCACCCATTTCAATAAATCTTGAAACAATCCCAAAACAGAGCCAAGTTAGGTACTTAGGAATACATCTCGACCGGCGTCTCACGTGGGCTTATCATCGGGCCAAAATTACACAGCTTAAAATTAGGATCACCCAGCTCTTCTGGCTCATTGGGCCACGTTCCTCGCTAAATTTTGACTTCAAGGTTATCTTATACACAGCAACTTTAAAACCGATATGGTATTATGGTATCCAGTTGTGGGGTTCCGCCTACGCACTAAGTGTTGAAAAGCTACAAAGAAGATAGCCAAAGATCCTGAGAATGATTGCGTGCGCTCCTTGCTACATACGAAATAATAACATCCACAAGCACCTCAATATTCTTACTATCCGAGAAGAGATTAAAAAATTGTGCACGTGGTTTGTTGCAAAAAGTTACTGATGATCTGAATCCATTAGTGAGGGAGTTGCTTTAAGTTGAGGGTTATAGGCGCCTCAAACAGGTGCAAACTTTTTGATTTGGCAACATAAAACTTTAAATTTTAGTGAAAACATTTTTCGCTTTAGAAAATGGACTTTTGTATTGCAGTTAAAATTTGATTAATTTTTGTATTAAGCATTAATTTCAGAAATTTTCTTCAGTAATAAACCTCTGTCAAAGTAAGAAGTAAAAACTTTATGTTTGAACGTATGAATTCTATGAAAAAAATTTCTTAAAGGCTTTTAATTTACGCCCCAGGAGACGCCCAAAGCATAAGCCTTATTATCAATTGTAACAAGCCATGATGATACTGTCCATCTGTCTCGTCCAGCCACCAGCTTGCGAAATCATTTAGCCTACAGCGAAATATTTCGCCAAGCCATCGAAACTTTAAAATATCAGGCAATTATATTTATGTTTGCACACCGTGCAAGAGAGAAAAAAGTAACATATTTAAAGTTATTTCCAAACAGTAAATCTCTTGTTTAACGGAAGCTTAAACTTTAACTTCAAACACATTGAGAGCTAAGAATTTTATAAGTCTGATGACCTGAGGTACGCTCTTTCGGAAACTCCCTCCTGCTTAAAATCACGATGGAAAACTAAAGGTGCTGCAATGCTCTTTTCTAAATAAAATAAATAACAGCGTTGTAAAGAATGAAGATCTATAGTATATGTAAATAAGCTAACGCAAAACTTTGGGATCCTTTCTCTCCTCTGTTTGTCAACCGATTTTGTGTGTTATTTTACCTGTTTGTAGATATTGTCGAGCTTTAGTCTTTATATCGTTTTAATCGGTTCAGTAATTAAGAATTAAATGACTCCTTTAAATTGCTACCACTACACATGCAAAAAATATATACATGTATTAAAAAAATGGGTTGGTACATCATATAAACAAAAAAAGTTATTGATAATAAACATGGCCGAAATTTGACCACAAGGCGCAGTCTAGTTCTTTCTAACACTTTTATATACAATACGTTCGTTTTTTTCTCAAATTCATGGGATTTTTCAGTTATATTTCACACGAAAAGATATACTTTTATGTTCAAAATTAATTTATTACCCAGCAAATAAAAAGTGAAGTAGTTCAAAAATCATGGGGATTTTCGTGGCTGCTCTTGCATTGTCTTTACTACAATGTATTTTTGTTTCAAGTTAATTTAAAATTTTTGAAATCATGAAAAACTCATGAAAATTCATGAAAATTTAGTTATTAACAACTATATTAATATTGATATTTTGAAAAGTTTTGAAATTTTCAGAGGCCTCAGAAAATATGAGCGAGTGCCAACTTTTTCAGTTGATGCTTTTTTCGTATTTTTTCATTCTCATTCGCCATGTCTTTTTTTTTTTTTTTTTTTTTTTTTTTTTGATTGGAGTTACTTCATTATTCTAAATAATATGATTAGACTAATTATCAAAATTTTACTGGTTTTAAGCATTCGTTTAAATGTAATGCCATTTCGTTAAGGTGAACCCACCATGCTCGCCAATGACAATCTAATATTTTAAAATCATGCGTTTTTTTTTTCCCTTAACTGAAGAACCCTACTTCATTTGTATGTCATTTTTGCTGGATAGTGCGTAAAATAATTTTTTTTATATATAAAATTGACTACTGATTGCTTTAGCTACATTTTGTCTTTTAACGTTAAACAAATTTTTGTTTGTAACATCCAATATTTTCAGATACATTTGGTTAATTGTGTCCTTTTATCCGGGTAGATAAAAATTTGAAAAGATTAAATAAATAAAACATTATTAGCAAAGTTAAAGAAAATTTTTGTTAACAAAATGCTATACACTTCTTTCATCACAAAGTAAGTGATGAAAGAACATTAAGAAAAGATTTATTATTTTTTCTGTTGCTTTAAGCTTTGACAGTTTTGTTTAGATTTCTCTACTCGAGGAAAATTATTATGACTTTTCTAAAATTTATAAAAAATGTTTCTCGATGACCAATCAAGCTAAGGAGCCTGTGAAAAATGTAAAAATACTCGCTTCTCTTTAAATATTAATTTCCAACATTAAAAAACGCCTGGACACACTACCATGACCGGCAGACTTTGAGGTTGAATTTTAGTTTTTTAAAAATTACAAAACTAACAATCAAGTGCCTCAAAAATGTAAAAAAAAACTTAATTAAGATCTGTTATTTGGATCAACTTTCTTTTAAACCGAATTTAAAAAAAAAATATTTTTTACGAAAAAATAAATAATTTTTTTATTATTTTAACCCTTAACCAAACACCAAAATGTATTCACGTGAGCGAACCCCAGGGCCTGGCTGGGACTTCTTGTATTTTGTATGGATTTAAATTGCTACTGCACACTATATAATATAATATTCTTGTAGGTTGTTGAAATGAGCCATAGTTTTAATTCACAATCAAAAAATTTTTTATGATTTTCAAAACAAGTGATAAAAAAAAATAAAAAATGCAGTAAAATCTTAAAAATAGAGAGCATACTTTTAACATCAAACACATTCTTGATTGCATTTAAAGCATATATAATCGCATTTAGAATGCTGAAGGCAAACGGGATTTTTACAAAATTTGCAGAAAAATCTTGTGTTGCGCTTTACATTATCTGTTTCCTTACAAATAGTACACTTGGATTTATTTTTCAAAACATCTGGACCGCTTTCTTGACTCAAAGTGACTTTTGGTCCCTATAATATATGAAAGATTATTATACAAGTATATTCTAAAATATTTATTTTGATTCACACTACCTGAATGGTTTTATTTAGAAAAGCTTCTATTCCTGATCTACTAACAAAATTTGCTGTAACTTTTTTGTTGTTGCTACGTTCTTCGACACAAGGATAAACAAGCTGCTCTGCAAGACGTGTTAAAAACTTTCTTCTGGCACCTTCTTTATTCCTTATACACATATTTTCGTCATATATTATATAAGAAGCCAAAGCCATTACATCAATCATGTTGTAAAAAAGTGCCAAGGTCCATCGATTTGTTCTACGTTTGGTTGTGTATTTTCCAAGCATTTGGTCCATAACATCTACTCCTGTTTTATTTTGGTTATAATGCATGATTGCCTCCGGTTTTTTCTTAACGCCAACAACAGTTGCGTCGTAATGAACTGTTGATAATAATATAACGGCCTTGTGTTTTTTTGGAACATAAGAGCATATTGCAATATTTTCATGAAATCCAAATTCACTTGACAACACTTCACGATTTGGATGTTTTTTCATTTCCTGTGGAATACAGCGCTTGTTGCTTCTAAGCGTACCAACAAAACCAAGACCAATAGCCATTAGTTTCTTACATAGATCTAGGGTCGTAAAAAAGTTATCAGCAACGACTGTTCTTCCTGATCCCTTGTACCGCATTGCAAGACGCAAGAGCTCGTTTTCTCCCTGTTTTTCTGCACGAATTTGACCCTGCTCTTTGCCAGTATATATATTACCCTCTAATGGGAAATGCGTTTTTGCGTCACATGCCCACCATATTTTAATGCCATATTTAGCGGGTTTCGAAGGAATATACTGGGTGAACTTCGTTCTCCCTCTGAACGGAAACAGTTGCTCATCAACTGTAATATTTTCATGCGGTTTGTAATTATTTTTTAGGTTTATCATTAACAAGTTCCAAATATCTCGTATAGGTGCTGCTTTGTCAGACTGAGTTCGGAATGACCTAGTACGGCTATCATCGAATCGTATAAACCGAAGTAAAATTTTAAACCTCTTCAATGACATTGTTGCGCGAAATAAAGGTATGTTTGTCGTTTTCCATAGCTCCGAGATAGCCTGTGCATTGTTGTGGGTCGCTCCGCCGCAAATCAAGATTCCTATGAAACCATCTAATTCTTCCATAGTCATTGGATTCCAAACTTGTTTTTCCGTATTATTTTTATTTGATAATTCATAAGCTTTTATAGCATGTTTATTTGTTTCACACACTATAATTTCTTTTATGTCATTTGTAAAAAACTTTTTGAATATCTCAAGCTCAACAACAACCATAGTCGTTGGCCCACCAATGTATTTCAAAACATTATGAGACATAAATTTCCTTGAAACCGGTGGCGATTTATACCACTTTGTCCCATCTTTTCCCTGGAAATAAGAATTTGAGTTGGTAGTTTCGGGATTTTCGAGTTCATCCTCATTATCTGCTTCACTTTCTGATGAATCTTCAATTTCATTATCAATTTCTAACTCGTCTTCAATATCAGAAGCTTCATCTTCTACTTTGTCATCTTCATTTCCATCAACCTCATTCTGAATTTCGTTTTCTATATCATTGGCAATTGCCTCTGCCAACCTTTCATAATAGCTAGGATCAGATTTTGAAACTGTTTCTAAGATTTTGTCTATTTCGGTACTCATTGTAACACTGCTGATTTGTCAACTGCCAACACAACACTAAAAACTAATTTCATAAACACAAAAGCACATTGATTTTGCTTTTTACACAAAACACAAAATTTACCGTTATAATTTGTTTTAATCTCTCAAAGACGAAACATTTTGTTGTCAACTTGCTCAATAAGCGCAAGCAAAGTTTTTTGTTTTTGTCAGGTGTGTTTGTTATGCTTTTGTTTTGGTTTAATTTACTTCATTCTACACAAAATAGTATAGGGCCTGGCTGGGCCCTGGTGGTACAAACATGAATAAAAATTTTTTTAGAGAAATTACCACGCCCATAGAAAAAAAATTTTAAGTTTATTAAAATTTTTTTATAAAAAACACTTTCGTTGAGGAATTCATAAAACACTTACTATAACCGTCTATGCTATCTATGTAAAAAATTTAAAAAAATCTCAAAAATGCCTGGCCAGGCACTGGTGTTCGCTTAAGGGTTAAATATTTTAATAAAATTTTCCTTAAAACATTCTTTCCTAAAACCAATTACATACTGGATAAACATTTAAGTTTCATAATATTAAATTCAACCCAAAAGAATAAAGAGCTTTAATTTAAATATAAACTGTAATGCAGTTGTTTTACTTCGAAAAAGAGCCAAAGGCTATTAATATACTTCACTTCAGTCACTGAGTTTTTTCTTTTTTTATTTTTATTTTTATTTATGTACTCCTTTCTTATAATAAATTGTAATAATGACAACCGCAATGAGGTCATATTGTAAGAAATTCAATTGAAAGTAGGGTCAGTGTATGGCACATATGGTTTCCGTACTATACCCAAAAGCTCAGTAAACCAACTTGATATGTAGAAACAGCAAATTTTCATGTGAGAGACAAATGCAGTTTTATATTTTCCTATTAAAAAAAAATTGAGGCTGTGTTAAGCAACATATGCTAATAGTTTGTTAAATCACCACCTTTTGCGCCCTTCTTGGCACTTTGTTCAGTTCTTGAATACATGTTTATATAAGGTTTTTGTTTCTTTATGGCTTTCTAACCATCAGCCTTCAATAACAATACCAAGTTTTAACTTGTTCCTACAAGAATCAAAGAGGCTGGTTATAAAAAAAATTATTAAGAAGAAAAGCTGGTAAGAAAAATCGAAACCACAACAAACAATAGGAAATTGTATTTTCTTTTTTTTTATTTATTCCTCTTCTGCTGCTGTAGTTACTTGGCCTAAGTTACCAATATTTAACCGTTTCAGCTCTGTTCAATAGCAAAATGTTGCAAAAAGTCCTATAGGGCACAATACAGACATCTGTGTTCATATTGTTGAAATGTTTATGTTTTATTTCTGGTTGTAACCAACAGAAGAAACGGAAATTGAATGCTAAAATGAATGATGGGTTAGAAGGAAAGTTTTCTTTATTAACTGTGCGAAGTATGAATTGTGTTAAAAATAAAAAAATTGATTTTATTTTCTTTGTTTTTAACAATGTTAATTGATGGCAATTCTGGCTCTAGAACATATTAAATATTAAACAATATTATTTTAAGTCAAAATGGCAGAAAATTTTAAAAATTGTTATTGAAATTAGAAGTAAAATAAACATTAATATTTAAAACTAATTTAAAACTTTATTAAAAACTGTATGCTGTGAAATAGTCATTTTCAAACAGTCAGGGCTGCAATGCGTACAATGGAAACAAAAGGCAGATCAATATGACATTTAAACGACGATAAAATTTCTGTATTTAGCACAACGTAATTTTTTAATATTTGTAATAACACAGCATAAGAAGCTTTAATTATACTTAACTTTTAAATACAATTGATCCATTAGGCCAGTTCAGTAATAGTTTTAAATGTTGAGGATGTGACCAGATTGTTAGCTGCACTGGAATGCTGGCGGTTGCTCCGGCTAGGGCATGTGGAGGATGTGAACATATTGTTAGCTGCACTGGAATGCTGGAGGATGCTCCGGCTAGGGCTCCCCATCTTGGCGGGGTTCTTGCAACAACAATCCTAACGTAATAGCCACACACACACAAAAATCATGCCAGTTGGAAATGAAGAGGCGCGAAGCAAGTCATGCAGCTCCTTTTAACACTCACATACAATCACTTTGGCTCTGTAGAAGCTATATTACCCTCCCACTTGAGGTCGCTAAACTTCACCATGGCATCAGAATATTTTTCTTGAAATGTCCCAAACGCCATACCTTACCTCTTTATTGTACGTTTATGCCGCACTTACCGCTAAAAGATAAGAACTATTGCATTGTTGAAATCACATTTTTAAACTTCAAAATTCGAAAACATTATAAAATTTTATTATTTATAATTTTGCTAAAAACATTATTAAACTAAAATGCCAAATTAAACAAATCAAAAATACTTGATTTAAAAAGTGTTATACAAATAAAACAAATTGACAACAAAATCTGCCGCCTCGGTCTTGGGTGTCGATCTTACAGTGCTTACGGTAACGGCTAAGCGATGCTTTTGAATAGAAAGTCTTGGGTGTTGCTTTTGCACTTATTTAAAAAGTTTAAATTCTGGCAATAGCTCAGTAAAAACACAAATTTCTAAGCATGTTCTGATGTAGCTTATTTGCTTCTAGCATATTCGTGTTGAACAAAAATTCATAATAAATCTTTTCTAAATCAAAAGTTATACAAAAATATTAAAAAAACTAAAAATCGAATTTCTCTAATTTTTTAGACAAACACACTTGTATCCATTTTTTTTTACTTATTCAAACATCTGTAAGTAAAGTAATACATAAATATTTTATACGAAATAAAATTAAATATTTGTTTTATTTTAGACCCATTGTCTTTTAAGCAGACTACTTTTGTTGGAAATCCCCATTTTAAACAAAATTTTTTCTCATTTGTTAAATTGAAATAAAGTATTAAAATCTGCTTTGAATGCTCAAAAAACCTTTCTTGACGATCAATTGCAATCTTTTCTCTAGCTTGTGTTATGGTAAAAACAGCAAAAAATTGTATAATCATATTGATGGACTTTTCTACAACTTTTCTGGGAACTGTAGATTTTATATACAGTCCACTCATGAATGTTCTCACGGAATTTCTTTTCCACAGAAAAAATTTTTCTCGAGAAAAGATTCCTCCAATTATGAATTCCATGGGAACAAAAAATAAAAAAAGTGGCATCATCGTAATTTGAAGGGCGTTATTTTGTTTAACTTCATATCAATTTTCTTTAATAATTCATAATACCTACTTTTTTCGATTTCTGTATTGCCTATTGTAACAACTTCTTTTCTTTGTACTTTATACTTTACCTACTGCAGCAAAAAAAAATTCTAGGCAAGGGTACTGCATGGCCATATAGAAACCGAAAAACACAGTAGCTGTAAATTTTCAAAAATTTAAGATTGTTTAGTATCAAAATTGCGATAAAACTAAAATTTTCAATACTAAGGATATAATTTTTGCGAATAAAAACCGACTTCAGATTTTATCTGTCTGTCTACAGCGGTTCAAAATATATCAAATTACTTGTGTGGTATTTCTGTGTTACAGGCGATCATCTGGTCTAAAAAATTTATATGGAACTCAAAAAACTGAGTGCTCTTAATTCAAATTTTTCAGACGATTTGATCGCTTGTACTGCAGAAACAGCACAATAAACTATTGGCGCTCCCTTATATTCCATTTTCAACTTTTACTTGTTATTGCGGACTTAGCACTACAGCTCCTTGTTAATTTCAACCGTTTTTCTACAACTGTTTAATAGTTTGGCAACTAAAGGGCCACCCTTTATTTTCCAAATTCAAATTTTATACTTGCTGTTATAGTAGACCCAGCAATCAGATTCTTTGTAAATTTCAACCGTCTGTCAGTAAACTACATTAACTTCTGGAACACCTTTTAGATTACAGTTTAAAATAAATAATACATTGTCTTATACCACACAAATGAGTAGATATTCTGCCTAGTTCTCAAGTATTTGTATACAACGGTTCAAAAAATAGCACTTTAAATTCGGAAGACCCTTTAATTTCTAGATTTAAATTATAAGCTTCTTGTTATAGCAGACTTAGCTTGTACTTTTAAGGTGTATGTCTAATAGTTTAAAAGTTCGGCCACCTACACAACATTGCATTATTACTATTGGGACACCTGCTTATTTCCAGATCCAAAATTTTATACTTGTTGTTATAGCGGAGTTAGGAATACAGCTTCTTTGTTAATTTAAACGTATGTCTATAGGTGTTAAAAATATTGTCAAATATGACTATTAGGGAGCCCTTTAAATTGTAATTTTAAATATTAATACTTGTTACTACAACCATCATAGCAATTAACATTATGTTAGGATGCCATTTACAGTTCATAATACACGTATGTAAAACATGTTGTATGGGGACACCCTCTAATTTTCAAGATCATGAAGTGCTTTTAAAACGGAGCCAAGCCGTAAGCATCGCCTTCCAAGTAAATAAGAAACTTGAAAAATCGATCTAGGAATGACTAACTTATGGAGCCACAAATATAAAAAGAAAAGCCACATTCATTAAATCGAATTGATAACCTCCTTCTTTTGTTGAGGTCGTTTAATAAAAATAAATTGAGTACATAAAAGTCAATTAACTCGTATTATTACAAAATTACATGTTATTATTATTATGTATATAATATTCTTTGTAAATAATTTATATATGTATGTCAGCACAAAAAAATCCATGTGGCTTTCCGAATTTTCTTAAAGTATATGAACGGGTTTGGACAGAAATGTGGTACACAGAGAAAAGAAATTCGTTATAAGAACCGAATTTTTTGCCAATCGAATTTTGTCGGTTGTGTTAATATCTTTAATTCGGTTGTAATAACTAAATGAATATAGCACTCACAACTATTTACAAAAATGATTCTTGGGTGACTATAAAGTATTATTGTGAACTAAATAATACCAAATACTTTAATATTTACTTTATTTTAAAAAGAAATTACAGGAATAAGATTATAAAATATAATTTTAATGTTTCGGCCATTCGAATTCAGCCGACTACTTTCTTTACATCATGATTCTTCTTTTCCACAAAGGTTCTTCAAATTTCCGTCCCATACCGCAAGTTTTGCTGCTGCAAAGTGTCTTAAACATTTTAGAATTTTTTTTATTTACAAACGTCTTTCTGAGATTGATTTTGTACTTACCTTTCAGCAGTATTGGAGAACTTTTCACCACTAACAATATATTCTTGGTTTTTTTATTTTAACTGAAATATTGATGATATTTTTTTTTTGTAATGTGTACAAATTCATTTTTATTATGTCAAACATTTTTCGATATTATAAGACACAATAGATTTTGATGATTGCAACTACCAAACTTTGGTTTTCAGTAGTAATATGCTGAATAGGTTTAGTTTGATCTTCCACTGAATAGAATAGATTTTCGTAAGGACACAAATCGATCAGGATAACTTTTTTAAGAGGTGTAACAACTAACATTTGGACGGTAATATCATTTGTTAGCTTTTAATATTAAAAATAAGTCAAAGTTATAACTTATTTATATTAAAAATCAAATAATTATATTAGTAATTAAATTTTGAACATATCAAACGAATTTTAGTGTGTAACTATTTTCTGTGTGTAACTATTTTTCACAAATTATCTCTAATTCGTTTAATAATAAAAACCAAAACAAAATCCATCTTGACTATTATTCCAGTACATATGTAATTAGTTATTTGTCTTCTTCAACAGAAATTTGCTAAAATTGAAATTTACTTTTAATCAAACGAATTATTAAATTCAGTATTTAATTTATTTTAAGCAATGTTTAAAAATCAAAACTTAAATTAAAATTGAAATGATGTATATCTTAAATAATACAGAAAAACATATGTACCAAAGTAATAACATTTTATTATAAAAAATTTAAAATTTATATATTCAAATTTAAATTAAAATGTGTATTTCTTATTCATTATTTGCATGTATGATGGTGTTTTTCTTTTTTTATTTTGTTTTTATTGCTGCAATATTAAACGAATTTTATAGAAATATTAAAAGAACCATCACCTTTATGGATTAAAAATATTTATATAAATATTTATGTATATATTTGATTTTAAGGTTGAATTATTTTTCAATAATTTTATGAATTTTAAAATTTATTGGTAAAATTTTTATGGTATTTAAAACGATTTTGCCCTGACAAACAAGAAACCATCATACATTCATGTAATGATAATATAAATACATTTTGCATGTGAATATTTTTGAAATTAAAAATAAATTGGTTAAAAATGTATTTTTGTTTTTTCTTCGTCACTGAATTGGAAAATATGCTAATATTTTTTGTATATTTCAAAACAGTCTCTAATTTTTTCTATTCTGTTTTACTTATTTTTCATTTAAAAACGCCAGGTGGCTTTTTTTCAAAAACTGAACAATGTATATCATCACTAAAAATCAGCAATGATTAAATGAATTTTAATCTCAAAGAATTTTATACAATCATATCAAATGGAATATTTGATACCAAAAAAGAAAAAAAAAACGAAAATAAAATAGCAATATCATGAAACACCTGCTACCAAACTTTACCCCAAATACCACAATATTCCCTTCTTTTTTTTCTTTTTGCCTTGTTATTTTGTGTGCACACGTCTGATTTTGTGGAAAAAAAAGGAAAAAATAATTGCAATTTTATTTCATGTTGTATACGTTTAAATCAATTATCGAAAATTTTAATTGAATTTTGCATCACAAACGTAGAATACAAAATAATTAAAGAAGCATTTCATACAAAAATGTAAGAAAACTCGGTACTGAAAGCATGAAAATTGAAAACATTAAATAAATTTAACGTCAGAGCCAGTTTAATGAACATTGTGTATGTGTGTGTAGTAGTTTTATATAGCAACTGCAACAAAACAAATATTTTATTTTGTATCTACAAGAATGTATAAATCCGTTTATAAGAACTGGCATTCATTACATTTGTTTGATGTCATTATATGTAAGTTGTTATATAAAAAACTTATATTCGTAGAATTAAATAAAATATTTTATTAATTTTTATAAATGGAATGTTATAACGACAGTAATTCGTAGTTATAGCAGACTAAAGAAACTTTCTAAAGTATTTATGAATAAAATTATTTTAAAAATATTAAAAGTATTAAAGATAGTTGTATCTGTTTTTGTTTACATACTTCAATTTATCCTTATGATACTGCTGAGACTTACTGCATTGTTTAAAATGTACGAATGCTGTAAATGCACTTTAATGGTTAATGGTCTTGGTTTATTCAAGGATTTGTTATATTTTTTTGTAAAGAACAAAAAATTTTATTCTTGAAGACAAGAAAAATTTTTACAACTTGGATGCTTTTAAGACTGTAATATGCACCCTGTGCACAATATAGAGGTTCTCTAAACATCGCCATCTCAGGCAAATGCCATCGAGGAACCTGCTGTATTTTCTTAATGTTGCGTTGTGCCTTTAAAAAAAAGTGCAAACTCTTCACTTTCAGACGTACGATGCATTATCACACTTATTGTGAGAGTTTGCCGATATATATTTATTTTCCAAAAAAAATTACAAAAGAAACTTAAGCACTAATACATTTAACAAAAAAAATATTCTTCGCATACATATGTATTTTTCAAAGACTTTCACATTGACCAAAAGATTGTACATTTGCATTTAACATCACTCGCATAAGGTATAAAAAATTTGCATATAAATCCCCAAAAATAGGATAAAAAAGGGAAGCTCTTAAAGTTTAATTACAAAAAAACACTTAAATTAACTTACAAACTAATAACTTAAAACTATTAAACAAAAAAAAAAGTACAAAATAAAAACAATAAGAAAAAGAAACAAATTCATATTTAACAAAAAAACAAACATGAATTAACACAATTAAAATAAACTAAAACTATTGGGCAGTATTATATACTATATTCTCAGTACTCAAAGAATGCAGCCTTCTATGATAAAATAAGGGATCTGAATCCTCGTAAAGAATTCCAGCTACTTTAATGGTCAACAGATCAACCGGAGATAGATACCTTGACATCCGAACAGCCTCCAGATTTCTCGACGCAGAGAAGCATTCCCTCACCAAGCAGTTCTCTAAGTATTGTGCGCCCTCTAAAAATTTCACAGCCATTTTTACCATGTAGACATCAACCCGCGCAAAACCAATTGCGCTGTAAATCGATCTACATAATGTCCTGCGAATCTCGCCGTTTGGTCCCATATAAAGTCTAAGTCCTAGACATGCGACCAAAACCAATCTCTCCCATCTCCGCAGCCTCTCCATCTGGTGCGAAAAAATCCCGAACCAAGCCGGAAAAGCGTAGGAGATGACAGGACGGATAAATTGACGGTACACTAGAAGACATACTTTCCTATCAAGACCCCCCCTTACGTTTGAGAGCTCCCTGATATGCAGAGTAAATTCTCTTGCTTCTCTCAAGAATGTCGTCGATATGCCAATAGCTTTCAAAGTTCTTATGGAAGGTGACACCCAGGTACTTAAGCCTGTACAAAGTCCCAATAAGTTGAAAAAAAAACAAAATCCTCTAATTTAAGTACTAATTTTATTCATGTATGAGTAAAAAAAAAAAATATTAAAAATATTTTATACTTTAAAATTTTAAATATTTAATTACATTTAATTTAATATTTCAAGCAATCTTTCTATTTTATTTTTATTTTCGATATTTCTCTTCTCCTTAGTGTAGCATTATCAGGAAAATTAAAAATTTTATTTTAATATAAAAACAAAAATGATCATGATGCTTTAATTACGCTTCCAAATTATCACGATTTACTTTGAAAATCAGTCAACAATTTGGACAATTTGTAGATGCAAAATACTATTCAGCGATATGGTTTTTTTTTTTGGCTAAGCGGGTTTGTTTAAAAACACAGACCCTACATACTCCGTTACACGCAGAATAATACACCATCGGGTGCGGTATACATGCTGGTTGCAACAGTCGACTTTATTTCTTCAAAAACGAAGCCAGAGTTAGCGTAAAGATTTTCATTTACCGCACCTCGATTAATAATTCTTTGCTTAAAAATATGGATGATAATTAGGGCGCAATGATCAGGGTGACATTTGCTGTATACCATACGTACCATCCAATTAATTGGAATAAACTTTGGCAATAGTTTTATTTTTGGAAACAGGCCTGTTTATTGGCTTCGAAGGTCGTTCTTGAAGTACTGATAAACAAGTAATAATTGACGCTTTTGAGGCCAATATTATTCGGACTATTCGTAAGAAACAGTCCAGCAAGACTCAATAACTTCGTCCAAAATTTGCGTACTAAATGCCGTGGCCATACGCCAGATATAATTTTCAGTTTTAATGCCATGTAGTGATGTTTCAAAAAACAATATTTTTTATTCAAATTGTATTACTTGGGTTACTTTGCTTTAAAAAATAGCCTCAACGAAAACGTAAAAAATGTTAAGAAAGAGCGGTCATCCATTTCATATATTCCCCAGTTCGTAATATAAAATCTTTATGTTTTAGTCTTTGCCATAAAATCAATAAAACTCATTATACACGCAAAGAAAAAATATGGTTGAGGTAACTATAATCTAAGAGCAACATACTATGGTTGCATTATATGGTTGCTAACATTACATAGTATTGTTACATTTGCAACCATATTGATGTCCAAAGTATGAACATAATTATGTTCAAATATTAACATTAAATGCTGTAAGCATACATACATACATGCATATTTACTTAAACTTTTTTTAAATATTTTGTTTCCCTTTTAATTTGTTTCCATATTTTGCATATTATTTTAAATTTTTTCTAAACTGTCAAGTACTAGAACAAAATATTTTTTAGCGCAAATATTATAAAGCAACAAGCTTTTAACCATACTTTGATAATGATAATATATTATGGTTTAATATTTTATATTATTGTGGTTGAAATTTTTTCAAGATGAAACCAACCCTGTTGTATTTTTGGTGCACAGTAACCATATAATCGTTAAAAGTTAACAAAAAATGTTTATCGTGACTAAAGTTTTGGTGAAAACAACTATAATTGGTTCTCCACAACCATACATTGTTACAAAGAACATAATATGGTTATTGTGACCATATCACAACCATGTTTTTTTTTCAGCGTGTACGTGAAGCTTATCACAAATCACAAATTTAAAATTTTTAAATTTTAAGTCAGCATATATAAATTCCAAAATTCCACTTTTTTCCAAGACTCTTTAATATTATTAGTCATTAGTATTTTTGGTTTACTAAAAATTTTAAAATAAACGACAGCAGCTTTTCATATTACATTATTTTTAAAAACAAAAAGTATACATACAATAAAAAAACGCATGCTTTAAATTTAATCCTAGTTTCAGCAAAGCAAATAACAAAAACAAAAACCACTTTAAACGCTATATGCAATGGCAGAGTACAATTGTACCATAAAATTGAAAAGCGTTTGAATGAAAAATAAACATTTGCAGCACAGTGAAATGGGATTTAGTTATAAACGTAATTTTAAATTGAACAAGGACTTTTGCATTGTCATTACCATTGCCACAAGTTCCAAAGAAAAATAAAGCAAACATACGTAAAATCATCAAAAATAGTATTTGCAACTAACAGTCAATTTAGCTAAGTAAATTTTTTTTTTTTGTGGTTTCAGTTTTCTCTGCTTGGGACTTTGGGGACAATTGCATTTTTAAATCAACTAACCAGCTGGACATACAAAAAAGAAAAGAAAAACCTCAAATAAAGACCACATAAATGCACAAAAGATTAAGAGTTGTATCATACATTTTAGTCTCCTTTTTTTATTTGGTGTAAAAGCTTAGAGCCAGCTAAAACTGAAATGGACTGATATAAAAATTCATTTTGTGTTTTTTGCGATAAGAACAAACAAATATTGAAGGACATTTCAGGGACATTTTAAATTATTTTTCTCACTTTTTTTTACTATTATTTAAAGAAAATGTAAAAGCATTTTATTTTATGTGATATCCAAAAAAAAAAAAAAGTTGAATGAAAGTGTACAAAACTGACTGGTTTGGTTACAACAATGCATTTGAGACAAGTCATTAAACTTAAGATTAAAAATTTAAGAATAAAAGTAGAAAATTTAAAATTTTTTTTAAATGAAATCTAAAATATACCTATATACAGAAACAATTTTATTAAATACTCTTTAATATCAAAGAGAATTTATTATACTCGTAACAAATAAATATTAATGCTTACTTTACAACAATCAGTATGAAGGAAAGGAAAAACCTTTAATTTATTATTTATTTGTTGTGCTAATGTCCCATAATATTTTCTAATAAAAATGCAATTAATTTGTTAGTTAGAAAAGCAGGTATCTGTACGTATTTCGCCGGTTACTTAAGCCAGCACAACAGGAAACCTTTATCCAAATTTTTAGAAAAGCCAAAAACATTTCCTTTAAGTATAAAAACTTCAAAAACGACATGAGAGTTACTTTAGAAGCCAATATAAAAATGTTAAGGCTTAAACAAAAATTATCAACACACGTTTTTATTTTTGCTTACATTCCCTTTTGCTTTAAGTTGGTTACATGCCGACTCTTAATGCCGACTTAAGGCATATTAAAAATAAAAACAACATGTTTGTCTTAATTTCTCAAGAGAAAGAAAAAATAACAGTGATGCCAATAGTTTCCACAAGCAATTGTATATAATATTTATTTGCAAAATTATTTATTTTTAATCTTTTTTTTCTTGTTAATTTTTAAAGTAAACAGAATAAAATTGGTACTAGCATTTTCAGCATTCTTCGCATCTATATGCGTTATAATCTTTACCTATTAAACCAACCAATTTTATAATCAACAATAACGAGGAATATTCATTATTATTTGAAATATAAATAAACAACATAATTTGCATTGCCACAGGTATATTTAATAAAAAAAAAATGTTTTAACAAAATATTTTTAAATTGTTTAATAAATATACATAAATATAAATAAAATTCAAATGAAATAAATCCTTTGACTCATAAAGAAAAAATTCGCTTATTTTAATAACTACCCAATTAACCACCTTTATTAATTGACTTGCAAATATTGATATTTGTTTTCAAGTAATTAATTAATAAAAATATAAGTTCATTAAGCAAACTGTGTTTCAAGGCATTTTAAATTGATAGCTAGATTGTTTAAATAAATATTTAAAAACCCTAGCATTTCACCACTTCAAAGGACAAGAAGTCTTCAAAATAAAATCTTTTTTCAGTGCTTTATATAAAATGTTTGTCAAAAGTTTCATGAAGACTTAAGTAAGCGTTAAAGAAATGGCCATCTAGACTTACCTTGACCCTCAATAATCATTACCGGTAATTTAAATAATTAATCGTGATAATAGAAAATAGCGCGAATAAAAAATTTAAAAATTTTCCGTTGTTTAATTCAATTTAATAAAGGCAATAGAAATCTTTTATAATAAGTTTTATTAAAAAATAGTTTTTTTATCTTTTTATATAATTTTACATTTTTCTGTTTAAAAAGCGAATACGAAAAAATATTATGCCCCAAAAAATATTCTTTTAATATTAATATATAACATTTAATTTTAATTGCACAACACATTTTGCATGTAGGAGCTAGCAATTAAATCACTGCCATTAATTTTAAGAAAAGTTAAATTTAGTTTTTCTCTTTCTTCTATAGATTTCTTGTTTGGCATATAACGGCCACACTCAAATAAAACGTTCACACGTGCTTAATTTTGATCTCTTTGCTTAAATGTTTGAAAACGCAATTCGGTTAATTTTTTAAATGATATATCCCGAAAAGTTTTCTAGACCTAAACTAAAACTAAATAAATAATTTACCTCCATTGGTTCTTCTTCACCAACCGGTATTTATATATATATATATATGAAATAGTTATTATTTCATATATTATTACGTGGCTTAACGTTTCATCTATATTTTATAATTCGAGATTTTGACAATCTATCACTTTTGTTCCATTAACTAATTAAGACGTTACTTAAATAAAGTATTATTTTACTTAACAAATAAGACCGTAATCTTTACTTGTTTATTTCCCAGAAAGCGATAGATTGAAGCGAAACTGAAACTAAAATTTTTATTCCATATTTTACATTTGGCAGTCTGGAAAAGCACTTTGTAGTCTTTTTCAATCTTAACCATAATAATGTCATATTTTGCAAACTGCAACGAATACACGAAATGAACATTTGGCAACTCGAATTGTTCGAAATTTTAAAAATCTTACAGAATTCTAGCAAAAACGTCTTATAAAGATGTAGTCAGAAAAAGTCATCTTTTTATTTTTTGTTTAATTTGTGTATTAAATTTTGTATATTTTGTTTTAGTTATTTAAAAAAATTTGTTTGTGATTTTTATTATGTATTTCTTTTTTTTTAATTTTACAAAGTAAAGAAAAACAAAACAGGAAATCGGGATCTTACAAATTTATATGGTAGCACAAATTTCCATAATTTTCGCAAACGTCAGAATGTTAATATGGCGATGAAAAGAGAAAGTGGAACTACTTTCTATACTCAAAGCTTTTTCTTCGTTGTTCTCTTTAATAATCGTCACACATATATTTTTCCTTGATATGCAATACTTTTTATATTGCTATGATATTTTTAATATTTCATACTTTTTTCTTTACAACATTGTAGATCCAGTTCCAGTTCCATACCGACTATAATAAAACAATTTTACTTAAATTTTACCTATTAGAAATTGAGTTGCATACAAAGCACAACGCGCACTAATCATGCAAAGAAAAAATATGGTTGAGGTGACCATATTCTAAAAGCAACATAATATGGTTGGATTATATGGTCGCTAACACAACATAGTATTGTTACATTTGCAACCATATTGTTGTCCAAAGTATAGACATAATTATGTTCAAATATAAACATTAAATGGTTAAATTTTCACTTTAAATTTTTCAAAGCATTGTTCCTATAAAATTATTTTTTCCAAAAACATGCCTTGAAAAATACGAAAGTCAAAATTTCGTATGGAATTCAGAACATGCCTGATAGTCTCGTAAGTGCAAAATTTTGCTGATATAAAAAACTGATTATTGTTTTTTATTAACGATTTGTCATAAAAATTATTTAAAAACATAAATTCATAAAAAATACATTATATCACATTTGTGATTTAAACACAAAAACAAAGATTTATATGCTTACAATACATACATATTTACTTCAACTTTTTTAAATGTTTTGGTTTCCTTTTTATTTGTTTTCATATTTTGCATGTAATTTTTAATTATTTAATTTGTAAACAAAATTTTTATTTTTTTAAATTTCTTTAACAATAAAAACAATTTCAAATTTTAGCTACCAGAAAAATTACTAAACTGTCAAGTACTAGATCAAAATATTTTCAAGCGTAAACATTATTCTGTTACTTTTATTATAATAATATATGATGATATTTTATTTATAATAATATATTATGGTTAAACATTTTATATTATTTTTAATAAGTTATAAAACTTTGATTGTGGTTGAAATTTTTTTTAAGTTAAAACCAACCGTATTGCATTTTTTGTGCACAGTAACGATATAATCGTTAAAAGTTAACATAAAATGGTTGTCGTAACTTAAGTTTTGGTGAAGACAACTATAATTGGTTCTCTGCAACTATACATTGTTACAAAGAACATAATATGGTTATTGTAACTATATAACAACCATGTTTTTTTTCTGCGTGATCATATTGTAATTCCAAAGAAAATATTATAAAAAAAACTGGATACAATTGTAACTTTATTGACAGTGTACAGTCAAATATTATTTTAAAATATTAAAAAAAAATTATTATACATTTTCAACACCAAAGCAACAGTAAAAATGATCAACTTTCTTAATTAAATAATCAAACAAAAAAAATGCTCAGTAAATTAAAAGCAAACAACTTGTTAACTTAAAAAGGCACAACACGTCTAGACCACCAACTCGTGAAGAAAATACAAAAAGAAAATAATTTTAGTTCACTGAACTTAAATAGCAAACGTGTTATAATAAGATGGCTTTTATTTAGATTTTTTTGCACTTACACTCATGCAATATATTAAGAGTTGTGCTTTAATAAAAATTTATTTTCTAGTATTTAAGACATATTTAATATTTGAAATGATGAAGTACTTACAAAAAACGAAAGCAACAAGAACATACATAATTAAGCGCATATCATAACTATCCATAACATCATCATGAAGTTTTAACATCCATAAAGCATAATCAAAATCTTAATAGTAGGAAAATAATGTGGATAAAAATAAATGTACTATTTGTGCTTTTATAAAATAGAAAAAATTTTCTCTTTTTTTATATTTTTTACAAAAAAAATTTGTGAACATCAGAGATTTTTTTTTGTTGCATTAAAAAGAAGTAAAGTATAAAAACGAAAAGCATTTTTAATGCACCCTACAGTTTTATGTCTGCATTAAATTTAACTATATGGTTTTTGACCTTACAAGCTCAATAATATAATGGAGGATTCGAAATATTAAAATAAATCTTTACTTTCAAAATGGATGGCTAGATTTTACTGAGATTACATAAAATAATGACTACTTCAGCTTACGAATTCAATTTTGACATTATAGCTTTCATATAGTATATCACGCATTGCATATACAATAACAAATAAAAGTATATTTTTGACTCAAGTAAAAACATTAAAGGCCCAACTATAATGTGCATAAAATAACTTAAACAAACTTAAACAACTGTGCAAACACATTAAATTATATGTAGTAAACTATAATGTACATAACATAACTTTTCGTCAAGTTTCGTTAAATGTCACTTCTTTAAGCAAGGTACGAAACTGATCGCACTTTCCGTACGGAAACAGCTGATTGCGCTTTGTGTTATACATTTATAAAGAAAAATTGTAATTAAGACCTACAGTGTTAAATTTTTAGTTTTTAATTAATAGAAAATGTAGAAAAAAAGAACATTTATGTTTCTGTCTAATTTTTAACAAATAAAATAAATTAATATTAAATTTATATGTATACCCTCAAATGTTTACGATATAAGCGATTAACATCGTTGCATTTTTTAGTATGGTTGGCCACAAACACAAAACAGAAAATAACTTGTAAAATTTTTTATGAAAATTTATTTTAGAACATGAACCAAAAATGTAAATGTGTATGTGAATGTTATTAACCCTCTAGTGCGCAAGAAAACCAAATTAAGTAAAATACTACTTAAACGAAAGGAAATGGTTTATAAGCAAACTTTTGTTCTAGGAGTTTGTATAATTTTCATTTATAAGGGCACAGGAGGCGAAAAATCCTTTGATACAAATTTGCATTATTGCGCATTTAGCGCAAAGTACTTGCCATAAAAAAACAAAACACACTATAACATTGTAATAAAATAAGAGTGTAACTTATTTAAAAATCAAAACTGTTTATAAACTTGTTGAACTTAATAAATTTTAAGGTCAGAAAAACACACTGTTTCCTCTACGCACAACATACGAATAAGCAGGCACTTCAAAATTGCACAATAATTCAATGCTGCTATAACGGTACTTCAAGAGCAGAGAAAACGACGTCTATTAAATGGAGACAACATATAACGAACATTTACATAAAACTGTTTTCAAATTTTGAAGCTACAGAGAGATATTCGGTATGATTCAAATTTGCATCACGGCGCACTAGAGGGTTAAATATATAAAATATCTTCTTTAAAGCCTTTTCGTTTTAAAATTTTGTTTATTTATATAGAAATTATTTTTGACAAAAGTACGAATTGAGCATAAATGTGCAACTGTGGCAAATAAAAATTTATGTAAGTACATTGTAGTCACCTACATTTCTTTAATAAAGTACCTAAGCATTTGACAGGCTTTTCGTTGGATTTTTGACATAAGCTAAAGCTAACTTATGCATATTATAGTTGGGCCTTAAGTATATTTCTTTGCTTTTGGATAAAGTTCGTGAAAATGAGAGCACGCATTGTTTTCTCTTACAAAGAGACAAAATTATATAAAAGAACGGGAACACAAAATTTAAATTTTAAACACAAAAAAAAACTCAGAGTATTTAGACTACTTTAATAAGAAGACTTAATTTCGATGAATCGAAAAAAAAGAGTGAATAATTTATTTCGTATTTATTTTGTGTTTAAAAACTTTTGAACAAGTTTAAACAACTTGAACGAAGAAAAAGTTTTTGTTGTTTCATACAAGAAAAAGAAGAACTTCATTCTCTTTCACTCATTTATCTCTCTCATTTACCCAATTTTAAAGTAAGAAAACAATTTTCGTTCAAGTTGTGATCCCACGATTTCCCAAAGTAGAATAAAGAAACAGACCTATTGTTCGTGAAAAGAATATAAGTTGAAAAAAAATATTGACAGGCTTAAGATTTTTATTTATTTTTATTGCTAATTTTGCAAAGAAAGATAAATATTGTTTTAAATAACAAAATGTAACATAATTGCTGCATCTTTGATTGGCATTCCTTGTATTTTAAAAGAAACACGAAGTTAATAAACTTAAGCCTTAGTAAAAACAAATCACTTGTTTATGTAATTTAGTACTTCAACAAAGTATCAATTCCAAGTACATTGAAAATCCATATGTAAATTAGTAATAAATAACTAAAATTATATTACCTGCATAATATTAATTTGGCTTAGTTTGACGTTAACTTTAGATAATAATTTAATAAAAAAAAGGTAATAAATAATTGAAATGGATTTCGAGCAAATTCCTTATTTATAATTTCAAAACCCTTTTTAAAAGGAAAAATAATTTTACAAATATATGCAAACGTTTTCCAAAAAACAAAAAAAAAAACAAAAAAATTAGACACCAGCAGAGTGTAATGCTGCTTTTTCTGCATCGTTACATCCTTTAACATCAATCTTCGGATCTCTACACCTTAGGTTGTGTACATTGTAAACATCATTTATTTAACCAACTAACTTTGTAAAAAAAAAATCAATTCAATATTAATTTGACTAGACCAAATCCATACACAAACCAAAGTAATTTTTCACTGTTCTCTCTGCATTTCGTCTTGTAAATTTGTCTTCGCTTTATACCAACCTTCGGTTGGTCACGAATACAATTTTTATTTTTAATCATTCTTACCTATTCCTCACGATATTATAGATGCTTTTTTATTATCCTATTGAGTTTTATGCATTAAGCATGAATGTACATACGTTGTGCCGTTTATGAAAAAATGAACTTAAGCCAAAATCAATTTCAATTATTTGTAATATCTACAGTTCAACTCCTAATTTCGTAAAAAAAATTATTCACAAATTGTTGTGTTAATTCGTAAAAAAAACAGAAAAAAATAGACACTAACGAAATATAGTTAATTTTTTCATAATTAATCAATATTAATTTGGTTAGACGAAGTCCATTCTTTTAATACTATAAAAGTTTTTTCATAATTAATCAATATTAATTTGGTTAGACGAAGTCCATTCTTTTAATACTATAAAAGTTATGTGAACTTACTAATATAGTTCGATTATTTATATTTATGATTATAAATATAAAATTACACTGCTGCCCAGCGAAAATGCCTATTGCAATTTTTTTTTTTTTTTTATTGGTTACCGTTGCTGATCATGAAAATTTTTCTATTTCTGTTATTAACCAAATGGATAATGGTAAACTTTTGTAATTATACCCTTCACCGCAGGGTGAAAAGAGTGTATATAAGTTTGTCATTCCGTGTGTAATTTCTACAATATTCATTTCCGATCCCAAAAGGTATATACATATATTCTAAGTTCATATGCATAGCGAAGTCGATTGAGCGATATCCGTCTGTCTGTCTATGTTCGGGTTAAAGTCAACTCTGCCTAGGCACCAGATGAGCTAGAGAAGATTTTAATGCCTTAATCGATCAGAAATAGTTTCGATAATGTTGCAATCGAAATCAGCAAGATCCATTCCATTCCATTTCTTTTTTCAACATTTGTTTGTATTCTTGTAAGTGGTTGTGATTGATGATTAAAATTATTTAAATTAAATTGGGATAACAATCTTAAGCAAAACTTAAAAATTACGTATAAAAACGCTTTTTTTGAATAAAAAAAAATATGATGGTAGGAAATAATTACTTCTGCCGCTTTTTTTAAACTATTGAATGGGAAATCTGCAGTATGGTAAATGTGGTTATACATAAAATGTCATTCAGAGTCAATGTCCGGTTCAATAAAATAAATTATCCTTTCTTTCAGGGGCTTTTAATTTGCATGTCGAATGGCGACTGATCTAAGTTATGAATTTGCTTGAAAGTTTTAAAAAATAATAATCGATTGTTATCGCTTCAATAACTGGTTTCTTCCACAAAAAATAAAACATTCTAGAGTTTTATATATTTTTTTTTTAAGAAATAAATATCACTTTTCTTAATGACCAATGACATACATATCTAACAGAAAGTAGTATAAAGGCTTAAATTATTTGGGCAAAGACATGCAGCAATGTTCTTCAGTCACCACATCTGGTAGAGTAACATTTACTGATGCAACAATCCTTATATGATATCGCAAAATATTTTAAAAAGCTTTTTTTAATTGGGATTTACTTTTGATATATTATTAATATGTATATAGCTCTTCTAATATTCGGTGTGTTCTGCCTTGTTTCATGCAATTTCCCGCATGAAAAAAATAATATGAATGTACATTTGAAACTAACAAAAATAAATAAAATATCTGCAAAAATGTTCATCAAAGAAAAACAGCCACAAATTTAAAATAGACATTTCATTGAAAAACATACCTATACAACATTATTAAAAGCAAGAATTTCCTTTATATTGATATTTTCTTTCAAACATACGCATTTCACTTCACTTCATTTCATTTTTTTTTGTCTGTGGCGCACATTGAATTTCCTACAAAAATATTTAATTTCCTTCTATTTTTTTCTTATGGGCGTTATGTGAAAGTGAATGACTAAAGAAAAATGTTTGAAAAGAAAAACATTCGTTCTACTTATTAACATTTTAATGGCGTTTGGGTAAATTATTTTAATATGAATATTTTCAGCTTAATAAGTAGATATTATTGTGGTATAGTCTTAAAGTTCTTTTTTTCAGAATTTTCATATTTATAGATTCTTTTAAATTAACTTTACTCATAATTTACTAAACGTGGTTAATTAAATTCTTTATGTCTTTTGCGACAGCATATTTTAAAATGCAAAATAGTTATTATGGAAAGAAAAAAAAAGAACGCTTCAAAAGCAAAATGTTTTCTTACAAATAAAAACCAACAAAAACACTTTATCTTTGCAGGTAGATTCATTATTGTGATATTAATGAGAATATAAAGACAATGAGTATACATTGTTAGATATTTTTACTCTGTATTTTTACGGCGACGAATATAAAATAAAGGCTTGCCATGTAACTATTTTTTGGCCATAAGCAACTTTATGAATTTCTGGCTATTCCTTCGCACTGTTTAATCGTTCCTCCTCTGTAAATTAAATTTAACAAAGACAACCTTAAATTAGTTCTGACTTACAGCGCATTGACTGCAACGCTAAATCCATTTATAGTTACCTATTAAGTATCAGCATAGCCATCGGCTGTTAGGCACGAAAGTATGGCTTATCTTAACTTATTGCTTGGCGCGGTCGTGATTTGTAACAGATTTTATTTAAGTTTTGTCTCTGCTGGAAATGGAACTTAATAAATTCTTATACTGATAAAACAAAATAGGATTACGAGAACTTAAAAGGTATTGGCAAGGATACTTCACAAGTGATTATTATACACACAGAAAAAAGATTGGTAAAAAATCAGTTAAAATATTCAAAATTCAACTACTACTCGTAACATCATAATGTAATTTTTATAACAAATAAAATATAATTTTGACATATTTATTGTGTTATGAACTAACAAATTAACCCTTTGCACTCGAAGCTTTTTTTCACTCATAATACCAGCAACTCGAATCAATTTTAATAGAAAAACCATATTCAGATATAAGTAAATGATATGCGCATAAAAAGAAAAGTCATAGTTGTATTTTAAATCTTTTTTAATTAATTATAGATACAAATGTTATAATATATTTAATGATTTGTATTATATATTTAATGATTTGTAATTTGTTAACAGAATAAATGAAGTTATTACGATTTGTTTTTGTCCTTATGTTATGAACTGAAAATTATTTGCATTGTGTCCATAGCGGAGCCCTCGAGTTTGAAGATAAATTTTAAATGGCTCCGCTCCGGAGCCCTCGAGTGCAAAGGGTTAAGTAGATCTTAAAGGTTGGTCACAGCAACAGTTAACAAAGTTTACCCTACCAATTTGTGTCTTTACTAAAATCTATTCTGGTTGTTGGGAGATGCAATGAAACTTATATAGCACTTTAGTACCGAAGTATTGGTAGTCAGAACCACAAATATCAATTGTGTTATTTCTTATGAATTTTTTAAAATAATAAATATTTTATAAAAAATATTTATTATTTTATTATATTATTATTTTATTATATTATTATATTTGCTTTATTGTTTGGACAAAAATCTTTAGTTTATTTAAAATATTTGTCAGAAGTCTCCTGACGAGTTAAGTAAGCGATAACGAAATGGCCATCGAGACGTGCTTTGACCTTCAATAATCAATATCGGTGATTTAAATAATAAATCGGGAGAATAGCATGAAAAAAATAATTTTTTTTTTGAAATTTGAAAAAAATATTTAAATTTGAAAAATATTTAAATTTAAATATAACTGTGCAATAAGACTTATTGAAAAGGTGAGTTAGACACATTTGTAAATAAACTTGAATTTCAAAAGTTTTATTTACTTCACAGTGCAGAAACGTGAGGCATGGAATTTAAAACGGGAGTAAATGGCACACAGAGAAAACAGAGAGGTATAAATTCGATTAGTATAATTAATAATTTTAATTTATTTTTTACATTAAAAGCTAACAAATGATATTTGCCTTCAAATGTTGGTTGTAACACCTCTTGAAAAAGTTAGCCTCACCGATTTATATGTTTACTTAAATTAAATTATTACTGAAAACCAAATTTTGGTAGTTTGAATCATAAAAATCTACTGTGTCTCCTAAAATCGAAAAATATTTGACATAATAAAAATGAATTTGTACAAATTTCACAAACAATAATCAATATTTTAGTCTAAAAATACAAGATATATTGTTAGTGGTAAAAAGTTCTCCAATATTGTTGAAAAGTAAGTCCAAAACAAATCTCACAAAGACGTTTATAAATTAAAAAAAAACTCTTAAATGTTCAATACACTTGGCTACAGCAAGACGTTCAGTATGGGATGGAAATTTAAAGAAATTATATGGAAAAGAAGAATCATGATGTAAAGGAAGGAGCAGGCTGAAATTGATGGCTCGAGACATGCAATGTAGTGTAAAATTTTATTCTTATAATTTACTTTTAAAATAAAAATAAATATTAAAATATTTTATTGTTTTATTTAATTCACAATAATATTTTATAGCCACCCAAAAATAATTTTTAAATAGTTGTGAGTGCTATATTCATTCAGTTATTATAACCGAATTCAAGATAATACACACAACCGACAAAAATTCGATTGGCAATAAATTGGGTTTTCATAACGAATTTCTCTTTTCTCTGTGCATCTAAATCGAAAAGCATGATAGCGTGAGAAAATGGGAATACTTAGCGCTAAGTTAAAAGTTCATGCTACAGTCATGAATTGTATTATTTGTTTTCTTTTTCTTTTTTCCTAAATAAAGATTAATAAGCATCATTTTTTAAAATAAAAATATCGCATCATTTTTTAAAATAGTTGGAAGCACCGCATTTATTCAGCCCCTTTAACCGAATTTCAAACAATAACTACAACCGACCAAATTCGATTGGCAACAAATTCGTTTCTCGTGACGAATCTCTTTTCTCTGTGTATATAGGAACATATTACGTAATTAAAAATCCCAGAAAATATGGATAAGAATACCTTTAAAGTGTTGGACGGGTTAATCTCTAATTAAACTTCTAATAAAATAGCCTCCCCGACAAAAATCTTTAAATTTGCTTGGATACACTGGAGGTACTGATTTAAAACCAAATAGTTACTTGCAAACTGTGCATAGAAGTGGCTGTAAAGGTAGGGCTAATGTAATGAAAGCTAATGTCCAGCCTTGTTTAACATAAGGCTAAGAACTACTTGAATATACATAGTAAATGTGGCTGCAATTGGAAAACGAACACAGACAAATGTGAGTAATTATGAGAGACTTTGCAAAGAGAACGAAATTCAAGGTGCCATATCATAGCCTCCAAAGACATACTGCTATATCCATAGAAAATAAAATACCTTTGAAATGTGTTTTACGACAAATTTTTCATACAAATTTGTCCTAAAATATATTTCAAATCTGTTTTGATTTTCTTTGAATACGGCGCATAATCTTCATGAACTTTATGTTGCACTCAAAAGTGACATAATTGCATGCACATTAGTCTCCTTGAAAAACGTTATAATGTCCACACAGAAAAAGAAATTCGTTATAAGAACCGAATTTGTTGCCAATCGAATTTTGTCGGTTGTGTGTATTATCTTGAATTCAGTTGTAGTAACTGAATAAATATAGCAGTCACAACTATTTAAAAAAATGATTCTTGGGTGATTATAAAATATTATTGTGAATTAAACAAAAAACAAATTTTTTAATATTTACTTTTATTTTAATAATAAATTATAGCAATAAGACTATACATTATAAATTTCATGATTCGAACCATTGAATGCAGCTTTCTTCTTCCTCTTCATCATGATTTCTTATTTTCCACATAGTTTCTTCAACTTGCTATCCCATACCGCACGTTTTGCACTGCAAAATAAATTAAATATTATAAAATTATTTTTACATATAAATATTTTTCTGAGATAATTTTGAACTTACCATTTACCAATATTGGAGAACTTTTTACCGCTTTTAATAAATCTTTTTATTTTTGAACTAAAATATTTTTGATTTTTGTAATGTGTACAAATTTCATTTATATTGTGTCAAACATTTTTCGATTTCAGAATATACAATCGAGTTTTATGATTCTTACTTCCAAAATTTGGTTTTTATTCCTAGTAGTAATGTACTGAATAAGTTTAGTTGCATCTCCATTTAATAGAATAGATTTTAGTAAAGACACAAATCGGTCATGTTAACTTTTCTAAGAGGTGTTACAACTAACATTTATAAGAAAATATCATTTGTTAGCTTTTAATATAAAAAATTATTCAAGACTATTAATTATTAATAATAAAAATCAAATTATTATATTAGTAATTGAATTTTTAACGTATCAAGCGATTTGTTACCAATCTTTTTTCTGTGTGCATAGACATGGTGTTGCTGTTAGTATGGACATAGCGACGCTTATGCAAGTGTCATAATGTCCGCACTTAAAACAATAATGGCTTCGCTAACCAAAGATTTCCTACATAGTCGGTCTTTAGCCGGATAAAACCGAAGATTTTTTCCCTTATAAAAATTATGAAAACTCTGTTCTAAATGTTAGATATGTCGGTACAAAACTTTGGGTGAAATCGATTTTGTCTCAAATTACCCAGTGTGCAGCTTAATTGATTCGTCATATATACTATGATGAAAAATGCAAAACCATTTTAAACAAAAGTTTTTAGTTGTTAGTATGAAAATTTATTATTTATTTATTTATTTATTTTTTTTAGTTATTTTGAGTCTTTTTGTATAATTTCACATATTCTGGTGTTTTAATAATCCAAATCATTTAGATCCTATTTTTGTTTAAAGTAGATTTTATCTGCAGAGCACTATGGGGTTAAAGCATAAAAGACCATTCAAAAGAATGGTATTATTGGTTTTGCACGAAAAGAACTATTTAACGGATAGAAATGTCAACTGATATCATAATTGCAATTTTTCATTTCTACGATTTAATCTTTCCACAAAATTATTTTAATTTACTTCAAGTTAATATTTGAGAAGACGTTAAAATTTGTAATTAATCTAAGACCGCAATAACAGAATTAATAATTTCAAATTGTGCTACTAAACAAAATATGATTTCTGCAAAAAATAATGGCATAAAATTTCTTAATTGCACTAAAATTTAAGAAAACATTAATGTAAATATATTTGTGTTCTCTTTAATATTTTCTACTTACAATACATTAATCTTTTGGTTGATATTTCAAATGCCGGATGAGCTATTTAAAACTAAACCTATAATAGTGTTTATTTATTTATTTTATTATTATTTATTTAAAAATTCCAATCATGGCATTTGTCAAAAAAGAGCACATAAAACCTTTCTTATTGCTCTACGATAGAAATTATTCATTTATTTTTTTGTTATGTATGAGAGTACGTTGTGTTCGACACAATGACATTATAGCTTTTTTTTTTTTTGTAATGAAAAATAAAAACTGAGATTGATGATGGTTTGTAAGATACCAAAAGGCAAAATCTAAAGTGTCTCAAAAAAGGTCATTCAAATAATTAGAAAATCTTAAAGTAGTACTAATCCATAAAAAGGCCATACATTGCATGAGAAAAAAAATAAAAAAAAGACCCAAATCCAACTAGCTGTATAAATCTTGCCAATTTCTTTAGCCTTAATTTTTCTAAATAAATAAAATTTTTCCTTCAAATATCTTCAACTTGGTAACCCTAAAATTGTTATAACAATAAAATTAAATAAGACGACAGTTAAGAGATGATATACATCAAACTTAATTTCCGTTATAGTTTAATATCAGGTTTTAATGTTGTTGTGACATCTTAATTAACAAAATATAATAACATTTACATGTTTGCGCATATAACAAGCAACAACCGCATAAAATCACTGTTAAAGTAAAATTAAACTGTTTAAAATAAGCGGGAAGTTTAAATATTAAATTGAAAATATGACAACAGAAAGTACATTATTAAAATATAATTATTAACAAAGCACATAATTTGCATATATATTGCAGGTTGTAAATATTGTTAGTATAATATTTTTAATAGCACTGATGAAATGAGTTAAACCAAATGTGAAATAATAAAAAAGTTCCAATTTAAACTAAATATGGAAAAGTAAGAATAATTTTTTAATTTTTGAAATAATGAGTATAAAAACCAACTGACAAATTATAATTCCGCCTAAGTTCACGTTTATTTTAATACCGAAATTTATGTAGAACGAAAAATTATTTATTGTTAGGATGGCATTTGACAACTTTATTGTTTTGTATTTGCATCATTGTTTTCAAAAAGCTATAAAGACTTAAGAAAAGCGTTAGTCCATTACAGAAAATTTTTATAATCCTAGACAGCTGTTAAATTTATTTATTAAATAACTTATTTCTATATCGGGTCGAGGACATGTGTTTTATCTTTCCAGAATATGCGAATAAATACAAATTCCTTCGAAAATGACTGACAAGCTGCACAATTTGGCAGGGAATTGTAACAGCATAACAACAGTGCATGACAGGCGTGTGTTGTGGCTTTTAGATAAAGGGGATGACTAGCTTGGATAAAAGGCGTAGCGGAGTCGTATGTGGATAAGTAAGCTTACTAAACAAGGTTTTGAGTAGTTCATGTCCCGCCGGAGTAACACAGTAGTGTAGCGTGGATGGTTGGGTTTGAAGATTCACAAGACCGTAGGATCAAGAAATATAGCCAGGTTAAGCTACAAAGTAAGAATACAGAATTTATAATGAGCCACAATGGTATTTGCATCCGTACGTTTGTCTCAAATGGGAAAAACGTAACAATATGATACTAAAAACGCATTAACTGTGATATGAAGAACAAAAGTATGAACAAAAGAAGAACAAAAATAAAATTGCATTCTTTGCTTAACCGACGATTAGCAGAAAATAAGAACAATTATATGTGACGAACTATTAAGTGATCAACGCAAAAAACTTTGGGTTATGCGTGGATCTCGTCGAACCAAATTTAAATTGATAAATTATAAATTTTCCTCGTATTACTTTTTTATACCCTTCACCACAAAAAATGGAAAATAACTTTGTCTTTACGTGTGTAATTTTTTCAATATCCATTTCCGACCCCATGAAGTATATATATTCTGTCTTCTTATGCATACCGAAGTCGATTGAGCGATGTCCATCTGTCCGTCCTTGTTAGTGTTGAAATCAAGTTTGCCTCGACAAAAAAATAGATATGTCAATTGATCAAATATAGTGTCGAGAGGTGCTATTGGAAATCAGCATGATCAGTCCATGTCTTTCGAGGCAACAGGCAAAACACCACGTCTATCTTTAATTTTTTCATGTAACTTGGAACAATAAAGTAACTCCAATCAAAAAGAAATAAATATATGGGGCGATAGACAATTAAAAAATAAAAAAAAACATCCAGAAAAAAATTGGCGCTCACTCAGTTTTTCCGAGTTATGGGGCTCTGAAAATTTAAAATTTTTAAAAATATCAATATAGGTATCATTTTGAAGCTTTTGAAAAGATCTTTTAGGAAATACTAAAATTTTTTTTAAATGTATAATCCATTAAGAGCCGATAAAATTTGTATGTTAAATAAAATACATGCAGTACCAAATTTTTTTGTTTTTGTTGAGAATGTTGATGACGGATGTAGCGACTTAGAAAATATTGTATTATACACGCAATGACAAATTTATATATAGCCAAATTTGTCGTGAAGGATATAAAAACAGGTATAGAAAAATTAGGAGCAGGCGGAGCAGGTGGTGTTTTTCTGCCGCCTCAAAGGACATGGACCGATCTTGCTGATTTTCAAAAACAGAATTTTTGTAACTGTGTCTGATCGATTTGCGGATTAAACTTTCTTTTACCTTAGTTGGTGGAATATCCACAGAAGCACATACGGACAACGGACAACTTTCGAATTCGCATTGCAGAAGAATAACGAATATATGTATGTACATATGTATATACTATATGGCGTCGGAAATGGATATCGTATAAATTGATATATGTATATATCAAAGTTAAAACAAAAAAATCGAATTTTCAAAAAGGGTGACAAAAGTTAAACGAAAAGACAAAATTAAAAAAGGATTAAAACGACTACATATTATCTAAAAATTAAGTTTAAAAATAAAATATAGAGATTTAAATGTATTTTTAACGCTCAAAAATGTCAGAATATTAACACAAGTTAAGAAAGCAAAAATTACCCTTTTAAGGTACAGTAAAACAAAACACTGCTGCCTGTTTCTCTTAAACACAAATGTAATTCTAAACCCATAAAAACTTTTTAAAGTAAGTTAAGAGCTTTTATGTTATAATCAATTACTATGATCTTATGTAAAATTTTAATATTTAAAAAAGTGTGGAAAAAAAAAGTTAGTTATACTGCTACCATATCGCTCCTTTATTGCAACATAGGCATATCTCAAAAAATTAAAATTTTGTAGTTACTTAGCAAAACTGCTCTTTTAGACCTTCTGTACATATTGAAAAAAAATCAGTTTTATATCCCAAGCTGAACCGAAGTTATAGCAATTGCAATTGTGGCAATTAGATCATAAGACTTATGTCTTGAAAACTTAAATCGCATTTTGCCAAGTTCAAGTGTTTTTGAGATATGACTATGTTGCAATAAAGGAGCGATATAATGGTTCCCTAACCTTTGATTTAAATAATCTGATGGCTATGTTAAGTCATAACTTTTGCCAATTATCTAATTAATTTAACATTTGAAATAGCTTAGTATATTTTTAGGCATATAAAACTTTTTCACAAAAAAAACATCGTATGTATTGTTATACATCAACAATTTTAGTAAAACAACTTGTCCAATTAATATCTCTGTTTATTTTATATTTATTTGAATTAGATATTAATAATTGTTAAGTATCCCACTGGGAGCTGTTCGTGCAAACACAAACGCTAAACGGTTGTTATATTTTATTGGGACATTTTATTTTATTTTATTTTATTGTATTTTTTTATTTATGTTTAACACTTTTTTCTATTGTTTTGTTTCTAAACTTTGTTAGATTCAACTGCTTTTGTGCTTGTTGTTATTTTTGAAACAAAATGTAATTAATTGTATAAAAACAGAAATGTAATGTTTTATTGCTGTTGACAATTTAAGCAGTTTAGTTTTATATATGTGACACACGCATACATTTAATTTAATGTTTTTTTCACGCATGTATGTAGTTGGATGTATGTTGGAGGTACAAAAGTACAGTGAGAAATAGAAATTTTTGACTTGAGCATTATTTAACTTTTATAACCTGATAACCCTTTAATCGTGGTCATACTTTTCCACTTTTGGGTATTTCAAAAAATTTTAATTTTATTTTCTTTTTTTTAGTTTTTAACTTTTTTATTTGAAAGCTTGCTTTAATAAATTTATTTTAAAAGCATATCAAATGTGATGGAGGTTATCAGTTTGACTAAATGTTGGTTTATTTATATTTGTGCCTTCATAACTCAGTCATTTCTGTATCGATTTTATTTTATGTTTTTTTTTTTTTTTTTTTTTTTTTGAGGGTCATGCTGCCGATTGGTCCCGATTTAAAAACATAATCTTAACAATTAAAGGATGCCGCTATAAAACGTACATAATTTTACGTGTAGTACTAACTATTAAGGGCACCACTTATCAATTAAAAAAAAACTGCGTATCACTACAGCTTTAAAAAATAAATCTAAAAATTAAAGTTCGTTCCCATAGGTGACGTTAATTGACCTGCATGACAGACACTTGAAATTTACAAAGAGTATGCACTTGTAGGTGTGATATAACAACAAGTTAATAATTTGGATTTATAGATTAAAGAGTGTTCTCACAATTATTGTAATTTTACCAATATTGCCGTATCTTTTGAACCGTTATATCTAAACAATAAAAAATTATACAGAATTTCTAATACTTTGTCTCCACACTCCACAAGGTGGTGTATTGTCTCCCCTTGTCTGGAATCTGGCGGTCAACACGCTGCTACGCCGACTGGACCAAACGGGTAATAGGATGATAGCTTATGCTGATGACATTGCTATCGTAGTCTCTGGAAAATACCTGACTATACTCACAGAACGGCTGAGCTATTCACTCAATGTTCTGTCTCAATGGTGCTGCGATTTTGATCTTAATGTTAAACCCGGCAAAAGGGAGGTTATGCTCTTCACACGGAGATACAAGATCCCGACTTTTACTGCACCTAGGCTGAACGGCATTGTGCTCAGTGTAAGTAAAAGTGTGAAATACCTTGGGGTGATACTTGACTCTAAACTTCAATGGAAGGCAAACATTGCCGAAAGAGCTCGGAAGGCGACCTGTGCGCTCCATCTCTGCCAGAGATCTCTAGGACCAAGATGGAGCCTTCAGCCTCTGATCATCTCCTGGCTCTATAAGGTAGTTATCGAGCCGAATATTCTCTATGGTACTGTTTTTTGGTGGCCCGCTTTCGAGAAAACGGTCAACCAAAAGCCTCTTGAAAAGCCATTTTGATTACTGGGGCTCTCCGAACTACTTCGACAAAGCCTCTGTATGCCCTTTTCCTCTAGCTACCCACCAAAATCCGGGTATTGCAACAGGCTAAATGCTGTGCAGCCAGAGTTAATGCCTTCTCACTCTGGCTTAGGCCGGATATAGGGCACTCTAAGATTATCGCTCGAGATATGCCCCTGCCATCAATGGTGGACTACATCTCTTCTACCTCCACTCTGGACCACGGGTTTCAGATCCATATTCCGGGTATTGTTGACATCTACACCGATGGCTCGAAACTGGACGACAGAGTCGGTTGCGGAATCTTCTCCAATAGCCTTGGACTAAGACTCTCCCTTAGACTTCCTGACTACTGCAGTGTCTTTCAAGCCGAGGTAATGGCCATCCTGAAAACATCCGAAATAGCGCTTAAAGACGATCTTTCTGCCCTTGCCATTCGGATATTTTCGGACAGTCAGCCACCAATCAGGGCGATTGCTGGTGCATACAGTTCATCTAAGCTAGTCCTGATTTGTCGCTCATTACTGAACACTCTATCGGAGCGATCACAGATTGACCTGTTTTGGGTCCCTGGTCGCAGGAATATCCAGGGTAACTGTGAGGCCGATGACCTTGCTTAATGGGGCACATTGCTTCCTTACGTCTCCTCGCTACCAGACGTTGGAATTTCTCTGGCAACGGTGAAAATGGGCATAAAAAACCACTACCTCAATTTGGCTCGCAAATTATGGGTAGAGGAAAGTTCCTGTTGTGTCTCCAGGCAACTGTGGACTACACTGGACCTCAAGCGGACCAGCCAGCTGCTCGGACTGGACAGAAAATCCATAAGTATCACGGTCTCGGTACTTACTGGTCCCTGTCTAATCGGCAGGCATGTTGAGAGACTCGGTCTGCCCTTTAACGATTTCTGTCGTAGCTGTGGCCCGGAGGATGAGGAAGAGACCATACTGCACCTCCTGTGCCATTGCCCATCCCTGGCTCGAAGATGATTAAGAATTCTGGGCTCTCCTTTCTTTGGAACTCTTACGGAGCTATCATCTCACTATATAGTGGACATAGCGAAGTTCATCCGATAATCTTCATGGTTCTCGGCTGGGTAAGGGGAGTCGCGCCTCCTTGCTTATGGTATCACATCGGGCTAATCGATTGTGCTCAAGTGAGCTTCGTCGCGAGAGGCTGCCACTCCTAGCTAACTAATACTTTGTCTGGCTTATAAATTTAAATTATTTTGTACGCACACAAATATCAGTGGCCTATAAATTTGTGTACGTGATATTCAGAGTTTCAAGGTTAAATTAAATAGCGGCATTTTTTTTTATTTTTAATTCCATGAAAACTAAAATAATCAATTTCATTAAAATTTTAGTTGTGAATGCATATACAAAACTTTCATGAATTATTGTCTTAAAACTACTTTATTAAATTACTTAAAGAAATGATTACTACATTGTTCTCTAAAATCTAGGCAAGATTTTCTACGCCTTTTACACAGTAGGACTTTGTGGTGGTGAAAGTAGATAAAGACTACAAAGGTAAACGATGAATAAACAGTGTCATGCAAAAAAATCAAATAGAAATTAAAAAAAATAATAGAAATTAAAATTGCTTATCGACCATTAAACCCGCTCCAAAAACTGACTGATGTTGCTATGTGGCTCAGCACGCCTGTTTACTCGCTCCAAATTAGACAAAATTACTTGTTATCATAGCCATTTAACAGGAAATAAATTAACCTAAAAATTATTTTAAAACAAAATGAAAATTTATTGACTTCTGTCTTATTGATTCAATGGAGTTTTCATTTAATCAATTTGGCTTTTGATATAAGACTTTCTGTTTTTCTACACAAAATTTGGGTAAAATCCACTGATGAGCTGTTTTAGCAGTAGTGAAATGGCCATATGGATATGCTTTCCCCGCACTAATACATTTCATTTTGGAGTTTAATTTAAAATAATAAATATTTCATGAGAATATAATGAAATATTTATATTTGAAGGAATCAAGCACGAATAAAGTAAATTAATTATTATTTTTAAACTAAAAACAGTTGTTTCCAAAGTCCTCTGAAAAGTTACGGAAAGCTCTTTATTATGGCTACTGATTTTTTCTATTTGTGGCGAATGAGAGCTGTCAAGTATTCTTATTTCAAGAAACTTTTATTGTTAAAGTAAATCGAATGCAAACAGCGCACGAGAAACCACTACAAATGTTGCAAAATACAAACATAAGGGCAAATTGTTATCTATACATATAATAAAACTGTAATTTTGGTGTGTCACGTAAAAACTGCTGGATGGATCTAAATAAAATTTTGTAAGGAGGTCCCTTAGAACCTTGATTCTACTATACAATACTTTTTTACCGCAAAAATAAGTCACTTCGTATAGAAAATAGAGATAAAAAGGTAAAAGCACCCAATTTTACTTTTATAATAGTAATAAAACAGTTGGAAACAGTTATATAAAAATACAGTTTATAAGCCCAAATAAATGATTTCACAATTGTGCTTCAAAAACAAAAATAAAAATGTATATGCTTACAATACATACATACATATGTATTTATTTTAACTATTTTTAATGTTTTTGTTCCCTTTTTATTTTTTTCATATTTTTCATATGCATTTTTTTTAATTATTTATTTGGTACATAATTTTTATTTTTTCAATTTCTCTATCAATAAAAAACAATTTAAAATTTTAGCTACCAGAAAAATTACTCAACTGTCAAGAACTAGAACTAAATATTTTTAGCGCAACCATTATTTTGTTACTTTAAACCATACTTTGATTAATAATAATATATTATGGTTAAATATTTTATATTATTTTTAAAAATTTATAAAACATTGGTTGTGGTTGAAATTTTTCTAAGTTAAAACCAACCATGCTGCATTTTTTGTGCACAGTATCCATATAATCGTTGAAATTTAATAAAAAATGTTTAGCGTGACCAAAGTTTTGGTGAAAATAACTATAATTGGTTCTCCACAACTATACATTGTTACAAAGAAAAAAATATGGTTATTGTGACCACATTATAACCATGTTTTTTTCCTGCGGTTATTCTTGAATTTAATGCATTTAATTTTTTTGCAATAGCAGCAATCCACTGTTTAAATTTAAATGTCTGTCTGTTACAAATCAAAAGATTAGGTTATTTTGTATGGTAACATTCTTCAATATGAAATTTGTTTTTCCAAGTAAGATTACACAGAGTGTAAGTATCTAAATTCTGCCCATCACGACTTTAAAAAATAAGCCTCTATTTATACACTTAAAACACGTCTTGTAGGGGACATTTTTAAAATAAAATTTTGTATTTCTAAAAGTAGTTCTTATTGTGGATATGGTAAAAATTATAGGAGTCTGTCATTGCCTACCACACCATAAAACCATAAGCATTATAATCTCATTTAGTTGGACACTCCCTGTTGTTTTAGGTTTGTTTTTTTTTTGTGAAAATTTTAAAGGTCAGCCAATAACACTTTAACAGATACGCATAGATGCATTCTTTAATTTTCAAATTTTATAAAAAAATCAAATAAATTAATTACTTCAGCTAAATTTCATTTTCGTTTCGAATTTTTTAGAAATGAATTTAATTTATTATTGCTTATGTTCAGTTTTATTTTAGTTTCTAAAAAAAATTTAAGAACTAAACATTTATTTCACGGAAGTTTTCATGGCTTTAGCGATGGTTGGCAGAAAGCAAAGAAAAACGTGTGTGACGATTTGCCCAAAGAAAACCGAAGAAATGCGTTAGATTGCATGTAGACTCCAACTTTCTAAATTAATATTAATTTATTACGAATATTCTTAGTATTCTTGTAAATAAAATTATTTGGTTAAAAAGTTGATGTTTACAATGTATACAACCTAAGGTAGGTAGATGCGAAGAATATTGATGATGGATGTAGCGATTCAAAAAATACTACATTACATTTGTTAATAATTTTTCTATCATTAAAAAATATTTTAAATTTAAATAAAACTGAACTGAAGACGAAGCTAATTTAATTTATTTTTTTTTTTTATAATATCAAGAATTACAATTACAAATTAAGAAATATCAAATTTCTGATCTAATAGAAGAAAAAAAAACATAGAGACGAATTGTTAACCTTTTGCTTTTTTAAAACTTTAAAAACCGTAATATTTGAAACAATGTTATGAAATGAAAAAAAATCTTACAAGAATATATATCGTAATTAAAATAATATTCGAAGTACATTAAAGCAAATATTTCTGTTTTTAAAAAAATCTTTTATAAATCAAAACTATATAAAATATCCCATTAACTAAATGCATTTTATTAAGATGTATTTAATTAATAATATTTATTCAAAATATTTAATAGTTAAATTACTTTGCTCTAATTTTTTTATTTCAAATACTTTTACCATTTACTGTATCATACTTTCAAACAAAAAAGCCTCATATAATGCAATTAAAAATTCTTTGTTTATGAATCCCTTGTGAGACATTGTATGACCTTCATCACATCCATATAAATTTTAATGCCACTAAATCCTCTAACACATCTTTTTTTTCATACACAAGAATTCGAAAGTGAAGTTTTGCTTGATGGTCATTGAAAAAACAATATTTTTTGATGTTTTAGAAAAATATTTTTTAATATTTTAAAAATGTTTAATGCCACTTGACTGTGCAAAACTTTGAAAGAAACAGCGGTAACAAAAATTATAATTTTTTTTTAAGACATAAACAGGTGCATTTAACGAAATTTTAAATGGTACTGGCAAGCAATTTTATTTATGATAGAAGATTAAGAGAGTTGTATTAAAGTTAAAATTTAATTATCATTATTTTTGTTTAATGTAAACATATGACAAAATATGCTTGTAGTTTGAAAGTTATTTTATCTAAACTTTTATTGGTTTCTCGCCTTTCGGAACTATTTAAAGTTTGCAGCATTTAGTGTTACGAAATAAATTTAAGACAGCAAAATACGCAATAAAACTTTATGCTAAAAGTTTCATGTATAACTGCCCTCTAGACCTTAGCCCGGGCAATTTTATTTGTAAGCAAGCACAGTGCTTGACAAAGGTATACACTAAAATAGAACACAGACTAAGGGACATCATAAAACTGACAGTAAAAAATAAAGATTTGCTACCACAAAAAACTATTACATTATTTTTTGTCTTTTCTTAAATTCTATTTAAATAAAAAAATAACAATAAGAAGTAGTTTTTTTATTTAAGGATTGTTAAATGTCATGGTGCAATTAAAAAAGTTAGATCAGGGAAAATTTCCGCAGCAGTAGAAGCTTAGTTTATTTTTGTTCATGTGCGTGGTAAGCAGAGCTGAAAAGGTTGTTACTGCCACCACTAACAGGAGTGTGGTATGTGCGATTCAAATACTTCACGAGTCATAGTTCAACTCCTAACAGCGATACAAATACAGATATATATAATCGTTACTGATAATTTTAAAGATTAAAGGAATGAAAAATAATTGTTATCTAGTCGCGGTAGATAAAAAAAGATACATTGTTAAAAGTGATTATCTAATAAAATATAAAATTTTGGTCCAAACTTTAGCGCTGCCTTTATTAGTAAGAAAAATGAATAATATAAGTCGTTGCTGAGTTAATTAAACTGCAGATAGTGATTTCAATTTTATTTAGAGCCACAGCATATTGTGTTCTGTATGGCTACGTGGATTATCAGATTTAGAATAGGTCGAGTCTCGCTGGATATAATAATGTCCATCATAAGTATAAAAGATATTTTTGGTACACTTAAATTCAATATACAAATTTTCTTTGACGAGTAAAAATTTCAATAAAAAAAAATCTTGTTTGTGCATTTATGTTTTTAACTATTTTACAATTTTAATTGACCAACAGTTTTTTAAGTTTTTTTTTTTATTCAGTTCAACTTTATATAAGTAAACATATACATTAGACTTGTCCTTATTAAATTATCATTAATTTCAATCTTGTAGCACTTAAAATATTTCTTATGGTCAGGCAAAGTAGACTTTTATCAATATAGTGTTTTTTTAACCGAATCACCAATTGGAACACCCTCTGATTTTTAAAAGAGACCAATCTATTAGCATCAGATCTAAAAGTGCTGTGTCCTGGGGTTACAAAAAACAAAACAAAAAACACAGACGAGTTGTTACTCTGCCTCTTTTTTCCAGTTATGAGCAACAAGTCACTTGAGCTTAAAATTTTCAACACATTGTTAATTTTTTGGATTTTGTTTTATCACCCAACGAAAGGTTTTACAGCTTGTTTTGGTATAATTTGGAAAACAAATAATTTTTCTCTTTTACATTTAGGACCAGTCTAATTTAAATACACACAAACTTATCTTAACGTACTAACATTTTCAACAGTTGTGAGTGATATTTAATTTTAATTTGTTATATTTCCTTTTATTCCTTTTAATGTACATATATCTGCACACAAGCAAAAGAAAAAAAAAGAAAAAAATTAAAATGATATACATATCTATTTATGCATGTATGCATGTACATATGTATGTATGTATACATGTATGAATGTTTCTGCATGTATGTATGCGAGTTAAAATTGTTTTTAATATTTTTGCAAACAATTGATATATTTTTATTATTAAAAAAATAAATAAATAAATAAAATATTTAAACGAACGCATTATAAGTCAACTAATGAATTGAAGATGGAAAAAAAGTTGGAGGTAAACAGAAAGAGAAGTTGTTAAAAAAACTTGTATGACTGTATAATCTGCTTTTTTAATATGCTCTTTTTTTATTCAGAGGAAATTGTTTGTTTTTTGCTAAAAAAAAATATAATTGGGCATTTAAATAAAAGTTTTTAAAGAGAAAAGTTATAAACAAAATCATAAAAAATATAAGTTCAAAAAGATTTTATATTTTCATTCAAGTTATTATATCAAATGCGTATATTTCGCTAGCTAACCATTTACCAAAAAAAAATATTATATAAACCCTAAAAAGAGCCAAGCGTATCTACTCTTGCGCTTCTTCAAGAGCAGCTGCGCTAACAAAAAAAAAAAAAATAAAACAAGTTAAACTGGCGCATCCAGCCCGGCGGATGGCATATATCGAGTATTGGATGGCCGAATAGGACAATATGGGTATCATTAGAAAGGTAATTTAAGCGGTTGTCTAATTAAACAAGAAAAATGAAAAATCTGGTAAAGACAAAAACAAAAAACGAATTTTTTTCCATTTAAACTTAACTTTACTTAAAGTGATTCAGTTTATTTTGAATAGTTTACAATAAAAATTTTGGCTACGCAGGAAATCTTTAGAAATCGAAACCTGTGTTGGACATGCCATAGAGGAGAAAATGTTTGCGCCCGGCCGAAGGCCGTCTACGCAGGAAATCTTTAGAAAGAAATAAATTCGTTTTTTTTTTCATTAGCAGATTTTTTCACTTTTCCTTGTTTAATTAGATAACCGCTTAAATTACCTTTCCAATGATACCCATATTGTCCCATTCTGCCATTAAATACTCGATATATTTTTTCATTTGGAGCGGTGCCTCTAAACTGGACTTGTTCTGCGGATCTAGCCGCCCCGAAAAGAAGATGAAGGAAAAACCTGAGAAAAGCAGCGTTAAAAAAGTAAGAGTAATATATTCGGCTATGCCCAATATTATATACCTTCACCATTAATGTAAATCTAGTTTAGAGAAGCAACTCCAATCACAAATGCAAATATTAGGGTGACAGAGAATTAAAAAATAATAATAAGAAAAAAATTTAATACTATATATAATTTTACATAAAAATGTCACCGGCTCTTAATGGGTTAAGGTTTTTTAAAAATTTACTATTTTCTAAAAGATCTTTTCAAAAGCTTTTAAATTATACCCAAATTGATATCTTAAAAAATATGGTGCCAAATCGTACTCTTCTGTGAAAAGTTCAGAGGTCTATAACTCGGCAAACATGGGCAAGTGCCAATTTTTTTACTTGATGGTTTTTTATTTTTTAATTCGCTATCACCCCATATATATTTTTTTCCATTATAGTTCAAATGATAAGGAAAAATTAGAGGCAGGTGTGTTGTTTTGCCCGCTTCCTCGAAGGACATAGACCGATCTTGCTGATTGTCAGTAGCAAAATTTTCGAGACTATGTCTCATAAATTGGCATTTTTAAATGTTTTTTAGCTCATCTAGTGCCTTGGCAAAGTTGATCCAGACTCAAACACTGACGGGCATCGCCCAATCGACTTCGCTATGCATAAGAACTCAAAATATATACACTTTATGGTGTCGAAAATGAGTATTGTAGAAATTACAAACGGACCACTTTTTGTGGTAACGGGTGAAACCTCTAACTTAATAACTTGAGCAAACAGCAAACGAAAAAAGCAATAAAAAATTAATGTCCATAATGGAGTTTATGAAACCTTTAAGTCATAAGTACAGCTTTTAGTTTTTAATTGAACTTCAAGTTGACTACTTTAAACCAAATCTTTAATCAAACTCCATCGAGTTTTATTTTAAAATCTTAAATTAAATTTGTTTTTGAAAACCTACTTTAAAATAACTCTGCTATTTTTTTATTAAGAGTTGTGAGACTTTAAATATAAAACATGTTCTAACCGGTAGAGGAAGGAATTTTGTCGGTAAAAGTGCAAAACGAATGTAAAACTTTTTTCATACTCACAAAAAATCTATATTTTTGCAAACTAGAGCATGCTTTAACAAATAGTGTTTGTGGCGTTATGGTAGAAGTATAAAGATTTTTATTTAAATCTACAACAATTTTTATTCTTTTTGAGAAATTCATTTTTTAAATATTTCTTAAATTTTTTGACAACGATTTTTTTAATTCATAAATGGGTTTATACTTAATATAAAAGAATTGTAGGCAAAAAAAAAAAGGAAATCAACGTTGAGTTTTTGTAATGTTTTAAATGCGTACAAGTGAGGTTGACTTACATAAACTTCAAGCATCATTTTTAATTTCCATTTATAATATGTTTAAATATGTTTTTATTACTCATTCAAATAATATTTATTTAAAAAATATAAATCAATAATTTAAAAAAAATAGTATATCTTAAATAGTTTAATTCGTCTCGATCCAAATACACTTTACTCAGTGATTCTAAAATTTTTTAAACCCTTTACCAAATACGATTTTGAAAGGCACTCTAATAGTTTTCTATGGCAGAGTGCACAGACTTTCTGAACTAACCGAAAAACAGAGAGGACAATGATTTATAATTCAACACATATTTTTCTGCGATCGGACCTAATTTTCTATGAACTATTTGATGTAAATAACAAAATAAAATCTTCATCATTAAATGCTTATATTTTTCTTCTTTGCCAAGTTTTTTTTTCGATTGTTAAGCCGGTAATTTATAATTCACGTAATATTGTACACGACTGAAATTATGACAATTATGTGTTCTTTATCATTCAAAATCATTTTTTTAGTACTAAAAATTATGTTTTTTAAGCATTCAATACATTTTATATTTAGTGTGAAACAAAATGAAAAGGGAGGTAGGGAGTTTTGTGAACATTGTTGTTGTAAACACTGTGATGGGAAAAGAACTTGCCGTAAGATAAAACAACACTCGCAATGTGTTATGCAATAGATAAACTAATCGGCCATAATTTAATAAACTCTTAACGAAGACAATATTAGAACATATTTCTCTGCAACAAAAATACAAATTACAAAGCACAATTCGCAATCAATTTAAGGCAAACACACTCACAATATGTGGTCATATAACTAAAGGATACGGTAGCAACACCTATGTATAATACATAGAGTTCATTAAGATCAGAGGAGGTATTATTAGTAGCATTATTAGAAAGTTTAGTCCAGTGTCACTTTGACGACCATGGCGAGATAATTAAGGAGTTTGCTTAATATCTGTGAACTTGATTAAAAAATACAAAAGAAGCGAAGAAAAACTCCATCGCTTACCGCTAAAGCGGTAGCGAAATGGTCATCGAAACGTGCTTTCACCCTCAATAATCAATATCGGTGATTTAATAATTTAATCGGCATAAAAATATCACGTTCTTTTTCGAAAATTGAGAAGACAGTTGGAACACATTGCTCAGTAGCTTGAAAACAATTTATTTTGGACATAATTTAATATATCAGGAACCCCTGAAGATATCTAACCGAAATTTTACAGAGGCAAAGCAGATGTGCTTCTTAGGGGAGCTGCGAACAGTGCGCCCTCTTGGTAATTTTTGGAAAATGCCATAAAAAGTTTATTTTTAACACAAATTTAAAATTTGTTTAATTAAATTAGTCCCTAAAATATCACGTAAAGTTTGGAATAAAATTGGATGATAGATTTTTTTTATTTTTAATTTTGGCCGACCTTAACTTAAGGCCTCGTTATGCGAACGTTGATGTAAGAAAAATTTAACGTATTTTAACGTACGGTCGTTTATGTGCTTATAGAAACTTTACAAATGTCAATAAAATAAACAAAAACAAAACATTGTGCAGCACAATTTGTTTGTAATTTTTATTTCAAAAGCTCGGAAAGAATTTAAAAATGGATACTGAGGATTTATTTGCTGATGTCCATGAAAACTGTTTTGCATAAAAAAACTATAAAGCCAAAATATTAAATTATAAAACCTAACACTATTTTCAATTTGCTGCAGCTGTTCAGAACAGTGTTGAGATTTGTGGCATAGTTACGGGCACTGTTCCGTACATGTAAATTTAGAAAAAGTACTAATTTCGCTTCGAAAGATATTTTACATTGCAATATGTGCAATGTATTGACAAATTTAATTATCTGTTTTATAAAATATTATTATGTATTTAATGTAACTATTTATTTATTATACTTTTATTAAGCAAAATAATAAAAACTGATGAATGATACAATTATTGTCAATACTTCAAAAGTACCTAAAACGGGCAAATGTGCTGCAATGGTACTTATCACATATAATTCCAGCACTATCTTACGAATGTCACGTAACAATGCCGTCAAAACCTATTTTATACAGGTTGAAGCGTTACGGAAACGTGACAGTTAATTTCGGCAAGCGTTTGCATTGTTTTAGTATATTTAAAAACAAACGGCCGTTAGGTTAGCTTACGTGGACGTTCGCATAATTGTACCTTTAGTATTTTTGGCGTTGTGTACTTATAAATAATCGGATAATTACTTTAAGAAGCTAACTATATTCTTAGTAAATTTTTTTAATAAGTTTTGAGTTTTATTTTGATAGCGATATTCGTTAAAAAGCGACAAGCTTTTAAAGACAATTTAAAAAAAATGCGAATGAAAGAGAAATTAGCCTTAAAAATATAACATGACTCCCTCCTGCCCTATCCAAATCTAGCAAAGTTTGAAACAAAAGGATTTCACATAATTATTAATAAGCGCAAGGCAGCAACGTTTGTAAAAAACAAATTTTTTGGACTTTTCTCCCCCATTCCGGGAGTTTATATTTTAAGGATATGATAAACAGCTCCCATACCTATATAATTTAAAAATTTTGTAAAAGTATATCGATGTGTTTTGAGTTTTTAGCAATTCAAGTTCTATATTTTTTTCTCAAAAAAGAAACGTGATATTTCCACTTTTTAAAAGTAAATATTATTTAAAAAAGTTCACATAAAATGTCTTATTTTTTGAAGATGCTTTAATTACGTGCACTAAAATTTCATTTTCTCATTACATAGTTACAGAATAAAAGCACGCTGTGCTCTTATGAAGTGCCCATTTGCCAACATTCAGCTGTCAAATTATTTCTTACTTAAGTATGGCCAACACTTTATTGTGCAAAAGTTTTGCAAACTCAACTGTACTGTTTCAATTCTTTTTTTTTTTCCTAAACAAATTTTTTTTACACAACACAATTTTTTCACATTCGCCAGTCTTGAAAACATTTAAAATTATTAAAAAAAATACAACTAAAAATAAAAGGATTTTTTTATTCTTTAATGTTTTATGTATGTTTTCATAACTCAACCATCGCGGTGCATCCGCTAAAAAAATAATTATTTTTAAATGTGTTTCCGCTTTCATCTTGAACTTAAAGTACTTACCACGTCATACTGGTAAATTTTCTTTTTATTAAAGAAAAAAGTTTGAAGAATTATTTTGTGGCACATATGTTAACGCATTGATATGATTCTTTATCTTTATAAAAGGCGATTTCTTAAGGCCGATAAAAGTTTCTTAAAGCTTAATGGTCAAATAGGTTATCAATTCAATTTATTAAAAAATTGTGAAGCCAATTCATAACAGACTCTACAGACGTCAATGCAATCAGAAAATTTTACATTTTGGTGCAGTTCGATGGAAATCTTTATTGCAACATTATTAATGACTTTTGCTATAAAATATTGATGAAATTGATCCGGGATCCAGGCATAACTAAGGCAACCTTCGAGTTCTTAAAATTTGAAATAAAAATTTATATCAATTGGCCTACAAGGGCATGCGATTTGACATCTCTTGATTATTTTCTGTGGGGCTACGTAAAGTCATTGGCTTCTGTTGATGAACTAGTAACAGCTTAAGACTGGGAGGCTTGATATTCTTGGTGCACAACTAGCAATGCTTGAAATACTGGTTCAAAATTGGCCGTTCATTGCCCAGATGAGACGTGGTGGCAATCTGGCCAAATGTCGTTTTCATATATATATATATATATATATTCTTTTTTTGATAAAATTTAATTTTAATTAAAGTTATATCTATTGTATTAAAAAAACACCTTATAATACTTTAATTTTTATGTGCTTTATTTTGATATAAATGAGTGTGTACGCGTCAATAACTATGAAATAATGGTTGCACTTGTAGAAAAAATGAAATCGCGCTCGCAATATTAAAAATTAAATTGTAAAAGAAAACTATGAATAAAATACATAATAAATATTTTTACCAGAATATTTTCCCTCTTTTTGTTGTTAGTTGTATGGTACATCATAATAAAAACGAGGTTAAAGAGAAATAAAGAAAATCAAATATATAATATTTATAAAAAAAAAAAAAAAAAAAAAAAAAAAAAAAAAAAAAACATTTATATGCATGTCTGAATGTTTCTTGCGTTTTTATAAAATGAGAGATGTGTTGGAAAAAATATATTTTAATTAAAAAATCCAAACACGGTACTAATTTGACTTTCAACACTTTAGTTCAATGATGCATATTATAAATAAAGCAAGAAAAACCGTACTCGCCCATCAACATCAACAACATTATATTTGTATTTGCAGTTTTTTTATTATTTTTTTATTCTCTAGGTTAAAATCGGATTGTTTTTATACCACATACATGTACATTTAGAGATACATATACAGTTATTTTTACAAAAACTTAGTTCTCTTTATGAATTATAGCGATAAAAAATTGCAGTGGTCATTCAACTAACCGACCAATCGTACAACTTAGCTGCCAGATAAGTAAAAGAATTTAATTACATGTTTTTTTAAAGTTGATTTTGTGCCTGATTATCGCTATAAACAAAGAGAAATCGCATAAAAAATTATTTCTTTTACCATTTGAAAGAAATATATAACTTCAGAGCAAAAATATCAGAAAAGTATTTAATTCATAGATTTGTTTTTTTTTTTAGGAAAAACTTTTTAATCATATTACACAGTAATAGTCAGTAATATATGTCGTACAGTCAACTGTCTTTTACCAAGCAATTTCATTCTGCGAAATCTTAAGACTGGGCAGTAGCGATATAAGGTTTCATCAACTTCACGACGCTGCCGATTATGAGTTGGTGATAAACAAAGAAAATTACACACAGAAAACAGATTAGTTAAATAACGTTGGAGATTATTAAAATTCAACCACTTATATCATTAATTAATTTTTATTCTTAATAAACTATAATCCTGACATAATTTCTATATGTAGAACAAAAAAATTATAATTGTAAATAATTGTCGGTCGCAACAACCGTCAAGAAAATTAACTTGACCAATTTCTGTATTTGCTGTAATCTTTTCTGTTAATTGGGAGATGCAACTAAATTAATTCAGCACATTAATACGGATACTCAAAAGTTGGTGGTTATAATTGAAAAATCGATATTACTTTTAAAAACAAAATCGTTTTTGACATTATAAAAAAGAAAAAGAAATTAACATACAAAATAAAAACATTTATTTATTAACTTTACAAAACAAAAGAAAAAACAAGTAGCTGTGAAATTGGCAAACAATTAACCAATTTTGTAGAAAGGTAAGTTCAACTTGATTAAAAAAGAGAAATTTGTAAATATAAATAATTTTTAAACATTTTATTTAGCACTTTGGCAAATATTTGGCAATATTTTCGGATGGTACTACAAATGAAAAATATTTGGAAATAGCAAGGAATCAGGAAGAAAAGGAAGATGTATTCCATTTATATTGTTTTCATCTGTTAAATTACTTTTTAAATAAAGTTTTGTAAAAAATTATGAAGTTGTTTTATTTCATTCACAATAATATTTTCTATTGACTGTCCTCTTTCTCAAATCATTTTATAAAATAGTTACGAGCACCATATTAATTCAGTCATTTCAACCGAGTTTCAAATAATACTCACAATCGACAAAATTCGATTGGAAACAAATTCGGTTGTAATAACGAATCTCTTTTCTCTTTGTATAAATTATCCAGCCTGTCTGCTTTATCTGTCTGCTTTGAAGTCGGATTTTCTTGCAAAAATTATTAAGGTAATTATTTAGAAACAGATGTGCCGTTTCTTATATACCCTTCACCATCTATATAAATCTAGTTTAGTGGAATAAATCCAATCAAAAAAGCAAATATAGGGGTGACCGAGAATTAAAAAATAAAATAAAAATTTGATCATTTGTCATCGGCTCTTAATGGGTTAAGCATTTTTAAAAATTTTAGTATTTCCTTAAAGATCTCTTCAAAAGCTTTAAAATTATGCCCATTTTGATATCCCCGTAACTCGGAAAATATGGGCGAGGTCCAATTTTTTTACTTGATGTTTTTTTTCTTATTTCTTAATTTTCTATCGCCCCATATATTTATTTTTTTGATTAGAGTTACTTTATTGCTCCAAATGTCATGAAAAAATTAAAGGTGTTTTGCTTGCTGCCTTGAAGGTCATGGACCGATCATGCTGATTTTGAATAGCACTGCTTTTAACACTATATCTAATCGATTGACAAATTAATTTATTTTTTTTTTGTTTTTTTTTTTTTTGGTTTGCCTCAGTCGAAGTTAGAAATGGGGGCCGAGATAGATATTGTAGAAATTGCACACGGAATGACAAACTTAAATATACCTTTTTTCCACTTTTTGTGGTGAAGGGTATAATAATAAAGGTGTTTGTAGATTTTAGCCTCTTATACTTTAGACAACTTATCTTTCTAGATTGCTCTTAAAAATTTATATAACTTTTTAATTTTTAAATTATTTAATTCATTTATTTATCTATATTGATTGTCTATTTATAAAAAGTTCCTACTTTAAGTTTAGAGTTTAAAATAGTTATTAAACACAATTTTGTATTAAAAATTACACAATAACAGTACAAAAAGTAATCTAGACTTAAGAATTTAACCTTTTTACCTGGCGCGTTCTACTATTATATTTACTTAAAAACCAAATATGCTTTTCTCTCTAAATTTATTTTACGCAAAGAAAGGAATCTTTTTATTTAAAAAATATGTTCTGTGTGCAGCTGTATCTTCAAAAACAGGGTGCAAAACATCGAGTGTAGCTTCGGCTTTAAGCGTATACACAACCCTATTCGTTCAGCGAAGGATACAACTAATTATCTGTCAAATCAAACATGAGCTAAGTGTAACCATTCACGAAAAAAAAAACTTTAAATGGCGGACCCGTTATAAAACACGTAATATTTCAAATATTTGTAAGGGGAGTGGGCCAATATGGGTACCATAGGAGCGCTTTTGAAATAAACTATCAGAATCGTTACAAAAATATTAGAAATCGTTTAAATTTTGTTGAACTTTTATTATTGATATGGCGAATATTTGCTTAAAAAAAATTTATACTTTTTTAAAATGTACATACATATGTATATACGTGTTCCGAGGTACTTGATACAATTTGATTTAATGGTGACTTTTTTATACGTAATTCTTGAGAAGCTTATTAATTCGTAATGGGTTAACGCTTGATAGTAATTTTAATAAGTTTGACCCATTCTGCCACAAAGTACATATTTATAAAAACTGTAAATATCACCGAATTCACACACGTCAATTTTTCTTGCAGCAATTTGGATTTTTGCATATGGGAAAAGTGGAAATAAAAGGATTCTACACTCTTTTCTCTTCCACAAAAATCAAAATTGCTGCAATGAAAACTGACGTGTGTGAATTCGGTGTATCCATAACCTAAAACAAATATCTAAATAATATATATCATTGTATTTTTGGTTGAAATTTTTATTTTATGGCTGCAGGGGGCCATATTCTCTAATTCTCGTAGCTAAATCTAAATCTCGATCGATAAAACGCTAAAAATAAATTATATCAAAAAAGTGCTACAAAATGGTATTTGTAGCCAAAACTCGTTAAATAGATTTTTAGATTTTTAATAATGGAGATTACGCTTTAGCGATTTAGAGAATAACAGCCAAACTTAAAATAGAGCGAATCGCAATCTGGCTCATAGCATTTGCGCTGAAATATTATTCCTAAATAAGAGCGCCAACTTTGTTCCTTGAACAGTTATGTTAACTCATTTTATTTTATAATATCCACTGTATAAAAGTAAAAAATAGAAAAACCGCTAGATTGCCTTTAAAATAACTTAATTGTCAGTACTTTGCAACAATAAAAAAAGAAAACCAGGGTTTAAATAGCTTGCTTAAAAATAGCAACAGCACTAAGATCTTTGCTTTGCCTACATATTTTTCAGCAAATAAAAAAAATAAATTTCTCAGCATTTAGAAAAGATTTATATACGAAGCAAGAGCAAATTCAAAAAAAAAGAAACGCATATGCTTAAGTTAACTATATGTTTCTTTTTGCAGCAAAGCAATCAGCAAAGAATTTATTTTGAAAACGTTTGCTGTGGCTTGAGTAATAAGCTGATGTTTGTTCCTTCTTTTGCTGTTGCATTTTAAGAAAAAAAAACACCATTTACTAGTGTAATAAAAACAACATTTTTAACATGTATTTTCTTACGTATTGTAAGTAATAAATATACGAATACGTTTCTAATGTTAAAAGGGATAAAAAGTAGCGAGTTACAGCAAGTAACAGCAAGAAACAGCAATCGTAGTCAGCCACAATTTCATAGTAAAAAGTTAGACAAAATCAAAAATAAAAATAAAGAAGATCTGATTGCTTCTGCAACAGCAAACGTTTTTAAAATACTTGCTTTGCTGCAAAAAGAAACACATAGTCAGCTAAAGGAAATGCGTTTCTTTCTTTTTTTTTCATTTGATTTTTGCTTTTGCTCCACATTTTTTTACAGCAACAGTTAAGCAATCACATATGCATTGAAAATAGTCAAGCATTTTTTATCACTGAACAACACAAACTAAGAAGCAGCCAATTTTACTTTCTAACGCACCATTAAACTCGGATTATCTAATTACTAAGCTTTGACTCCGTGTTATTATGGTTTGCTTCAAACATTTTGTATTTACATGAGAATTTTTAACAGATAGATTGCGATTTACGCGCTAATTTAGAACTGGCTGTAAAGCTGCTGGAACAAGTTTTTATGAATATCGACGTAAGTGTTCAAGATTCTTCTTTTCCAGGTTAATATAAGGTTTATACTTACAAAAATTTCTATATACATATGAATATACAATATTTGAAGGAGAAAGTTTAACAAAAAACTCTATTTGATTTATAATTAAAACTATTTAAACTACTACTAAAGTGTAGACTAAAAAAAAATTTAAATTATTTAATACTTTTAAAGCTCTGTCAAAAAAGAGAACCTGCAATAAACAACCCAGTTATTTTGCCTTTATTGAAGTCATCTTGCAGCTTGTGTATTTGTTAAACAAACACACATCCGCCATTAATTCCTGCATTTATTTACCTTTTTCTTACAATTTCACATTATTTATGTATGTAAGTGTTTTACTCTTCTTTTTTTATATATTTCCTTTTTTATTAATATTATTTTTTTACTGTTTATAATTATGGTTTACTTTTAGTTGAAAGCATCATTTAATTTTTCTTTTTTTTTAATTAAAAAAGAATATGTTTTTTTCATTATTTTTAATTGCCGAATTTGTATTTAACTTTTTACGTTTATGCTGGGCAAGTAAATATGTATTTATTTATATATTTTTATAATAAATAAAAGTTATACTAAAATGAAAATGGCAAGAACAACAAAATAAAGTAATATTTGTTGCCTCTGCCAAAAAAAAGTTAAGAATTGCCATTATTTTTGCGTCCGGCATTATAATAACATGTGATGAAAAACAGTCATTTAAGTTTATTTTAATTGCTATAACAAAATTAACTTTAAAAAACGTACATGTGAATTTGTTTTAAATAAAAATAGTTGCCTTCATCATCAGAATTAAAAGTTTAAAAGAAATATATTTTTTTAGGACATTTAAAAATAATTGAAAAGTAAACGGTTGTTTCAAGTTAAACTTAATGAAATATTCATGAATGCTATATATTACGAACATAGCCGTAGACAATACTTTTAGTTATTTTAGTTATATTTAAATCTGATCATTTTATGAGTTATTCTTCTAGACTTTGAGGTTGGGATTTTTATAACCATACGATTATCAAAGTTGTTCTAAGTTCTCAAAACTTTTGTCAACATTGAATAATTATTTGGAGCAAATGTGTACTAATTTTTTCATCATCTTTATCTATTTATCTATCTATCTATCTATCTATCTACCTATCTATCTATCTATCTATCTATCTATCTATCTATCTATCTATCTGTCTAACTTTATAAAGCATGAAATGTAAAGTTAAATTATATTATTAATTATTCCCGTGTTTTTAATTTTTAAATATTAAAATTGCAAGTGCCTGTGCATTAAAGAAAGAATTAAATAACGTAGTGTTTTGTTGTTTTTATTTTTCAACATCTTTAAACTGTATAAAAGAGCAGAAAAAAAGTCTGCCGTATGCAGTGTATAAAGAAAAATAAAATCAAAGTTGATTATTGTTGTTTTTGCTTGAACTTTGATTTTTTTCTTTTCTTTATGGTTTGGACAAAAATCTTTAGTTCATTTAAAATATTTGTGAGAAGTTTCCTGACGAGCTAAGTAAGCGATAGCGAAATGGCCATCGAGACGTGCTTTCACCTTCAATAATCTAAACCGGGAAAATAGCACGATAAATTTAAAGTTAAATTATATTTTTAATTATTCCCGTGTTTTTAATTAAATATGAAATGTGTTTGTTTGTCGGAAAGCTATGGCTGCCTAAGCCAGTGGAAAGATCTTGGTGAAATTTTCACTGCTTGTTATCAGACATGTGGCTGGTAAAAGAGGATAAATATTTTATTTTTATTTCAAGTAGGCAGGCGCTTTCCCTACGAAGTGTTACTTGGTAAATGTAATATGTATCCTTTTCAAATTTTCTTTTAATAACACACTTATTAATATGTATTACGTAGCGAAGAAATGGCAGGATTAGAATTATGGACGTAATACCTTCCATACAAAGTGAAAATAGTATTATCGTTAAGCTAGAGAACTACAAAAGATTGAAACTTTGCACAAATAACTCTGCTGTTCATGTGCATAGTTGTAGAAATAATTATCCAAATTGAAACAGTAGGCGTGGTACCTCATATACAAAGTAAAAAATTATTATCAAGTATCTAGAGAATTAAAACTCGTAAAGTCCTGAATTTTTTAACAAGAAACTATTTATTAATGTGCATTGTCTACCGAAACACTAGATGGATTTGGACAGTAACTATTATACTTTCCACACTAAGTGCAAAAGTTTCTGTAAGTAAAAAGGTCTTAAAATTTCCTATAAGTAACTTCCATATTAGTGGGCATATTCAAATAAAAACTGCCTGAATTGGAAGGGTGGTTATGGTACGCAAATTCTCATTGGGGTAGAGAAGTGCATCGAGAATAGCCAGTATAACATCTATTATGAATTTTACAGTAAAAATTACCGCGCGTGATTTCTCATATTCATATTCGAAATAGTATCAATTATTAAAAAAGAATTAAAAGATTTCTATAGGAAAATAATACCAGTATGGCAAATTTTCATCTGCATCTTTTTCGGTTAAAAGTTAAAAGATATGGCCAGATTTGTCAAATATTTGACCAAAAAGCCTAAACCACTAAATTATTGGAAAATCTTAAATACTTATTAAGCAATATAAGATTCTACTCAATATAAAAGGTAAGATTTTATACTTGTTACGTTATACATCGTCAATCGTAATGATACGTTCCATGAATAAACATATGTAAAAATAGTGATTATATTTATTTGTTCAAATATATATCTTACCGCGCCTTTACCAATTTGCTTTTTCAAATACTTTTATTATTAAAATTTTCAGTAGAGTTCATTTAACCCATTTTATGCTGACTGTAACAAAATAATAACACTTGAATATTATATAGAAAACAATAAGAGATTCGACTTTAGTTTTAGAAAGTATAAAAGTTATGAAAATTATATATATGAATAAATGATTAAGACATAAAACTTTTGGGTGTTCTTAGATAAATTAAAAAAATTGCTGATTCTGTAGCTATTGTTTGCTTCAAATACTAACAAAAACATTTTAGAAAATAATGCAAGAAAATTATATTAAAAAAAAACGAATTCAATAAAAAGCTATTTGACTTTAGGGCCAGTTTCACGATGTCGCAATCGTTCGTTCGAACAATTACATTCAAAACAAAAACAAATTCTAAAAAATTGTTTTTGTTTTAAGTGTAACTATGCGAACGAACGAACGATTGCGACATCGTGAAACTGGCCCTTTACGTTTATACGCTTTTTAATCAGGACTGTTCTGAGAAACCCAAATCGCTTAAAACTTGTGATGCAAGTTGAAACCGCATGAAAGTTGTTCTGCAGTTCGCAATCGCAAGAAACTTGGTGAATTCAAATCAAAAGTACTTACTGAAGTAAACTAAGCGGTTGAACGTATGGTCGGTAATCAAATAATATATTGGGTATTTATTTGGGGTATTTCAATATTAAATGTGGGATTTAAGTATACGATTTAAGATCTCAACGTGTATTTTATAATTAAAAAACTATTTTTTTAAATACTGATTATGACAGATGCTAAATGACATATCACAAATAATAAATCAATTTGTCCCTAAAATATTTCTTGCTTTTGTGTTATTTTTTAAATTATTAATATCCCTTGAATAAAATATCCATTGGATTAAAATAATCTCAAAACTTCCATTTTTTAATGTTTCCTTTTTTTAATTGCATGTTTTTTTAAATTAAATTAGACAAGGAAGCTGCCTGGATTTTGTTTTGTATCCCTATTATGTTTTACAACTCAACTTCTCAAAACTTCGTGAACTCCTTAGTGCAAGGTAAGAACAATTTTTTGTTTTTTATTTACAGCAATTTTATGCGTCTTTCATAATTTTTATGAATCCTCTTCTTTAATTGATCAAATTTTTTTAGTATACGCTTTGTTTTTTTTTTCTTTTATTTTTAGAGCTTTAGATGCTCTTTCTCTAATTTTAGATTCAGCGGACATTTTTTGTTATTTGTAACAAGGATGAAGTTGGACAGTTTAAGAGGCATGCTATTTGAAGTTCACCTTCCGTAAACGACGCTGTATTGCCTTTGTCTCCTACTTGTTTATCCATTGCCGGTGAAAAACATGACCGCCAGGTGCAACCTGCTCCCTTATTTGGATTAGTTGCGCCATACTTTTCTCTAGTGTTTTCATTAAAACTTCTTCTGAAGGACCACACTACCAGTTGCAAAATCATTTTTCCTGTTGTAGGCAAGCTTTCTTCTCAAGTTTGCCTTCTATAGTGTATCAAAACCTACAAAAAAGTAATTTTAATTAAAATTTTTTTTATTGATTCATGTTCAAGACAACCATGCGTTTGCAGTTCTCAGCGGTGGTTATAAGCTCTTCAGTTCTAAAGCAAATTGCTCCCACATTTTTTTGATTTTCATTTTGCTGGATGCAAACTGCAGCTTGCCTCGTCCAGTATAGAGATGCCTTTCCTTCTGATCTGCAAGTTTTTCAAACTAGAGCTTTGTTGCAATTTCATTTTTTTATTTTTTTTTTTTTATTTGTTCAAAATCTGTGAATAGTTAAGTATTTAAAGACAAATAAAAAACACTTTACTTACCCGCTTTCCATTTTTCTTTTTTAATTTGAAACAACTAATACTGATGGGTTGATACTTTTGTAAACCGCACTTATACAGAGTTGTAAACGGCGATACCACAAGAAAGTTGCAACACAATGTAATTTCAACTTTAATTTTTTTTTTCTGCTTGAGTTGTAATTGATAATACAAAATTGCAAAATCCTAACTAATTTAGAGTTGAGTTGTAAGCCCTAATAGGGGTATTAGTTTTATTTTGTTTCTGTTTTATTCTGTTTCTGTTTTGCACCGAAAAATCATTTTTTTTTTTTCGAACAAAAGTTTGAAAAAAAAATCGCAAGCAAAACGCGTGAGTTTCAGAACATATAAAAAAAAGTTGGCATTTATAAAATCACATGCGATATGAAAAACATGCAAGTGTTACAACATGCCTGAATAATTCTTCTTATTCTTAAATTTATTTAAATTGATGAACAAATCAAAAAACCGACGCAGAAACGCAAGTACACTGAAATTATTAATACATCACTTCTTTTTTCTCTTGATTTTTTTATTGGACTTAGTATATTGTTCTCTTGCTTAAACTCCCAAATACCATGATTAGACAGATTGTTAAAAGGTTAAAAGGTATTGTTGATACTTAGCGATATAGTATAAAATTCTGGTAATTTTATTCGATTGTTTTTTGTCTTAAAAAAATTCGAAAATTCATTTAAACTTTGGTCACCGTAAGAAAAATGTTCTTAAAATACATTAATTTAGAAAAAAAAACACCATAAGTAAGTGAATAGCAGATGGATATAAGTTTATTTTGTTGAGATGTTTTCTGCTTCGAAATAGAAAAAACCAATTGCGAGAAAAAAATATGGAGTATATTTGAAAAAATCAAATTAGCCTTAATAGTTTTTTAAGGAAATTTCATTTTTTAAAGGTTTAAAATAAAATACTTAAATTCTATAAAAACATAATTTTTTTCATTATTAAACAAACGCTAAAATTTGAATAAGAAAGAACTTAATAAATTAATGTGTTTTGAGAAACTAAATGAATAGAAATTCCAGATGACTAAACATGTATGAATGTTAGCTAAAATGGCTTAATTTCATTAACAGCATAATCAGTTGTCAAACAAATCTGTATATTCTATTTATAAAGAAATTTAATTGATAATACTTTTAAGAAGTAAAAAGAATGCTTTTCCATGAAATTCGAATCCTTAATTAAATTCACATGTCAAAGAACTATCAGAGAGTAAAATTATTCGCCAATCATTTTAATTAAGCAGCGAATTTAAAAACATTTTTTATTAAAAAAATGGCTTGTAAAGAGACAAATAAGCATGCTTCAACGTTTGAATACGATTGCCTTCTGGTTATATAGAAATATTCATTCTTTTTTGGAAAATGAATTTAAGAAAAAATACAACTGAAAAAAATCCGTTTTTCACTTATTAAATGAAAAAGTTTTTTTTTCGTATCACAAGAAAATATAACAAGTAAAAAATACTTTAGTTGAATGAGCAGAAACTTAAATGCCCTATACCTAGTTTGCATTTATTCCAAAAATTACTATATGAATTTCAAGAATCACAGTCTGCCTTCAAATTGATAAAGACCAGCTTTCTGCACAAATTTAAATGGAAAAGCAAGAAGGTATTGAATGCTATATATAAAAGTCGGGAGAACAGAGTTTTAGTTAAAAAAATTTATCGCCAAAATAACTCCCATTGAATAAATCCCAACAAGTGTGCAATAGATAATTTGTTTTTTTTTAACTCTAATTGCCAAAATTATATTAAAAGAAATTATCACCTTAACTTATTGCTTTAAAGTTTGATATGTGTAGATGTTTGTTAATCCATCACATCTAAACGGATAAAAGAAGTTTGACAATATCTACGCCATACAGATTTTTAGCCGGAAACTCGTGCAGAGTATGTTTTTTTATACCCTTCACCACAAAAAGTGGAAAAAGGGACCCCATATATTCTGACTTCTTATGCATGCTCGCCCGTCTGTCCGTCCGTGTTAGTGTTGAAATCAAGTTCAGCGATGCAAGCAAAAAAAAATATGTCAATCGAGCACATATAGTGTCGAAAGAGGTGCTAATGGAAATCAGCGTGATAAGTCCATGTCCTTCGAGGCAGCAGGCAAAATACCACGCCTACCTTTAATGACATATTTGGAACAATAAATTAACTCCACTCAAAAAAATAATTATATGGGACGATAGAGAATTAAAATATAAGAAAAAAACGTCAAAAGAAAAAATTGGCGCTCGCCCATATTTTACGAGTTACGGGGCTCTAAAATTTTGGAAATTTTTTTAAATATCAATGTGGGTATTATTTTAAAGCTTTTGAAGAGATATTTAAGAAAATACGAAAATATTTAAAAATGCTTAACCTATTAAGAGCCCATGTCATTTTGATGTAAAATTACATACACACAGTGCCAAATTTTTTAATTCTCTGTCATCCCAATAAATTTCATTTTTGGTTGGAGTTACTTCACTAAACCAGATTTACATAGATGGTGAAGAGTATATAAGATTCGGCATAGCCGGATATAGCAGTCTTACTTGTATTTACCAGAGTGGATGTTACAAATAAATGCAAGAGGTGTATTTTCAAGCATTTTGCAAAAATTTATGTTTTGATGTTTTGTTTAATCTAAAAAATAAGTCCGAAATGAAGCAATTCCTATTCTTTGAAGGCAGCATAAAAAATCTGCTTTGGGCATAACATGAAAAATATTCATAATACTCCTCGCGTTTATAGTTCTTTTACATTGTAGCTTTTTGAAGAGGTGAATAGAATTGTGTCTTTACAGTGTATACAACATAGCTTTACTTTCTCAATCATTTTTCTTTTAATTACTCTATCGAGAGGTGGAAGAATTTTTTTCTATTTTGCAATGTAAATAAACTATCTTCTTTACTAAAATACAATTTTAGTTAGTAATATCGTTTTTTTTTATGAACCCAGGAACAATACCTGTGCCTGTTCTTAAGTCAGCGATAATCTTCCTAATTAAAATTGTTTGAAGAAGTAAACAATTTTTTTTCAGTATTTTTATTTGCAATCTATTTAACAATAATAAGCAAATCATTTAAAAATTATAATTACAGGTGTGTTAATCTTTATTAAGATTAAAACAATATATAAAAGTTTTTATACATTTCTAAGCTATAAATATTAAAGTTGTAGTTTTTTTTACATATTCAAATTATATACATATATACAATATTACTTTCTGAAAGGAAGGTCTAATACATGATAACTTATCAATCAATTATTTCGTAACTTTCATCTAGTAAATTGATCGCAAGTGTGTTAGAACGATTGCTGTCTTTCAAGATATCTAGAGCTCAAATTATTTATGAATGTTCTTGTTAGTTAGATACCACGGTGCATTTGTAATTAATTTAAGAGTCTTTGACTTATATCGTTGTAGTATCTCAATATTACTATTACTCGCTGTATCCCAAAGTTGTAAACCATATCTCCAGACTGGTTTCGGTATGGCTTTATATAGTATAACTAGTAAAACAAGCAGCCAATACATTCGCTTAGTTTTGATATTGAGGTGGTCTCTCTTAGCTTTGATGTGATCTTTTCACGTTAGTCTTCTGTCTAAATGCATTCCAAGATATTTTACACACTTTGTTTTTGGAACTTCTGTATTATTTAAGAAAACTGGATTACAATTACCTCTTCTTAGTGTGAATGTAACATGTTTAGATTTTTCGGCATTTACACATATATTCCATTTCTTATGCCAGGTTGAAATATTATCCAAATGTACTTGGACCACTTCTATTGGTTCCCTTTTATAAACATTACTTACTAGTAAAGCTGTATCATCAGCATAAGTGGCGACAGTGACATATTCCGAAATCGGCATATCCGAAGTAAATATTGTGTAAAGCACAAGACCCAGCACACTACTCTGCGGAACACCTGCTTTTATTTCACAGATGCTTGAAGTCGCATTGTTTGCTCTAACGTAAAAGTATAGATTTTGTAGATATGACTTAAACACAAGATTATAGGGTGCTGGGAGAATTTGCTTTGATTTAAAAAGTAATCCCAAATGCCAAACTCTGTCAATTGCTTGTTTGATATCCAAAAATATTGCACAGTCGTACTGTTTCCTCTCTAATGAATTTCTTATAACATTTATAACCTGGTAACATTGCTCTGGAGTTTCTAGTTTGTGACCAAAGCCAAAAATTGATTTTTAACTCAAAATATGTTAATATTTTTAGAATTCATCTCTAAACTTAAGCAGTGTGAGGTAATGATGCACAGACTAATAGAACGTTACATTTTTCTTTACTAGAAAGCCTAGACTTACAAAGCGATGGCCTAACTAAAAAATATGTCAAAGTTTTAAACACGTAGTTCCTAACATATATACATACACTATAATCAAAAGTAGCAAAATTGTATAAAAAAAACCATGGACTTTCAAAAACTCATGGACTTTTGTGTATATGTAATTGTGTTTAATGTACGAGTACTAATACGCATACATACGAATAATTTATTTGCAAAAATCTATCAGCCACGTCTATTTTAGATTTATTTCAATCGCATGTAAGCATGTGAATTGGTTTCATTCAATTATTTACAACATACACCTAAACTAAAATTGAGACATGCACACACGCAGACACGCATATTTCTACAAATTCTTATATTTTTACAAATATATATATATATATATATATATATAATTCAGATATGGATATGCACATAAGCACTTAGAAATGAAACACAATTAAACACAAACCAATATGGAAATGGATCAAATAACAAAGTTTGTACCATGAATATGATAAGTGCTCTTATCTAACAAAGAGGGACCAATAGGAGTACGAGATAATTGAACATGTTTTACAGCACATGTTATTTTAACGATCTCATACTTATGTTCCAACTAAATTAAAGGTTTAAAAAGATGAAGGCTACTACAAGTTTTTATTAAATAATGAAAAAAACCAATGGTCTTTAATATTCGAAGGCAATAAAAAGCATATATTTTAAGATCTAAAAATAGAAGGACAATAATGGAAGGAATATAGAGATAGTATTAGTCAAATCAATGCACTTACTAAGTTAAATTTAATTTTTTTCTTACGCTTTAAAGTCTTTATAATATAAAAAAAAACTCCTTTTTTTAGTTTGACTGAAGTTCGTTATTAATTGTGGTTAATCGTAAACAGAACAGATTCCAGCAGTACTTTCAGGAGCTTTGCAACCTTCGCTAGCATTCTTCATATCTACTTACAAGGAAGCATAAGTGAGTAGTTATCCATTATAACTATTTTAACCGGCTTTTAAAAAAATAAGGAAGTTACCAATTCGACTGAATGTTGCTGTTTTTATTCCTTTCTGTCTCCATAATGCAGTCATGCTTTGGATCGATTTTTATTTTTTTTTTTTTTTATTTTTATTTGAAAGGCGATCCTTACTGATTGGTCCCGTTTTAAAAACAGCTTATAATCTTTAAAATTAAAGGGTGTCTCTATCCAACATACAAGATTTTACGTATGTTACGAAGGAGCACCACTTCCCCTATAGGTGAATTAAATTTACCTACATGGACCTATCTTTTGAACCGTCATAGACAAACGCTTGCAAGTTGTAAAGAGTGTCGTTTGCTCTGAACGTTATAATAAGTATTAATATTCAAAATTATAAACTACAGGATGCCTCAATAGTTCATTTACGAGGGCTGCTCTATATATTTCTGGCCTAATAGAGAAAATGCGAATATTTATAATCAAAAATGGTTTTATTGTTTTTCAAAGTATTCTCCAGCATGATTTATACACTTTTGCATGCGCTCAAACCAGTTGTCGAAGCACTTTTTCCACTCCGATTGAGACACCTCTAAAACATGGTTTTTGAACACTTCAACAGCTTCTTCTTCTGACGAAAATCGTTGACCATGCATTTTTTTCTTGATGTGGGGAAACAAGAGGAAGTCATTCGTGCCAAGTCAGGGCTGTACGGCGAATGACCCATTAATTCAACGTTTTGTCCGGTCAAAAGCGCTCTGGTTTCAGCCGATGTGTGAACAATGATTCGTCTTCTCTTGTTGGTTTTTCGAATTTCTCCGATGACTTCAGGCAAACAAATTGTAGTGTACCACTCAGAAGTGATCGTCCTACGTTGCTCAAGCGGAACAGTCGCCACAGAACCAGTTTTGCCGTAGAAACAGGCGACCATTTGCTTCGAAATGTTTCTTCCACGAACAACTTTCGTTGGATTTTGCTCGTCTTTAAAGACCCACACGGTCGATTCTTGTTTCCTGTTGGGCTCATACGCATAGATCCATGATTCGTCACCTGTGACGATCTTATAAACGTCTTTTGAAGCACCGCAATCGTATTTTTGCAACATTTCTTTGCACCAATCGACACGAGCCTTTTTTTGAGCACTTTTAAATTGTGCGGGATCCAACGAGAACAAACCTTTTTTACGGCCAGGTGTTCATGCAGTATCGAATGTATGCTGGTGGAAGAAATGTCGATCTTGCGTTATGAGTTCACGCACGGCATCAATGTCCTCTGGCACAACAGCCGTTTTTGGACGACATTCACGGAATTCGTCTTTGAGCGAGCTTCGGCCACGATTAAATTCATTATATCAATTTTTCACAGTGCTATAGGATGGTGCTTCATCGCTATGCAAAGATTTAAGTTCATCAATGCACTCTTGTCGTGATAATCCACGTCGAAAGTTGTGAAAAGTGATGGCATTCCATTTTTTTCTATATTAATTTTTTCAAGTCACAGTTAACAACACAAATAATGGTCGTACGTCAAAACGTTTTGAGTACGATTATGCTTAAAAATGACAAACTTTCCAATGGAAATGTCAGATTGCACTTGGCAGCACTCAGTGTTGCCAGGCCAGAAATTTATATAGCAGCCCTCGTAAATTGATAAGTATGGCTATACTTTCAAACACTTAAGGACAGACACTTGAAATTTACAATAAACCTGTATTTGCTAATTCTTCTATAACAAGTATTAGATTTGGAAATTAAGGGGTGTCCTAACAGTTGATGTAGTTTGATGTAAGTGGTTAAACTTTTGAACCGTTATAAACAAACAATTGAAACTTACAAGGGACCTGTATTGCTAAGGCTGCTATAACAACAAATTTATAATTTGAATTTGGAAATTAAAGGGTGTCCCCCAAATTAATGTAATTTGACCATTATATACACACACTTGAAAATTAGACAGAATGTCTTTGTACTTTGTTTTGTAAAATAAGAAGTATAAATATTATAGATAGACGGTTAAAATTTACAAATTTACAAATAAACAAAAATAAATTTTTTTCTTTATATAGAAAACAGAATTAATGAGATCATTAAATTTGATGCGATCACTTTGCAAAAGACTAATTCCTGATCAAGTTGTTAGTAATGAATTTGTAAAAAATATAGTTTAAATTTATTTCCTCTATATATTCTTTTGTATTTATATTAATGAAATTCGTCACAAGAACTAATTCATCTTTGAAACAACTTTTAAGAAAATTTATTCCTGCTTTTTTCCATTTCATAACTATTAGACTTTTCGATTGCAAACACCCTCTTATTTTTATTTTTCTACGTTTCTTATATTTCTAACTCTGTGGCTCGAAATCGATTCTAGAGCATGTTTGTGCGTGCTTTCCCACTTTTCACAACATAATGCACGATAAATATTATGTGGCGAACATAAGCTAATTCTTAGTAATATTTTTTTAATAATTTTTGATATTTTTTTTAACAGCGTTTTAAATCGCTTGGTTTATTTACTCCACTTAAAACCAATTAAAATATACATATTTTTGTAGGCTTTGCAACAGTTTCAGAATATATTCTTGCCTTAACAGTTGTTAAATTAATTTAATAAAATACTTTGAAAGAACTGCTTGAAACAGCATTTAAAATACAAAGAGCGAACAGCAAGCTCTAAATGAAATGTTACAAAAAATTTATTTACGTACAGAAATAAGTCTCTGCTATAAAAATCGTTTGTGAATCTAATGCTATAAATTGGATTTAAAAAAATACATAAAACGAGTTTTTTATGCAAAGACATTTAAAAACAATCTTTGTTCGTTTTGTGAAAAAAAAACCATACCATTCTCTACTTTTTTAGGGAGAACTGTATCGTTTTAGTGGCTCGTAAAAAGCAGTGTTATTCAATAGCAAAAATGATTTGACCATGAAATTAAATTAAAAGAAAATAAAATAAAAATGTTACCGATACAGTGAAATTGAAAACTAAAAAACAATTTGAAAGGCACACAAGAATACAAACAAACATACATTCACTTATTCATTTATTTTAAATTTGATTGAAACATTTTCTTTGCTTACTTTGTATAAATGAAAAATATATCACAATGCAAAAAAGCATTAATAGCACAATTATTTTGTGTATTTGAAATAAATGTTTGACATATGGTGCGTATGATTAACGTTTAATTCAAATTTGCTCTACTTTTCCATTTCCATATAAATGAAGTAATTTTATAGTTGTTTTTTCTTTTTATTTTTCTTTTGCTTTCATTTCAATTCCCTTTGTTTGGTATAAATTATGCTAATGCGTACATTATTAAATGTAATGTTTATTAAATATTTAAGGTTTTTTTTTTTTTTCGTTATTGTTAAGACTTTAAGCGCACTATAATTGCAAAATTTGTATTGTAGAAGATTGTTTTTCTGTTTTGTTTTCTTCTACTCAAAAGTAAAGTCATAAAAATTTATGACAATTTTGCTTATGTGAATTAACATTTAAGGAAGAAAGAAAATTTTGTCAGTATATTGTAGCATTCAAAGTGGCAAGTTTTGGCTTAGGAAGTAAGATTTTATTGAACTTTGTATTAAAATTGAAATTTTATTTCAATAATGTTCTTTTTCTAATTGACTTTTTTAAAGTTTTTGCGTGAATACCAAAACGATAATGAACTCAAGCTGGGATATCAAATCTATGACACAACGAACACTATAGAATTCAAGCTTTATAAAATTTTTTTTTTTATTTCTTGTATCGTGTGCTTTTGTAAACCCTTTCCAAACGAATAGGTTTACTATCCTTGTGCAATCACTTTTTAAGATTTACGATCAGTATGCTCTGCACATCATTACTAATAGATTGACGCATGATTAACGCTACCAAATTTCTTTATTTCTAAAAACCTATTTTTAAAAAGAAATATTATTTTATTATTATTTTATATTTATTTTATGTATGCGGAAGTTTTCCAAAAAAAGCAAGAACAATTTTACACCAGCAGAATAAATTGCTGCATCTTCTAGATCATTATGTCCTTTGTCAGCATTCTTCGCATCTATTTATTTTAGTTGTGTAATTGTAAACATAATCTATTTAACGCAAATACTTTTTATATAAGAATCAAGTAATTTATAATATCCACAGGTAAACTCCTAATTGAATAAAAAGTTAAATTAAAGTTTGCATTGATAATTAGTCATCTATTCGCATAACTTATAGACGACTTCGTAATTGGTATGGCGAACTTAATCGTTCGTTTTTGAGCAGGCCATTCATTGATTTGTTGATACATTTTATGCCATACATTCTCTAAACGATGACATAATACCAGCAGGTCAAAGGACTGTAGAGAATATCCAGATTGGATTTTTTTTCCGTTCACTATAAGGAAAATGAGATGCAGCTTGTGCAGGAATTACAGCAATGAGATCTCTTTCTTTCGCCGATTGTCCTCTGAACAGTTGAAAACTAGTCCGATGATTTTTGCAAAATTTTAACTCTCTGTAGCATATAACAAGGGAAAGTTAGAAAAATTTTAGCAAGACTAAGTTAGGTAGTGTCAGGCATAAGTCTTGATACTATCTACACTTTCAACCATTAAAATGAGAAAAAAAGAATGAAATTTAAAAAAATATTATGTGCACAAAAACAATTTATATTAGCCATCAATCATCGTTGCTGGCTACACGCAGGAAAAAAACATGGTTGTGATATGGTAACAATATAACCATATTATGTTCTTTGTAACAATGTATAGTTGCAGAGAACCAATTATAGTTGTCTTCACCAAAACTTGAGTCACGATAAACATTTTTTGTTACCTTTTAACGATTATATGGTTACTGTGCACAAAAAATGCAACATGGTTGGTTTTTACCTAAAAAAGTTTCAACCACAACCAAAGTTTTATAACTTATTAAAAATAATATAAAATTTTTAACCATAATATATTATTATTAATCAAAGTGTGGTTAAAAGCAACAGAATATTGTTTATTCTAAAAACTATTTTGTTCTAGTACTTGACAGTTTAGTAATTTTTCTGGTAGCTAGAATTTGAAATTATAGTTTATTGTTAAAGAAAGTGAAAAAATAAAAATTTATATACAAAATAATAAATAAAAATAATATGCAAAATATAAAAACAAATAAAAAGGGAACCAAAAGATGTAAAAAAAGTTGAAGTAAATATGTATGTATATATTGCATTGTGTTTGAAGCATAATTGTGAAATCATTTATTTGAGCTCATAAACTATATTTTTGTATAACTGATTCTTGTAGTCTATGATCTAAACGTTATTTTAAGCAAGTAATTGATTTTTTTTTATGAATTTATGCTTTTTAAAAATTTTTATGACAAATTGTTATTTAATAAAACAATAACAACTAAGTCTTTTTTAAATCAGAAATTTTTTTTAATTCAATTATATAACATGACTTTTCAGCCATATTAATATATTTTAATTCAACGATTCTATGTTTATATTTGAACATAATTATGTTTATACTTTGAACAACAATATGGTTGCAAATGTAGCAATACTATGTTTTATTAGCAACCATAAAATGCAACCATAGTATGTTGCTCTTTGATTGTGGTTACCTCAACCATATTTTTTCTTTGCGTTTAATGTTCATCGTTCCCAACCATATTCATCATTACATTTTCCGAAAGCCTTATAATCGACGAAACCAACTATATAAGATAACCACAATCACTTACATCCTCAACGACTTAAAATTAGGTTTTGAATAATTAAGAAACTGATTCTACAATTTTATTTAGACATTATAATTAAATTCATTACCATTTTTTTTATACAACTATATAGAAAATTATGTAATAGTAATCATGTAATTTAGAAATAAAAGATAATGCCGGTAATGAAGTATGACCAATCCACAACAGACCCTAAAGTTTCCATAACAGAGTAACAGATAATTGTCAAGAAGCCCTTTATAATGAAAAGTAAGAACGGTAAGGGTAAGCGCAGGGAAGTGTAACAGTATAGCAACAGTGTATGACCAAAGACAATAAATTTATAAAGATGTTGCACTCTGAACATTTAAAAAATCAAAAATTATGAGCAGTTTCATGGTAGCGGGGGTAAGAGATAAGAGGGAAGAAGACAGATTCATACACACATGCGTTTAAAAATGTGTGTGGATGTTCATAAGAAATGTTTTGTTAAAGTAAAGTATTGAGAGACAAAAACACACATTTAACATATAGAAACGTACATACATACTTTCATATCTACATATAAAGAGGAATGTGTTTCATAAAATTTTATTTTTGAATTCTATTTTTCCTACTTATTTAAAAATTGTTTGTAAAATAAGCTTAAAAACGAAACTATATGACTGCTCTTGTGATTGTAGGGTAACTATACATTTTTATTTGTGTATTTTTAAAAATATGCGTAATCGCACCGAACTAATCATACCCTAAATTATGTAGTAATTTTTTTTAGCATTTATTCTTGTGGATACTTAATATGTGTTTTAAGAAATTTCAAACAATGGTAATAAAATAAGGCACTTATTTATGTATATTTATTATTAAATATTTTGTTAAGTATATTTAGCCTGCATATAGGTTCAATATATATAAACCTCAATATGAATTTGATAGCTAAATTTAAATATTTAAATTGCCAAACAAAATAAATTACTGGCGCTTTAAAATTGAGACTTTCCAAGTACTTGTTACTTTGCACTCATGTGTTTCCCATGAGCAATGCTTTCTTAGCAACATTAGTATAAGTAAAATTAAGACAACAAATAAAATATCACAACACACCACGATAATTTATTTATGCCTTTTATATGGGCAGTTGCAAGTTAATAATTAAAATTCAATTACGGGAATTTTAAATTAAATTTTTTATCTTTAAAAAATATTGTGCTAATTATCCCGAGCAAATTTTTTGATTTTTTCAATTTTCAAACTTTTCTGGAAGGATTTTAAAAAAATGTTTTCCGTAAAAACCTTCTACTTGAAAATACGAACAACTGAAAAAATGCTACAGAAATCGGCACAGCTTGTCTCATTTTATGAATTACTATACATTTTTACACCATTTTTATATATAAGATTCAAGCATTATGTTCACTACAACTGAGACGCTAAACTAGTATTCTTCTTAGGATAGTGATAAAAGTTAAAAAAATTAATGTTAATAAATGTTATTGAAACAAATTCATTAATGTTAATAATTGTGGTATTTAGTTTATATGTATGTAGTAATTAAATTTAGATAATAAATGAATTTAATTTACTATTTTCGTGCTTGATTGCTTCAAATATAAATATTTCATGATATTCTCATGAAACATTTTTTATTTAAAAGTAGAAATTGAAAATATTACTGCGTAGAAAGTATATTCATATGGCCATTTCACTACTGCTATTTTAGCTCATTAGTGGATTTTACCCAAATTTTGTATAGAAAACTTGAAAGTCTTATATCAAAAGCCAAATTGATTAAATAAGAACTCTATTGAATCAATAAGAGAAAAAGACGGGAACAAAAAGACAGTATACAAAAACACAGCAAACATTCAGTAACTAAAAAAGTAAAGTAAATTAAAATCGAAAAGGTTCCGAATAATAAATTTGCATATTGATAATAAATGAATTTAATATTCGGTGTAAATCGATGTTATTTCTCTTATAAAACAACAAAACACATATTGTTACCATACAAATACACAATCGGTAACATTGGTTTACGGTGGATATTTTATAATGTAAATATATACACATTCGTATGCACGTATGTACAAATGAATTAATGTGAGATGAGAGTAACAAGTTTGCTGAGAATAATAATCTCTCTTTGTGATTTTACTCTTAAAGTGGCAGTAGCAGTACGCCCATCGACAAAATATGCACTGGATGTAGAATGTACGGTAGTGAAACATCTTATGCTATAAACACAATCAAAGGCTACCGACCATCGACTACCGACTACAAAAGTAGCTGGCTACAAAAATAGCCAAGTTGCCAGCTACTTAATTTTTTTAACGACCATCGACCACTAACTACAAAAAAAAAACATCTGTTTTGACATATATGTATGTATTTAAGTTAACCAAAACAAAACAAACTTGAATTTTTTAAGTGAATTTGTGTAAAAAAAAATTTAAATGTCTCAAGAAAATTTAATTAACTTTATAAGTACTATTGCTAAAATAGTGGAAACAAAGGCTTCAATGTATGAAGTGTCCACGTCCATATTTGCATGTAAATTGAACTAAACATTTACATTAAACAATATAATAAATGTATATAAACAGTAAAAATTACTATTATATACTTATCAATTTCAATAAAAAACCCAAAAAATAAATATAAATGAAACAAATTAGAAATTTATGAAAAAATAACTAAATGGAAAATTTCACAAACAAAAATTAAATGAAAAATGTTTTTTTTTTTTTTGAAATCTTAATTTAATAATGGCAGGGGTATATAACTACAGCGCCAGGGTATCCCACAAGTATTTTGATATTACTAGTCTCTCCAGGAACTGCACATCAACCTATACCTTCGTATAGGAAGTGGAAAATCCTGTTGAATAAAAACTGTGTGCGTTGCGACTTCAATTATAACTTCACTTTTTTTAAAAAAATCTTCTCGCGCGCATATGTTCCCCCTTCGAGATAAAGTAATAAACTGATGAAAAATGTAAACAAATTAACAGATGATTATTATTTTTCAATGGTGCCACTATAAACGTTTTTCGCGTTTTTAATAGCGATATTTAATGTATTGCGTTTTTAAAAACACCATTTCATGCATTTATTGTATTGGCACCACTAATCTGTTTTTTGTAGCCAAGAAAAATAGAAATTAGCCTAAGTTGGCTACGGGCTACAAAAGTAGCCGTGTAGTCGGTAGTCGTGTAGCTGCTAAATATTTATTCTCATAAGCACGCATGTATTCTATTTTTGACATCTTGTAGTCGATGGTCGGTGGACATGATTATGTTTATAGCATTAGTATATTTATAGTCTTTGGTATGACAGACGTGTGTTGTGGCTATTGGATTAAAGGGAATGGCTTGGATAAAAGGAGTAGTGGAGATGTCTGTGGATGGTTAAGATTACTAAGCAAGGCATCGGGTAGTTCATGTCACAGTAGTGTAGCGTGGATAGCTGTGTTTGTAGTAATAACGCATGTTTAGTAAATACGGGACCATAAGGTTCACATAACCGTAGGATCAAAAATTATAGCCAGATAAAGCCACAAAGTAAGAATACAGAATTGAGCCACAGTGGTATTTGCAATCAAAAAAATCCGTACGTTTGTTCTAAAAAGGGAAAAACGTAACTTTGGAGTCAGAGGTGGGATTGTAAAAATAAACCACAAATGAAAGCTATACACTAGTTGTGGACATTTGAAAAGCGGACAAGCATTTATCCTAAGAATTAAAATGGTGCCTATTCGGGACGAACAGGCTTCAGTGAGGGATAATGTTACGAAAGTAAGATCTGGCAACCCCTGTTGTTGTTAACAGCATGACAGCGGTGAATAAAGTTACTTCCAATAACGGTGAGTGTATAGAATAATACCACAATTAGCTAACAAAAGCTGAGCAACCTCAATGGTTGCGTTGGTAGAGCTGCGTGCTGTAAAACAGATGATCATGAGTTCGATCCCGCCTTCGGACATGCGTACAACGGAAATTTATAATTGAACAATATGAAAAATGCCCATGCTTAGTGATTTTATTCATTAGTCGCACTATTAAATTCTAGTTATTCCAAATTGAAGCCGGAGCTCACGTTACGGTCGATAAAGTTTTGAAGGAGATGAAGTTTCAACAAGATGGCTCTACGTTTTTACCGCAACCGTTGACTTATCGAAATGAAAATTTGGCGATAAACTGATTTTGCGAAACTGACCTATCAATTGGCCTCGAAGGTCGTACGATTTGTCTTCTCTCAATAATTTCCTGTTGGATAACATCTAGTCACTGATTTATGCTGATACACCAGCAAAAATTTATGCCTTTAAGTCAAACATTTTTCGTATTATTCGTAACATACGGCCAAAAATTCTAAAAAAAAGTAGTGCAAAATTTAATATCCAGATTGAGCGTGGCGAAGAACAGCCGCGAACTTTTGAATATTAATCTTTTTTTATTTAATTTAATTTGATTTTTTTTTTTTAAGTTTTAACAGACTTAACAAAACAAGCAATATTGGAAATATCCTTGAAAGCATGTAACATAATAATATTTTATTTTTACGCTATTAATTTGTTTACAATTTCAAAGTCTTTGATTGTAAATTTTTAAGATAAGGCTTTAATTTAATCGTAAAAACCTTCTTTTAGCACAATCTTGCTGGTAATTAATTGTAAAAAAATTTTCTTTGAAGATTATGTTATGACCTATTAACAAAAATACAATAAAAATTACATAAAAATTTAGTTTTTATAATTTGAGGCTTAGAAAGCTAAAATTTAAATTTTCAAAGCTGCTTGTTCAATTTTAAACCGTAAATTATTATTATTTATAACATAAAATAAAATATATAGTTTAAAATTTAAACTAACCACAACAATTATTTCACATCTAATTACAAGCAGAGCATGCTTAGATGCACTAATAGTTAATACAAAATTATTTAAACCTATTGTTTCTTCAATTAACTTTTTAAATTAATGAGAAGTTACAAACTTACAGTTAATTGTTGTTTATCTTTAACTCTAATCCACAGATTCCTTCTAATACAAATCCTCAAGTAATTACATAAAATTAAATCAATTTGAGTCAGTTTAGCGTAAGAAATTAATTCGATTTTAGAACAAATAATTTACAGAAAATTATTATTTGCCCAGATCTGCATTTTTTTCGTAAAATTTTTTGGGATTTTCTATAAACATTTATGGCAACATTAAAAACAACAACACATGCGTTTAATGAACCAAAAAATCAAGGCAGTTATCATTATTTCCGCTTTAATAAATGCTACATAATCCAATCACTGCTAGAAGAAGGTATTCAAACTTCAAACTGAAAAAAGTACAAAGCCTTATACCAAAAAAAAAAAAAAAAAAAAAATATACCAAACACTTACAATCAAACATTAGCAACTACATAATATATAAATATATTAAAATGTATACAAACTAATATAAGTACAATAGTCAGCATCTTAAAAACACTTCGCAAACAAAAACAAAAATCGGATTATTTTAAGTACTTGGTATTACTCAAGCAACAAACACGTTAATAAATAAATACACGCACCCAGTGAATATACAAAAAAGTGTAGGAACAAAAAAGCACCCATACAAATGAAATAGCAAGCAGCATTATAATAATAAAACAAAAAAAATAATACGTTTATTTAATTGAAATTCTTTGAAAACCATTTTTTATAACATTTTGTTTTTGCTTCAAATCTTGGCATACAAGTGTAGAGGTTGTGTTAATTCAACTTTGTTTTTTATTTGGTTGTTAGAAATATTCAAAGCGTAAACATATATGATTACGTTTGTGTATAAGTATTTCTGTATATTATATATATATATATATATTTATATATATTTTTCTTTCTTTATTAGAAACAGTTCTCTTAATATCATCTACCTCAGGCTATAATTAAATATAGCAAAGAAAATGAAATAAATATATTTTATTAATGGTTATTTAAGCCTACTGAAGAAATACTAACCCAGCATGTACTCATTATTTAATATAATTAATAAGAACTGTTTCAGCAATTATATTAATGTAAGACCCTTTAGGAAAAATTTACTTTTCGCCGATAAAGCAAACATACTCGTAAATTTAAAAGACAGTTTTGTTTTAGTCGAAATATTTTAACTGAAATAGCTTCCAGCAAATAATGCATTTGTTAATTGCTATTAGCTGCAAAATGTTTGTTATTTGAAAATGAAAATGGCGTAACGGTAACTGTGAATAGAAAGCGTTATCGTCATATGATTGAAAACTTTTTTTACGCCACACTGCCTGCTTAGCGCTTCAGACATCTCCTTGTGAGAATATCTGAGAATATTCAAACAAACCAGAAACGCCTGTAAAACTCAAACCAAATATTCGTGATGAAATTAATGAAATACCACTAGAAATGCGTGTGAATGTAATGAAAAATATGCTCAAAATAGCTCGCATTTGTGACGCTAACAGAGGCAGACATTTATATAATATTCTATTCCATACATAATTATCGACATAAGATAAAACAATATAAGATCCATTCGCTTTCATTTAATCAAAAAATATAAAGGAAGTAGTATACCTTCCCGGCAAATACCCTGTAATACGATCGATAATTTTAAGTGAGTTTTTTTTTATATTTTGTTTAGAAAAAATAACTATTTATTTATGTCAGGAGATTAAAGTTGGAAAGAAACAAACATTATTATTATTGTTTTTAGCTTTGCTTGTACAATTATACGGCATTTACACTATGCAGTTCTTCATGAAACTGGCATGAAATTTTTGTTTGTTTTTGAAGCAGGAGGAGTAAGCAGTATGGCATTGCTTGAGTTTTGAGGGAATGTTAGTGTAGAAAATTAAAAAAAAAAATGCCTCAAAAAATTGCATAGTGTAAATCTGGACTTATACTATAAAAATGAATCAGTAGCCAATTTTTTACTAAATTTAAAATTTTGTGAAAAAAAAAACAAAATATAATAATGAAACTAAAAATTTAGGAAACACGGCGATTCCAAGACGTATCACTACCAGGTGGTCGCATTGGCGAATTCATTATTGTTGGCGTAAACACTCTGGAAGAGTTGCCATTAAAAATTGTATACTTAAGCTTATATATATGTTATATTTATTTAATTATTTACTGTTATACTAACAGGCTAAGACTTCTTTTATTTTTTTAAATGTTTAAATATTATTTTTTTTCTGTTTTTGTTTTTTTAAGATAAATAAAGTAATAAAATCTTATTATTACACACACTATAAGTAATTCTCTACTAATCCTATAGTGAATATACTCGTGCAAAACTTTATAAGTTTGCTTGTAAAAAAGTTAAGGGTTTTTTTTCTAAATAATTTATTAAGTAGCTGTAAGACACCAAGAAAAAAATAACAATCAATCAAAAGGTATTAAGAGCGATTGCATCATTATCATCGCCGTCCTTATTTTGGTGAAGAGATGAGTGGTAAATATTTCTGCGTACATAAAAAAGTTTTTATGTTATTTAAGATTTCCCTTACTAAATTTTGTAGCAAAATAATTTAAGTATTTTTTAAAGGTTTAAAATTAAGCTGTTTATTTTTTTCTTTTTTTTTTCATTTTTTTCAAAAGAAACAATGTATTAAGAAATGTAAAAAGATATAAATATAAAAGCTATTTCTTCTAAATAAAAGCCATTAAGTAATCGCGCACAGTAATATTTCTAAATAAAATTATTTGCTGGAATAATTCAGCTTATTTAAAATAATTTGATTTTATTTTAAACAATGTGTTGGAATGTTTTAGCGACAAACATAAAATTCGTGATTCGTAAATAGTAACAAAATTTGTAGTTTTAGTCCAGCTTAAGGTCATATATATTTAAATTTCTAAATTTATTAAGAAAAAGCAAAATAAATAAATAAAACTAAACTTAAATAAATAAATTAAATTAAAGTGGGCATCGAGACGTGCTTTGACCCTCAATAATCAATACGGCAATTTAAATAATTAATCGGGATAATAGAAAGTAGCACGAAAAAAAGATTTTATTTGGAAAATTAATCAATAAAATTAGGTTAATTTACTTGTTATAATATAATAACAGTTCAACAAATAATTTAATAATAATTAAAAAAAAAATCAAGACACAGCGCATGCGCATTCAAGAGGATAATGAAACAGCATCTATAATGTTGTGAAGAAACAAGTACGAAAGATTAAAAATAAAAATTGCATTTCGTGACCATACTGAAGGTTGTTACAAAAGCAAATGTACAAGATGGAGTAACAGAGAATACTGCGAAGAAATACTTTTAGTTGTGTGGAGACTTCATAACCAAATAATACTATGAATCCTCCTCGCATTCTTATTTACAACGTTACTTGATTAAATAGATTATGTTTACAACTTAAGTTAGATACATACGAAGAATGCTGATGAAGGATATAGCGATCCAGAAAATTCAGGACTACATTCTGCTGGTGTATAATTTTACCTGTTTTCATTAGAAACCGTCCACATGCATTTGTATAATAATATTTCTTTCTAAAAAAGCAAAAAAGCAAGAAAAATAGAACAATAGCGGAATACAATGGAGCATTTTGGTGGATCGGCACATACGGCATAAGCGTTCTTCGCATTTATCTACTTCAGGTTGTGTACATACATACATGTAAACATCATCTCTTTAATCAAATTATAATAAAATATTTATAGTTATATACTAATATTTTTAAAAATTCAATAATTAAATATTACGTAAGCCACCTGCACACTTAGTATTAAAGCCCAACTATAGAGCTAATGTCAATAATCCAAGCCTGTTAAATGCTTAAGTAAAGTAAGAATTTTTAAGGCCCAACTATAATGTGCATAAGCTAGCTTTAGCTTATGTCAAAAATCCAACGAAAAGCCTGTCAAATGCTTAGGTAACTTATTAGAGAAATTTGTGTGGCTATAATGTACTTACATAAACTTAGTAACTTATTTGCCACAGTTGCACATTTATGTTTAGTTGGTACTTTGCCAAAAATAATTTCTATAAACAAAATTTTAAAACGAAAAGTCTTTAAAGAAGATATTTTATATATTTAATAACATTCACATACACGTTTACATATTTTGGTTCATGTTTTAAGAAAAATTAAAAAAAACTTATTACAAGTTATTTTCTGTTTTGTGTTTGTGACCAACCGTACTGAAAAATGCAACGATGTTCATCGCTTATATCATATAGATATGTGTGTATAAATACAAATTTTATTTAAATATATTATATTTGTAAAAAATTGGCCATAAAGAAAAATGTTGTTTTTTCTACATTTTCTATTTAATTAAAAATATAACAATTTAGGTCTTAGTTAAAGTTTTTTTTATCAATATAATAACACAAAGCACAATCAGCTGTTTCCGTACGGAAAGTGCGATCAGTTTCGTACCTTGCATAAAGAAATGAATTTTAACGAAACTTGACGAAAAGTTATCTTATGTACATTATAGTTTACCACATATAATTTATTGTTTTTGCACAGTTGTATAAGCTTGCATAAGTTGTTTTATGCACACTATAATGTGCATAAGCTAGCTTTAACTTATGTCAAAAATCCAACGAAAAGCCTGTCAAAAGCTTAGGTAAATTATTAAAGAAATATATGTGGCTATAATGTACCTACATAAATTTAGTAACTTATTTGCCACAGTTGCACAGTTGCATGTTTAATTCGTACTTTTGCCAAAAATAATATCTATATAAATGAAGAAAATTTTAAAACGAAAAGGCTTTAAAGATCATATATTAAATATTTAATAACATTCACATACACATTTACATATTTTGGTTCATGTTCTAAGAAAAAATTAAAAATAAAAAATTTTACAAGTTATTTTCTGTTTTGTGTTTGTGGCCAACCGTACTAAAAAATGCAACGATGTACATCGCTTATATCGTATACATATGTGTGAATAAAAAATATTATATTTGTAAAAAATTTTCCAAAAATTAAAAAATAAAAAAAATTTAACAATTAAGTCTTAGTTAAAGTTTTTCCTTATCAATATATAACACAAAGCACAATCAGCTGTTTCCGTACGGAAAGTGCGATCAGTTTCGTACCTTGCATAAAGGAATGAAATTTAACGAAACTTGACGAAAAGTTATCTTATGTACATTATAGTTTACCACATACAATTTAATGTATTTGCACAGTTGTATAAGCTTGCATAAGTTGTGTTATGCACATTATAGTTGGGCCTTTAAGGTGACTACAACGTTTTTATTTAAACTTAGTAACTAGTTTGCCACAGTTGCACATTTATGTGTAATTCGTACTTTTGCCAAAAATATATTTCTTTGTAAATAAACTAAATTTTAAAACAAAATATTTTATATATTTAATAACATTCACATTCATATCTACTTTTTTTCATGTTTTAAGATAAATGCATTAAAAGATATTTTTTTTTTGTTTTTATACCCTTCACCACAAAAAATAGAAAAACGATATATCGAGGTTTGTTATTTTGTGTGTAATTTCTAAAATATCCATTTCCGACCCCATAAAGTACATATATTCTGACATCTTATGCATAGCGAAGTCGATTGAGCGATGTCCATCTGTCCGTCCATGTTAGTGTTGAAATCAATTTTGCCGAGGCAAACTTTTTTAACATGTCAATATGGATACGATTTTAAAGCATCTCAAGAGAGCTCTATTGAAATATAATTTTCTTTTTTAAATGCTTAAAGCATTAGAAGCCGATGACCTATTTATTTAAAATTTATAGATATGCAGCACCATTTTTTTATTTTTTTTATTTTTTTTATTTTTTTAATCTCTGTCACCCCAATATTTGCTTTTTTGATTGGAGTTACTTCGCTAAACAAGATTTACATAGATGGTGAAAGGTATATAAGATTCGGCATTGCCGAATATAGTACTCTTACTTGTTGTGTTTGTATTTGTGGCCAACCATACTAAAAAATACATCTCTAAATCATATACACTTAAGGTGTGTTTAGACGGCGTGTACAAGTCATATGGAATGTGAAAATTGCTATACATATGTAATTTGTTGTGTGTGTCAAAATCTGTGTTTAACATACGGTTTACAATTATCATGTTCAAACTTGCATATATTACGTACATCGATATACCCTCTAGTGGCTGAAAGCAAAACTAAAATGCTTAAAGCAGTGATGTCAACTATTTATTTTTAGCAATAGCTATTTAAAAAAAAACAACGACAAGCACAATACTGCCTTTCCTTATTAGTATTTATATCAAAATTGCTATATTTAATATAGTATTGCGTAAAAAAAAATAGTCCACAACCTATAATTTGTAAGTTTTTTTTTTACCTTGCAGCAGGGTTAAATTTTCCATAATATAAAATTGCACTTAGGATGTATTTGTTATAACAACATGTGACAAGCTGAACACTGCACGTTCAATTCAGGTATTTGGCGTAGTTCACATGAAGTACATGTTACAAACTTAAAATTAAGGTACTCGGCACATTTTTTCTTGTTTAGTTTTACATTTAAAGTTGTTAGTTGCCCTTATAAAACAATTAACATAACCTTGCTTATTGTATTTATGCAAGTGGTATTTTAAGTTGTAAAAAATACAAAGATTTTAAAAATGTACGTTGAATAATAAATTGTTGTAAGCAAATTCGTTTATAACATATTTTTCAAGTTTTCGCTACCTGTAAGAAGCAAAAAAATTTTCTTTCTGCTATTTGTTATAAATTTCTACAATGAAACTGTCACCACTCCAATTTTTTATTTTATTTACGTATAAACACATAAAATTTTCAAATACACGTCGTACAAAAAAAGTGGACATGATTTTTGGAGTACATATCCATTAAAAAAATATCAATTATAATTACCATCTTTAAAGGCAGTAAAGCAAATTTATATTCGTTTTTTTACCACAAAAAAACTGGTACTGAAGGTAATTGTAAAAATGCAATAAGCAGTAATAATCTATAAATACTAAATTGTATTATTTCTTTTGTATTATTTTCTATTCTAATATTTCAAGCACTTGGTCAGTTTTTAAAATAAAAATATTGATAATTATCTTTTTTTTTTAATATTTCGCCCCACCGTTGGGTTGCATCTTTAGGAAACAAAAAACAAAAATGTTAATAACTAGCTTTTACAAACGTATTAAAAAAAGGTTCAAGGCTTTCTGTTTTTTTTTCTGTTGTGGTTGACATGTTTATGGAAATGCCCAAATATTTTATTTTCAGAAATCTAACTTTTATTATAAAAATACTTTGAGCGGAAATTTTAAAAGTGGAAGTTAGCATCACTGAAAACATCTGTTGTCATATAAATTTACAAATTATAATAGAGCGTGCTCTAAATTAAAAACTAACACATGTTAGACAACATAGTAAAATGACATATGTTATATTTCATGAGGTTTACACGGTGTGTATTGATTTACATATGGAAAACCTGACATTCCATATGACTTATACACGCCGTCTAAACACAGCTTTAAAAATTTAATTTAAATTCATTGCGTTTGTTAAAAATGGACAAAAAGTAAAAATTTTCTTTTTTTATACATTTTCTATTAAACTAAAAAATTAGCACTTTAGGTTTTCATTGAAAATTTTCTTTATGAATGTATAACACATAGCACAATCAACTGTTTCCGTACGGAAAGTGCGATCAGTTTCGTACCTTGCTTAAAGAAATGATACTTGACGGAAAGTTTTCTTAAGTACATTATAGTTTGCCACATATAATTAAATGTATTTGCACAATTGTTTGAGTCTCTTAAGTTATCTTTTGTACATTTTAGTTGGGTTTTTATACTACAAAAGAATTTACTGTGATTTAAAGAAAAAAAATTAAAGAATAAAATAATAATTGCCTTCGTTTTTGGTTCAATTAATAAAGTGAACAACAAAAAAATACTTTGGTTGGTTTTGAAACTTCATCTAACAATTTTTAAACTCAAATCTGATGACTGATGTAGTGACCCATTCTACTAGTGTTAAACTTAACCTGCTTTCTTTAAAATTTAAAGAAAATATTTGTATTTGTAAATATTTATTCTTTATTGATAAATTTAAAAAGCAAGCAGGATTAAGATTATGCATTTGCTTAAAAAATACTCACACTGACAGTCATCAGGGTTTTGGTATTTTTAAACCAGATTATTATTTGAAATTACAGGAGAGATGTAAAAAAAACGTACTAATAACAAAACCAACCACCAGTGAATTGGTATTTTTTTAAATATAAATTATAAAAAGCTGACAATTAAATATTATAAAAAATTTATTTCTTAAGAAAACAAGGTACTTCTTTTTAAAAAGAATGTGACTTTTCAAAAAACGCAGTTGTTTACTGTGAATCTTATGCTGAAGTCATAAATCAAGAAGATGATACTCGTAGCCAATGCTACACAGCCCTTGAAACTTTTCTTTTTCTAAACAGAACATTTCTTCTTGTTATTTAACACCACTAAAACTCTTTTCGTTGATTTAAAGTCCGTGGACTATGTAAACAGAATAACAACCTTTATAACAAAAATTTTGAAATACAAATGTTGATTTAGTCCATAGTTATAGGCGACGTTTTATTTAATAAATAAATGTTTCAATTAAAAAATAACGTTAAAAATATATTGGATGAAATATGCGCCATTGTTAAAGATTTCTAATAATTATTTTCAAAATTTCTTTATATAATTTAATTTTCTTTAAATTTCTGCAAGACTCCCTTCAATATTTAAGACGTAATTTAACTCAAACAAGTTTTTTAGGGCTAGCAATAATTTCTTATTTTTAAAAAAGGCCGAGGCCACCTGTGCCATCATTATCATAAAAATTAAGAAGGCTAAAATAAATAAAGTAACGTAAAAGCATCAATGTTGCGTTATAGAATGGGAACTATAGAAAAACGTTTTAATGATTTAATCCAAACAAAAAATGTACGTTAAGAAGTATATTTAATGTACTTAAAATAATTTTAAAGTAACATAAATAAAAAAAAATAATAAAAATAGGTAAACTCCTAAACCTAAACAAAAATTTAAGCATACGAACTTAAAGCGCTTCTGTTACTGTTTTAAAATAATCATTTATCAAAATAAAAACATTTTTATTTTATTTTTTCAATTTGTCTTTAAGAATCGTACTTTTTCAATAACATTATTTGATATTTGAACAGTTGTATAAATCTTATAGGATTTTTTTCAGGTTGCTTTTAACATTTAAGAATTGTCGTATTTTGCAAATACAAAAATAAAATAAAATTCTTGAATTGTAAAATATTTTCTGTCAGTTTTTTTTTTATTACCACTAACACAATATGTTTGCAAAAATGTTTGAGAATTTCAATCTTTGCTAAGGATGTGTCTATGTCCGTCTGTATATTGTTGATTGCTTTTTTCGTAATATTTTTGCCCTCAAAACTATCAATTCATTCATAACAATTCAGGTTAAATTTTGAGAAATAAATTCAATTTGACATTATCTTGATGACAATTTGACATTTGATATCGTAAAACAATTTCAATGTAAACACACATGCAGACATATGTACATAAAACAAGTTTTAGATATAAGAATTTATAATAAAAAAAAACAACCTTATTTTGATACGAGGTGTGTTTTTTCTTTGAACAAGATTACATCTGTTTACAAATTAAGGGAAATAGAACAATTTAAGAAGTAGATTATTTGTAGTAATTAAAATTAATCTATTACTTACAATGTTTACAAAGATTAATACGTTAAAATAATTTTAACAGGAAAAAATGTATGCAATCGTTAAAGATTTTTAGATAAAAATTGCCCAAATTATTTTCTTAATTAGAATTATGTTTTTTTTTTTTTCTTTTTTGATTAATTATATAATTAATATACATATACGAAATCATCCAATTATCAAATTTTTTATTTATTTTTCAATTAAATATATGATTGAGAGAATTACAGATTTTAATTAAATTTCCATAGTTCAAACAAATAAAACCTTTAAAGTTGAAAAAACATTTTTCTATGTTTTAATCGAAAACTCTAAATTAGACGACTCATGATTAGAAAAACTAAAAAAAATTCAATACACAGGAATAGAAAAATGTTTGTAAGTATTACGATAAGTTAAGTAAAGATAGAGTACACGGAACTGAAATATCTAACGAAGCTTATAAAAAGAGACCTGTTATCAAATATCGAATGGTTTTAAGCCCGATAGAACTTTAAAGTCTATTCTTTTTTTTAACGAAAGATTAGAACATGGCATTAATATTTAAAAATGAAATGAAAGCTGACCGTGCTTTCTCAGCATAAACCAATGACTTCACGCGGCCCCACAGGAAATAATTAAGAGGTGTTAAATCGCACGACTTAGGAGGCCATTTGTCAGGTCCATTTCTCGAAATCTACATAATGCCAAATTTTGATTTCAATAACTCGATGGTTGCGGTCGCCATATAGTACGTAGCGCCATCTTGTTGCAACCACACTTCGTCCGAATGAATTTTATCCATATTTTTAAACAAAAAATCATTAATCAAGGCGCAATAACGATCACCATTGACTATAACGTGAGATGCGGCTTCATTTTTAAAGTAATAAGGTCTGATGATGGCACTAGCGTGTAAACCACACCAAACGGTACATTTTTCTTGTTGCAATAGAGTCTGTAGGGTATGTTGCGGATTGGTTTCACTCCATATGCGGCCATTTTGCTAATTAACAAAACCGTTACGGCAAAAAATGTGCCTCATCACTGAACACAATTTGACAATAAAAAAACAGCTTTACTTATTGCTATAGAGCCCAATCAGCGACAGAACGACACATATAATGGTCTTGTGGATCTTAAACGGTTGTAGGCCAAAATCTTTTCGGAAAATTTTGCACGTTGAGAATGGACAGAGCCCCAATTCCTGTGTTCGTCTTCAGCAGCGATATTCTCTTCAGAACGCACATTTCTTCAACGTGTTGGTGTTATCCTCTAGAGAGTATGTGGTACGAAATCTATCCACAGTTCAACGGATGGCTTGCTCAGACGGACGATTATATGCACCATAAAAATCACGATGCCGTATATAAGTGGTCGTCGATTTGATGAGTGATTTTCAAAGTACACTTGGATGATTTGATAGCTTTATTCAAGCCTGAGTCTATTATAATGATTTTTACTGAATATAAAAAGAAAAAATTTTTTCATCAGAATTTAATTTTTAGTGTTATTTATTACAATTTCAAGTTCTATTATGCTTAAAAAATACCCTTAAAATGTAAGTTGAACAAAAATTAAATTTCAAACTCGAACTCAAACTCAAACTCAAACCAAACAAATAGCAATTTTATATCTAGCGACCATTTTGGTATTAACAATTAACTTGTAAACAGTGCTAGAATTATGTTAAAAACAATTATAATTCGCTTGCCACAACTACATTTTACTACAGAGAACATATTGCGGCCATATCGCGACCATAATGCAACTCTACTTTTGTGTTCACCAAAATTATATATAAACCATGGTGTGAAAAATAGTAACAATTTTTTTTGTTATCTAACACACCTCGTAGTTCAGTATAGCTGTAACTAATCCATTCTTAAAATTTGTTTTTAAGAAATTTTAAAACTCGGAATATTTTAATTAAATTTACTTTTAGTTTTTACTCTTTAACAAATTATTTACAAGAGTTTCTCTTCTGATGCATAAAATTTTAAATTGCCCTAAATAATTATTTTACATCCATGTTGTACAAATATGACAAAATCCTTAACAGTCAACAGATGTGCAATATTTCAGAACTATATACGTTTATCTAAGCATTCAATATGTCATATTTATATTATCGCAAAAAAGTTATTTTAACAAGTTTTAAAACTGAAGACATACATCAACATACTCACGTTTTTTTTTATTATTTTTAAAGAGAACTCGTCAAAATCTCACTTTTTATACATCTGAAATTTGACATTTAATTTTTTTAATAAAATTTTTATCGATAATCTTACAAGGACAAAAATTGATAGTGTCGTTTAATAATTTTAGGAACTGTTATTTAAAATATTACCTGCTGTTTATGAACAAATAGAAATTAAATATATTGTTCCAACCATGCCCAAGTAGTTTCAAGGAAAGCCAATCTCTTAAGATATTCCCTTAATAGCATACATAATATTTTGTTTACACTTAACAAATTAGCATATTTTCTTTTAGGGCTACATGTTCTCACATAAGTCCAAGAACTTTAAAAAATTAAACAAGAAAAGTGTCCAATATGTATTTACATTGAAAGGAATCAATCACAATTAACGTAGTTTAACATAACAATATAATAACACAATATTAATCAAAATATAAAAACTTTTAATAACCAAAAGTATGTAAATATGAATTATTCAATAGAATAGATCCACTTGTTTAAGGATTATTTAATGAAAAATATTCATTGAAAATATTTAATAGTTCAATTTCTTTGCCTTAATTTTTCTTAACTTGAATACTTTTACTATTTAATGTATCATGCTTTAAAACAAACGAAGCCTTAAAATGTGTGGTTAAATTTTATTTTTTATAATATTTGTGTGGTTCAATTATGTATGGAACGAAATATCAACCAAATAGCCGCCGCGACCTCGTCGGGACCACGCGTTCATCCGATGCTCTAAACTTTCGATGACTCTGAGGCATAATTAAGGTTCTATGTTGTTAATGTGCCGAAGTTTCTCATCCTTTTGTTCTTGAATTATTGCTGGCTTGTCGACGTATACCTTTTCTTTCAAATAACCCTGAAGAAAGAAGTCGAACGGTCCAAATCACATGATCACGTGAGAACACGGTAATTGAATTTGTCGCTCAACAGAGCCATTGTTTCGTTATCTGTGTGGCAAGTGTACAGTGCTATTGAAACCACATATTGTCCGTACCCATATTTTCCAACTGGGGACATAAAAAGTTCGTTATCATCTTACGATAGCTAATACCATTTACAGTAACTACCTGACCGCAGCAAAATTTTCTGCAGTACAAACTGCACGAGCATGCACTGTTTTCACATAGACCTGGATTGCTCAAATTTTCGCACGATTTAACCGAATTTATGCACATTTGGATAAATAAATTGACCGAAAAAATCACGAAGTACACGATACGCATTTTGACTTGAACGCCCTTTTTCATAATAAACTTGATTAACTTTAACACATTGCTCTATTATGTGGCCCTTATTATAAGTGGGATTCAATTTTCGATTTTCGCTGGCTAATGAAAATCGAATATCGAATGTCAAGTTCATATTCTGAGTTGGTAGCACTATCGAAAATTTCGTTGTGCAACGAATTTTCAATCGAAAACAATTATGGTTTCGATGTTTTGTGTCAGTTTTTAAAACTTATTGAAAAGTATTTGTGAATTTTTTGTTTTCTTACAGAATTACTTGCCGTAGTCATTTTAATTAATAATTATTTTAATTTTTGTTTATAAATTAGTAAAACAATATTTCTTTATGGTGACAGCTGATAAACATATACTACTGTGATAAATCCAATTGAGTAAAATTCACAATAGCACTTTTTTTTATCGAATGTGCGCCATAATAACAAATGAAAATTCGTTCGATCAGCTCTTTTGACTTCAGTCGAAGATCGAAAGTTGTTCATAATAGGTACCTGTGTCTTTCATGGTTCAAATTGCATTAGTCTGAAATTGAGATATGTCAAATTAAATGCAGAAAAATCTTAACGTTTAGCTGCGGTTTACATTGAACATCCGCACTTAAAATTTAACCACGAATCCCTTGTAAGTCATTGTGTAAACTTGATTAAATCTGTTTATATAAGTGCAACTTATTTCTCTAACACATCTCTTTTTATATATAAAAATTCCTAAGTGAAGCAAACTTAACACTTAATGTTAAAAATAAATATATTTTGATATTTAGGAAAATGTTCATTATCACTTGATTTTAGTAGATAAATTTTTATAGAAACAGCGATAACAAGAAGTACAAGTGTATTTCCGGAGTATTCGTTTCTCAAAGTTCTAGCTAAACTCATACTAGGACGTGACATACTTAATAAAAAAATCTCTTCTTCTTTTTATAACTAACAAAACAATATTAACAAATTGTTAAAGTTTATTATTATTTATTTCTTATCTTTACTATAAATTAAATATTGTAAAAGAAAACTTAATTTAAGAGCAATTAAAAATGATCTGCCATTTTATCTGCAGTATAAAAAAAATACCAATTGTTAACCAACTTTAAAATTTCTACTTCATCACGCACAAAGCTGACTGAAAATCAAGGCTTATTCTCAAGTTGTGTAAAAACAAACAAGTTTATAAAACGAAATTTAAGAAAATAAAAGGAACGAACGTATTTGGATGCAAAAATTCCTGTTACAATAACAACCAGAAATAAAATCTCGGAGAAGAAGAAACACGCATGAAATCGCAATATGTTAACAAATCACTACAAGCAACGTTTTTATCAACATCATCATTATGATGCTGACTTTGCTAATCATGAGGATTGTGATAACGATGAAAGTCAATTAACATTTTTTTCATGGTTTATTGATACGGCTAAAAAAAAATTGAGAAACAAAGGCGAAAATACTTTTATAGCCAACAGTCAAAAATACTGTTTTCGTTTGGGCAAATTGAGAATGATGTTGTAAATAAGTGGCAGTGATTTATAGGGTTATTTATGCTTAAATGTTTATATTAATAAGAATTTTATACATGGAAGCTCTGTCATGTTTAGAATTTCGTTACAGCAATCAAAATTATATCAATATTTCTAGATTATTTGTTTTTATCATGATTTTTGATGAAGGATATTAGTTTTAATATTTGTCTTATATCTTTTCCTTTAGATTTGAATCTTTGTTGCACATTAAGTTTAATTATAAAACTTAGAAAACAATTCCTTCCAAATCATATAAGAAACCTGTTTAACTGTTCGTACCACAAGCATCAGAAGGCTCAACCACTATTAAGTCATACAAATTTAAAAACTCAGAAAACCTGCTTTTTCCATTTTTAGTAACTGACATAATTTTAAAAAGCTTTATATTTTTATAGATCAAAATAAAGGCTACTAAAAAAGGACCGCTTACTTTTTAGATTCCTTTTAATATCCCTAGTGAAGAGTCACTACGAAATATCCACACCAAGTTTTGCCCGTTATTAATTCGAATTATTATTGCCAGTTTTTTTTTTTTTTTGTCACGAGTCCTGGCTTATTATAAGTTAAATTTTTCTTTATACATATTGCTGGCCGTCATTATTATTAGAATTCTAGCCAATTCTGAATATTAAGATAAACTCCACCCTCAGCTATCTCAATGTCTATGCAAACATAATATTTTTCGATTTCTCATCTCAGCGAGATGATATTTGTTCCTATTAAATAATAAATAAATCTTCAAAATTGTTTTTTATTTTTTTAAATAACTAATTGAACTGCTTTTGTTTTTATAAGAAATAAATTAATTAGCTTAGCTTTAGTACATGTTTCTATTTTAAGTTTTTCATTTATAAGAAAGAAAAATTACAAATATTTGCGGTTGCTGTCTCAAAAGATACACATATATAAAATTAGTCAAAAGCAGAATGTAATGTAGTATTTTCAGGATCACTATATCCTTCATCAAATAATTATACAAATTATGAATTAGAACGAAATCATGCTCTTTCATATATTTTATTTTTTTATCGCAAAATCAAAGTCCATTGGTATCATTCATCTAAATTTATTTTTCCGTATCGATGTAATTGATAGTAGTAGTAATAATATATATGCACATTTTTAGGTCGTGGTCGAGAAACTACTATGTTTCTTAGATTTAGAATATCTATAAAAAATTTTTCTTCCTGAAGAAATTTTTGGAAAATTAATGAGTACTCGATTTTTTCTGTAAAGCATTAATATGACAGTTTTCCACTTTAATACTAATTTGTATGGAATAATATGAATGATAGCAGATAATCGTTAAGCTAAAGAAAGTTTTAAAACAAAAATTGCCAAATATAATATGTGATATTTTTGAAAAAAAAAATCGTCAAAATGGGGTAAAATCGTCACATCTAATAGCCCTGCGTGCGTGTCATACATGCAGTTTGACAGTTCAAGTTACTTTGATTGTCTCTAAGCACCGACTGTGCCGTTCTTTCCAAGAGTCCTTAAGCAATATGAGGGGCTGCCTATCTATTTAAGATTTATGGAATTCATGAAGACACACGAGTCTTACAATAATTGAAAGACTCGCAGCAACTCCCGAAATCTCCGAAATTCGAAATTTCCTAGTTAGCACTGTAGTAACAGTTGCTCACCGAATAACCTCTTGTTCTAGGTGTCTGCACAGAGCTAAATAATGCATCTCTCCTGCGTGGGTTGGACCGTGCGTCAAGTCCAAGTAAGGCTTTGTACCTGTTGTTTTCATCGACAGTTGGGCTACTTCTGTATTAGTTTTATCTCTTCTTAATCTATCAAGTCAATTAAACACCTCTTCAATAGATTTTTAGTGTTTCTCTTTCACGGCTGTTTCTCGTATTTGCATGCTGTCGGGCTACTTTTAAGTTCAATTCCTGTGAGTTAACCGTAATTCAACCTCACAAGCTTTTTTTCATGACTTGGATTGTACTTTGCACTTTGGTCCACCAGAACAGAGTTTCATTTCACATATAGTTCTATATTAAAACTTCACCTCGACTAATAACTTAAGCACTAATACAAAATACCCATCTGATCACGCATCTCTGTCACCTATTTTTTTATTACTTATTGTTCTGTTATATTAAAAACCCTTCCTCCTTTCACCCAGCACCATTAGCAAGACCTGAAAGGAAAATGGAAGCCGATGGTCTTGATTTTCCTAGATTTTCCAATTTGATATTAAAGTCACTTTTAAATAAACTACCGAAATTTTATCTACAAAATTGGGGCAAGTACAGAATGCAAGAAAAAAAATTCTTGTGGATATGTACACATACAAATAAATGTATGTATTGGAATGTTATGGCAACAACTATAATTGTGTTATGATCAAAAATAACCGTCATCTGTGTTTCGCTTGACTCAAAAATGTATGAATATTTGTCGATATTAAACTGTATATGAAGTGTGATTTCTTGTCTGTTCCATGCTCATGTTCTGCTGATATTTTCTGTTTTTTTTTTATTTCTCTATAATTTCTATCCTTAAGCATCTGTGGAAAATTTGTTTGTAAGTTCGAAAAATATATGCATATAAATTTTGTTACACATACGCACAACTGTGTGTGTGTGTCTTCATGTTTTCCACATGGTTGCATTTATTGCCCATGTTGTTATTCATTTGACGTTATATGGACGAAAAAAAAAATCATTGACAACAAGAAAACCATTCATGCCCTACCAACAACAACATCATCGCCATGAAGTGAAAAAAAAAATATTTTAAACGAGAAAAAAAGCCTTTAGGCTTCAGCTTCCACAAAATGTTCTTAATTGGAAAAATAAACGAAAAATATCTTGAATTTGTTTATTTTCACACTCGCATGATTATTGTTCCACCATAAGCAATTTCTGTTAGTCAGTGTTATTTTAGCTTAAGTACGGATGTGTAAATGCTTGTTTTTTTTTTTTGTACTTTAGCACATCTAGTAATTTCATGATTTTTGGCGTAATTGTTAAAAGTTGGATTTTAGATTGTCGACAATAGCAGTAACAACAAACTGTAGTCTGTATCCATAAAATAAGCTCTAGTTTCACGGAAGTTATATCTACAATTTGCAAACGCATCGTTAAGGATGACAAACAGTACTTAACGTGCAACAATATGCCATGTAAAATATTCGATAAAACGACAGTATAAACGTTGCATTTATGATTTTGTAGCCTTGGTAATTACCAATTTCTAAATGTTTTGCACTTGTGCTATTTTTAGTCATAAACAAATATTGTTGCTGTACTGAACAATTTCTCGTTAATATTAGCCCTGAAATTGGCAAATAAATGTGAACATTTTGATATTTAAAAACATATGAATTGACTTTTTTATAATTTATCTTATCTCATAATTTCAATTGATTTAATAATTTTTTAATTCCAGTATTAAAATAATTAACAATCGTTTTTATTATCTTGATTAAAATTATTTCGTTGATTGGTTTTATTATTTAGTTTAGGAAAATTTTCGAGTAATTTTCAAGTAATTTTGAAAAACTAAATAAACCGTTTTATGTTGAGAGTACAAAAATACCATGAATGTTTTGAAAGCTTGTGAAACATATGGGCCAGCACTGTAGTGCTGAAGAAAAATAAAATTCAGTAACGTTATTTATATTGTGGTCGTTTTCTGTACAGAGACAAATTGTTCGATAACATTAACACCTTGAACGGAAATAGCCTGCTGTGCTTTCTTCACGAAAAGACAAAGAGACCAGAGAAGTTATAGGAATTTATTTGTCTTACACAAACTTCCTCAGCAGTTGCTAGTCAATCCTTGTCAAAATGGCTTATGTATCTAGTATTACATCACCAGCAAAATATGCGGATTCTAGGCAGGGCAGTGGCATAGGAAATTTGCCAACACGTCAGTATTTTGCTCACATGCTTGGCATATAATATTTCCTACAGGATCTTCTATCATCTCATATTGGACAAGCCCTTTCTGCTATCCACATTTAGGTCACTCTAAAAGATTTTAGTCATATAACCCATCGATTTCCTGACGCACTTTACCTTATGAGTCGATGTAGCCAATAGCTCTACAGCAGTTCTTGCAATCAGGCTTAGGTCGACATTGTATATGCATGTTTGCACTTTTTCTATGATTATTATCCTTTTATATCACCATATGGTACACATAACGCTTAGTTTAAAAATTCGAAATGTTTGTCTTATCGAAAGTGCTGTTTAGTCGCTACGTTATTCAACTTTTTCACTTGATAAGAAAGTAATCTGTATTTACTTTGACATAAAATTTAATTGATTTCTTGCACTCTTTAAAAAAATGATATAAAATTTTTCCATAACACAAACGTCCAACAGCTTTGAAGGCAAATTGGAAGTTGGCATAACTTGAACCCACCCCAATATACAGTATACGAGGGCGATTCGGAAACTTCTTAGCCTATCAATGAAAGAGAATAGTTAGTTTCTAAAACTTCAATACACTTAGTCCAACGCTTTTCTAGAAATTCTAACCCTTGATTAAATAGTTTTCCTAAAGGTCTTCGAAATAGTGGCTTACAACTGTAATTGCATCTTCATTCGAGGTAAAACGCTTGTCAGCAAGGAATTTTTTTAGATTTGGGAACAGCTAAAAGTGACTGGGAGCTAAATCAGGAGAATAAGGTGGGTGGTCAAGCAACTCGTACTTTAATTTGTTAATTTTAGCCATTGTTAAAACACTCTTGTGCGCTGGTGCGTTGTCCTGATGAAAAATTATTTTTAGTGTTGTAAGCCAGGACGTTTTTCTCGAATTTGTACATTTAATTGATCCAAAAGGTTACAATAGTACTCTGAATTTATTGTTTTACCCTTTTGCAGATAGTCAATCAATAAAATACCTTTGAAGTCCCAAAAAAACGTTGCCATAACCCTACCAGCCGATTGCATTGTTTGTGCTTTCTTTGGGGCACTTCCTCCAGCTTCTATCCATTGTTTGGAATGCTCTTTATTCTTTGGAGTATAGTGGTGGTCCATGTCTCATCAACAGTTATGAAACGACGCTTAAAATCCATTTTATTTCGCTTAAAACGATCCAAACAACCTTGAGAAATGTTAATTCTTATGCGTTTTTGGTCGACTGTTAACAAATGCGGCACCCATTTTGCAGAAAGCTTTTTTATCTATAGTTCTTCATGCAAAATTAAATGGACTCGATCATTTGAGATGCCTACGATATTAGCAATTTCACGTACTATTATTCGTCGATCATTTAATACTATATCATGCACTTTGGCTACAATTTCTGTTGTTGTTGCTGTTTTTGGACGTCCACTACGTGGTTCATCTTTAATGCTTGTACGACCACGTTTAAATTCAGCAACCCAATTTTTTACTGTTGCATATGAAGGAGCACTTTCACCTAACGCATTCACCATTTCATTATGAATTTCTTGTCCCGATAAACCTTTTTTATGTAAATATTTAATGACAGCACGCATTTCCAATTTTTCCATAGTAAAAAAATCGCGGATGCGTCTTGAATACGTGTTTCTATATAAAGGAGTTTCCAGATCGAAACAACATTTAACACGTGTTCATAACAGAGATGGAAGTTTCCAAAACACTTAACTTTTTTCTGTTTAGCGTCTTTCAAACCGAGGTAATGGCCATTCTGAAAACATCCGAAATAGCGTTTAGGCACGATCTTTCTGGACTTTCCATTCGGATATTTTCGGACAGTCAGGCGGCAATCAGCGCGCTTGCTGGTGCATACAGTACATCTAAGCTACTCCTGAGTTGTCGCTTATTACTAAACACTCTATCGGAGCGATCACAGATTGACCTGTTTTGGGTCCCTGGTCACAGGGATATCCTGGGTAACTGTGAGGCCGACGATCTTGCCACACGGGGCACATTGCTTCCTAACGTCTCCTCGCTACCAGACGTTGGAATTCCTCTGGCAACGGTGAAAATGGCCATAAAGAACCACTACCTCAATTTGGCTAGCAAATTTTGGGTAGAGAAAAGTTCCTGTTGTGTCTCCAGACTACCCTGGACCTCAAGAGGACCAGCCAGCTGCTCGGACTGGACAGAAAATCCATAAGTATCTCGGTCTCGGTACTTACTGGTCACTGTCTAATCGGCATGCATGCTGAAAGACTCGGTCTGCCCTTTAATGATTTCTGTCACAGCTGTGGCTCAGAGGATGAGGAAGAGACCGTAATGCACCTCCTGTGCCATTTTCCATCCCTGGCTCGAAGAAGACTAAGAATTCTGGGCTCTCCTTTCTTTGGAACTCTTACTGAGCTATCATCTCACTCTATAGGGGACATAGCGAAGTTCATCCGGGAATGTTCATGATTCTCGGCTGGGTAAGGAGAGTCGCGCCGCCTTCCTTGTGGTATCAGAACGGTCCATTCGATTCTGCTCAAGAGAGCTTCATCACAAGAGGCTGCCACTGCTAACTTACTATCTAACTATGTCCACCTTTCCGTCCGTGTTCTGGTTGAAATAAACATTGCCAAGGCACTAGATAAGCTAAAGAAAATTTAAATACGCCAATAGATTAGACAAAGTTTTAAAAATAGATGCGAGGAATGCTGATGAAGGATATAGTGATCAAGAAAATGCAGCATTACATTCTGCTGGTGATTATTCATATTAATCAGTCGATATATTCAGGGTAAAATTCTTTTTGAAATAAATAAAAAAAATCCCTTTTTATATTTTTTCCTGTCATAACACGGTACGTAAGGCAGGCAATTCATTTGTACGCCAAGTAAGAGTTCGTTTAGGAAATTATTTTCCAGCTTTCAAGTACTTCTTTAAGTTATTGAAATTATTTTAATATTTGAAATTATTTGTGCGTCTTGAAATATGTAATCGTACTTTAAATTAAATAGTTTTTTCAGAAGATTAAACCGTTAAATGTTAAGAAGTAAGAAGTCAAATGATTTCCAAAAAATTTAAACTTATTAATATATAAGCTCCTCTTTTAATCAAGAATCTTTGTAGTAAAATATTATTAAATTTTAAATTTTTAAAGTTTTTATTTTAAGTCATGCATTTTTGACCACCTCTAAATACAAATAACATTTTAAATACCTTCGAAAAATTTCCAATTTATAAATAAAACCAAATACTGACTAAACCAGTGATCCCATGAAGCTAATTGGTTTTTTTGTTGTTTGATTTTCGTTAAAAACCTCCTAACATCAACAAAGTTTCACAACTTAAACGCATTTAAGTCTGTTAGCAATAAACTGTTTTCTTCCTGTTTTCTATCAAACGATTAGCGTATTTAAAACATGTTTGCAATAGTCCGTTGTTTTTGTTTCAGCGATGTAGTGTATGTAATTCCTTCAATAGGTTTGTGCGTGCATAAATTGGCTTGATTGCGTTTACTAGTGCAAGTCCTTGTTTATGCATAGAATTTTCGGCGTTTAGCAGAAAAACCATAAGCCATGTCAATTGATTAGTTGTGTTGCCTTCAACAACATAAATCTTTCAAAGGCGCTCAATATATCATGTAGCAATCACTTTTAACCAATATCATCAATTACCACTTTGGCATATGCTAAACATTCAGTGTACAGAAGAAAACTGAAATTCAACCAATATTTGACTAAAGTTTTGTATTCACATTGATTTTGTTTACTAAACTATTCATTTTAATGATAAGGGTTAGGATGTGTCGGCAATTGGACTTAGTCTTAGTTTTTTTTTTTTTTTTTTTTTTTTTGTTTGTCATTCACTAAAATATTTTTCTCTTTTTGTTGAAGAAATATGTAAAGTGTAAAAAATAACATTACGAGGGCTGCTCTATACATTTCTGGCCTAATAGTGAACATGCGAATATTTATAATCAAAAATGGTTTTATTGTTTTTCAAAGTATTATCCAGCAAGATTTATACACTTTTGCATGCGCTCAAACCAGTTGTCGAAGCACTTTTTCCACTCCGATTAAGACACCTCTAAAACATGGTTTTTAACACTTCAAGAGCTTCTTCTGGCGACGAAAATCGTTGACCACGCATTTTTTTCCATTAATTCGACGTTTTGGCCTGTCAAAAACGCTCTGGTTTGAGCCGATGTGTCAGAGCTCGCATTGTCATGGTGAAAAATGATTCGTCTTCTCTTGTTGGTTTTTCGAATTTCTCCGATGACTTCAGGCAAACAAATTGTAGTGTACCACTCAGAAGTGACCGTCCTACGTTGCTCAAGCGGAACAGTCGCCACATGACCAGTTTTGGCGAAGAAACAGGCGACCATTTGCTTCGAAGTGCTTCTTCCACGAACAACTTTCGTTGGATTTTGCTCGTCTTTGAAGACCCACACGGTCGATTGTTGTTTCGTTTCGGGCTCATACGCATGGATCCATGATTCGTCACCTGTGACAATCTTATAAACGTCTTTTGAAGCACCGCAATCGTATTTTTGCAACATTTCTTTGCACCAATCGACACGAGCCTTTTTTTAACGACTTTCAAATTGTGCGAGATCCAACGAAAACAATCCTTTTTTACGGCCAGGTGTTCATGCAGTATCGAATGTATGCTGGTGGAAGAAATGTCCAAGGATGTCTCTATCTCTCGGTATGTTGCATGTCGATCTTGCATTATGAGTTCACGCACGGCATCAATGTTCTCTGGCACAACAGCCGTTTTTGGACCACCTTCACGAAATTCGTCTTTGAGCGAGCTTCGGCCACGATTAAATTCATTATAGCAATTTTTCACAGTGCTATAGGATGGTGCTTCATCGCCATACAAAGATTTAAGTTCATCAATGCACTCTTGTCGTGATAATCCACGTCGAAAGTTGTGAAAAATGATGGCACGAAAATGTTCACGAGTTAATTCCATTTTTTTCTATATTAATTTTTTCAAGTCACAGTTAACAACACATAATGGTCGTACGTCAAAACGTTTTGAGTACGATTATGCTTAAAAATGACAAACTTTCCAATGGAAATGTCAGATTGCACTTGGCAGCACTCAGCGTTGCCAGGCCAGAAATATATATATAGCAGCCCTCGTATTTAAAAAATTTTCAATAGACCAGTAAAAATTATTTGCGATTTTGTTTAATTTTTATTAATTTATAGCATTTTTAAATTGCAATTTGCTATTTTTAATCGACTTTAAAAAAAAGTTATCAGTTCGATACACAGAGAAAAGAAATTCATCATGGGAACCGAATTTGCTGCCAATCGAATTTGGTCGGTTGTAGTTAATATCAGAAATTCGTTTAAAAGGACTGAAAAAATGCGATGCTTCCAACTATTTTAAAAATTGATTCAAAAGTCGATAAAAAAATATTATCGTGAATTAAATAAAACAACTTTGTATTTTCATATTTATCTTTATTTAGGAAAAAAGAAAAGGAAAACAAACAATACAAATTATGACTGTAACATGAAAATTTGCTTCAGCGCGAAACATTCCCATTTCCTCACGCTTTCATGCTTTTCACTTTAGATGCCACTCTCTCAACATTAATACAGAAATTTTCGGAACTTTCAATAAATCTTATTGCACAGTTATATGTATATAAATTTATATATTTGACAAATTTCAATATTTTGTATGAAATATTTATTTATATAATGTCAAAAAATTCAGAACAAATAAATCAATCTATATTTGTAGTTTGACAACCAATACATATTAGCATTCCCGTACTAAGGTGCTGAATCAGTTTCCTTGCATCTCCCAATAACCAGAATAGATTTTAGTAAAGACACAAATTGGTAAGGTAAACTTTGTTAACTCCCAGCAAAAAATTAGACATTACTTTAAAAAGTACTTGCCATATATTTTGTTACACGCTTACAAAACACATTACATTTGTTTCCAAAAAAGGAAGTAGTAATGGAACTAGTTCTTTATGTAAAAAGTGACTACGGTACTAATGGTACTTATTAATTCCTACAATAATTATTGTAATCGATTCTCACTAACTGATTAAAAAAGTCTCATACCTTGTTAAAATCATTAAGTTGGCAATCTAGTTGGGAAGTACTTCTGCCGAAAATGCTTAATCCCACACTCGATTACCTTTTCAAACATTTTTTGCTGGGCTGTTGCTGTGACAAACCTTTAAGATCTAATATAATTTGTTAGTTCATAATACAAAAAATATATCAAGATTATATTTTATTTATAATAAAAATTAAATTATGATATTGATAATTGAATTTTGAATATTTTAACTGATTTTTTGCCAGTTTTTTTGTTTCTGTGTGTACAATGTTGCTTTTTTATATTTGTACTTTAAAAACTCAGTCATTTCTGGATCGATTTAATATTTTTTATTTGAAAGGTGATGCTTACGGATTGGTCCCGTTTTAAAAATAGTTCATACGCTTAAAAATTAAAGGGAGTCCCCATACAATACTGCCACTTTAAAGTTTAAAAAAACCTGCGGGTGTCCCCATAGATGACGTAAATTAAGCTTTATGAAACTATCTTTTGAACCGTTATAGACAAACATTTTTATTGGACAGAATGTTGACTGCTGTGACCGTTTAGTAGCAAGTATTAATATTTAAAAATATAAATGAAAGTGTGCCCCGATAGCTCATATAAATTGATATGTATAACCCTAATTTTGAACAGTTGAAGACACACGCTTTAAATTTACAACGAACCTGTATTGCTAACTCCGCTATAACAACAAGTTTAAAGTTTGAATTTGGAAATTAAAGGGTGCCTAAATTGCTTATGTAATTTGATGTATATTGCCAATTTTTTCAAACGTTATAGACAGACAGCTGGAACTTATAAGCGTCCTATATTGCTAAGTCTGCTAAAACAACATGTTTATAATTTTAATTTGGAAATTAAAGGGTGTTCCAAAAACTAATGGTATTTTTACCTACATGGCCGTATTTTTTTAACCGTTTTATACAAAAGCTTGAAAATTAGAAAGTATGTTCACTTCTTTGTTTGGTATAAGAAGAAGTATAAATATTAAAAATTATAAATTAAAGTGCGTTGCAATAGTTGATTTAATTTGCTGTATATGGCCAAACTGTTGAGTCGTTATAGACAGACAGTTGAAATTTACAAAGAACCTGATTGCTAAGACTGCTACAATAGCAACTTAATTATATTATACTAAATTCATTTTGAAAACGACTTTGCGTCTATAAATTTAAGTATAAAAAAATGAGAATATCCTTTCAATATATCCCATTTTACCTTGTCTAGACAACTTGCCAATTCATTAAAGGAATTCAACTTGGATTGTTTGCAGGGATAAAAATAAATTAAACTGACCTACTTGGCAATAATAAAACTGGTCATTTTCATAGATTTTAACATAGGTACTCGTATTCCTTTTATAAAGCTGGCGTCTGTGAGCTTTTTTTTAAATAACTGTTTTTGTTTAATTTTTTTTTTCTTTTTAGTAAAAATTATCTTTCGTATTGCAAATGTTACAATAGAAATATCTCTATGTATGTCATATATATTAAGAAACTTCACGTTCTTAAGCAATTTGTCACTGAAGTTGTCTGGAAAGCATTTTATAGTTCTTAAGTAGAACAAAAAAAGGAAATAATTCTTCTAATGCATATAAATTAATATAATAAAAAAATATATATTAGAACTGCCAACTTTATATACGACAAAAATTTAAATCTTTAAAATGTAGCAAAAGTTCAAACAACCTCAAAAATACAGGTTTTTTTGCAAAAATATATTTCACACAATAGTTAGCAAAATTAATAAATAACTCTTTGAACTTACAACTTAAAAACTTAAAACTTGATATTTAAAGTAAATTTCAGTTTAAGAAACTTAACTTGTATGTAAATGTTTCTTTGACCTTTTTAAATAATTTTTCTTTTCTAATTTATTAAGCACTAGGTCAGTTTTATAAATAATAAAAATTTTTTATTTATATTTTCAATATTTCGCCACACCTTTGGGTGGCATCATCAGGAAACAGGAAACAAAAAATTAAATTTTCTTTTTTCAAAAATAACAAAAATTAAAATGAAATTATTTTTTCAAACAAAAAACAGAAAAATTAAAAATCAAACGACAAAAAACTCAAATATTTAAACATTTACATTTTTATAAATTTAAAACTCAAAAAACATTCAAGTAAAATAACTCAATAATTTTAAACATTTACATTCTTATAAAAATTTTAAAAAACAGAAAACATTCAAATTACTTTAAAATTTTAAAAAACTTAATACAAATACATTAACATAAACTTTCACGATAGAAATGTTACAAGCAATCATATACTCTCAAACGTTAATTAATTTTTATGCACTAAATGTCTATAACATTGCGCAACATTATCAGTATCAGCCTTAAAGTTTATTCTTTTTGTTGCTGGTATTTTAATTTTTGTTATTTTTGAAAAAAGAAAATTTAATTTTTTGTTTCCTGTTTCCTGATGATGCCACCCAAAGGTGTGGCGAAATATTGAAAATATAAATAAAAAATTTTTATTATTTATAAAACTGACCTAGTGCTTAATAAATTAGAAAAGAAAAAAAGAGAAACTTAACTTGTAAATTCTGAAAAAAAAAATAATATTTCTTTAAAAACCTTATATCCCTAAGTACGACAAAAACACACCAAAATACAAGAATTAATGGTGACAGTAAGAGTCTTCAGGGGCTTAGCGCGACATAACAATTTGACACTACAACAGCAAAAGAATATAGTAATGGATCAGGGCTATATTCAACAATTATCTATATATATAACTCGAAATACGCACTGAAATCCCGCCCGACTCGACTTCGACTTTAACTTCGTGATAAGTAATCGTTGTGCTTACTATTGCAAATATTTATTCTATCATTCGTTTAAGTGACCGGTATTTTTCGGTCATTTATCAAAGACTTACCCGTTTGTTCAATTCGAAGTTGAACAACAATACTTATTGTATGAGATCTTCTTGCCTTTTTATCAAATTGTGGTTTTGTTACAGAGGTGAAACCCTTGCCACAATACAAATAGGTTTTCTGTAGGTTCTCAAGAAAGAGAGAGATTTATATAGTGCTTTTTTATTATAAAGACAGAAAACAAATAAAAGAAGAACAAGATATTTAACAAGAAAAATTAAAGCACAAAAAGTCTCCTTTCTACAATAAAAAAAAAAATTCTTTTTAAAATTAATAAATTTAGTTATCATATTGCTTTAAAATTTGGCTTTACGAGATAATTTCAGCACAAATCACCCTTTTCTTTCTCTGTGCTATTTCTTAAGTTTATTTAAAATCACTTTTTTATTAATTTAAATATTATTAATTTTCCATACCAAAAAAATTTGTTTTTAAAAAGATTGTTAATTCAAATAAAAATTTAATATATACTTACATATGTACATAAATATACAGTAACTACTTTTAATACACAAAAACAACTGAAATAAAATAACATGACACAAAAAAGGGAACAAACAGCTGAACGAAAGTGATTCTTATTGCATTCCGTACACTTATTGAACGAAAGGAGCCGGTTAAATATTTGGCTCATTCCGTTTAATTAAGTCATACGTTCAATTTAACCGGTACATTATTGCACGAAAAGACCACAGTTCACTTGATTGGTTCGTCCAATTTAACCGGTTCCTTCACAAACGACACAGCTTACGAACATGTTGCCGTACCTCTTTCACAGTCTAGCACAATAACTATTATAATAAATGCTTTGTCTCTGCCTTTTACAAGCTATTACTAAAAGAATTTGCTTAAAATATGTTTCTGAAATTTGAAAATTAATTTAAGGATTTTTTATATAGAAGCAGGAATGTGAGTTGCCTTCACACACGAAGAGTTTTAAAGTTTCATTTCATGCATGGACTACCTCTTAGATTTTAATTTTATATTTATATTTTTAAAGGAAATCAAGAAAATGTACGTCGAAATTTAGGTTTTCTATAGAGAGTAGTGTGTATAGGATTTCATGTTCTATATCTATTTATATCTATTATATTATGGGGCAGCCTTTTGATTTATAATTTTGTGTTTTATACTTGCCATTATGGCTGGCGTGTCTATTGTGCGTAAATTTTTGCCGTTTGAAATATAAAGTTTCCTATTTGAAAAACACGGCTCTATGAGGACACCCTACAATTTTTAATTTCATTTTATTATTATTTATTTTAGTGGCCACAAGAGTTACTTTCTGCAAAACATTTAATTTCGTAGCCACTATGGTTCCAAAGTGTTCACGTTTTTAACCTTTGGTACATAAACCTTAAGAGAAATATGGTATATTTAATGAAATTGTCATTTAGAAACCAATACGTTAACAGACATGCATTGTTTAGGAGTTCCTTTCTAGAAAATATATCTTATTTCCTGAGCTACTTTGAATTAACTTTTTACATCCGTAAAACATATATTTAAAGGGTAACTCCCTATTGATAAGTTAAAAAAAAGTCTACCTTCAAAAAAATTTAGCCACTATCATCCACTATTTTAGAACCTTAAATTTTTGGCTTATAAATGCAAATTAGCAAAAATCCTCCTTACATTCAATAATAGATTTTTACTTTTATGGCCCAATATTAAAACTTAATTTACTATAATTATAGATCTGAAAAATACCATATGTATTACAAGATAATATAGTTGTCTAAGTAAACGATTATCTTATTTAATTTCTGTAGCAGATTCCTCATTTCGTTTTTCAATGTCACTTAATTATTCAACTAACTAGGCATAATACTAACACAACTACTCGCACGAGATTTCAAAACCTGCCAGCCACTGTTTTTGTGTGTAACGATAAGCTTAATTTAATTAGTTTGTTGATCAGCTATACATATTAATAAATTCAAAGACTCTGTGTAAAAAGTGGCACTCCCGTTTGTAGTCAGGGATTTTCTTTTGTCTACAACCAAATCACATTTTCAAACAACTTGGTAACGCATACTGAACGAAAAATGCAAACAAAAATCAATTTTGATACATAAGATTTCTTTGTTTTTGCTTTTCTTTGTTTAGTCCTTGTAAAAAAAAATGAACAACGAACCTAAACGTAACAGAAAGTATGTACACAGTATTACTTTACAAAAATTATACTAAAGAATAATTAAAAAGTTCAAATCTTTTTTAATAAAGTAGTTAAGATGTAATGGTTTATCTGAATCAACACATATTATAGATTCATAATTTAAAATAATGAATGCATTAAAAACTCTTTTGTATTCTCTGTTTTAAGAACGGTGTTTTATTTATATAAAGTTTCTTGAATTTGCTTTTTTCTACATATTTCAGTGTTTGTGTGTGTGTGTGTATCTGTGTTTGAATTTATATTTCAATTTAAATTTCATCCATTTAGTTAAATTAAATAATAAACGTAATCGTTAAGCAATTGTGCGTATGATTAACATTTAACTTGTGTTCATATCAATCATACGTTTCATTAATATACAAACAATAAAATTAATTTAAACATAGTTACAAAAAACAAATATAATATTTACTATGTTTTTAATAAGAGCTACAAAAACAAAGAGTATGATAATAAAAAAATTTTATAGTATAAATTAAATATTATAGAGAATTCAATCTCCTAACTCCGTAGTCAAAGCATGTACTGCTATATGAGATATCGGTGCGGTTCACCATTTCTCCTATGTTAGCTAAGGAAATTGACATTGTTAAAAGTAGTGTTTTAAGATTATGTATTAATCTTAATTATCTGTCATTTAATAAAAAATGTTCTTATAAATTTATTTATGAGGAGTTCAATGTCACTTCTATATGTTTTTATGC